>JANSME010000008.1:627500-1827500 GCA_029299165.1 Ophiostoma himal-ulmi
GTTCTCGGCACCACACGCCCGGCCATTCTCGTCGGCAACCACCAGACCGCCATCGACGTGCTCATGCTCGGCACCATGTTCCCCAAGCACTGCAGCATGACCGCCAAGCGCTCGCTGCGCAGCTACCCCATCCTCGGCTGGTTCATGAGCCTCAGCGGCGCCATCTTTATCGACCGCACCAACCGCCAAGACGCGCGGGCCGCTATGAGCAGCGCGGCCAACGCCATCCAGAAGCTGCGGCAGAGCGTCTTCATGTTTCCCGAGGGCACGCGCAGCGGCGCGCAGGAGCCGATCCTGCTGCCGTTCAAAAAGGGCGCGTTTCACCTGGCCGTGCAGGCGGGCGCGCCCATTGTGCCCGTGGTCATTGCCAACTACAGCCACCTGTACTCGACGAGCAAGTTCCGCTTCCTGCCCGGCCGTATCCCCATTCGCGTGCTCGACCCCATTCCCACGACGGGCCTGACGACGGAGGACGTGACTGCGCTGACGGACCGCGTGCACGACCTGATGCTCAAGGAGCTGGTGGATCTGACAGAAAAGGCCCGCGCGGAGCCCAGATACACAGTCAAGAGCGGTGCGCGCACAGCCACTGCCGTGCCCGTTGCGGCATCAATCCAGACCACAGACAAGGCCGTGTCCAGCGGCGTCGATGCCTCATTATAGCAAGGTGAAAATGGAGATGGATGGGGAGGTAGACGGTATGATGTGGCCGAGGAAGCTCTAAAAGAATGTGAAGGAACACAAGAATCTACAAGATTCTTGGTGTCATGGAATGAGGTGGTTTGACTGGTGTACTGTATAAGTTTGGTGTACTTTATATACCTATTTGCATAGCTGTTCTTTTAAAAATTATGATTTATACACACTCTACTGCGTGGCAAGTATGCCAATGCTGAAACGTTGGATTTGAAAACAATGTTTTTATTCAATTTATCTGATTTATACTAGACAAAGACTGCCGTGGAAATAAGACATTGCCCAGATGCAATTCCCCGTCGATGCAAGTCTTGACTGAACGTTACATACACTACAGCCGTGCCATTATCGTCAACTCTATATAATCCTGCAACCAAAAAACTCTGTTCCACCATTGTTGTGTTTGTGTTGTTATCATGCTCGATCAGACCAAAGACCAAGAACCAAGACACCGTCTCGGAATTGAGAACGGAGACAAAGACAAGCTGCTCTGCCAAGCATCTTGCTTACATGAGAACAACAAGACCGGCAAGGCCGATGACCATGCTGACCGAGGCACCAATGGCCTTGGCCCCCGAAGTGCCAACGGTAGGAGGCTGGGGAGAACCCGGACCACCGGGGACGTTGGAGGGCACCGACGAACCCGAAGGGCTCACTGAGCCGCCACCGCTCGAGCCGGGCTGAGCAGGCGTGCCAGGGGAGTCGGGGCTGCCAGGGCTGCCAGGGCTGCCAGGAGTAGTAGTGTTGCCAACTGGAGTGCCAGGAGTACCAGGGGCGCCGGGGTGGCCGGGGTGGCCGGGGACGGTGGTGTTGCCAACTGGAGAACCAGGAGTGCCAGGGGCGCCGGGGTGGCCGGGCTTACCAGGAGTAGTAGTGTTGCCAACTGGAGTGCCAGGAGTGCCAGGGGCGCCAGGGTGGCCAGGGTTACCAGGAGTGGTGGTGTTGCCAGCCGGAGTGCCAGGGGCGCCGGGGTGGCCAGGATTGCCAGGAGTGGTGGTGTTGCCAGCCGGAGTACCGGGAGTATCAGGAGTGGAGGGGGCAGTAGGCACAGCAGGCACAGGGGGGGCAGGAGGGGCAGTGCCGGGGGTGACGGGCACAGTGGTGTTGCAGACCACGGTGGACGACGTGGTGAGCGTCGCGGTCGAGGTCAGCACCTTGGTGGTGCCGCTCTTGGTCACGGTGGTGGTGACAACGGGGCAGGTGGTGCCGGTCACGACCGCAGTGGTCGAGATGACCGTGGAGTTGTGGCTGACCGGGGGCGGGGGCGGGGGCGGAGGCGGAGGAGGGGGAGGGGGAGGAGAGGGGGCAGGAGGCGAGGGAGAAGGAGGCGAGGGGGAAGAAGGATGGGGGGAAGAAGGATGGGGGGAAGAAGGATGGGGGGAAGAAGGATGGGGGGAAGAAGGATGGGGAGTGGGCGAAGGGGGAGTGGGCGAAGGGGGAGTGGGCGTAGGGGTAGTGGGCGTAGGGTGCACAGTGGTGCTGACGGTGATGGTGGACGTCGTCAGGGTGGTGATGGGGGTCACGGTGCCCGAGCACGTAGAGTACGTGGTGACGGGGCACACAGTGGTGGTCCAGTCGCCCGACGAGGGCTCCGGCGAGGGCTCCGGCGAGGGCTCGGGAGTCGGCTCAGTCGACGGGCCCCAGCCGCTAGTGGAAGACTCGGGAGCGGGCTCCCAGCCGCGGCCGTGGATGTTGCTGGCCGAGACCGAAGAGGCCAGGGCGGCAGCAAAGAGAATGCCAGTGCCAGCCTTCATCGTGAACTTTTTCTTTTTTCTTGTAGGAACAAATAAAAGCGAGCGTGGGGGACTGAACGATGAGGGTATCAAAATCAAGGGGGTATCAGCGAACGCTTGACCAAGCACTTTTGTATGATGGTTGTGAAAGATTTTGAAAGAAAGAGAGAAAGAGAAGAGAGAGAGAGAGAAGAAGAAGAAGAAGAAGAGAGAAAGGAAAGAGGAAAGGAAAGGAGAGAGAAATGATCAGACGACCTCGAGAGGGGGATGCCTTGATATAGGATTCAACAGGTTCCCAAATCAGCAACATCAGTAAATCAGCAGCAAGCAACAAGCATCTGCTAATGCTGAATATCTTCTGTCCTGTTGTCTGCGGCAGTTCTTAGATCGAGCTGCTCTAGACCCAACTGATGAAGTCATCGTCCGATGTATGGCAAGCACATGCAAGTTCAGACAGCCAAAAACAGCTCGTCGATCGGTCAGCGTCAATTGTGACTAGTATCTGTTGGTACCAACAGCAACAGCTCGGCTACGAGTACATTTCTGTCCTTGTCTTCCAAATATAGAGATTGCCTGAGAGCTCTCTGCGAACCATATAGGATGGCCTTTATGCTGATAGGCCGAAGAGACCTTGGTGACCTCACAGACTGCAAAGTACCTTGAAAATCAAAGCTGCTTTCTGATAGCCATTACTGAACAGACCGAGAAGTACTGGAGCTCTGCGCATTGTCCAAAGCAACGTCTGCTGGATCTCGATCGATGTTCTCTTTTTGCCCGTGTTGACACTGGCGCTCTCGACAGCCCCGAATATCAGCAGATACTTTTAAGAAGCTCTCATAGTTGGAGAAATGGCACATTGTAGCTTGAATCGGATTTTCAGATAACATCTCATAGTCAAAATAGAGATCAACGGACATGAATATACCAATGACTATAAAGAAGACCATGATGGCCGAAATACCATAGCAGGAGGTATAGACACACGGCCGTCGACGAGTCTTGAGGGAAGAAGACTGCATCAAGCACAAGCATAACAAGCAGACTGTAAACGACATCTAAGCTTGCTTATTCTGGATACTCGTAGCTGTCTGGTATTGCGCGGCCAGGTTGGCGTCAAAATGTGACTATGGCTGCCAACATCTCGACTAATCACACTATGCCACAAGCTCCAAAAGCACACAGTGTAGCGCACTGATGTAAGTGGATACAGTGAATATAGCAGACCAGACGGTCCTTTTGCGCGAGCTTCAAGGCCGATTCGTAAGCTCCAAACCTCGACAAAGAGCTTTGAACAGTTGGAGAGAGCTGCAAGAAAGAACACAAAACCAGTGCCGATGAAAGCTTGTCTTCTTCAGCGTATGATCTATATTTGGCGCACTAGCAGCAGCATGGTGAAGATACTGGACAGCTCCTATCGATACCTTGCCTAGCATCGCGATGCAGACTGTGGCCATTGTTCGCATACTCGTTGCAAGTGTCTTTTATCATGTGCAAGTATAAAGCTTCGGATGGCTCTCAAGCGTCGAGCTTCCACGAGTGGCGACGTTGGGTATCTATGATGTCTGTTGTAAGCTGGTTTCGCTTTGGACTGACTAAACTTGCGACAACGACGCGCCGCAGAGAAGCACAGCACATGCCAGAAACGCTTTGAAACGAAAATGAAAAATGCCGCAAACTGTTGATACTGATTGGTGTCTTTGTGCTATATTCGGGCTTTGATGGATTGGCTCGAACGATGTCAAGGTAGCGATGTCGATGACGATGATGCCAGGAGCGATCATCCTCGGCAGACACCACCACGACATCAACACAAACAGCCTCGGCATATAGTCCCTGCTGCAGCTGAACCCTCCACGTACGGCCATAGATACTGGAAAGCACGGGATCCCGTCCGCTCTCCCCTAGTTAAACCAGTAATCGGCGGATTAGTAGTTGGGTCGGTGACGACCAGCGAATACCCTCTGCTGTACGTTTTTGCCGGTTGTCTTTTTAGTCGTCTTGATACATCTTGCTTTTTGCCTCTTGTAATGCAATAGTATATTCGTATCTAAATCAGTCGTCTAATGCTCGCTATCGTGATCATTCTAGTTGGTCTTTTCGGCCTCCTTCAACCGCCGGTTCTCGGCCTGCAGCTCGCGCACTTCTTTTTGCAGCGACTCGATCTGTGCTGCTGCCCGCTCTAGTTCGCGCTGCGTATACTCGAGCAGGCCTGCAATCTTCTTAGTGTGAGCTCCCTCTGTGCCGTCTTTTCCGCCTTTGTCTTTGTCAGACTTCTCGGTGCTGGCAATCTTCTTTTGCAGGCGCGCGGCTTCTTTGTCTGCCTGCTGGCGGCGCTTCTGTTCGAGCTTCTGGAGCTCTTTTTGGAACTGGGCTTCGCGCCGCGCAACGGCCTTGTTGTGCTTTTCTAGCAGCTTCTGTGCGTTGCGCTCGGCGTTGCGTTCTTTCTTTTCGGCCTTTTCGAGCTCCTTGTCCTTTGTCTTGTTGGAGTTGTTGCCGACGGAGCGCGTCTTGCTCGATATTGATTTGCTGTCGTTGTCGGGCTCTGGTGTGTTTTCGAGCGAGTTGTCGGCATAGTCTGAGCCGATGGAAAGCGTAGCTACGCCTGCGCCTGCTGCCGCACTATGCCCCCCCTCGGGAATAGAGTCTAGCGTCGATGACCGAGTGCGCACAGGTTCAGTGTCAGCCACCTGCTGCAGCCCTTTGTCTCCAGCAGACTCCTCAGACTGCTCGATATCGCTGTACGAGTCGCCGCCCGTGTCGTCCGAGTCGGAGTCGTCTAGGCCGTCGTCGCTCATGTCAGACTCGTCCTCCTTTGCGTCGTCTTCCTTGACACTGGCTATGCCAATCTCGGGATAGATTACATGTACGGCGTCCTCGAACGGGTTGGGCAGCTTGGACACGACCACCGTGCTGGCGCCGCCGAGAGCGCCTGCAAACATATTGAACAGGCGTGTCGACGAAGCAGCACCGCCGCGGATCGAAGGAATGTCGTTTTCTGTAGAGGTTGGCTCGGCCACTGACCCATTTGCTGCTGCTGCTGCTGCTGCTGCTGCTGCCCTCTTTGCTTGTCTTGCCTCTTCCTCTTCTTCCTCATGAATGGCATCGCCCAGTCCACCCAGTGGCGTCGTCGTGTCGGGTACCGCGCCTCTCTGCTTTGTTGTCTGCACTACTTTGGCGGCTTCTTTTCCATTTACGTCTTGGACTTTGGCATCCTTGCCGTCGACCCACCGCTTGGCCACCAGCCAGTCCAGAAACTTGTTGGCGTCGCTGATAATGCTCGACGGCGTGTTCTTGTCAACCAGGAAGCGAGGCACGTTGCCGCCTGGGTTGTTGCGCGTGATCATGATCCACTCAATGGCCATTTCGTGCGAGTCGTGGTGCGCATGGTCCTCGCCTTCTTCAAGACTGCCTCTGCCCAGGTCCACAGACGACCGCGTGCGACGGCCGGCGGGACTCGCGAGCGACTGCGCCTCGGCCTTGGGGATGGGCACTTGGCGGATCATCTCGACCGACTCGTACTGCGCGCGCACAAACCCCGGCCGCGTCGGCGTCTCCCGGTGCTGGCACGGCTTGGACACCATCATAAACTGCTTGCACGGGCCCGTCATGCTGGGCACCGTCGACTCGGCCGTCAGCAGCATGGTGACGAAATCGCGCGACGCCGTCGGGCCGGGAAAGTCGGCTTCCAGCAAAAAGACTTGCAGTTCGTTTTCCGAGCCGGCATTCGCTGCGTTGCGCACGTGCTCGACGCGCTTCTTGGTCACCATGGTGCGCACCGGCTTGGGCTTGGTCTTGCCGTCGCGCGGCACGCTGAGATCAAACTCGTGCAGCAGCCCCCTCTTGAATGTCGCAAAGTCGAGCGGAAAGGCAGCCTCGGAATCCTTCTTGTGCAGGCTGCGCCGCGCAAACCAGCTGCTGCCGGCATACCCTTCGCGCCCGCCATTCATCTTGTAGACGGTGACGTTGCGCGGGTTGGCACCGCCCGTCTTGACTTCTTTCCACGACTGCCGCAGCTCATTGACTTTTGTTTCGCGCGTGCCGGGCAGGCCGTCGTCGGCAGCGGTCGCAGCTGCGGGGTTTGGCGCCGCGCCGCCCCAGCCCCATATCTTGCCGGGGTTGTAGGACACGGCGCCGTCCGTCTGGGACCGCGGACGGCCTGTCGATGTCGTTGCAGCAGGCGTCGATGCCACCGTCGGCACTGAGTCGGCAATGATCTGCGCACAAGCAAACGTCTCGCCGAGGAAGCCGTCGAGGTCGTTGCAGTCGAGCGAGTCCCAGGCAATGGGGCCCAGTGCCGCCAGCGGATTTTCGGGCATCTTTTAATCGGTCTGGATCCGAGCACCGATGGACGGGTTGTAGAACAGGACGAGAGACAAGATGGCGGTAGACGTCCACTGTGTCGCTGCTGTCGTATATATATAACGTGCGATAGATTAAAGAACAAAGAACAAAAAACTGGTGCTGAAAGATAAGCTGTCTCGGATCGTGAGGATAGCTGTGTCTTTGGTTGCAGAATGTTTAGAATGCTGGAAAAGGTTAACAAAGGTTAAAGATGTCTAGAGTCTGGCAGACTGACAATTGGAATGTTCTTGGCTTTTGTCTCCTCGTTGTTTTTCGTATTCGCGTGGGTGGCAGTCAGGCGTTTCTGTTCCCGTACGGCGCCGGCGTTGGCATGGATGCAGGTTGCATGGGTGGTATTGCAGATCTCGGGCATATATCAGTTATCAATGACTATCAGTGACTGTCAATGACTGTCAATGACTGCCAATTGGGCGGATGGGCCGGTTTGCTGCGGAAGACCGTCAGGCCATCTCGCGCAGCAGTCGGCCGAATCGCCAGGCTCGATTAGCCCACATTCAATGACGTCACCACTCGCAGGATTATGTAATCACGACAAATGCACCATCACACTACAATCAGTCAATGATTGTGAGATCAATAGCATGCAGTCAATACGTTTCAAATCTGTAGATTGAATGCTTGTAATAACAAATCGCTAGCTCGAGTATAAAAATAAATAAAATAAAGATACAAAAAGAAATAAAAAAAAATCAAACCAGCGACTCGCGCCATTCGAGCTCTTCCAGTGCGCGCTGGTCGGCCTGGCAGCTGCCGCAGTAGTCATTGTGCCAGTGCGCCAGGAGGGCGAGACGCTCGGCCACAATGGGCGACTTGCTTCTAGTGCTGTCCGAGCCTGCGCCGTCGCCTTTCTCAGCCTCGCCCTGCCGCAGGATCATCTCGTACACCTGCTCGCACCGCCATGTCTCGTCGGACAGCCAGTTCTCCCACTCGGACTGCACCATCTCGCGCTCGACGCTGTTGACAACGCGCATCGCGACCACCAGGTCGTGGCGGTACGACGCCAGCTTCTGTCGTGTGCGGCGCAGACGGCGTGCCGTAGCCCGGCTCGACGGCGACAGCAGCAACGCGCCGGCATCTTCGTAGGGCGAGTCCAGGTCGCTCGCATTGGCAATCGACAGGAACGTATCGTAGCACACGCTGCCCTCGACCTGCGGCGTCTCGCGCGGCGTCACGGCATGCGACGCGGCCTCGAGGTCGGCGAGATAGATGGTCTTGCTCATGACCACATTGGGCCCGACGCCGAGCTTGCCCATGTACGTCACCGCATACCGCTCGGTCCACCAGGCCGACGTCTCGCGCGACGAGAACACCACATTGGTCATGATACTGAGCGCCAGCACGGCCAGCAGAATGCGCTGCGCCGATACCACGTGGAACAGCTTGCGGCACGCGGCAAACGTCCACATGACGAGGCTGGTGACGACCGACTCCATGAAACTGCGCACCGTCTCCAGCAGCATGTCCGTCAGCGTGCGCGGCGTCGTGCGCACCTGCTTGCTCGACGAGCTGCCGACGCCGTGCTCGCCAGGACTGAAGAGCACCGCCTTGGTCTGGGCGCCCACGTTGCCGTAGACTTGGATGGCGTGCTTGGTGCGCGAGTGCGCGCCGAGCTTGCGCACCTCGTCCGTCGCCAGCTCGGCCAGCTCTTCGGCGTCGCGCGATGCGTCGTCCAGCGCCTCCCTCTCCACCAGGTTCTTGGAGAACGCCGGCGCCTTGGACCAGTCGACCTTGACAAAGACGGCAAGCTTGCACTTGGACTTGGCAACGTGCGTGATGACGACCTTGGTGATCTGCTTGAACGCCTGCGAGTGCGGCAGGTGCCACGCCGTCTTGACGTACTTGACAACATAGGTAACGTGGTCGCTAAAAACGTCAATCGTCTGCTCGTCCGACACGGCCTCCTCCTTTTTGCGGCCAATCATGTCGACGGCCTCGGCCTTGAACAGGAACTGGCGCTTCATCTTGCCGTGGTCGGCCAGTGTCCAGGGGCCCTGCTCGATATCGCGCGCCTGCCGGTCAAAGTAGAGCTTGGGGAAGATAAACGACTTATCGCCAAACAGCACGTGGAAACAGGCCTTGGCGCTGATCTCAAAGTGCCGCTCGCTCACCTTCTTCTGCATGTCCGTCGGCTCGTACACTATCGGGTGCGACGGCAGCTGCAGCTTGGTGGGAAAGGCAGGGAACGGCCGGATGCCGCTCCCCTTGCTGCCGTGGCTAGTGACGCGACGACCGCCGGCACCAGCACCTGCATCGTATTGAAGCTGCCGGTAGCGTCCACTGTTGCGTCCTTTAGATGTGCCATCGTCGTAGTAGGTGGGACTTCCGCTGCCGCCCAGTCCGCCGTACTGGTCCAAGCTGCCAATGCTGGGGCTGCGCCGGCCATTGTCCTCGCCGACAATGTTGTGCAGCGCCACCAGAATATCAGAGACTTCCATGGGCTCCGCAGCCTGTAGGTCGTCGATCAGCAGGTTCAGCCGCGCCTGCAGAATGTACATGTCCTCCAGGAACGTCTTGATGGTGATGCGCGTGAAACCTGTCTCGTTCATGTCCTGGCCGAGGTGCAGGAACGTGTAGTCGCAATCCTTTCCAGGCGCTGAAGTGACTTCGGTAATGATATCGAGACTGACGGCATACGTCACCACCAAGCCCATGGTCTGGCTGTAAAAGTACATGTTGTCGGGCGTCACGTAAATACGGCCGCTGCCAATGAGGCCCTGGTTCTTGGTGCCTGACTCGCTGGCACTCGACCATGCCGCATTGAACACGAGCACGAGCTTTTCCTCCATGGGCACCGACGGAAACAGCAGCCGGAACTGGGCATGCTGCGCTCTCAGCTCAGTCGGGTAGCTGGCAGGGAACATTTCTGGCGCCAGGTGGCTGGCACCGCGAGGGTCGATATTCTTGGCCGTATCCACGCTCATCGTCTTGCGGTGGCCCGTAGGTGCTCCTGATGCCGTGGCTGCTCCTGGGTTGGGCGAGCTGGGGGAGTGCGTTATGCTGCTGCCGGCTGTCTCAAACGTGTGCAGGTCCTGGCTGCTGTGACCGTGGCCCCGTGCCACAAAACCAGAGCCCCATTGCTGGCTGCCCCAGTAGTTGGCCAAAATACCCGAAGGTAGGCTTCCAGTACTGCCAGCGCGGCACAGCGAACGCTCGCTGCCGACGTTGACAGCCACCTTGCTCAAAAATGTCACAATGGGTGCCTTGGCATATGTCGTCGGTGCAAGACAGCCGCGGCGCGAGTCACCCGGTGCCATGGCTTGCATGTACGGACGCTGTGCCGGCGGGATGCCACTAGCACCTTGGACATTGGGAAACGAGCCTTGACCGTGCGTAGACGAGATGTGGCTTGCAATGCCGCCACCGGCTTGGCCCGATGCAGCCCCTGCTGCCGTAGCACCACTGTTGCCGCTGCCATTGCTATTGCTACCAGGGCCAAATGGATCTCCGCTAGCAGCACTGCTTCCAAAGGTGGCCTTGCGGTGCAGGTCCAGACGCTGCATGAGACGGCTAGCGTGTTCACCGCGGCTCTCGCCCTCTTCGCGGCGCAGCTCTTGTCCCAGCGTCGTGATAGAACGGCGAGGAGGACCGGCTGGTCCGATGTCAAAACTACCGCGGGTCATAAGGCCACCATCGGGCCCCGCAGAAGGGACCGGGAGCATATTGGACTGACCCAGCGTCTGGGGCATCGAGCCCTCTTCGACCGCACCGAGAGGTGCCGCGTCGAGAGCACGAGCCGAAAAGTCGGGGATACTTGGCGCCGTGATGGAAAAGGCAGGATCCATGCCGCCAACAGGCGTGGATGCGTTGTCACGAGCCATGCTGGCTTCAAATGCCTTGCGCTTGGCCACCTCAAACACTTCGAGCCACTCGGTGAGTTGGCCCTGGGTCTCGGCTTGCAGTATCAGGTTCTGGCTCTTGGTCTTGACCTCGAAACAAAAGCGGCGTTCTTCCTGGACAGCCGGTTTGGCACTGCACAAGAGCACGCCAATGTCGTCGCCCTGCAGCACACCTTGTGGTCCTTGCACGAGGTAGCCAAAGATGCCGTCACGGCAGTAGAACCAGCGGCGCAACCAGTTGACACGCGCGGGCTTTCCGGTGACTGTCCGCAAAAACAGCCAGCCTTGCTTCTCGGAAATGACGGCCTTGTTGTCCTGGTCGGGACGGACGGTAGACGGGCCGCGCGATCCGAGGTAGGGCACAGTCGATGAGCTGTAGTCGTCGAGCTCGCGCGACGGCTTGATGGCGGCCAGTGTCGTCTCGCCAATAACACGACGTGACAGCTGCAGCTCGCGGCGCAGGGTGCCCTCGGACAGCTCAATGTCCTTGGCCCAGCCGCGGATGCGCTCCATCTCCTCGCCCCATTTGGCCGGGCTCGCCGCTGTGTCGCGCGTGCGCTTCATGTCGAGCCAGAAATCAGCCGACACACGGGTCAGCAGCTTGTCGAGGCTGGAGCGCAGCTGGGGCGCCATTTGGCAAAAGTCCATGGACGCCTTTAGGTACGCACGCCGGGTTTCGTAGACGGAAAAGGCATCCTCGCGCAGGGCCGACGGCTCCTTGGTCTTGGACTGGGACACGTAGCGCGCGAGTGTTGTGTCGTACTGCTTCTGGGACTGCTCAATGGCGCGGCGTGTCTCTTTGAACGAGCGCAGCTCGGCATTCAGGAAATTGCGAATGGGGTCGGCGTTGCAGGTATCCAGGCGGCGCAGAGCATAGGTGACCTGGGACCACCAGTCGCGCGTGCCGTCGCTGACTCGCTTGAGAGCCAGCAGAGTATGGTCCGAGTCGATGAGGCCGTCGGCGGCACCGGGCGGCGGCACAATCTTGGAGAGATAGCTATTGATGGAGTCTTCGAGGCCGGCAAAGTCGTGGACGAGTTTGGAGGTGCTCTTGGCATAGCTTTCGAGCCAGCGCTCCATGCTGTCGATCTGCTCGCCAAAGAGGACGGCACTGGCACGAAACGACGGCGAGTCGAGGGCAGCCTCGTGCAGGCCGACCGCCACCGACGATCGCGGAGTGCCGTTTACGGGGTGGATGTTTGCGTTTGCAGCACCAGAGGGGAAGTTGGCAGTGAGGGGTGTCCAGGCCAGGTTCGGGGGGACGGGCGATGCAGGGCCGCTGCCAGGCACTGCGGTCGGGGCCGGGACGGTCAGCGGCTTGGGGACCGGCGTACCGGAGGCTGAGTCAGCCATTTTGTGTGTAGACGTCTTGTAGTCGTATCGTATTCGTGTTGTCGTGCTGGTTGCGGCTGGGGTCGTGTCTGTTCTGTTTGTATGAGAGCTGCAGACTGCTGCAGATGGGTGTGTCTGAAACGTCTAGCTGTCGAACATGGTTAGGTCGACTGTACGGAGCAGAGGCGGCGATAGGATGCTTGTACAAGACAATAGTCGTGGAGAAGCTTATATAATCGGTGGGAGTCGATTGTCGTTTCTCGTTCCTGCCGTATATGGGCATAAGGGGACGGAGTAACCGGAATGGGTGGAAGTTGCGATGCCGCCAGTCACCGGAGCTCTGTATCTTACTTAATCAACAGACTGGTGCTCCTGTGACGTCGGCGACAGTGCTCCTGTAATTTTGCAGGGAATGTACTCCACTATAGCTTAATAACGGGGCTGCAATTGGGTCTGCTGGGGCCTTTTGGGGCCTTTGGGGCCTTTGGGGCCTTTGGGGCCTTTGGGGGCATGTTCAGAGCGAATCAGATCCAGAATATGTCACGTGATTATATTAAACGTACCTGTCCAGCAGATTGCCAAAAATGAGGAATGTCAAGTCTGAGAAATACGTGAATACGCATACGGCAACACGTGCAGTTTCGTAAAACACATTAGTAGAACATTCATAAAACTCCCTGAATGAGTAGAACGTCTTTAAAAGCTCCGCCGTTCTTCAACGATGAAGATCAAGCCGCCGGCCCCTAACTCAGCGTGATGACTAATACGTTGAGCTGCTCTCACCTCTCTCCTTGATCTTTCTCAGTTTTTAAAAAAAAGATCTCACCATCCACTACAACTAGAAACAATCTGCGAATCCGGGGAAACCAAAAGCAAGACTGAACACAGCTTGAAAAAATCGACACCTGAGGACACAAATATGCTAGATTCTGCACAATTCTACAGCCCTGGAGCCAATGCAGAAGATTGGGTCCGGCAACACCTACCTAAAGGCCAATAGCTTCTGGGGTTTGTACAGCGCAGTGCTGTCGCAGTGCAAGGAGGCTGGGTGCATATTAGTCCTGCAGGCACAACAGGTACGGTCTTGACTTATTCCCAGTTTGCTGGGCCGCCTCCCAGGTCTGTTCTCTACAGCCCTGATCGTATCTGCCTTCTCTGTGCCTTTTGTTCCCAGGCTGCCTCCTGACAACGATGCAGCGAAGCAGGCCAACAAACCGGCCGCAGAGGCGAGCCCGAAGACGACGACGTACTTTGGAGATGCATAGTTGTTACTGGGAATGGGCAGAGTCAGCAGGAATACGTTGAAGAGTTAAAAAAAAAACAGCAAGCGGGAACAAACAGGACACCTACTGGCAGAGTAGCATCAGTGGACAGCTGTATCCCGCGCCTCGACAGAGAGACCCAAAAGACGAGACGCCCGGCATCTAGGCAGACGGATAAACTGCAACGACATTGGTGAACGCTGACGAGATAACCCCAAAATCCATCAGGTCAAACGAGTATTATATTATGCCTTGTATGCGACATCGGCAGTAGCGAGACAGCGAGGGCAAACCGAAACAACTCTATAGCGAACATGTTAAGATCTAGAGTCACGTAGATGCAGGTTATCCATTTTTAGTGTTAGACTCACACCATGCCGGCATATCTAGTTAGATGATGAGGGGATCTATTCGGTCGTTTCTAGGTTATATCCAACTATCACGGAGCGCCTACGAGTATAATGCATCTCTTGTCCAACCATTGAAGCTGGTGCCGTGCCCGATATCTCACTATGATACCTGCAGACAGAAGTACTAGTATTTTTAGAAGATGCAATAGAATAGACAGAGACCTTGGCACATTTGGATATACCCGGATCCGACAGTACGACGATAGTTCAGTCAGATACTCTAGTCAGACAACATATCGACCAGTCAGTGAGTGTACCTCGCGCGCCCCTGGAGGATGCATACTCTAGTGGTAATGAGAGTCAATATCGCCCCAGCGCCCCTAATCAAGAAGCAAAGAGGGGAAGCACCGATAACTGACTGATACTATAGAGAGTCCACAGCCATAAGATTCGGATATTCGATGAATTCTTGAAGAAAAAGAAAAAAAAAGAAAAAAAGAAGATCAATAGCCCATTGGTCTCCAATTGCTCGCTTCATTTACGCGTCTTAACACGGCTCCTGGTGATGTAAATGTCAATATAAAATGTTGCAAAACTATAGTCAATATATAATCACAAAATTGCACATTGGAGCAATCAATAGAATGGCGTTGCTGATGCATCAGATGATCAAGAAAATGCTAAAATGATAGGTAAAGCAAAGTCTTAACAAAAATAAAATAAAAAAAACTGGAAGGATTCTAAGCTTGCAGTACAGTAAGCCGAGCTGTGCCCGGAGGTATGGATACAAGACTTTTGCAAACATTACTATTCCAGTGTGCAGTCATCAGGCTGTCGGATGTCGCGCAAGTGAGCTTCAACACTTGGGAATTATGCTTAGCTACAACGACTCGGTTGCATAGACGCAATGATCTCGAGCAATCTGGAGTAACCTCGAATAATCTCGAACAATCTTGCCGGAGCCGGTGCGGCAGCATCTTACTGAAGAGCCACCAATCTATAAAACTTGCTGTATCAATTTAGGTCTGTAGGAAACGGGATGGAACGTGTAAGCCGGGATGCTTATTTCAACTGCTGATGTTTTTTGAGCTTGACAAGCAGCAGCAAGCAGCAGCACGCTATCTGACCACGCTGGGCTGACAGTAATCTCACTCATCTTACCCGCTTCATATTAAATATTTTATAATCAATACTTCCTAAAGAGGGTTACAGCTCTTGACGGCACCAATAGACTCCCCTGTCAAGCTTTGAACTCTCTTTTGGTTTCCTAAAGGGATGCCTCGACGGCTCACCGCATTGGAGGTGTCATCTCCAGCATCATGTAGTTTGGGGCATCTTGGTTGTTTACCCATTCTGTTCTTTATTTTATGGAAACACAATCATTTTTTGTGATTATTCTGCTGGCGCCATGATGACGACACCGCGTTGATAGTACCCTGTCGTGTCGATAGCTATTTTTATGACTGGGAAATCTATTGCTGTTCGGCTGTGGCGATCGCTTTGTCGCTTTATCGCTTTACTGCCAACACCAGGATCCCCTGTCTGGTCGGTGATGGGCCTGCTAAAGAGTTGACGACGGGCCGCATTCGACAGTGGCAAGCTGCTGGTTGTGTTGGGGAATGGAAGTGGAAGTGGAAGTAATGGTTTAGTGCCTCTAGTATTGAGTGCACAGGCACTGGGGCTTGCTACGTCTACCCGTTAATACACACTCTGTATGCGCTGGCAAGAGGCAACCCGGTATCTACAGGGCTCTCGTATCTTAATGCCTCTAAGCTCTTGCCAGCACAAAGGCAGATTTCGAATGCTGCGGAGTTTAGAAAAATGCAAAAGACGCACAACCAAGCTGAGCTCTCCTAAAATAACTAGAAAAAAAATCATATGACTATAATTGGCGATAACAGGATTCGTCACGAGACAAATGTCGGACAATTGCTGGTAGACCTCTACCAGACGACTGGTCACCACGAAACGACTTGCAAGTTTGGGCTTATGCAGGGAGTTACAGTGCACCTGGAAGGAGACCACTGGCCACTGACGGATCTACAGAACACTACAGAATACCACTCTACACGGTATATTGTGTTCAGCCGATTCTTGCCGTGTTCCATACAAATTGGACTGCATTGCACCGCCCCAACGGCCATTGCGTATCATTCCTTGACATATTCTAGAATATGAAATATATAGAGTCTAAAAAAAGACGCGATACTATTGAAAAGGCTGTATCAATTGTGTCCCATTTCTCCGGCATCCTTGTGCCGAGCATTGATTCATTTACTCGAGTATTTCATCAATACGACTTGGTGGCAGACGTTGCAGATCAGAACGTGCTCATATCGCTGGCTTATTGTCATCTAAATCAGGGGATTAACACCGGCCTCGCAACGACAATTGGCTGACTCATTTCGGCGATTATGAGCATAGAAAGTAGAAAATAGAAAGTAGAAAGTAGAAAGTAGAAAGCAGAGCATAGACCATCTATTATCACACCCTACGACAAAGACTAGGGCCAGCTCGCACTAAATCCACCCCTCTCGGAGACGAGACTTGCTCTAAAAGCGTGTCGAGAGGACGAGAGACTCTGAAGAACATAGAGAATAGCGGGAGCTACTCGGCTTGCCAGGAACGGAGAACGGGAAATCGCTAATAGAAAACAAAGAGGAAAGCGGACAGCGGAAAGCGGACACTAGGAGACAGCCGTCAGGGAGGGATGTCCGCTGTTGATTCTTGACTTTGTCTAGTTGTTTTAACTTTGTGATGGGATGATTAGATGATGATTTGCAGACTTGAAGCACACAGCATGTCTCGACATTGTGAAGATCGGTTGCTTTGGAGATATCAAAGGAATATCAAAAGGACAGACAATCAGCAGGGTACCGTCGATGGCCCTCGGCATGCACAAGTACAGAGACTGGAGTGCACGCACCAGATGCAAGGAGATTCAATATACACAAGGACTGAAGACTATCGTGTCAAAGTGAGACAGTGCTAATGGCAATATCTTTCTCTTCTTCTTCTTTTCTACCTTTTTACTTTATCGATTCTGCACGGATACCACACAATATATATGAGCGCCACTCCTAATGCAGCGTAGAAATAACAGTATCTAGAAAGCACTCCGTTTTGATTTTTTTGATTTTTTTGATCCTTTTGATCCTTTTGATTCTTTACAAGACTCACTCCCTATTCAACATAAAATTGCATTCTTCATTCTTCATGCACATTTATATCTTATATCATCTTCAGTCATGTAAGTGGGCCCCACTCTATTTCCCCTTCTGTTTTCAACTAGGTCGTGGGCTAGCTCTCTAGGCTGCCCCCCCTCCAGAGCCTTGCTGCTGTTATTGGCCAGAATGTCGTTGCTGTAGGCCAATCAGATGCCTAGAAGGGATTTTTTACGACTTCTATAAAAGGGGGGCTAGAGAGACATGGCCGATACGGCCTGCCATTGGCGGGTGCCGTTTTTTATTTCTATTATTCTGCAGTACTTTTTAATCCGTAAAACAGTCATACATCAGTCAACCTCTACTCATTATTACCGACCTCGTTTAATTTCTTACCTGTGTTTTCCTCTACTATTCTGTGCCGTCTCGTGTTCTCCCGTCTCGAGTCTTATGCCATCACTCTTTGATACTACGGTGTTTTCTGTCTGTCTCCTCTGCTGCTCATTATCTGCTCATTCTCCTGCTCATCTCGTGCCTCGTTGTAGAAACAAAAACGAGTACGACACTATAGATATCTACATCGACACATGTCAATGTCAATAGTCAAGCATGAAATAAGGGGCTGTATCAGTTAATCAACTGTTGGACTGTTGAACTTTCAACGGCTCTGATCAACTGCTACCGCTGATCGCGATTCTGTTCCATCCTCCTTCATCTTGACATCCCACACATGAAACATGGCGTCTACCAACTCATTTTCCATTTGTTCTTTATTTTCTTTTTCTGTGCTTCTCCTCGTCTTGGGTTTTTCTTCTTTTCTCCGGCTCCTGCAAACCTTGCTCTGCAGTTCTGTGCTGCTCTTTTCCCGTTTTGTAGTATTCTCCGGTGCCAACAAGACACTGGTCAGTCGAGCTTGGTATTCAGCTCTGACATGATATTGCTTATTGCCTTATAAGTTTGATTCAAGTGTATTGTGTTCGTATTAACTCATCAAACTCATCAAACCCATTACACTCATAATCTCAAACCGACCTCAGCTCATACCACCTTTCCATGCAAGGAGTGCATGATATCAAGACAGCAGCCACATTGGCTATGCCCTCGACTTTGTTGTTCAATGCCTGCTCTCTGCCTGAGCTGCATATACGTCGTCTGCTACAAGCCTTTTTGCCTGGCAATGCGTCTCCTGGTACGAGTCTGGTCGACTACTACCCTGCTATGCACATTACTGCACATTACTGCACATCACTATTCATCCTGCACCCTGCATTCAAGAATATGCTGTGCGCTGCATGCATGGCACATCTATTCTGCCGGCAGAGGTCGAGACCGAATTGCACCGACGTGCGCGCTTACGGCTTGTTTCAGCGTGATTTTTGTTTCTACTTTTGTTCAGAGAATGCCGTCCTCTGTAGGTGGGTGGGTGGGGATGCCACTCGAGCCGTCCATCCAAGGGATATTTGCGGAGTAGCTATTTCAGATGCAGAAAGGCTACTACTCAGTATGTGAGCTTGCCAGTCTAGAGAAGGCTCGCGGTGCAGGTCTAGACTGTCGACTGTCGTATTGCTCAAATAGTTCCGCTGGATGGTACCTACTCAGTAGATAGTCTGCTACTGAGTAAAGAGGATTTAATACCTCTAGTCTCGCGTTTCTTTGTTCTTGCAACGGCCGTCTTTCCGCGGCCACTGATCCGCATCTTCCCCTGACTGGACCCTGACACGTTCTTTGTCTTTGCTTTGAAGCTGTTCACTAGGCAATCGAAGCAACCTTGACAGGAATCTTCAACGGTTTTATGGTGAGCAGATCCTGGCAAGCAAAGTAGCAAAGGTACAAGCATCTTGCGACACAACGCAGTTGGTGAATAGTGCACACCGATCTACATTCAGCCATGGATGGGTGTGGGCGTGAATGCGAGATGCTGCACGTTCATCCTAGCGCCGTTGTTTGTCTGTCTCTTCTCACAACTCTCTCTTCCGGCGCCTATATCCTTGCTTGCGGCATTTGTATCTATTCATGTAGTGTCAAGCTCGCGGGGACGTCCCATCACTTCCGCACAGCACTGGTTCTTGTTCTCTCACCACGGATCACATCCGGTGTTTCATTGCAGCAAGTAGTGATGCTGTATGGCCGTAGCCCGCATGGACTAAACGGCGTGTGACTGCTCATCTGACCTGCTCTGCTTTGTTCTGCGTATTTTATATATTGCTTATGTATAGCCTGTGTAGTCCGTATATGCAGAATGGTGTATAAAATGGTGTAAAAAATGGTGTAATAAATGGTGTGTAGCCTGTCAGTTATCAGAAGTGAAATATTGGTAGAGGACTCGTGTCTATCTGGCCGTTAAAATATAACATTTTTGCAAGATTATGAATATCATGAATTGCGTGTTTGGTGGATTAATTGCATTTTTGTTTTCTTTTACAAAATCGTTAAATCGATTAAATATTTTTCAATTTTACTAGCGAGCCGTTAATATACATATTCAAAACACCAACAATATCTTTACAAGAAATAAGTACCTCTTTGATGACTGGGACGCTATTTCTCACGCGTGGCGCCCAAAGGTGCGAATAGGCTTCTTGTCATCAAGCGGTAATCAATATATCACATGAGCTCTCGGCAGCAGGGGTTGCCGACAAATAGATACTGCCAAGTTGCCATTGATGACGATGACCTTGATCGGTTCAGCTTTCTCTAACACAAAGTGGCCACCAATGTGTTGTCCATTTGTCACTGCGTCTTGCGTCTTTGTGTGTTTGCATCTTTGTGGACTTTTGTGCTTGTGTATTCGCTTCCGAATTGGGCTGTGGCGGATAATACTCTCCGTATTTTTCTACCCGTATTCTGGGAGGCAGCTTCCTGTAGGTCCGGCCTTGCAGTATCTCTCTATCTATGGCATGGCTGAAATCATGCACGTCCAGTGCACTGCCGCCACCCAGCTGCTGGGGCTTGCATGCAGACTGGAGACTAATACTCACTACAGGTTGCATTTGCTGCAGGTGCTTCTTTCCTGTTTGGGCAGTGTTAGTGGGAACCAGGAAAGGCAGAAAAAGGGAAAGGCGTCTTTTGGGCTTTGGCTTTTTTTTTTTTTGCCTGCGGTCTGCCTTGCACGCTGCACATGACGGCAGCGTGGATATTGGGTATTCCTTCGGAAACGCAGACGGTGAACTCACTGACACGGAAAACGGAAAACAGGGTCGTCTGTCGACGCGCGCATGCACATGATACAGAGACACAGGCCTGGCTATCGACGGGTTACTGTTTGGGAAGGAGTTTGTGTGCGATTGAATGAGACAGGAGTCGCTCTTTCTTCTTGTGGTGTTTTTGGTTTGATTCCTGCTTTCTTCTCTGCTCTTTCCATTTTGGTCTGTTATCTTGTTCTCAATTTGTTCTTTATTTGTTCTTTATTTGTTCTTTTGCTCTCTTGCTCTTCGCTCTTTCCTTCTTCAGTCTTCACCGACATGGCGTCATATTTCTCCGTAGAATAGTGGTCTCCTGACCTAGCAAGCCCATCGGCACAAAATAGAAAGCGCGATGGACGCCCAGCAGTGGAGGCAGACATCGTGAACTCAAAATGATACATGTAGTCATAGATAGTTACTACTTTACATTAATAAAAATCAAATGACGGCATAAAGATAATACATCAAGTAGAGCTGAATAAACATATACGCTATCCAGTGACAACGATCTGTCAGAATAAGCTGGCCCTACGTCGGTACTCAAAGTAGGCACTATATTCACATCGATCACTATATTCATCATCTGGAAAAATAAAAACAAAACCATCAAATACTAGCATGTGCAGTAGATTTAGGAATATTCAACAGCCACTGCAACATTGACCATTTTTTTACCACCGGCGGCGCCGTAGCTCCCCTCTGCACTGCATGCAGGCCGATGTCCTGTCCTTTTCCCGCCAACCTCTTCCTCCCCACTATCCACACCCCCCTCCTTGACTTCGCCTCTACCACCGTATCCACCACCACCCTGCTGCATGTATGTCTCTCGGAGCATCTCACTGCTCCTGCTCTGGAGTCTGGTAATACAGAGTCTCTGGGCCTGTAGAAATAATAGTGGAAACAGTATCGACGTTCTTTCCTTTCTCGGTCTTTATAAGTGTGTGGGTGGCACTTTCTTCGTCTGGCCCTACACGCGCACTGACCCCTGCTTAGACCACACTACCTGCTAGGACTAACTACCATACAGCCATACAGCCATACAAGCCATACAGCCATACTATACTAGCCATATACAAGACCGATTTTGTATATCTCTCCCCCACCACCCTCTCTTGCCTCTTTACGAGATTCTTACCCTCCTCTTCTCTCCTCCTCTCCTCCTCTTCTTCTCTTCTCCTCCTTTCCTCTTCACGGGTTTCTCGTGTCAACCTCATCCCCTCCCTCTTCTCTTCATCCAGTCGTGGCGTCGTCTTAGTTCTTCTTTCCCGTTCACTTCACTATATACACAATTCATATCCTCCCATCTCTCCCGCCTCATATCATCTTCTTCCGCCTCCTCTTCTCTCTTCTCCCTTCACATCACACTCTCCTCCTCCCACTGAGAACCGCCCGACTACTCTTAACTTCACTTCTTCTTCTCATATATTATCTCTTTCTTCATAACTTTCAACTTTCATTCTTAGCTACTAACCCCTGTGTAACCTGTTCCCAGAGCCCGGTCTCCCCATTCTCATTCTCATCCTGATATCCGATTATAAGCCCTCCGACTTCCAACTTCCGACTTGTACTTTTTTATACTACTGATTTACTACTGTTTTACTACTGATATACCTGCACCGCAATGCCTCCGCAATTGTTACCCGCCTCGGCAGCTGCTTTTGCCCCTCGTGCTTCCTCTGTCAATGTCGTCCTTGGATCCAAGATCGAGCCATGGCTCACCCAGACCCTGAAGCGCATCAACCGCGTAAAGCGCCCACTCAACAGCGTCGCCCAACATCAACGGTGCCTGACCGAAACTCTCTCTTCCGATAACGCCCTCTGGACTCTCGCTTCTCTCATGGTCACAAAGGCTCCTGCTTCCGAGCTCCGCCAAGACCCGAATCCTCTCGTCGAGGCCATTTCAAACTACCAGCTCATTACCGTCGAGGCCTATATTGTCCATGTCGACATGGTCCTGCGCAACGAGGTTGCCTTTAAGCTTACGCCCGACTCCATTGAGACTCTCATCGAATACCACAAGGACATCCACTGTGCCGACGTCAAGGCAAACACCTACGACTGGTCTGAAAAAGAGCACCAGTGCAAGAAGCTGCACAACGATTTCATCCAGGCCGTCAACAAGTATGTCTTCCGCACCCACGTGTCTGCTCTCGAGGGTCTCGAGGAGGACGGTGCCGGCGAGCTGCTCTGCGGAAAGAGCGACGAGGTCAAGACCAACATCCTCGGCATGTTCAAGCCTCTGCTTCCTCCCCCGCCAAAGCCCGTCGACGTTTTCCGCCAGCCGCCACTGCTGCCCAGCAACTCTAGCACCAATCTCAGCAGTATCTGGGCTCAGCCGTCCTTTGCTGCTGCCGCTGCTGCCGCTGCCATTGCTACTGCTGCATCCATTGCCACATCCATGCCCGCCCCTGTTGAGTCGTGGCATATCCTCCCATCCAGCCCAGATGTCCCAACGACAACTGTCGAGCACAACCACCCCCTCTGGGCCAACATGGGTCTCCAGGACATGCACCAACACCAAGACATCCATCCCGAGATGCACCACGACATGCACCAAGAAATGCATCACGAGATACACCACGAGATGCACCCTGACATGCATGCGGACATGCAGCAGCTCCACCACACGCCATCGCCGCCGCTGACCTACACCGAGCCGTACTCGACCGCTATGTTCTATGGCTCGTCACCCGTCGTCACTGCCCCTATCCCGCAACTGCCACTGCCTATGCCCAGCATGTTTGCACCACCATGCGGTGTTAGTGTTGGCTACGGTAATGGCTTTAGTGGCTGGGACCGTTACTCCGAGTACACCATGATCTGACAACCAGCGGCCGTCTCTGGAACAATCACAACTACCGGATCTCCGACAGTCACAACGACGGCGCCTGTGACCTCCTCTCTACCATACCAATGAGAGTGCCAGTGCTGCACGTTCCCCCATTTCCTTTTTTTCTTTTATTTCCAGCACAAAGCAAAAAAACAAAAAGATCTCTTTAACTTGCGGTTGTTTCATTGGCGGCGTTTCAGATTCGGATCCTCAAGACAGCATAGCCTCGAAGGCGCACACCAAAAACAAGGCATCATTCTCTTCTTTTCGATCTGGCATCAAGAGAGCGGCTACCAATAGCATGGCATAGCACAGCACAGCACGGCACACCCAGTACATTGCATACAGCGGTCTCTTTTCAATATTCGGTTTTCAGTTGTATATCAGTTTGTACATCACTTTTCAGTTCATATCAGTATACCATGGCATCGGCGTTCAGCATATCAGCACAGGAGCACTCGGATGGGCCTTTTTTTATTCATCACTCTGGGAACTTTTATCATTCTTTTTGAATTTACACAGCGGGCGAGCTCTGTCTTTATTTGATTTTCATTTATATCCCCCCTCCCTTTTGTTCTCTTTTTTTCATTTTTGGTTTCATTTTCTTTTCATCAACGGGTCACAGGAAGAGGCAAGACTTCCCTTCTCATGAGCACATTCCGCAAGTTCGGTCACTCTGCTTTGAATATTTTCTGTCCTTTGTTTTATTGATTCCCTCTTCATGGCTGGGTCCTCGAATGGGTACATTTTGCATTTCGGAAGGGCGAATACAGGCGGATCTGTTTATTTATTTCTTTTTGTTTATTCTTATTTTCACATTCTCTACTTTCCCACCCTTTTCACTTACTGCCTTTTATTTCTTTATTTCCTTATCCTCATCATCTCATTATTAGACGAGATTGGCGGCAACGCCCAGGACATCAGGGCTAGATCCCTCAGACTACACTCTATTTCTTTATTTCTCTCTTTCACTTCTTCATTCTTTTATACCTTTTTCTTCCCTGGCATATACTCCCTCCCCTCTTCTTTGTCTATACTTTTACTTTCTCGGACCGAGCTTGTCCTTTAATTTTTTTTTTATTCTTTTTGTTCTGATATGATTTACGACCTTTTACGTTGGATATCCTAATGCGCTCACGACTACTTATCTTGAGCATATATTTGACGACTCTCGACTATCTTGACAGACTGGCTTCTCTCAACGATCACGACGATACCTCAAAAGGCCGACCACACAACAAATATCTCATTTCGAACACGAGGCTCAGGGGGCGCTGCTTCATACCGAACAGCGCACAGCAATCCACCAGTTGTATGAAAGCTGCATTGTATGCAACTGGTCTTGTATATCTTGCTTGAAGCTTATTGCACTGGTGGCTGCCTTCTCGGTCTAAAGGACAATCAGGCTCGACTCCAACTGAGAACAATAGTCTCGACATTGACAAAATTCTATCACAGGTGACAAGCACGGCAGCTCGAGTATGGTCTCAGATTGCCGGCCAGTCTGGGATACACTATTCCAGCAGCCTGTTTCTGTCATTCTTTACCAACTCTCACACAATCTTCTTTGCAACAACCATCGACCGGCTCCTCTCAAGCTTTTCGGTATTTTATTCGGATGCGTGCTGCGGTTGATCCTAGCCCCTGGAAAGGACGACAAGCTGAGAGAGAGTTGGCTCTATAGAGGGGAGTGTTTTTGCAACCGCAACAATCTGGGAAAACAACGGTGTAGCTCACCTCGCTACAAGGATTCTCGATATGCTGTATTCGTGCTTGATGCATGGGTAACTATAGAGGTATGGACAGAAGTCGGTTCGTGCCACCTGGAACAAGGGAGGAAACACGGCGAGGATGAGGACGACGTTGAGTGTGCAGGGTAATCGGGTGTGGTCTAGAGAGGCGAGTCAAACACAAGGGGGTATACACAAGAGACTCGCCGCGCGAGTGGTGGTTTCCCTGACTCTTTTCTCTCTGTCCTCCTTTGATGTCTGCCCTCTCGCTTCCCCCTCTTCTTGGCCCCCTCCCCGTGGCACATCCATATGAGGTGCTGGTCTTTCTTTTATTTACTTTTACCATTTCATGTATTTTCCATTTCCTTCCCGTCTTTCATTTGTCTATCCGAGGTTGTCTGATGACGGCGTTCCTGGCGACCTGCCGTCTTCACCCTCAAAAACACTCCTTTGTATTTCCTTTTTTTCTTTTTACACCCCTCAATATTTCTGTCATCGCAGCTGGTCTTTGCATCTCATCTCGAGAAACAAGAAACAAGGAATGAGAAACGAGAAAACAACGAGAAACAAGAAACACACGCCAAACAGTATCGCCTTTGCCTGCGCCTCTTCTCATACTCTTGCGATTTATATACTATATACTATATATGTTAGGTTATATATTTTATATTATACATAGCAAACAACTTTAATTCGTAAAACGATGCATGTGATTATATGCACGATTTTCAATAAAAAGAACTGAAGCAGCTCAGCCTCGGGGCACACTGCATACTGTTTGCGGCGTATTGGTTTTGCCTGGCTGACTGTGAGACACTTTACTGATTCCGAGATCCTTCCATGCGTCTTCATCCTTCTTCCTATCGCCAGTCTTCTCGACTTCTTCTTTGGGCTTCTTCTCCGGCACCCCTGATTCATGCTTACCGGCACACCGTTCGTGTGTCACACACCAACGGCTGATTTTGCACTACCTTCCCACAACGTTTGTATTCAAAAAAAAGACTGGCTTGACCAATCTGTACAGTAGAATAGAAAAAAAAAAACCCACAAAAAACATGATAACTACAACTCCTTGGACAGACCCCGGGCGATGTGATCGGCAAACGCCATGACAGTCACCATGGGATTCACGCCACTGGCGCTGGGGAACACACTCGCGTCGGCCACGTACAGGCCGCGCGTGCCCCAGACGCGGCCGCGCGGGTCGACCACGCTGGCCCGGCCCTCGTCGTCGCCCATCCGGCACGAGCCCATCTGGTGCGCCGACGAAAACGGTGTCGTCGCGCTCCACCCGCCCCAGATCACAGACGTCGATGCCGCCGCGCTGCGAATCTCCTCTGTCCATTTTTCAAAGCCGTCGTCTGCGGTCTTTGCCGGCCGCACCCATGGACTGATTCCGGCAATGAATGCCCGAATCTCATTGGCGCCCTGGGCATGGCAGAGCCGGGCAATACCGATGGCGCCCTCGGCAGCATGCTCGCGGTCGAGCGCCGACGGCGTGTAGTCGACGACGGGCTGGCCCGTGACGGGGTCCGCCAGGATGCGGCCGCTATCGCGGTCGCGCGTCAGGGCAATAAAGCCGTCCATGTGGGGGAAGCGCATGGACGCGAGCTTAAAGTCCAGGCCGCTCGTCCACGGCATATTGGCCATGACGGCGTAGGGCTAGCGGTCAGCACACTATCCGACCAGGGTGATGAGTGCTTTAGTAAGGACTTACCACCATGCATGTCGATTCGATTCGAGGACCGTGGAACGCGCCATCTAGGTCCTCAAAGCTGGTACAAATGCTTGTAATGATGCCCTCTGCAAGTGTTGGCTGTTAGCGGCTTCCCCCCGTTTATTTACGTGTAAGATGCTGAACTCACTCTCCATGGGCTTGGTCTCTTCATCAAAGTAGGCCGCGACCAGGTTGCAGGGGTGCAGGTGCAGGTTCTTGCCGATTTGTGGGTTCTGCAAGATGCAAGATGGTCAGCAAGGATGCACATGCACTTTAGCCGCAGTGTGTGAATGCGGACGGTACGGGAATAAAAAAATTATGAAAAAAGAAAAGAAAAGAAACTCACGGAAAGACCACTCTTCATGAGCACGACAGGACTCCATAAACTGCCGCACGATACAATAACCCTCTTAGCCTTGACCACGACGCGGCGCTGTGTCCGTTCCGAAGCGATGCCAGCCACGCCATTGTTGGAATCCCGCGACAGCCATGTACCGACAACACCCACGGCCTGGGGACTATCCGCTGCAAATTCTGGCGTGTGCGGGATCGAGGCCGTGGCCTGGCCCTTGGCTGTACCATCATCGCCGTCAAACAGGACGCGCTCGACACTAAAGCCCTCGATAAACTGGGCGCCGGCCTTGGCTGCTTCGGGCAGCCAGCTGACAGACGTGCCCTGTTTCTCGGCACTCGCACATCCCAAGTGGCAGTACCCGTCGTCGTGCAGCTTGCCACCGTGCGAGTTGTGCAGCAGCGGCTCGGCCTTGAATCTGAGCTTGATCGCGCCGTCCAAAATGACGCGGCCGCGGTGCGACTGCTCGTCGTCAATGCCCTTGACCGTGTTCGGCACGCGCTCGCTCTGGTAATCGACGCCCATGAACTTGGCCACGCGGTCCAGCGATTCGTCAAACTCTGGCGATGTGATAAATGACATGCCGGGCTGGTCTGCGGGGGCCCACTCCTGCCGGACTCGGTCCGGGGTCTTGAGACAGACTGACCAGTTGACAGTACCGCCGCCACCCCAGCATGCGCCTGCCACCACTGACAGTGAAGGGTCTCTCGAAGCAGCGACGCCGTTGTTCTCATATAGCAGTCGCGTGCCTGCATCCTGGGTCATGGGCAGCTGCGACTGCGGGTAGTGGTAGCCCTTTTCGACTACAACCACCTTGTGGCCGGCCGCTGCCAGGACTTGGGCGCAAACAGCACCGCCACAGCCTGAGCCCACAATCACGATATCCGTCTCCAGAGTCTCAATGTCGTTGGCCTCGTTTGAGTCATCTGCTTTTCTGGACTTTTCACCAGCCTTCTCGCCAAACTGCAAAAAATTGAAGTCTTGGGTAGGCCCAGATTTCCACTGTGCTGGGTAGTCTGTATAGCCAGAGACCTGGTTGAACTGGGGCGCGGAGATGGTCCACGAGATCTGGGCGATCGCAGTGAGAGACCGGGCCACTACGCGGATGCTCCTAGTCCAAGAGCGGCTCCATTTCTGCAGAATAGCCTCACGCACATGGACAGGCTGCTGGTGCACTGGTGTGCAGTAACCGGTGAGCATGTAAGCTCCTGTCCGGCGTCTACAACGTTAGCTTGGCCACCTGTCCATCAAAGACCACATATGTGAGCTAATAGCACTTACGATAGCAGCTTAAGAAACCCGCCCAGGTCATTCTTTGACTTGGTGGAAAGGCCCGACAGAAGCCGCTTTAGGCTCATGACGAGTTGTGGGTTGTCCGACAGGCGCGTGGCGAGCATGTCCACGACGGTGGCCTCATCGGGCGCGCCTTTCATAGACGCCCGAGCCTTGGCAACGGCGGCATCAAAGTCAGCTTTGGGGATCCTTTTGAAGCTCGCCCGGTCAAATTTTAAATCAAGGCCGTTTGTGGAATTGTCACTGGCATTTGCCTTTGCCTTGTCCTTGTTCTTTTCCGCATCGATACGCGGGTCGCCCGCCGCAGCAACTGGCGTCAGGATAGCATCAAGCAGAGACAGGAGCACGGCCCACTGAGTCTCATCCCACCAGTCACCGAGGGGTGCCGGTAACAGCGCGGGAACACTGGGGGATGTCCGTGTTTTGGGCATTGTGTCTGTCCGTGTCGCGCAGTTGTTGGCGGCGTCTTAGCGTTCGGTTTTGAGTGTTTCGTTAAAGTCCGTGATATCCCAAAAGAGCTGAAAAAACCGGAAGAGCTGGAAGAGCTGAAACTGAGATGAGGTTGTAATAGGACAATAGTTGTGTGGGTACAGGCAAGACTCCATAAAGAATACACCCGTTTTGGGAGTAATGGCTGGCTATCTATATCTCAGATCGAACTTCGCGTCGGCAGGGCTGATGCCTTTAACATCTATCGCGATTCTCGATTCTCGACTCTTGTCTGTTGACCAGCTTCCCCTCACTGACAATGATCAGCCGCCGTTCTCATGACAAGATGAGCTAGCTGCTGTGTACCCAGTGTCCTCGGCACTGTCATTGGATAGCTTTGTCTTCACCTATGGCAAAAGTACCCAACAGCGCGCCAACTCCTATTATTTTTACACTTCCCGTAGTGCTTAGCAAGCCGCGCATCTCCTCACCTTACAGAATTGCCGCCAAGGTACGACGCCATGCATGCTTCATCATGGCATTGAGCTGCCTTTTGATATCTGGTCACAATAACAACGATGCAGCCTTGTCGAAGGAGGAATCAATGACCAGTAGGAAGTGAAATACTCTCCTACAGAAAACAACTTGACCTCAGCTGCTATTGGCTCGATGGAATCTGGATGCAACATTGACGATTGTCCATCTGCGAGCCAGATAATAACAAATGAACGACGGAAAATCTCCAAAACTCATTTTTGAGAATGCAAATATAGTCACTGCGATCTTTTGACTTGTGACAAAGATTCTTATAGATTTTATGACGAGCTAATCGCAAGCACTGTCCTGGCACTGTAAAGTACAAGCGCAACGAGACTTTTGGGGGGTTTCGATGTTTTATATGGTTTTGAGATTGAGGGGTTCGGAGACGCTTTTCCTAAATAGAACACAACATGCTGTTCAGTGGCTGTGAAGCATCACAAGTTGCAATGAGGTGAGATGGGCTCGTGCGACAGGCATAATTGTGCCCGACCGATTTAGTTCAGTCCTGGTATTTCAATGCCAGTATCTTGGATTATTTGATGACGAAGTCGAGGCGTCAGATCTGGCGATGTCCCCGAGATGCATCCAAATGATTCTGGCGGGATAAGGCTGGCCGAGCCGTTGAAATTGCGGGGAAGTGCAAGGTCCGTATTTTAGAGATGCGATTAGATCATGGCTAGACTGGCCTTGAATCTGGTTGGAATTGAAGCCACTGTCTTTGGGTTCACTTGAGTGAGCAGGCCAAGTCGATTGAAGAGTACGGAGCTGATTTGTGTTGAGAACGGAAAAGTACGGTGGAGCGGCCGGCGTGTGTATGTAAGCTGCGATAAGGACTGTCCGACTTTCTTATCGGAGCGGCATTGACTTGGTCAGGTTGAACCCGACTTGTTGACTTTGCTGAGGACGGAGGTAATTACATAAGGTGTAAGGCGTACCCGCAATTGACAGATTTGTTGGCAGCCTCGGCTGGTTCGTGACAGGGAAGGCACGTCCCTACATTCGCCCTTTTTGACTTTTTCCATTTTAAATCTACAGATCGCACTGACCAGGAAGGAAATACGCAATAATAGAAACAGAGAAAACACACAAAAAATACACATGATTGACATGTGAACATGGAGACTCGTCTCGGCAACAGCATCCCGCGACAACGACTGGTGAGTCCGTAACTCCTTCTAGTTCGGGACATGGCAATTGAAGGACAAAAGGGAAGGAAGTCTGCATAGACGTTGTTTTGCTTGAGGATAAACGGATTTCATGTTTTGTTGGGGAGTGTGCGGGGCAGCCTGTTCTTTATCAGGAACAATGCGGTGCGGGCAGAAGGCGCATCTGGGGAAAGGGACACATGACTTGCTGAGACTGGAAAGACGCAGCAACCAATACATTTCCAAAGCAACGCGCGTTTCTCCTTCTGGCATGGGACTAATACCTGTTGCGCTTTCTGGTTGTGCCTACATGAGCGGGATGCACCTTCGCCGGTATCAGACTTCACGGGCGCAACTGCCGGTTTAGCAATCCAAGAGATCTGAAGTCATGTAAAAGTAGAATACCCAAATCAGAAGAGAAAGTGCAACCAACTCAATACGCGTCATTGCGTTTAAGACGGAAAGAGCAAGCAGGTGTGTACCAACCGAAGACAAAATAGGCAAGATCCGAGTACTGGAAACGGGGGAGCATTGATGTAAGTAAAGGCCTGTCATTGGTCAGTTGGACCTCTTGAGCTTTCCCAACAAAAAAGGATTTTATCCTTATCGCCTCGTGCAGAGCACAACGGTTTGGAAAATAATACGAAAACTAACAAAAATAACAAAATTTAACAAAAAGTGCCTGACAATCAATAATACGACTTTATTGACACAAACCTTGGGGAATGGTGCATTTGCACATGCATATGAATGCATATCTGATGTCGTTTACAAACGGGGAAAGAGCGACTCTGGAAAATCCGATGACGAAAGATTGGGGAGGAAGGAGTGACTGCGAATAATATGTCTGGCTTGATAGAACAGGGACAGTCATGACTGTCCCAACGCGCACTGTTCCTGCCTCTTCCACACGTCTCACGTCTCGACAAGTGTGCAGACATATCCAAATTCTATCCATCATCTTCACTCGAATACATGCGATTTTACCAACCCGTGAAATGAGAAAGGACTAGTGTTGCATTCGTTCCTTTTTTTTTTTTTCTTTTTTTTTTTCTTTCGCTATTATGACTTTCTATTATTCCCCGCCGTTCTAGCAGGAGCGATCGGTGGGACAAACCATGCGTAACTACCTCATCGTTTGCTCTTTACTTTTGGCGACTACAACGTGCCTGCCACAGCCGCAAAGTATGCCGACATGATCTTCCGCGGTTGCATGGTGCAAGGCCGCCCTTTCCATGTTGAGGCAGGTTCTTGCCTGATTGACAAAACGGAACTTTCATCTCCAAAGAGTCCATTATTAAAAATAGGAACATTTAATCCAAATTGAAAGCTCCGTCCCAACAAAGCACAAGTGGCCCCCTTGGTTGCGACTTGGGCTGCAGCGATGTGCGTTCTTCAACTTGTTCCACTTGGCAGCCGTGCAAGTCGCCTTTGCCATCATGTCAATGCTGCCAAAAGCAAACGCTCCAAGAGTGCGAGAAAGCTGCCACAACGGGGCCGGGTGCCCCACTGCCGGTGGGCATTGTCTGAAATATTACAGTAATTTTTGAGCGTTGAATGTCTTTTGAGGCTTGTCGATGGCTCTTGCCCAGCCTGGATTCAGCAGCTCTCGGTGGAAACCCCCGTGGGATGCACCTTCTGGGAGTATTAGACTTATGGCGAACGTTCCTTCCTGGCTCGTGAGAGATGTCCGGCCAATAGTAACAAAGTAGTAATACCTGCAAGCGAGACGCACCTTTTGTGGTATTCAGCAGTACTGTGCTTGTCTGTGTCCTTTGTGCCTTCCGTTTTTCCTGAGACCCGTCCATCGCCGCTTCCCTCCACATGCTCTAGCCGGCTCTTGCCTTTCTTAGTCCTTCTGGCCGTGTTTTTGTTGACAACCTCCCACCGCCCACTCCTCGCCTGTTATCTTCCCTTGATTTTTTTTATCCTCTCTTTTCTCTCCTCTTCCTCTTCTTTTCATCATCTTCTCTTTCAGAACATCTCTTATTCCCTCCGGCCCCTTTGAACCCTGATCGTGATCGTGACGGTCTATCCTCCTTCTCATTCTTATTCCCTTAACCTTCTCTAGTCTCTCAAGAGCTCCAGAGTGAAGTCGTTGAAGTCGCGTGCTTCCAGCTCCACTACCGGCTTTCACACATCTACTTCTTTTTTTTTATATTTCATATTTCTCGACCTCTTAAGAGTTCAGCTCCTTTTAACCCTACGAGTCCCCTCGATTCTCCTTTCCCAGTTTTTTCTTCTTTTTTCTCTGTCTCATTCCTATCGTCTGTCAGTTAGTTTCGCCTTGATAAGCCTCATTCAGTCCATCCTCAGATTGAGCTCTCCTACATCCTTCAGCGGCTTGTCAAACACCCCCCCAGCATCTTTCACAATGGGTCTTTTTGCAGACTTGCCCGAGGGCTCGCTTTTCCGCTTCCCACCAAACTCGGACCCGGCTCCGTTCCCTCCCCCGCAGCCCGGTTCGGTGGCTTACAATTCTCTGTTTACCATCCCCGACTCCCTGTTTGAGTCTGCACTCGACATCAAGGTGCCGGTGACCATTGCGATTATCTATGCAATCTCGGCCAAGCTACTCAATGTCTACAACAAGTCGACCAACAACCGGCCATGGGCCATCAGCAAGACACGGGCCTTCTTCTGGTTTGTTGTGCTGCACAATATCTTCCTAGCTGTCTACTCCGCCTGGACGTGGATTGGCATGGTCGGCACTCTGTACCGTACTCTCGCCAACCCTCTGACTGCTCCCGGTGGCTGGTCTGCCACTGTTGACAGCATTTGCCGCCTGAATGGTGCTCCCGGTCTTGGAAACGGACTGCGCTACGATGAGGCCTCTGAGCTTTGGCTGACCCAGTCGAGCCACGTCTCTGCGAAGTACGCCATCACTCCCGAGCGCACCCAGCCCGGCCGCATGTGGAACGAGGGCTTGGCCTTTTACGGCTGGCTCTTCTACATCAGCAAGTTCTACGAGGTCCTCGACACCCTCATCATCCTGGCCAAGGGCAAGTTCAGCTCTACCCTTCAGACCTACCACCACGCTGGTGCAATGATGTGCATGTGGGCCGGCATGCGTTACATGAGCGCTCCTATCTGGATGTTTGTGTTTATGAACTCTGGCATTCACGCAATGATGGTAAGTTTTCTATTTTTTTTTTTGGGGGGGGGGGGGGGTTTACTTAGTATTCTTGTCCCAGTAAAGCACGTTTAACTGTACTAACAACTTCTATAGTACAGCTACTACACCTTCACGGCCTTCTCTATCCGGGTTCCGACCAAGGTAAAGCGGTCTCTGACCTCGGCTCAGATCACTCAGTTCCTCGTGGGTGCTTCTGTTGCCATGCTGCACTCATTTATCTACTACACCGTCCCTGTCACCAACGCAGTCCCTGCCTCCGCTGAGGCTTCGGGCTCTGTTATTGGCTCGATTAAGAACTTCGTGGCTGGTGCCGATGCTGCTCTGACCAACTCGACTAGCAGCGACAACTTCGCGGCCCTTTCCAAGCCTGTGCCATGCATTGCTACCACTAGCGAGACATTTGCGATCTGGCTTAATGTTCTGTACCTCGCACCCCTCACTTACCTCTTTGTTAAGTTCTTTATCACTTCATACCTCCGTCGTAGCAACGCCGAGACTGCCCGTGCCACCCGTCTGGGCAAGGGTGCTGTTGATGGTGCTTCGGAGACTAAGGGTCGCAACTTGACTGCTGGCAACAGTGCCGCCACTCTTGCCGCTACCATTGCCGAAACCGAGTCCGAGGTCCGCCGCCGTCTTAGCAATGTCGGCACTATCGCTGAGAAGGCAGGCTGGGACGCTGCCAGAAGCCTTGAGCAGGAGGTTTACCGGAGCTCTGGCGAGGCCATCGAGTCTGACGATGCTGCGCCCGCAATCGCTGCTAAGACCAAGAAGTCCAAGGGCCGCACCTCCAAGATCGCCAAATAGGCGCCACAACAGCAATTAATTCAATGGTCGCCAGCAGCCGATGAGGCGTGTCTACTTGCGCTGCAACTTCCAGCTGTTGGATGCATTATTTTTGGGGATTTGAATCAAAGTGATGGGATGTAAATTGAAAGCTGTTCACTCGGGATACGAGTAACGGCAAGGGACCCCTGCGAGAGTGCAACATAATGCATTGATGAATATGGGGGGGAAATGGCGTTTGGATCGGGATTTTATTGAATTATTTTTTAGCGTACCGCATGCAATATCATACATGAATAGATCACTTTTGGTGTTTACAGTTAAACAGATTGTGTGAAGCGGGCATTATTTCATGCGAATCAGTTTGTAAGTTGCCAAACAGAGCCATTGCTTTTATATTCCTTAACACCTACCTGATGGTATGTTCTAACAACAGAGAAAACAGAGAAAACAGAAGACGTGGAACCCGAAGAGAAAGGAGCAAACAGAAGAGAGGTAACATGACAAACATTAGACCTTTGCCATGGCTAGGAGAAGGCCATGAATGCATGCAGCCTCGCCGGCTTGGCAAAACTCGTCTAATAGAGAAACAAGGCGTGCTCCTGCCGGGCCTTGGCTGCCTCCAGAACGGATGATGGACCTGGCACCAATGACCAAGCGACCACAGACAGCAAAGACACTTGGAGCTGCAGTCCAGCCAAGCGGGCCATCACTAACACTCGAGGTCTTGATGCGGCCGACAAGGGCCTCGAGGCCGTCACCAATCCATGCAGCAAGGCCGCTATCAGCAGTGGGCTGCTGCTGGATGACCTCTGCCCAGCGTTCTGCCTCGCGCACCTCGTCAATGAACAAGTTTTGCTCCTCGACCAAGAAAAGAGCGTCGTCGAATTTGAGCGCCGTCTCCAGCAAGGTAGCAGCCGGAGGCCAGGCAGCGCCAGCTACTGTAGAAGAATCGAACTGGCCCTCCATTCTCTCCGAGGCCTGCTCTGCAAAGCCTTGAACCTGACCACCAAACTTGGCAGACATCCAAAGGGGCAACTGGCGTGCAGCTTCACCGGGAATCAGGGGCTTTCCGAGGACAGCACCAGCAGCCTCTGCAGCAACATCGCGGATCTCATCGTCGTCGTCATTAAGGCTGTCGTAAACACACGACACAAAGGGCAGAAGATCTCTAGCGGCAATATCCTGCTGGTTAAAGAATGCACCAGCTCCAGCAAGGGCAAAAGAGTGCAGTGCCTCGGCAGCAGCCATGCGGGTATCAAAGGTCTGGTCGACGCTGCCGCCCGACTTGATCATGGCAGCCCATGCCGAGACAGTTAATGCTGAGGGAAGAGGTGTGTTCTGCGATCCAGTGTTTTGGAGTGATGCAAGGATAGGACCGCTTGCGCGCAGAATGGCCCACGACAGAGTAGGGTTGATGTAGCCCTCGGCAAGGGACTGCCACAGCCGGACCAGGCTATCGACACTGGGAAGCACATGGCGCTGGGCTGGGCCCAGAAGCAATAGGTAGTCCATGGCATTGGCCAGGTGGTGAAGCGCGGCAGCCCGTACGAGAGGAGCGGCATCGATCTTGAGGGCGGTGTTGACATACACAGTGCATAGCCACGAAGCAATATCCGGTGACCTCTTGCCATTGATTCTGTCAGACCACGACTCTGGAATAGCCTCCAGCAGGCGTGTTGCCGTATCTGGGTCAGAGACGGCGACACCCTCGAGCAGGCCCTCTAGAGCAGACCGGTTGTTTCGGGCAGCAGCAGCATAGTTGGCCTGGAGAACAGACTGGGCCTTGTAGAGTGCAGAAGGAGTGGTCTGGGGCGCAGCAGGAATGGTGTTCTCTTCGAATGGAAGCACAAAGTCCTCGAGGGGCAGGCCAAACTCAATGGCAAGGCCGCAAATTGTATTGCGGGCTTCCAGGTAGGCAGCACGGACCTCGGGGCAAGAAGCAAAGCCGCCATTGCCCTGCGCAAGAGTGTCAAGGAGAATGGTCAAATGCAGCAGTTTTTCCGGCACGGTGTCGCGAGCGATATCAGCGACACGGGCAAGCACAAAGCGGAACGCCAGCAGGGTGCCGTGCAGGCGGTTGGCCGTGCTCTCAGCTGTCCTGCCGAGGTCTGTCAAAAGAATCTGGACACCGGCTGCCCAGTCCTGAACAATCAAGAAAGAGCACACGGTACGGGCAGCCATCTCACGCACATGCCACAAGTGGCTGCCGAGGTAGTGGACCACGGCACGGTACAGCTCGTCGCGGTGTGTCTCGGGGGATCCTGCGCGGCGGATAATGTCGAGTGCCGGGAAGACGGACTCGGCCGCGGCTTGCTGCGACTCGATCTGCAGATGGGTAGTTGCCTTTCCTTGGGCCTTGGGCTCCGACACAGACTCTGCCTCGGTCTGCAGCAGGCTCAGCAGGACGCCAGGAAGAGTCGGGTACTTGTTGTACGACACGCGGATGGTGCGGCCGTCCCAGCCCGACTCGAGCGACGCCTTGGACTCGCCAGTGCCAAAGAGGCAGTCAATCAAGCTTCTCAGGAGCAGCAGGCCGCAGTTGCGGATGGCCCACACATCAGAGCGCAGACTGTTGGCTGCCAGCTGCAGACACTCGGGCAGCAGGCGCTCGGCACGCTTGCTGAGTAGCGAGCTGCGGAAGACGTCGCGAAGACAGTTGAAGGCATGCACCTGAGGCAGCCGCGAGCCGTCGGTCTGCAGGACCAGGGCAGGCTGCTGGGCAATCTCGCAGGCAGTGCGGATAGCCTCTTCAAAGGTCGGGCTGGGGGCATTGGAAGCGAGGATACCGGAGAACAGGCCGGGGATACCGGCAGACCGGCGCGTTGTCGAGACTTGCGACTTGATGCACTCGAGCGTACCCTTGTACCATGCAGCAATAAGAGTCTGGTCATTAGGAGTGCCGGGCTCCGTGACAATCGGGTCCTGTGCCAGCTGGCAGCACAGGGTAAATGTCTGGGCGACCGTGGTGAGAGCGCCGCGGTGGCGCAGAGTCGACAGCTGCGCAAACGCGAGATTGCCGATGCTCGAGAAGACGGCCCGGTCAGGCCGCAGCGTGCCCTTGACGCGGCTGAAGCGCAGGTGGGTGATGATAGAGCGCATGGTGTTGCTCGACTCGTTGATGGAGCGGAAGCTGAAGCTCAGCAAGTCCTTGGAGTCGAGGCCAACGGCGTCCTCCATGTCCTCGGGCATGTGCCCCTCGGGCGAGTCGTCGCACAGCACGTGCTTGACAATGTACCAGATGCGCTCACAGCTGTGGACGATACGTGCCTGAATGGCAATCAGGCCGGCCAGCTCGTCGTCGGTGTACTTGGCCTTTGCAAGCACGTTCCAGATGTACCGGATAGAGGCAAACTCGCCGTGCACAGGGAACTTGACGGCCGCCGTGCCGAGATCGGCCTCGGCTTTGGTAATCTTGTCCTCGAGCACATCCAGGACACTGGCCAGAATGGTCTTTTGCACGGACAGATCGGCGGCCCAGCTGCACAGCAGACCCTGGCAGCGCGCAGCACCGTCTGCATGGTCCTGGCGCGCAGTCAACGACGCACGGGCATCGGCACGCTTGCTGAATTCGGCCAGAACGTCCCACAATGTGCTCTTTTGGTTTTTGTTCTCCGAATCTGAAGCAGCAGACGGGAAGATGGGCGCAGTGACAATCTCGCTGGGGGCCAGCACCAAGAGCGAGGTGGCCGTCTCGCGCACGTCGTCAAAAGGGTCCATGATGAGATCGAGCACGCAGCGAATCCAGGCATAGTCCTGGAAGAGGCGGCGTGCAAGGTCCAGGTCCAGGGCATCTGCCGCACCGCCCGAGATATCGCGGCGCTGGCGGAACAGCCACGACGTAGCTTTTAGGGATGTAAAGTGGCGCTGGTACGAGGCCGTGGGTGCGAGTTCGTCGCGCAAGAAGACGAGGTACCACGTCAAAAAGATCTCATGCTCGTCGAGCGACACTTTGACAGCATTGATCTCATCCGGCGTAGCAGTCTCTGCAGGCGCCAGCAGCCACTTTTGCATCAGGATGATGGCGCTCTTGAGGCGCACAGCCATGTCGCGCGTGTGTGCGAGCAGCTCGTAGCGGAACTTGGCGTCGGACTCGGCGTGGTAGGCGGGCAGGTATTTGCGGAGCAGCGACAAGGCCGTGGACGAGTAGGGCTTGGTGGTGGACTGGGACGACACGAGCAGCGACAGGGCGAGCGAGCGGATATCGGCGGATGCCTGGCCCAGCACGTCGTCGAGCACGGCCTCGTTGAGAACAATGCCGTTGGCCTGCTTCTTTGGCTTGTTGTTTGACTTGCTGTTGGGGTTTGTGGGTTTCAGGGAGACATTCAGGCCCGGGTCGTCGACGAGGCCAGCCTTCTTGCCGACTTCGAGGGCGGCCAGCCGGAGAACGGCCTCACTGTCGGCCTTGCTCTGGCCGGTTGGGGTTGCACTGCTGGGGTCGCTGTGCTTGTTGAGCGTCGCGAGCAGCTGGAGCGAGCTTGTGCGGTCGGCGTTGAAGAGGGGGATAAAAAAGTAGAGCTTGACATCTTCCAGGATGCCGGGGTGGGCAAGAAGACCGTCACGCAGCCACTGCAGCCACAGGTCGACAGTAAAGTTGGGAAACGCTGCCTTTTGCTCATTCGACTCATCCGACTCATCCACAGCGGTGCGCAGATGGGTAAAAACGGCCACAAGAAGCTTGCCGGCAACGGGGCAGACATAGTGCAGGGTCATCCAAGCAAACATGTCGTCGACAAAATGCTGCCAGACATCCAGGCTCGGCGAGTCAATGGCCATTTGTGGAGAGTGTGCTTGTTCGTGTGCTTGCGCCTTCTCGACGCTGTATGCCCGGGCAACCTCTTCATACCGGTAGACGCCCTTGCCCAGCAGGTGGTGCAGCGAGCCAATGGACGACTTGACGAGTGGGCGTGTCGACTTGTGGCTGATAATGGCCACGAGCGTCTGCAGAATGGTCGACCGCAGCGCGGCCTTGGTGCGAGCATCCGGGTTCTGCGCGATCAGCAGGGCCACGAGGTCGAGCACGAGCTTGAGCGAGCGGTGCTGGTCCTTCTCATTCCACTCAATGTAAAAGTGGAAGAGGCGCAGCGCCGTGGTATCGCGAAAGGCCCATGCTGCAGCTGCTGGCGTGGTGTCGGTAGCACGGGCGCAGTACTGGACAAAGCCGCACAGTTTGGCACAGGCATTGACAGACGACACGCGGGACTTTGAGCAGCGGTCGAGCAGCTGGACAAAGAGGGACTCGACGAGGTCGGGGATCTGGCCGGCGGGCTGCTGTTCCAGCCAAGCAAAGATGGCATTTGCATTGACCGAAGCATTGTCAATGTCCGGGGTGGGCATTGTAGTATGAGAGTAGAAGAGTAGAATAATATGAGAATAATATGAGAAGATTTGAGATATGAGATATGATAAAAAGATATAAGAAAAGAGTAACCCAAGGAGGGGCACGAGGAGGATCTCAGAGACTGGCCGTCTGCATGACCGCAACGGGGTATCTTGCCGTACAAAGTTGGCAGGTGTTCTATACGTGTGTGTATATGCCCGGTATAGAATAAAAACACTTTAGACAGACGCCAATCTTTCAGATCTAGGCATGTCGTCGTCGGTGTTGTTGGCGTGGTCCACAGAGACGAGAGAGACGAGAGAGGAACTTTTCTAGGCCCACTAAGTGCATAGATGCAGTACAGAGTCAACAGTCCCGTCAACGCCTACCTTGCTATTACAGTATCTTTAAATTTATTTATATTCTAGACAGTATTATACTCTGCAGTTTGAAATACTGTAGCATTATATTTCCAATCCCAGACTTTGGGAAAAGAGCAATCCGTCGTCGTCGACTGCGGTCACGTGCACCGACAAGGCTCGCCCTCGTGTCCTGCCAGTCTCCAATCTGAACAAGGCAATTGCAGGTTGGGGAGGGATCCACTTTTGGCTCTTTCTGCTCGCTCTTTTTTTAATTCTTAAAACAGCCATAGAACCGCAAGGAAGGCCATTTTATCAATTAATTTACAAATTAAAATAAATATTATTTTGGTCCGCAAGCTAGCAAATTTGCATCCCGAGTTTGACCAAAAAAGCGACCAAACGTGACGACGATACCGCACCCGACACTGCCAGCAGACGACACTACCACCGCATTGCTCCGGAGTGCCCATTCGCCCACTGCCATTAGACACTGTCAGACTCTCCTTTGCACCTTTCTACCCATCTATTTTCCCAACTCTTACTACAGACGGCCACGGCCTCGCCACATCGATTGGCTTCATTGCCCCTCATCGCGATTTTCTCGTCATCTAGCAACCTCGCCGTTCTCGCCGTTCTCGTTGACTTTCAGTGTCGCATCTACCGCGGCTATAGACGACTCTCGACGTTCATCTCTCAAACACCTCCCAAACACCTCTCAAGCAACGCCTCTGCATCACCATGTCTCTCTGGGGCGCCCTCACAGGACGCAAGTCCGCCCACTCTCCCGAACACACTGCCGACCACTCCTCCGCGCCGGCATCGCAGCCGCCGGCTTCTTCTTCGGCGTCAGACCCAACATCCTCCTCAACACCCGCACATACCACAATCTTTGACTCGACACAACCCGCGGCGGCCGCAGCACCTGGCGCACCACTCGCCTCTGCCTCGTCACCCTCCGCCGCCCTCGGCACCGACGCCTTCCTCAACAGCTCAACCTTTGCCGACCCGACCCATCTGCACCCCCTCGCCGGCCTCAACCGCGAGACCCTCGAGTATATCTCCCTCGAGGACTCGGCCCTCTCCGACCTGCCCGGCTCCCAGTCCGCCCTCCCCTCGCGCGGCTTCACCGACGACCTCTGCTACGGCACCGGCATCACCTACCTCTCGGCCCTCACCCTCGGTGGCGCGTGGGGCATGCAGGAGGGCCTGCGCCGGTCGGCCGGCCACCCCCCCAAGCTGCGCCTCAACTCGGTCCTCAACGCCGTCACCCGCCGCGGCCCCTTTTTGGGTAACTCGGCCGGTGTCGTCGCCATCACCTACAACTGCATCAACTCGTTTATCGGCTACATGCGCGGCAAGCACGACGCAGCCAATGCCGTGATTGCCGGCGGTCTGGGCGGTATGCTGTTCAAGAGCACGCGCGGACTGCGGCCGATGCTGATTTCGGGTGGTATTGTGGCGTCTGTTGCCGCTGCATGGACAGTAAGTTTTTTTTTTTTTAGTTTTTTTTTTTATTTTATTTTTATTTCTCCTCGCTGGCTTATTTTTCCCTTGCTTCGCTCGATTACTAACGGTCAAATAGGTAACCCGCCGCGCACTGTTCCCTACCCCCGAGCAGCACGAGAACCCGTACCTGGCATAGGCGAGAGCGACACTACAAAAGATACACTAAAAGTCGCAAGTCGAATGTCGATAGTTGAAAAGTTGATGTTTAAAAGTACCGGCTAGGAGGGCGGATGGCCAGCTTCAGCGAGCTGCCATCCATATAAATGATGGAGGCATGGCATGGAAGGGATAGGGAAGGCATGGGTCTGCCATCTATCATCTGCCATTGCATGCTGTTACTGTTGCTGTCACTTCTTGCACATATCTCTACTCTCGGAGCATTTGGTTTGCTTTCATTGGATTTATTTGTTTTGCTTGTTTTGCTTGTTTGTCGTTCTTTTACGTTCTCTTCGATTCCTGTATATTATGACGCTTAGTCACCCTCTGCCTTCCTACCTCTACCTTCTGCCTCTCCTACCTCTTCCACCTTCCCCTGCCTCTCCAGCCTTTTCATCTCATATTCGTGCATATAGAACCATTATGTAATCACCGGGCAAAAGCACCGGCATGAAAGACGTTTATCAATACATTATTCATAATATTCTGGTGTACAGTGACTACTTTGTAGCTGTTTGATGTTTACAATATCTCTCAACCTTTTTATTTTTGTTTTTGTTTATGTTTTGGGAACTTGCACAAAGTATATCATGATTTTTGTAAATATACAGTGATTTAGGTGTCAGCAGCTTTTATCAAATGCATTGCTTATAAACCATATACACTTGCAGCTCATTGTCTTTTGTCCTCGTGCCTTCCTCGACACTGGTATAATTATATAATCACCTGCATCCTGCGCATACATCTTTCTTTCCTCAGCCATGACGCCCACGTCCTCGCTCGACCTCTTGCAACACCTTGAACTGCAGCAAACACCAAAATTCAGATACAATATGTGCTGCTGGCCATTCTCCGACGTCTACCTCGAAGAGGACCCGCTCGAACAACCCGTCCGCAGGAGCACGATCATCACGACATCGACCAACTCAAAAGCAGCCCGCCGTCAACGATACCACCACCGCAGCAGCCGTGCCATGTATCAGTACGAATGGGCCGGTGACCAGTGGCTGCTGAAGCCAGTGCTGAGTGTGAGTTGTCAAGCATGTGATTTATGTTGTATTTTATTTATTATCTTGTCATATTTATTCCCTGATTTCCTGCTGCTGTTGTTTACCTGTCCATAGTGCTCATCATTGTCCTTGACATGTCGACAGTCATTACTTTTTCTTCATAGAAATCATGCCATCTACTTTGTACCATTGCCAATACTTTCATTGCCATTGTCATTGTCTTTCTGTCTATCCTGTTCTTGTCCATATCATGACTTGTGACTCTGATTTGGCTGCTGCCTCACCATGGCATCATGTGTACCAGTGGCCGGTCGCACCTTCCGTTCATATTCAACTTTCCCGTCGAAATTTTCACGTTCCTTCCTTTTATATTTCCCCCATGATTTGCTCTTCATACCTTTGCCCCTCATGTCTACCCTCTGGCCTTGTCCCGTTCATTCTCTTCTTTTGTTTCTTGTCCTCTATTCTGCAGACATCAACACCAAACCTCACGTTACCTCCATCACAGCCCAGCCTGTATAACTTCCATCTTATGTCACTCTTCGCCAATTATGTCTACACCGACTTCATCTCCTCCTCCCCGAGATAACCGACACCGAGAGCGGCGTGTTTCATTTGACATTGGCAACAGCGAAAAAGCTCCCGGTTTCTTTAACCAGTTGGCCGCCGCCTCGTACACTACAATGCCTCGCAACTTTGCGAGCAATGGCGGAGGACACAGCCGCAACTCCAGCCACCACCGCCACCAAAATCGCTCTCGCCTCGATCGACTCCGGACTCGCATTGAGGATGTCGATGATGATGATGATAGCGAGGCCAGCGATAGAGGGTTTGGTCGCGGTGCGGGCCGCAGAAACGAGCGAAGTGATCGCAATGACCGAGACCGATATGACCGAGCTGACCAAGCTGACCGAGCTGCTACAGCTGCCGCCAATGCCGCAGCTGTTGCTGGGCCTCCTCTTGATGGTGGCCTTCCTCGTGTGCAGCCCGGCCAGCCAAGCATCACCGCTTCTGCTGCAGCAGCCGGCTACAACGGCCTCGACCCGGCCGCTGGTGCTAACCATGTCTTTACTCACATGGAAAACGGCATGCAGGGCGTGCAGACCCACCCAGGCATGCCAGGCTTTCCCGGTCCCGGCATGATTCCAAACGGCCAAAATATTCAGGCGTTCCCTACCTTTATGCCGGCCGGTATGCCTCCCGGGTTTGCTGCGTATGCCCCTGGTGCTGTTGGTCCTGGCGGTGTTGACTCGTCCGGCATGACAGGGACCAGCTTCTTGCCAGCCGTGCCCGATGCCACCAATGGGCCCATGCTGCATACATATATTCCGCGCGGTGATGCGCCTGGCCAGGCCGGTGGCATGTACATGCAGCCCGGCTACAATCAGCCCGGCTACAATAGTGTCAGTCCCTTTTACAATCAAGCTCAGAACCAGCAACATCCTATCCAACACCCCATGCAATATACCAGCGCATACCCCTCGTCTGCTTCTCACTATTATGCAAGTGCTTAAGGCGGTTTTGTATATGTATTTGTTCAGCGAGATGACTTACTTTTGATATATTTTTATTCTGTTTAAGTGCTCGAATGTTATCAGACAAATACTAACTGTATAGGCTATGGCAGGTGTCCCTATTGCTGCTACGACGTCCCCAATGATCCCCATTGCTACCCAAGGCGGTGTGGCTTACATCCAGCAGCCCCAACCCCAAGTTGCCTATGTCGGCGGTGGCGGTATGGGTGGTGGTATGGGTGGCGGCGGCCCGCCCATGATGATGATGCCCGGTATGGGTGTGCCAGGCGGTCCTGGCCCAGGAGGTAATCACTATGGCGGTGTTCATCCCGGAGTGCACCCCGAACCAGCCCTTGGTGTTGGCCAGACGCCGAGCGAAGTCCTCCAGGAACAACTCGAGTTTGCATACAACAACAACATGTACGAGCCCCAGGATTTCAAGCCCGCTGACGATGACAAGTCACGATTCTACTGGGTCCGTGAGATGGACGGCAACTGGACCCAGCGCAGCCGCGCCACAATCGATCACATTGGCTGCCGGTGGTACATTACCGACAGTGGTGTTTTTTACGCTGTGCGGTTGCCCAACTAGGCGCCCATCTTTTGTCTTTGACATGCTCTCTCATTTCTTTGACTTGAATGATCTCAATATTTTGTTTCATTTGTTTTGTTTCTCTTCTTTTGCCCTATTTGATTCTTGCTTACTTACATATACGGAGGGATGGTGTATAAGATGATGACCGGAAGCTGTATCACTTATAGCATATCAGGCTGCATAGCAATAGCACATCGGGCCGACTGATAATGAACACTCGAGCAGCCAAACAGCCACTCTTTGATTTCATCCTCTTCTCCCAGGTCTATACGAGCATTGCCAGCCAGTCTAGTCACGGCAAATCTACGGCTCAGTCTTTTGTTCTCTCTTGCTCGCTAGTCATCTAAAGTTCTAGTTCAAACAACAGTAACGTCTCTCCCAATACAACTTACATTTCTCTCTTTTCTAAACCTTCAGAACCGCATGTCTTTGCCATACAGGGTAATTTCTAAGCAATCTATCATGTAATCGCTGCCTTCCGCATATGGTAGGAGCGTAGCAGACCTCCCCACCCCGTATCCCCGTCCACTTACTGGTGCCCCACGCTTCCACTTTCCTTTTACGTACTAACACTGGCTAGATAAGTGGGAGATAACAAGCTCGAGTCATACCTGAGCCGGGCATGCTATGACAGTGTTGGCCAACGATATCGCCCGTATTAGCGTCTAGCGCCGTGTATTTAGACCGCCGCGGCTGCTATACTCGGTATCTGTTGTTTCTTGTTTCCTGTCTATTGTCTTCATTCTGAGCTCTCTTTTCAACCAAGCTACTGACCATGGCGCTCCTGCCGAATTCGGTTGCACTGGCTGCGGCCAACCCGGCTCTTGTCGCTGGCGCCGCCTTAGTCATCTACGTCGCCTACACCCTCGTGCGCACCTGGCAATCACCACTCAGCCGCATCCCGGGCACGCGCTCGTCTCTCTTTACGTCGGCCGCCCTGCGCTACTACGAGCTCCGCGGCGAGCGCACCCGCTATGTGCACTATCTCCATACCACCTACGGCCCCGTCGTGCGCCTCACGCCGTCCGAGGTGTCCTTCTCGTCGGTCGCCGCCGTCAAGGAGATCTACAACACCGCCGGCAGCGGCTACGACAAGACGGACTTTTACAACCTCTTCACCGTCTATGGCCGCCGCACCATGTTCACGACGCTCGGCAAAGAGCAGCATGCGCGCCGCCGCCGCATCCTGGCCGACCGCTATGCCAACTCCAACATTATGCGCGGGCCGTCGCTGGCCGGCATCGAGACCAAGGCGCAGCACTTTGCCGACCTGTGCGCTGCGGCACCGGGCGGCGTGCTGGACATTTACACGGCGCTCCACTCGTACGCGTTTGACTGTGTCACGCACCACCTGTTCTTCCCGTACGGCACCGACTCCCTCCGAAAGGAGAGCGATGCCGCGATTATGCGCGAGATGACATTTGACGACAGTCTTCAGAGTGAGTTCCAAGACACCCCCAAGAACCCCCCAAACCACATCTGAATGAACCTGGCTAACGTTTTAAAGACCGCCTCATCAGCTGGTATAGCCCCAAGATCTATGCTGCGGCCGACCGCATCATCGCCCTCTTCACGACTGCTCGCGAGACGCCGCTGTCCGACAACTTTGTGCTCGACACCTCGGCGCGCCCGGACACCGACCACTTTACCCTGACAGCCCGCATGCACGAGAAGCAGCAGGAATACGCAGACGGCCCGCCGTCGCTCAGCGATGAAGAGTCCCGGGGCCCGCCGCAAAAGGTGGGCTTTGACCTGCTCGACGCTGCCGCCGAGAGTCTCGACCACATGGCCGCCGGCATCGACACCACAGGCGACGCCCTGTGCTTCCTCATGTACGAGCTGTCGCTGCCGCGGTCCCGCCACATTCAAGAACGCCTGCGCGCCGAGCTGCGCGCGCCCGAAAACAAAGACGTCCAGTTCGACCGTCTGCCCTACCTCGATGCCGTCGTCACCGAGGGTCTGCGCTGCTTCCCGGCCATTCCCATGTCCCTGCCGCGCCTCGTGCCCGGCAGCGCGTGGGGCACCAAGTCGACCAACACGAAGCACAAGGGCCAGGACGGCCGCGTCATTGACGGCTTCTTCCTGCCCACAGGCACTGTCGTGAGCAGCCAGGCGTACTCGGTGCACCGCATGGACGACGGCGTGTGGGCCGACCCGGACACGTTCAACCCGGACCGGTGGCTTGTGGAAGACGGCGATGCCGACCGGCGACGCCACTTTTTTGCGTTTGCCAGCGGCGGCCGCGGCTGTATCGGCAAGCACCTGGCGCTCGTCGAGATGAAGGTGCTGCTGCGCGGCATCTACTCGCAGTATGCGACGACACCGGAGGCGTCGATGACGCCGGAAGCGATGGCCATGTCGGACCAGCTGATCTCGTCGCGGCCCATTGGGCAAAAGTGTCTTGTTCAATTTGAACGAGCAGAGTAGTGTAGTCAGTCTGCAAAAAGAAAAAAAAACGTATTATCAAATCACTGTATCGAAGCAAGCTCGAGCATGTACTGAGTATGGCTGCTTGCGTGCTGTAGTTTTGCCGCTGCAAAGCTTGGCCAATGGGCGCCATTCCTCTTTGAGGCCGGGACTGACATCCGGCGCATGCTGCACGTGATTGACATGCCCCACTGTAATTTGGTAGTGTTCTTTGTTGGGAGGCCTGCTATTTGCCAGCTTGCCCTTGTCTTTCTGCCATTGACATTTACCCGTTTTCCATTGTATTTTCCCTATTGAACAACGACTGCATCCGTCCTGTGCTGGTAAGACTACGAGACTGCAGGCAGCAGCGTGCAACCAATCTACTTTGCAATAAACGTCACTCGACACTCGCTTCGTACGATGACAAAGCATATTCCTACTGCAACAGCTCCTTCCTGATTCACTCGTACCCCGCTGTGCTGCTGTGTATTTTTTTCCGCCTAAATATACTCGTACACACACTCACACTATGACGGGGAGGCTTGCCGTCTAAATATCGTATGTCAAACTAGATGATTAAATTAAATAGATATTCAATTGCTTTAAAGAGTCCCACCAAAAAAAAAAAAAAACTCGTCCCGACTCTGGTCCTGTCTTTTGACTAGTTTTTTCCTCGCCTCGTTTGTCCACGTCTTTCGTCCCTCACTGCACACTATTATCACTCTTCTACTTCTACCTCTTTTCCACTTCTACTTTCTTACCACACTCTGTCCACTACCAATCTACCAACCTAAACCACAAAAACACCAAAAAACTTTTCATTACCTGCCCCGTTCTGCGCTCGCGCTCAACAGCTTGATTACTTTGTTCTTACTATCAAGTCTTTTTTACCTTTTTCTGTCTTCAGTCTAGTCTACTAGCATCCATCATCGTCAACCTCATCGTCAACCTCTTCGACTATCACCACCACCGCGACCACGGCTTCGCACCCCATATCCCCCCTCCCCCACCCCCATACCCAACAACCCACTCAAGCCAGATACAGGACACAAGTCTTGTTTATGTATCAGCACGACAAATCTTCCGAGTCTACTCACTCACCTCCCATTTGGCTGCAGTCGTTTCGCATACCGCGAAAACCTTGTAGCACCAGTCAAGGCCCCCACGGTTGAATACCCTCCGTGACGCAACCTCTCAGAACCTCTCACAGCAAACCCAATATAAAACACCCAAACCGCAATCATGGCTCACATCAACGTTCGCCGCGACGTCACCGACGCCTTCTATCGCTACAAGATGGAGCGTATCCAGACCAAGATCGAGGGCAAGGGCAACGGTATCAAGACCGTCATTCCCAACCTCTCCAACGTCGCCCAGCAGCTTGCCCGTCCTGGCGCCTACCTCATCAAGTACTTTGGCTTCGAGCTCGGCGCCCAGACCAACATCGATCCCCCCGATGACCGCTGGATCATCAACGGTGCCCACGAGTCCGCCAAGCTGCAGGACTACCTCGACGGCTTCATCAGCAAGTTTGTTCTCTGCAAGAAGTGCAAGAACCCCGAGACTGTCGTCCAGATCAAGGACGGCCGCATCTGGCTCGACTGCAAGGCCTGCGGTCAGCGCACCGAGGTCGACCTGCGCCTCAAGCTGTCGGGCTACATCCTCAAGAACATCCCCAAGAAGGGCAAGAAGGACAAGGCCGAGCGCAAGGCTGCCCGCAAGGCCAAGCAGAACGGCACGGCCAACGCTGACGGCAGCGGCGACGACGTCTCTGGCTCTGGCAACGAGAACAAGCCTGCCGAGAAGGAGTACGGCACCGTGCCTGCCGCGCCCGACAGTGACGACGAGGCCGACACCGGCAACGGCTTCCTCAAGGACGACGACGACAACGTCGAGCCCTCGCAGGTCGAGTGGAACGTCGACATGACCGAGGCCGCCATCAAGGCGCGCGCCAATGCGCTGCCCGACGACTTCAAGCAAAAGATGATGCTCACCTCGGGCGGCAGCGGCGGTTTCGGCGACGACGACGACGAGGATGGCGAGGGCGGCGGCAACACTGTCTACGACCAGTTTGGCGAGTGGATCCTGGAGGAGGCCAAGGCCAAGGGCGGTATCGACAAGGTCGACAACGTCTCCCTGTACGCCAAGGCCCGCGACCTGGGCATTGAGACCAAGCACCGCACCGTCATTGTGCTGGTGCGCACCCTGTTTGACGAGAACATTGTCAACCAGATCCCCAAGCGCGTGCGCGTGCTCAAGGAGATTATTAAGTCGGACCGCCACGAGAAGGCCCTGCTGGGCGGCACTGAGGCTCTGATCGGCCAGCACATCAAGGACCACCCCGAGATGGTTACCAAGGTCGTCAAGATCCTGCAGCTCTACTACCAAGACGACCTGATCTCCGAGGAGGTCGTCACCAAGTGGGGCACCAAGGCCAGCCGCAAGTACACCGACCTGTCCGTGTCCAAGAAGGTGCGCAAGGCTGCCGAGCCCTTCCTGACCTGGCTGGCCGAGGCTTCCGAGGAGGAGTCTGAGGAGGAGTCTGAGGAGGAGGATGACGAGTAAGCTGCGGGTAAAAACGAAGCTGTATACTTGTACTCTCCCCTCTTTTTCTCTGTCTCATGAACATTACTAGATTGAATTTTGTCATTAAAAGAACGAAGTGAAGCAGCTTGTTTTGTATGTTTTCTTATTAATGTGTACGACTGCTACGAAATCGAAATCAAAGACTGAGAATGAAACAATGTTTTACCCCATCTCCCTTGAATTGAAGCCAGAATGAAATGATAAAATCGCAATGTCAAATAAGACGAAGCAACCTCGCCCCCAAAATGCTCCAGAGAACACCCCCAGCAACCTCCAACTCCTTGATACTGACTCCCATAATGATGATCCTAGCACCTGAACACCCCTCGGCATATCTAGATACAACAACAATAAAACAGGAATGAGTGAATCGATATAAAAATCAGAGTGCAACCACATACTACCACACAACATCAGTATTCGCCTGCTTTTCGGCATCTGCGGGCTTGTGCCGACTCTGAGCTGCATTGGTGTCTCCCCAGACTGGAGGCGGGCTGCTTTGTCTTTCCTTGACACTCCTTTTTGTTTGGCGTTGATTGCGATCTTGACGCTGCCGATCCAGCCGAGCCCTCTCCCGCTCCAAGCGCTCCTGCTCGCGTTTATAGACCTCCATCCGATGCCTCTTATAGTCTTCCCGCAATTTGTGCTCTGCCTCGGGCGGATCATACCACGCACCTGGCACGGGATATCTGCTGTCTTTGTTGTTAGTTTATCTAATATATAAGTCGAGCAGCTGTTGAGATACGTATAACTTACTTCCAAAGTAACTCTCTGTGCTGTTTGACGAACGACCAAGTGAACGTGTTGGGGATATTGTGACATGAGGACGACGCTGGTAGCCACAGCGGACAGAGTTCTATTCTGGTGGCGGTGGGTTCCATCTTGGAGGTTTATGGGGATAGTCCATCTCGTGGCGGTGCATAGGTGGTGACTCGGGTGCACGATGATAGTAACAATAATCGTGGCCTCCAGAGTTCCACTCCCTGCTATTCGGCTGCCAGCCCGGAGGATGATCTAATTCCCGGTGGTGGACTATAGGAGACTCGGGGATGTAGTGATAGTACCCGTAGTTGGCGCTGCCCGAGTGCCATTCTTGCTGCGATGGGACCCAGCCCGGCGGGTACTCGAGATCGCGATTGCAGGTAACACTACGGCTCCGAGAATGGTGCTTCCTCTCTGCCTGCTGAGTCCAGTAGTAGTATTTGTCAGTGTTATTGCTGGCCCGGCCACTACTGTCGCTAGCAATGTCTTGTTGGTGGTGGAATCTCGGCCGGTTTTCGCTGAACGCAGGACTGGCCATCTGCTGAGGTGGGCCTTGGCGCTGCATGGTTCTGCAGTGAAGACATACGGGATCTCTGTCTGATCGATCTGGTGCTGGCCCCAATTTCCAAGGCATGCTGGGGCCATATGCCTGCCGCTTTCCCGCATCGATTCCGACAGGGTAGTAGACAGGGATTGGGACAGGAAGATATGTCTGTGGCTTCTGTACCTGTGCCTCGGTTGACGAGGAGTGCTTTGTGCTGTTCGCAGCCGCATGGGCTAGCTGGCTGTCTTTTGGTTTTGAAGTCTTGGCTGGAGGTTGGGCTTTGGTCTGTCAAGTATCAGTGTCCACCGAATCAGGCAATCTGTACAATAGACTCACTCTGTCATTCCTCTCACTTGGCTGGGTCTCCGAGTCAGCGAAGCGGTAGAATGGGTCACTGATATCGTCATCGTCTGACCAAACAGCATCTAATTAGATTAGTGCTTGCGGCAACAACTATAACCAAAATGCATGCTTACCCGAGTCTTTCATTGGGCTTACATAAAAGCCATTGTAATTTCCACTGCCTTTGTTATCGTGTGAGGATCTACTCGCTGCACTGTCATACATGCGGCCGTGGGACTTCAATGCGTCTTTTACGAAGCGGTCACAGTCACACTTGCAAGGTGAGCAGCTGTTGACTATGCGCCTTCTCCTAACGCATTGGGGGCGATGAGGGCGGTGAGAATGGTTCGAGTGATGGGCATTTTTGTTGTACGTTTTGTGCCGGGAGAAACTTTTGTGATTCTTGGGCTGGTGAGCATCATCATTATCACCTTCTTTATCACTACTCGTGCTATCGTCGCTACCGCTGCTGCTGCTTGCATCCGAGTCCGACTCGGACGAGTCCGTGCTGAGCTCGATCACTGTACCGCGCGGTGCTTTGAGAGCAGACTTGAGGCCACCCACAAACCCGACTTTCTTGCCAACTGCGGCTGGCAGCATACTTCCAAGCTGTGGGAGGGTAATTGTCATGGTGTCTGTCTTGTCTAGATTATCGGCATACACTTCAAGCTGTAGTCGAAGGTCTTTGCCCGTGGGAGTAGTCCTCCCATTGCTGACCACTGGAGCGGGCTGGGACGCCATGGCCGGCGGGTTGTTTGCTGGTGTGGCTGTTTGAGTAGCTTTGAATGCTGTTGGAGCTGGTGCCAGAGCTTCCACTACCGGCTTGGGTGTCGGCTGTCGACGGATATGAGCTGTTGCTAGTGCAAACTCGGGAGCAACACCCTGGCCAGGCAGGTTGAACGGTGCTGGAAGATTGCAGCCAACGATCCATTCAGCAAATGAGTTGGGCCGATTTCGCGAGCTCAATGGTCCTGGCCAACCCTTGACTGCTTGGGCTGGCTGCAGAGACATTTCAGGTTGAGAGAAACGACTTGGGAAAAAACAATCACAGTAAGAGTCACAGTCACGGAATCAAGCAAGATATGTTATTGAGATTAGCAGAAATATATTTGATTAGGCACCAAGGTGTTTGGTACAAGATGAGGAAGTCACGATGGGGTCGGAACGCGTACTTTATTCCAATTTATGGTAAACAGCTACTATACGCGGCAGGCCCGACCAGCGAGCGTTTGTTTATATCACATTCGCTCCTTCCTCTTCGAAGCTCCAAGGCATGCGAGAATCGCCCGTATAGGCAATTGTAGATTTACACAGCAGACGCGTTCGCCAACTAACTGGATGATTTAGTTGGTTTCCAATGAGAAGGAAGGCACGCGTCAATATTCAACTCTGTGCTTTCTTAACGTTGATAGTGAATCGGGAAAGATCATTGGGATATGAAGAGGAAGGAACATTGAGCTGAAATGCGCCGTTCCTTCCTTGTGCATTTCTTACGACAGGGGCTTTGTTTACTTTGCTCATCACTGTTTATTAGCATATGAGCACATTAATGATAATTAGATTCCGATTGAGATGTCCCAAAGCAAGTAGCTCAAAGTAAGGTATGCTGTTCCAACTGCACCCAAGGCCAAGCCGATCTATTCACCAGTATTGCACGCAAAATCAGCGAGTCAAGAATCACATAGAGTAAAGAAATATACTTTTGGTGGGAAGCTGTAGAAAATACACAGAAATAAAGCAACAGGGGTTCTGTCAAATTGGTAGGATAACAAAGACAGCTGAAAAGACAATAGACTCATAAAAACCACCGACAGCCAGATAGCCATAAGACCCTGAGAACGCCACCCGGGGGTACATAACAGAAAGCAGAAGCTGGAGCAGTATTGACGACGACGACGACGACGACGACGACGACGACGACAACGACCTGGTCCGCTCAATAAACACGAAAAAAAAAAAAGAGAACAATTGAATATCGTAAATAAATAGAACGAACATAACTAGCGCCTTGGGAGTCTATCAATACATAAAGCAAAATAACAGTTTTGGGGGTGGTTGTGTTTGCATGACGCGATCTTTTTCCATATCACACGTCTTGCCCGCCTTTTCCTTTCTCTTTTTGATTACCCTTCTCTCTCCTGTGCTGTTCCCGCTCGGCAAATCTGAAGACAAGTGTTGGTGAACATGCGGGGAGGCGGGGAGAAGGGGGATAAGAAAGGTAGTTGAACAGAAAGAAAAAAAATAAGAAAAAAAAGGAACAGATATCGTCGAGGGTATGTGTGTGTGTGTCTCTCTCAGCACGAACTACGACTGCCTGGACCAGTCAAGGTACCGACACGTCGTTGCGCTGTGGCCAATACACACCCTGGTTTAAAAGCTTCTTGTAGATATAAGAAGCAATGTTGGTAAAAATGACGAAAAACAATAAAGACAATGCGGTGAGGGTAAAACCATACAAGCAAACAAGGGTTACCATGTTTTGTGCAAGTTGAATCGAATCGCAGACCACTGTCTTTCCGTCCTGTAGTTCTCTCGTTTCTATTCAGGTTTTCTTCTCCCCACCTCCACCATTCTCGATTATGCCAAAGATTAGACGCTCTTGTTATGGAGGTTCCAATGCAATCAACAATTCAAAGAGATTGAGAGAGAAGAGAAGAGAAAAGAAAAGGGGCTGACGAGCAGAGAGAGGAACGGTCAAACAATCAAAACAGTCAAACAAAGGAAAAGTGAAAGAGGGACTCTAGCAGTGGCAAAACAAAAAAGAACAAGAAAAAACAAGGGGGAATCAAAGAATCAGAGCGAGTAGTCGCTTAGTTCTTCTCCTCGGCCGCAGGCTTCTCCTCGGTTTCCTCAGCGGGAGCCTGGGTCTTAACGTACTCCTGGTAGACACCGAGGGCCTCGTCAACCTTGTTCTTCAGAGCAGCGTCGTCCTCGACGAGGTGGACCAACTCCTGGTTGTCCATCTCCAGCAGCATGCCGGTGATCTTGCCGGCAAGGTCGGGCTGAAGAGCCTGGATCTTGGGGAAGATGACCTCACCCAGGATCTGCTTCTGCTGGTGAGCGTTGCCAGCAGCGCTGTTCAGCTGGGACTGCAGCAGCGAGACCTGGCTCAGCTCAGCCGAGGCGCCGGAGGCGTTCTGGCCGTTGCGGCCCTGGGGACCGTACTGACCACCGCGGCCGCGGCCACCGCCGTTCTGGCGAGCGTTAGGGGGGAAGCCAGCCAGGCCGGGACCGTTCAGGTTGTTGGGGTGGCCCATGCCGGGGATGGGACCACGGCCGCCCTGGGGACCGCCACGGCCCTGCTGCATGGCAGCAATATACTGGGCGTTCTGAGGGCCGTTAAAGGGCACACCAGGGGGGAACTGGCCAGGGATGTACATGTTGGGGGGGATCTGCTGGGGAACACCACGGCCACCCTGGGGGTAGTTGCCGGGGTACTGGCCAGGACGGCCGCCGGGGATCATACCCTGGGGGAAGTTCATGCCGCGACCACCGGTCTGGGGCAGGAAGCCCTGCTGGCCAGGGGGGTAGAACTGGGGCTGCATGTACGACTGGGGCATACCGGCAACAGCAGCAGCCTGCTGCATGCGAAGGGTGTTGCGGGCCTGGATGCTAGCCTCAAGCTGGCTCTTGCGGACCTCCTTCTTCTGGGCAATGGCAACGTACAGGGGCTTGCCGTTGACCATGCGCTGATTCATCTCGGTGACGGCCTTGGTGGCATCATCGGGGTTGCTGAAGCAAACGAAGCCGAAGCCCTTGCTCTTGCCCAGCTTGGGAGACTTGGAGGCGGGAGCAGCCTCCTTGTCGGCGCCCTCGACATCCTCAGCCTTGGCCTCCTCAGCCTTGGTCTCCTCAGCCTTGGTCTCCTCCTTGGCCTCCTCAGTCTTGGCCTCCTCCTCCTCGCCCTCAACCTGGGTCTCGCGCATGACCTTGGCAGAGGTGATGGGGCCGTAGGTAGAAAAGAGCTCGCGCAGCTTCTCGTCATCAACGTCGTCGTCAAGGTTCTTGATATACAGGTTCACGCCAACGTACTTGTTGGCCTTCTCCTGGCGGGCAGCCTCATAAGACTTGCGCAGCTCCTCCTCGCGCTCGTGCTTCTTCTGGGCACGGCCGACGTACAGTTCCTGGCCGTGGAAGTCGCGGCCGTTCAGCTCCTCGACAGCCTTGGCAGCGCTCTCGTGGGTGGTGAAGTTAATGAAACCAAAGCCACGGCTCTTGCCAGTCTCCTGCTCGCGAGCAATGGTGGAAGAGGTGACGGAACCGTACTTCTCAAAGAGCTCACGGAACTGGTCGTCAGTGACCTCGGGGTTCAAGTATTTGATGTAGATGTTGGTGTAGTTAGCCTTCATCTCCTCGAACTTGGACTGGCGGTCCTTCTTGGGGATGTGGTGGCCAACATAGACCTTCTTCTCGTTCAGAAGCATGTTGTTGACGTTCTTGATGGCGGCCTGAGCAGCCTCATCAGTCTCGTAGTGGACAAATCCGTAGCCCTTGGAGCTGCCCTGCTCGTCCTGAGCGACCTTGCAGCTGAGAATGTTACCGAAAGCAGCAAAGGTGTCGTGCAGAGCCTTGTTGTCAATGGCGCCATCCAAGTTCTTGATGAAGATGTTGCCCTGGCCGGTCTTGCGCAGAGCAGGGTCGCGCTGCGACCACATGATGCGGCAGGGGCGGTTCTTGATCAGGGTGTAGTTGAGCTCCTCAAGGGCCTTCTCGCCATCAGAGGTGCTGTTGTAGTTGACGTATGCGTAGCCCAGCGAACGACGGGTGACGGCATCGCGGCAGACACGGATGGAGGCAACGGGGCCAATCTGCGAGAACAGCTCGAAGAGCATGGCCTCGGTGACGGACTCATCGAGCTCACCAACGTACAGGGAGGCAGAAGCCTGGGGGTGGACGGGAGCAGCCTGGCCAGCGGCATCGGTGTCGGTGGGCTCAGTGGCAGTGCTGACGGGAGCAGCCTTCTCGCCGTTGATGGAGGTGTTGCCGAGGTCGGCGGCAAGCTGGTCGACAGCGCCGGAGGAAGTAGGAGCAGCCATTTTATAGGATTTTAGACAAGACTAGAGGGGTATTAGCAAACGTAGATTTATATATTTAGCAGGAAAGATGGGTGATGGAAATATGATGTGTATGGTGACAACTGAGTGAATGGGCGGTTCAAGAATAGAGGAGTGAATGAAGCCGTCGAGCGTGTTGTGCTGGAGTCCAGGGTCCAGTGAATTTATCCGTCAAGACGTGCATGGTGCCCATGACGGCGGTAACGACGACGCAGAGACAAGGCAGAGCCAGCCACAATGCCCTGGACGCCGCCAATACCGAGAACGGAAAACGCAGCGATGAACAAAGGCAAGGGGGATGCCAGCGATAAACAACACGCAACGGCCACAACGATCAAAGCCACAAAACCATCCTAAACATCCAAAATAGGCGGGACAAAGAGGTTCGTCGTCGACGACAAGGGAGGGGATGTTGGGGCCAAAACGACGGCATCAAAGCAGCAACATCATACAGCGCCGCAGCCGGGAACACATCTTACCTTTGTAGAAGAGCGTGTCGAGTAGAGAGATCCCGGGGTATTTCGACTGGCGAACTTGGGGAGAGAGATAGGTTGGAGGGAGGGGTGATTTTGATTTTTGATTTTTTTTAGAGACTTCCGTGAAAAGAGTTGACTAGACGGAGGTCGGTGTGGAGTATTGGGTTTTTTTGGTTGGATTTTCAAATTTTTTTGTTATTTGAACAGTGGGTGTTTTGCAACGAGAACAGAAATCAAGTACGGGGCCGTACTGTCAAATTGTTCTCTTTTTTTTTGTAGGTTGGAGTGGATGAAGTTGAAGTGGTTGTCAAGAGAAGAGAAGAAAAGAGGAAAAGAGGAAAAGGAAAAAAAAAAGGAAGAAAAGGAAGAAGAGGAAGAGAAGAGAAAGAGGAAGGAGGGGGTCGATGAAAGGATTTCTGTAGTGTACTCTGGCGGTCGCGCTTAAAGATTTTGGTCGAATTTTTTTTTTTTCGGGATAAAGTACTTCTTTTTTGATTAAGTTTAATTCGTTTTTGTATTTTTCTGCCCTCATCTCAATGAAGCGGGCAAGAATGGGCAGAAATTTCTCAATTTACCTTGTGGAGGCTTATGTAACGCCCGCTGTGGATCGGCACAAATGAGGGTTGGCGAGGTGTACGAGGAGGAAGGCGTGGGAAGGAGCAGGACAACGGTCAGGGCGGTCTGGCACAGTGCAGGGCACTGCTGCAGAATGGATGCGGAGTACTCGTAATGTTTAGGCACACGTGACCATTATTTAATGTAATACGACTGCTAGCGTTCTCTTTCTGTTAGTATTCACAATCGAGACATAGAGACAATACGAGGCTAGATGCGGTGTAGGACGGTCACAGTGTGGACAGTGGCCGCCACGCAAGCTTCAGCATGAGGCGAGGATCAGGCGTGCATGAGGCGATGAGACATGAGGATATGGGCGGTGACTTGGTGACTCTTTCCCTGTCACAGGATAACATCTGAAATGAGGCAGGTGCAGATGGGATGTTTTTGCCCCACTTACTTGTGTGATTGCCGGTTCCGATAAGCTTTACGAGCGTATTGTGTGTACTTGTAATGGCTTGCGCCTTCCTTTGAAGCCATGCCAAAGATGCACCATCGCACCTTCCTCAATTTGCATTTATTTACTCTGATGGGAGATGGAAGCGGAAGGTGCAGAGGGCTACTGGTTACGAGGGAAACGCGGATATCTTCACAGTAGAGCCTCTCAGTTACGTCGTGACAGAAAGAGCAACCGACGGCGGGACAACTGAATAACTGCCGGGGCAAGAATTATCCACGTCGTTGCCCTTCTGGCATAAAGTCCCCTGTTCGAGATTGGCTCGTGATCGGATATTTCATTTCAATGGCAGTTTCAACAAGTACGATAAGATAAGAATTCTCCATGGCGATAGCGATAGCGCCACCACTCGCCCACCAACAAAATACTGAACTTTCTAGAACCAAGTACATGTCAGCCATGCTTATATAATCTTTCCCGTTCTGCGTCATGCCATTCACGCTTCCTAGCGGGGCATTGCTAATGGATACTTGTACCTTGTTCGTATGAACGCCATACAAAAGATACAATAGGCAACTAGACAATAGAGCAACAGCTTCGTGCTCGCTAGTGCTGCCTGACACTACTTGAACCGAAGAGGAAGGAAGACAGGTTCACGCTTGCTTGCTCAGCATGTTGGCTTCAACGTCGCCCCTTTGCGTCTACATTTCTTCCATCATCATTTCAGTCACACTTTCTATTTCTACTATAACCATATCTGCCGGCGGACGCTTTGCCTTGTACGGTGCAGCATCTTTGCTCTGTATTTCTACCTTATTCTAGCCTACATCAATCAAACGAAACGGCATCGAATAAACCGGCCAATTCACATTCAAAGAAGCTCCATAGATACATATAATCACCGCACGTACCCTTGGCCACATCGACGGCAAGAACAGCCATGTTCCCAACATTCACGGGCAACTCTCGCCGCAGCCGGAATGTCAACCTCAGCGGCCAGAAACACTCGAATCCGTTTGCAGCCCATGCCCTGTCACCAGCGAGCGGCAGCGCAGCATCCAAGGCAGTAGCTGACGCCCAAGCCACACGCCGCCGCCGCCAGAAAGAGCGTGAAGAGCTCAAGGCGGCTCACTCAATCCAGCGAATATGGCGAGGACACAGTTCACGGCAAGTCTTCCGCCAAGACCGCCGCCGCGAACTTGAGAATCTCTACAGCCCGGTATGCACCCTCACACCGGAACAGAGAGTACCGCAAGCTCTGTCTCTATTGATCACTTCCTTTGATGCCCGCATCGACAACTACAACAAGCTGCTGGCCCTGTTTGCTGAAGACCTGCGCAAGACCGGCGACGTCCTGGTGGCTTCGGGAAGTCTGCCTGTACCAAAGCTGGGCAAGCTCGTAGGCATTGTACTGAAAGTGCTAGATAGTAAAAGCACATCCCCAGAGACGACTGTCGGTCTCTTTACCCTCCTCGTCGGCCTCGCTCGGCTGCACCCACAAATCCTCGCCGACAGCCTCGCAAGCTATTACAAGCTCCTGGCACAGTTCTACGATAAAAACGAGGTGCTACCTGAGAACGATAAGGAGGCACTGGTACAAGAAGCTGTGCTCATCCCACTGCTGGCGGCCGAGAAAACACCCGGTAGGTTGCGTTGTTTTGCTTATGCGTTCCTGTGTACTGTTGCATGATTGTAACGGCAGATTACCAGCAGACTTGCAGCACATTACTAACATTTATTTGTAGCAGATTTCTCACGGCAAGCATACTGTGACTTTGCATCGAGTTTCCTCCCACTATCACTCCATCCTTTCGACACCCTAGCCCAAGCCATCTACCAGCACGTAGACACGGATATTTTGTCTCAGGGAATCATCAACGTCTACGGAACACGAACCGAAAAGCCTGCCGAATCCCAGGACCAACTCATGAGACTGCTTGCCCGTTTCATCGATCTCAGTCGGCACTCCCAGACAGAGACGCAAAGCTCGTCACTTTATTTGACCGCTATCTACACGCTGCTCTCCTTTGTTTCTGGCCATATTCGGTCTCGCCTCACGCGCACAGACGACGATGACGATGATGACGACATTGACAACGAGCCGAAAGCCAGCAAGGCGGAGCAAGAATACTTCACAGCCCAGCTCCAGTATCTCGTTGGCAAGGGAGAGATCACATCGCTGCTGAAAACGTTTACCGTCAGCCAATCGAGCTCGTCGGAGCAGGAACAGGCCAGTTTGCTAGCCGGATATGCCACTGCACTGATTCAGTGCTTTCCAAGCAAGGCCGACGACATCCGTATGCAGTTTTACCTAGCCGATCTCCCTGTGAATGGCACTCTCAAGCCATCTGTGCAGTTCTTCTGGGATGCATGCAAATCAAATGCGTCGTTTGAGCGTGTTCTCAAGTCCCCCCGCGATGCGCTAAAGTACCTCGTGGAAAGACGGAGCGCAGCGCCCACATCGTTGGTGCTAGAGATCAAGTCGGATTGGGTTCAACAATGGCGCACAATTCTTCTCTTTCTCGAACTATACACGTTCATTCTGAGACTGACAGACGATGACGATTTTTTTTCTGCCCTGGTCATACCCGGGTCGGTAATGGAGGAGAAGGGTCCTCGCACAATCTCGCGCCTTCGGTCGTGTGCTCTTCCGCTCGACGCCCTCAAGTCGCTTTCCATTTTTTTGAAGAACCTGGCATTCACTCTGCACTATAACGCAGCAGCAGTTCTAAGCGCAAAGGGAGACGCGGCAAATGAGCTACTCTTTTCGAGCATGCAATTTGACGCCCAAAAGGGATCCATCTCAGCTGGTGCTTTCGAGGTTATTCCGGGGCTAGATCTCACCGCGTTTAGATCGACAGTTACGACAGCACTTCAAATGCTGTATGAACGAGACTCGCGCCGGCAATTCTTCCCTACCGAGCACTGGCTCATGACGAGCGGTTTCGACATGGACCACGTTCTGACAACCGTAGTGTCGGAAGACAAGCAACTACAGCAAATATTCCAGAATGGCTTCAACGACCAGGTCCAAAATGACAGCGAAAGCGAGGATGACGACGAAGAGGAGCCCGGTCGTATTCTTCTCCGAGGCCATCTAGTGCCCAGTGTGTCCCGCGCCGAGCAGCTCAGAAAACAGACGGACAAGGCCAGGCGCAACCGCATCAAGTCGTCCATTGGCCCAACTCTGCAGATTCTACATAACATGCCATTTGTGTTCCCATTTGAGGCGCGTGTCAAGATTTTCCGACGATTTGTGGAGAATGACAAGATCCAGCGGCGTGGAGGTAGCAGCGACCCCGACCTGTGGCGGTCGAGACTTCGATACAGGCCAGACGAAAGGGGCGATGAAGAGCCGGCCAGCCTTCGCAACCACTCTGCCGTGATTCGGCGCAACGCCGTGTTTGAGTCTGCTTTTGAGCAGTTCTGGGAGCTCGGCGACGGTCTCAAGGAGCCGATTCAGATCACGTTTATCGATGAGTACGGCGAGCAGGAGGCCGGCATCGGTGGCGGTGTGACAAAGGAGTTTTTGACAAACGCACTGACGCAGGTGCTGTCACCCGAAGAGGAGCTGTTCCAGTGCAACAAAGAGAACTCGACGTTCCCTAACCCCATGAGCCTGGACCAGCTAAAGCACCGGCTGCGCAACGAGGGCGAGATGGAGGGCACGGTTGAGTGGGACTCGGCCGTGGACGAGCTCAAGAAGCGGTATGAATTCATTGGCAGGATGATTGGCAAGTGCATGTACGAGGGGATCCTAATTGACTTTGTGTTTGCCGGGTTTTTCTTGCTCAAATGGACGCTGTCAGCGACGTCGACGGACAGCAGCACAGGCTACCGCGCGAGCGTCAACGACTTGCGCGAGATGGACGAGGCGCTGTACCAGGGCATGATGAAGCTCAAGAACTACGATGGCGTTGACGTGTCGGACCTGGATATTGACTTTACCATTGAGGACCAGGTGTCGGGCAACAAGGACGAGCGGTTTGAGACGGAGACGCGCAACCTCATCCCCAATGGCGCCAATGTGCGTGTCACCAGCCAGAACCGGCCGCTGTACATTTCGTATGTGGCGCGGCACCGGCTGTTAGCCCAGCCGTACATTGTGACGCGCGCGTTCCTCAAGGGACTGAACGCGATCATCGACCCGGCGTGGCTGCGCATGTTCAACCAGAACGAGCTGCAGCGGCTCGTGGGCGGCGACTCGTCGGAGATTGACGTGGACGACATGCGGCGCAACACGGTGTACAGCGGCGTGTACGAAATTGGCGACGACAACGAGGAGCACCCGACGATCAAGATCTTTTGGAAGGTGGTGGCAAGCATGGACGACAAGGACCGGCGGCTGCTGCTCAAGTATGCGACGTCGACACCGCGCGCGCCGCTGCTGGGCTTCTCGCAGCTGAGCCCGCGCTTTAGCATCAGGTTTGGCGGAAGCGACGAGACGCGGCTGCCGAGCGCCAGCACGTGCATGAACCTGCTCAAGCTTCCCATGTACACGACGGAGGAGACGCTGCGGGAGAAGCTGATCTATGCCATCCGGGCCGACGTGGGCTTTGGCTTTACATGATTGATGACATTTGTTTCTTTTCTCGCGATTTTGGGTTTGTCTTGTTTGTATTCAGGTAGCGGCATATTAGGTGTATTATGTTTTATAAGAATATATTTATTTTATCTTATTTTGTAACTTGTAAATGCCATGCTAGCTATGATGTCGTATAGCATGTGACAAAAGACAACTATTCACACTACATCTGCAGCTTAGCTGCAGATTCCCCGCGTTATGGCCTAACTAGTAGCGGTACTTTTATTGTCGATCACCCCTGTGTCTACATCGTAATCGACCGATTGGCCCAGTCAGCAAGCTCAAATGAAACCAAGATTTCACATTTCCGTCATTGGCATTGCTTTCGGATGTTTACAGATGTTTTAAAATGGTCTTGAATGTTTTTGAATGTTTTTGAGTTTTTTAACTGATTTTGATCCGTCTCACATTTTCTTTTCTTTCCTTGAATATACATAGATAAGCATTATATGCACAGACGTGGATCAAGCCTCGACATTGCCATGGCTACTTATCACCACACAAAAGTGTGGAGTCTGCTGGCGGTGGCGGCCACGCTGTTGTCAGCAGCTCACGGCCAAGGCAACATAATCAGAAACGAAAGCACATGCCCAGACTACACAGAGTATGCCTCGGAGCACGGCCACGGCCCGGCATCCAGCGGACGGTACCAGCTGCCCTACCAGCGGCCCGGGCCAAAGTGCCGCACATTTGTGTCGCCCGAAGTCGAGGCCACCATTGACGCCATGCGGACGCTCGTGCACGACCCCGACCTGTTCCGGCTGTTTGAGAACTGCTTTCCCAACACCCTGGATACCGCCATCACGTGGCAGGGCGTCGACACGTCGGAGCAAAAGAATGAGCTGGCCTTTATCACGACGGGCGACATCAACGCCATGTGGCTGCGCGACAGCGCCAACCAGCTGCAGAGCTATCGTTTGTTGCTCGCAAAAAAGACGGCCAAGAAAGAGTCCACGCTGGCGCCGCTGTTCCGCGGCACAATCAACCTGCAGGCGCGCTACATCCGCGACTCGCCGCACTGCAACGCGTTCCGGCCGCCGGGCGAGAGCGGTCTCACGGTGACGGGCGGCTTCGGCCTCGGCGACGCCGTGACGCCCTTGGTCGACCACGACACCGTCTACGAGTGCAAGTACGAGCTGGACTCGCTCGCGGCGTTCCTGCAGCTGTCGCACGACTACTACCAGGGCACCGCCGACCTGGCCTTTTTTGGCGGCCCGCCGTTTACGCAGTTTCCCAACACGCAGGGCGGCAGCAGCGACGACATTGAGTTCCGCAGCGGCTGGGTGCGGGCGGTCGAGTCGATTGTGCGCACGGCCACCGACATGCTGGCGGGCACGTATAGCGACGATGGGCGGACGCCGCTGGCGCCGCCGTACACCTTTCAGCGGCCGACCAATGTCGGCTCCGAGACGCTGTCCAACAGCGGCGCGGGCAGTCCCGTGATGGGCCGCACGGGCATGGTGCGCAGCGCGTTCCGGCCGTCGGACGATGCGTGCACGTACCAGCTGTTTGTGCCGGCCAACATGATGCTGGCGCGGTACCTCGAGTCGTGCGCCGAGATCATGCAGCACCTGGGCAACCTGGAAGTAGCACCCCAGTCGGCCAAGCCGGCCAAAACGGACAAAACAGACCGGTGGGAGTGGAGACGGCCGCGGCTTTCCGACAAGCTGTCCAAGCTGTCGGGCGATCCCGACTTTACGTACTGGAACGGCCATCGCAAGCGGTACCACGCCGAGCTCGCCATCAAGATGCAGCGCATCGCGGCGGCCATTCGCGGCGGCATTGAAGAGCACGGCCGCACGCGGCATGCCGTGTTTGGCGACATGTACGCATACGAGGTGGACGGGTTCGGGTCGCACAACCTGATGGACGACGCCAACATCCCGTCGCTGCTGAGCGCGCCGCTGCTAGGGTACGTCGGCCGCGATGATCCGGTGTACCAGAACACGCGGCGGTTTGTGCTGAGCCGGTACAATCCGTACTACATGCAGGGCCCGGTGATCAACGGCACGGGCGGGCCGCACGTGGGCGTGGGCATGGCGTGGCCCATGGCGGTGGCTGTGCAGATCATGACCGAGGATGACGACGAGACGATCTCGACTCTGCTCAAGTCGCTGGTGTCGTCGACGGACGGGCTGGGCCTGATGCACGAGTCGATCCGGAGCGACGACCAGAGCGCGTGGACGCGGCCATGGTTTTCGTGGGCGAACGGACTCTTTGGGCAGATGATGCTGGACCTGCGGGAGCGCAAGCCGCATCTGCTAAAGAGGAGCTACCAGTAGGTTTAGATATTGTATTTCTATATTTTGTAACGTTGTATTTAGAGAGCGAGGCGTTTGGTGGTATAGGTATACTCGGGCTGTAGGGTCCCAGATAGTGATGGATCCTGGCTTTTTATTTTCCCTTTCTTTAGAAAACTACCAAAACAAAATGATACTTATTTTAAGGTGTTCTATAATATCTGAATATTTCCTGCGGTCAATCGCTTTTGCATATTCTATTTTATTTATAACAGACATTATTGAACTGATTATTCTTAATTCAATATCATTACGAAAATAGCAGCACAACAACACTCAGTGGTCATCTGCTTTACCACAGAATCAAGTCCACTATATACAGAATGCAACGAATAATCTACACTAAAGTTCGGTGCTTTCTGTTTATTGCTCTCATTTTCACTTTTATTTTTATTTCTCGTCTCATACTTGCTCTTGGCCTACATGGCGATAGCCTCAGCTGGTATCGGCATGGCATAGTATCTCCGACATCACGGGGACTATCTAGAATCTAGTTGGAATAATTATCTAAACACATTATAAAGAAACAGATTATAGATCTCATGCTGCAGTGCATCTCGTCAAACCAAGCTGAGATGTGATGCTGCAACTGTAACGACGGGCGATATATTCCGTTATAGGGGACCGCCAGCAACAAGCCGGCGACCCCTAGGCACCCTGCTCACTTGGAAAGAGAACGCATCGGATGCGTTGCCGATATGGACATATTTTCTTGATTTTCACTTGGATATTGATTCATACTGGAACAGGGCAAGCCTAGGAAACTGATACAAACCAGTAGGAAAAAAAAGGGCAGAAGAAAAAGAAAATAGAGGAAAACATGTGGAGAACAGAAAGAGGAGTATTAGCCGAACCCCGCTTATTTTGGGTTTGGAGGAGAGACTGGGGAAGAGACCAACAAACAACAAAAGACGAAAAAGAAGGCATAAAGACCTACGGGACAAAAGATCGAGACCACGGGGAGACAAGTTATGGGGATGGAGTAGAATACCCCGTGGCCTGGCTGTTGGGCCAAGAGTACTTGGGGCTCTTGTTGAGAGAATCGGAGCGAATATATAGGGGAAAAGACATATGTTTGTGGCTTTATCACGGAGTTGAACCGACTATATAGTATTGTAGTGCATATAGCGACTCTTCACTATATAAACGTAAAACGCACAGTGTCGACATTACTAAGCACGAACAACTATACACACTACTCACCTGCACATGGCATCGTTTTTATGCATCTCAATCCTTTACAGCCCGAAGACGATAATATGGAATCTCGCGGTGACGGCGTACATAAACGACGACAAGAGACAAGAGAGGGCTCCTGTGGGGGTACCCGACCTCGACCACGACCACGACCACGACCACACGACTGCGACGTATCAACTTCTCCGCGTTTGTCTCCTTTCTCTTGCGTGATGTTCTCCGCACTCTAGTGTTGATGAGTCAGTAAACTCTAGTGACCGCTCTTTCTGTTTATCTGTTCTCTTTTCTCTCTTGCTCTCTCGTCTCCTTCATACTCTTCTCATACTCTTCTCATACTCTTATCTCAACTCTCTCTCTTGTCGACCCCTTGCGTCCCCAGACGTGCAGGAGGGCACACAACCAGACATGATAACATTGACAATATGATAATATGACACACTGTTGGGCTGGTATGCTTGGTCTTGGTGTCCTCGAGTCTGTGTTGTGTCTTGCTATGGTGTCAGCAATCTAGGGCTTGTTGACTCCTACGCCTGCGCCTATACAATAAAAGACAGCACATGAGACATATCATTACACATCTATTACTCTATGAAAACTGCTGCCTTTTGTAATAAACTATATCGGCAAGTCGCCTCCTTGTCCCCTCCCCGCGCTGCCTTTGCTCCGTCCATGTAATAATCTCTCCGAATCCAAGCAACCCCCCAGAATATGACCTCTGTCTCCCGTGCTTTCCTTCATTTAGTCTTATCCTATGATCTTTAGTGTCCATGTCGATCTATGTCTATCTACATGTCTGGTTGTTAAAGTATCACTCGACTGTCTGATTTGCTGTCACCACCCCATCCCATGATCGAGATGCTTCCCCGGACGCGATACAACTATACATCCTTTATCTTGTTGTGTGCCTCTTAATCGTATCTGCCTTTCTGTGTCTGAGCATACCGCGTCTCCGTCTACCTTTATCTTCCATGACACTCGCCAATCCCACCAGTCACACCTTTCCTAGACTCGGCAGTCTATTTACCCATTTGACCATGTAGATCAATACTTTTTCTATTAACAAGTACTCCCACCTTGATGATTATTCTCCAATTTCCTTGTGATCACTATGCTACCATGCTGTCGTCACTAGTATCGATGCTGGTATCATTGTCATCACGAAGTAGGTTGTCAACTGTCCAATACTTGCAGACACCAAACTCAGCTCCACGGCATCTGCTACTTGTACAGAGCACAGAGTACACACACGGGGTGCTCTCGGCTGCCGCTCTCCACGCGATCGACGCCTACCAGTTATTTGCCTATTTGGACCCGCTTTCTTGCGTTCCCCTCTTTTGCTGTCTCGTTTCCCTATTATTACTTATTAGAGTAATATACAGTGCCAAAGCGCCTCTCTACTTCGTACGACCTTTCCCCTCTGTCTTTTCCGAGTCTCCACTTTTCACCCCCAGTTGCGTCCCAGCCAATGTGTCCCCAGCCAATCTCCCCATCCCCAGTCCCCCAGTCTCCCCAGTCTTGCCAGTCTTGTCTCCAGTCTCCAGTCTCCCCAGCTTCCCCCTCTTTTCGACGTGCCGCATGTTGGTCGTGTCGTTTGCGTTGGTATTTTTTTTTTTTGCTGTTGATTCTATCCGCCATGCCCGCCACCCCGTGCAACGACCGCTGTTGGAAGCGTATTTACAGAGGACTGATTAAAACTCTGCAGCAATTGGATGTTCATAGGTGTTGTGCATTCGATTCGATTCGATTCTGATTTTTTTTTGTTTAATTTTATTTCCCTTCTTTTATACGTTATGTTCTAGACCCAATTGCGCCTTCTACTGTAGATGGCAAGTCTCCTCACAGCGAACAAGATCTATTAGAAATCAACAAACTCGCAATACGAAATAGTGATATAGTAAAATAGGAATATGCTATGCAGAGAGTAGACAGAAACAACCGAAATTGGAAAGAGCAGCCCACGGACGGAGATCGCTCCTTCTTCCCTTCTTCCCATCTTCCCAGCGCTGACACTAATGAATGCTCTTTCCTATTTCGTCATCTTCCCCTCTTTCCTCCCCCAGTCTCCAGTCCCGTCTCCAGTCCCGTCTCCAGTCCCCCAGCCGTAACCCCAGCCCTTCTCCTCTCTGGTCTCCTCTTCCTCTCCGCTCCTTCCTTCACCTAGGCCAGGGCCTGCCCTATATTATTATTACCACTGTGTCCCCATAGGCTATCCCCCATATTCCGTCTTTCCGTCTCTTCGTCCTTTTGCCTGCCCATTTTTCGTCTTTTGCTGTCTTTTACTGTCTTTTAGTCCCCTTTGCCTCGTCTCTATTTGTCCCGGCCGATGCCCTTTATCCCTTTGTCTGTTGACTATTGTATCGCCATCGTTGATCTCTGAGCTTAGTTAGCTAGTCACCCTGACACTAACCGGAGAAGTTCTTTTAATTCCCGGTCACTTTATTTCTCCTCTTCTTGTCATCCCAACTCCTCTTTTGCCTCCTCTTTTGCTCTGCTCTCTGCTCTCTGCTCTCTGCTCTTTTTCTCTTTCGGCTTCATTCAATCTCATCTGATCTGATCTGTTCAACCTCACATGTCTTCATGGCATCTTGATATCTTTCACCGCCTTCTTTCGTCTTCATTACATCCTTCATTCATGTCAAGATAGGTCATCGGGCCATCTCAGACCCTCCTCTTCGACACGCTCGTTTCATCGCATCAACATCACGTCCCATCCAACATTGATCGTCGACATTCAAAATAAAATATCAACACATCAACACACGATTAAATACCACCATCATCTACTCCCGTGTCCATGTGACAACATGCTCGCCATCCCCTCCATCGAACAAGCCGACGCTCAGGGCCGGCCCCTCAAGCCAAAGACCCTGCCTTGCAAATATTGCACAAAACGCTTCCGCCGTGTCGAGCATGTCCAGCGTCACGAACGCACCCACACCAAGGAGAAGCCGTTTGCCTGCAACTGGGACAAGTGCGGCAAGACATTTGGCCGCCGCGATCTCCTCGTGCGCCATGAAAAGCTCGTCCACCTCAACGACAGTACCGCAAAAGATGCAACACGTCCTCGCAAGGCCTCGTCCGGTAGCGGCCAGACAAACTCGTCCGATGACCACGCCGACATGATGAATGGACGCAGGCCGTCGTCTTCCTATACCACTCGGCCTCCCGCAATGCTACAGGGCAGCCTGTTGCCACCGCCACCACCACCACTCTCTCAAGGACACGCACACTCGACATTAGCAACCGACCCGCGTCTGACCACATCAAGAACCATTCCCTCCTGTAACCTCGACCTCTTATCAGATGCCGCCACGCACCTTGCATCCGCAGAAGTCAATCCCATGACCCAGTCGACGCCCTACCATGATCGCACGCGCAGTGACAGCAACACTTCTGCCGTCCAGCAGTCTCCGGCCCAGCACGTCCAGCATGCTCAGAATATCCACCAAGGGCACCACGGACAGCATATGCAGGGACACCAGCATGGCCATCAACAGCCGACACAGCAGGGCCAGCCACCTGCTGCTTCGTTTGATGACTACCACCTATTCCTCGATGACTTTACCTCGCCATCTTCGCACTTCTTGCCGCCGGCACTCGAGTCGGATCCGGGCTTTGGGCTTTGGGGCCACCGCCTGAGCGGCAGCGGTGGCGGTATGGGCAACGGCTTACCTGGCATATCTAGAATGCCCGGCTCGTCTTTTCCCTCGACACGATTCCCCTCTGTGCAGCCGGATATGCGCGATATCAACATGCACTCTGACAATACACAGAGGATGCAGGATGAAATGGCCGCTGGCCATGGTATTTTGAACAACGGCAACGGCACAGCATTGCCATCGTCGACATCGATGCGGCCGCCACCATGGCGCCTGATTAGTGTCGCCGACCACAACATTATCAAGAACCGTCTTGAAGAGTTCTCGTCTGTGCTGCCCACTGACTTTGTCTGCCCTTCACGGCACACGCTGGCGCGCTTCCTCGAGGGATACGTCAGTGGATTTCACGAGCACTTGCCCTTTTTGCACTTGCCCACCCTCGCACCAGCCGAGCTGTCGCCCGAGCTGATTCTGGCCATCCTTGCGGTTGGTGCCCAGTATCGCTTTGAAAGCCACCGCGGCAATGCGCTGTGGTATGCTGCCAAGGCGGTCGCTCTCGAGCAGATCCGCCGCCGCCATAGCCACGAGGTGCACAGCCTGCTGCCCACATCAGCCGCATACAGCCCGCACTCGACACGGCCGTCACCGAGTACGGGGTACCGCCACTCGTTTACGTTTACGTCGGTGCACGGCGTGCATGACCGCTCGCTCACGCAGGACACGCACCGTGAGCCCTACTCGCCCAACACACCGCAAGCGCGGCTCGAGACGATCCAGGCCTTGCTGCTGCTCTTCGCCGTCGGTCTTTGGGGACCCAAGGCCATTCTGAGTGAAGCATTCTCACTGCAGAGCCAGCTGGCTGTGCTTGTCCGCGACGAGGGCCTCGATGCCGTGCACCAGCCGGCCTCAGACTGGGAGACGTGGATCCGCATCGAAGGCAGCACGCGCACAAAGCTGATTGCATTTTGCTTCTTCAATCTGTGCAGTGTCGTCTACAACACGCCGCCCCTGCTACTCACGTCGGAAGTCAACCTGATGCTGCCGCAGCCAACGCGGCTCTGGCGAATGGAGACGGCCTGGCAGTGGCAAGAGGCGCGCCAGCAGCTACATCAGCATTATCAGGGAGGGATTGCCGAGTTTCCTCTCCAGGATACCTTTTGGCGCATCCTGCGGCAAAGCCCCATCAGTCAATCCCAGCCGCAGTCGCAATCGCAGTCGCAGTCGCAGTCTCCATCTCAGCAAACACCCCTACATCTCGAACAAATGTCATCGCTCGGAAGTTATATTCTGATGCACTGCTTCATCCAGCACATTTACCTTCTCAAGCAGACCCAGCGCGGCATTTTGCGTACCGAAGATGTGGAAGAGATTGCACTGGGCCTGCGGGCATGGCAGAACGGGTTCGAGCAGCACCGCCAAAACAGACCGGCCGACCATGTATTGGCCGGAGGCGGCGGTCCTGTTGAATTCAATGCCACGGCCCTGTTCAGGCTGGCAAACATCCGCCTGTACACAGACAATACAAGCGCCAATACGAGCGGAAGCCGCCGGCTGGAGACGCGCGATCCGACGGTGATCGCACACGCCTTCCACAGTGTACCGCTGCTGGCGCGCGGTTCTGCAGCTTCGGGTACAGGAACAGGCGCAGGTTCGCGCACGCCGCGTGCTGTTCTACAGGCCATCCATGCGCTCGCGATGCTTGTCAAGCAGGGCGTCAACTATGTCGCACGCACCAAGTCGCTCGAATGGAGCATGCAGCTGAGCCTGTGCAATATGGAATGTGCTCTGCTGCTGTCCAAGTGGCTTGTGACGCTGGCCTCGATCGACTCCGATGCTCCTCAGGCCCAGGCTGGCGATGCCGTGACAGCCGAAGAAAAGGCGCTGCTGGACAATGTGCGCCAGCTGCTGGACGAGACCGAGTTTGCCGTGCCCATTGACCCGTCGCTGGCGGCGTCGCAGACGATGGCGGCCCAGGGCGCCAACAATACTGTGACGGCCAACGAGAGCGTCAAGCTGCGGCAGCTGGCCGTTGCCGTGATCCAGCTGTGGGCGGAGACGTTCAAGGGCACGCACCTGTTTGAGGTAGTCGGCATCATGGGCCAGGGACTCGAGCAGTATGCGGATCTGCTGGAGAAGGAGAAGGAGGGCCCGAACAACAGCAATGGGCTGCGCACGCCGCGGATGCAGATATAGGTGTAGACGAACGCATAACTAGTAGGATGCCGTGTATAGTAGTGTAAGCTTACGTTTCTGGCAAGGTATTAGCATGTTTAATGAATTTATCTTTATTTCTGGTAAAATTGGTCAATTGGTCAATTGGTGAATTGGAATATAGTGAGATTAGTGCATAGCGCATAGTGTAGATAGCCGGATGTCGGTCCCCCTCTCCCCGCGCATCGGCCTGCCCCCCCAGCCGCGACTAACACCGTGTTAGTGCTCTGTGCCGCAAAAGACTTGTCTATAGCTGGTACTTGGTTGAATACGTTACATGGCCGTCTCCGCTATTAGATGTAACCTCTGATCTCGGTATACCGAGTATTTCGTCTTGTATCCTTCCATCTTGTGATGAATGATTTGATTCTTGATTCTGACTCTTGTCATTTTCAGTCAACACAATGAAGGACACCTACTTGACAAGCTTAAAACGCGACGGCTTTGTCGTCGTGCCGTCCATTGTCTCGGGCGACGCCTTGACTGCCCTCCAAGCGGCCGCCACGCGCACAGCCGACCTCGCGCGGCGCGGCGACTGGCCACATGTCCGCACCGTCGGCAAGCAGTTCCCTCCTTGGGACAGGTGGAGTCCAGCGTCTGCCAAGCTGGCAGCAGACACAAAAGGCCGAGACCAGCCCGGCATCTGGGGCGTCCAGCATCTCATGCACCCCGCCATGCCCGATGCCCCGGCCTTTGTCAAGTCCTACTTTGCCGCCGGCGGCGTCCTCGACATCGCCAAGCAGCTCATGGGCTGCGGCGACGACAATCTACTCATGGAGCTCTACAATATGCTGGTCAGGCCCGACTACAGAGACTACGAACTGCGCTGGCACCGCGACGACATAGCCGGCGACGCCGCGCCCGCCGACGAGCTGGCCCAGCTCATGCCCGAGGGCGAACTCGCGCCCCAGCGGCACGCCCAGTGGAACCTGGCGCTGTGGGACGACGCCAGCCTGGTCGTCGTGCCCGGGTCGCACCGGCGCGCGCGGACCGATGCCGAGAGAGCGGCCGCGCCTCTGCAAGAGCACCTGCCGGGGATGCTCGTCGTGCAACTCAAGCCGGGCGATGCCGTCTTCTACAATAACAACATTCTGCACCGCGGCGTCTACAAGACTGGCGTCGAGCGCACGACCCTGCACGGATCCGTGGGGCACGCCGCCGGCAGCCGGGCACGCGCGCGCAACGTGCTCCAGCACGGCATCGGCGCATGGGTCGAGTCGTGTGATTTTTCAAGCTTGTCCGACGACAGCGGAGAGAGGGCACGGGCCGAGGGCATGCGGGCTCGGATTGTCAAGCTCGGACAGGATGCAGGCGACACGGGGTACACTTTTGATGATTGATTACTATGGTATATAGACAAAAGAATGAGAAAATGAAAAGAAATAAATAAATTACAAAGAGGCTTTGATCCGAATTTCGTCGGCCGCCCAGGCCTTGTTGATGCGCGTGTTTTGCCAGTATGTCCAGGCGGCCACGGTGAGTCCGAGCGGCGGACACGCCAGCAGCAAGGCATGCCACCACGGCGGGCTCTGCCTCTGCAGCCGCGCCATGGCCGCCTCGATCTGCTTCTCGAGCTCCTTCTTGTCCGTGTCGTTCCACAGCACAATTCCTTTGGTTTCAGTGTCTTTTTTCTCTTTTGCCTCTGGTGTTTTGGATTTGATAGAATTTCTCGCCTCGCACCGTCTTGCTTTCTCGCGCACATCGCCTTGGCTGCGCACGCGGTTGCTCGCATCCTCTTCCGTCAAGTGCGCATCGCGCGCCCGCAGCCGCGCCATCTGCACCGCCGGGTCGCGCACGGCCACCACCACCACGGTGCCGCACAGCACATCGAGCTTGCTCTCAAAGAGCAGGGGCACATCCAGCACGACCGCCCACGAACCCCTCAGGTAGTTGTACGTCAGAGCGCGGTACATGGCACGCCGCACGGCCGGGTGCACAATGCTGTTGAGCACATTCCGGTCGCGCCGCCGGTCGGCGTCATCGCCAAATACACGGCGGCCCAGTGCCGGCCGGTTCAGCGAGCCGTCCTCGAGCAGCAGATCGGGCGTCGACGGGCCGAAATGGGCGACAATTTTTTTGTAACCAGGCGTGCCGGGCTCGACGACCTGGCGCGCGAGCTTGTCGGCATCAATCACGGGCAAGTTGTAGGGCGCGGCCGAGAGCAGCGACGAAACGGTCGACTTCCCCGTCGCAATCGATCCTGTCAAGCCGATCAGGAGCATTGTTGTAGAGGTTTCTGTAAGGCGTGAGACGGCAAACAGTGTATGATGAGGTGATGCAAATGCGGAGGAGAATGCGGGGCGATGACGTGCAGTGAGATGCGGCAGGTGCGATAGTATGCAGACGGCAGGTGCGATAGTATGCAGACGGCAGGTGCAGGTGGCCGAATGCAGAGATCCGGATGGCGATGACGTCGTCTCTATTTCTGTAATTTCTGTAATTTCTGTATTTAATTTATCTACAGACCGGTGATTACTGGGGAAAATCACCAAGAGAAAGTAAAACACCGAGAAGATTAAGGAAGAAAGAAGAAAATGAAATGACTTTGCGGCGGATAAATATGATTATCTGAAAGCGGTGCAATGATCTGACCGAGGTACAAGCTTTAGCTCTAGATTTAGCGGGCCGGTGTGGTATTGAGCGCTGTAGAGGGAAAGACGGAATAAGGGAAGCTGAATACCATAGATCATGATTTCGAGATAGATTGAGCACGTGACTGCGTGACTGGGGTCTGCCCAAAATAGACTAGCGTGTCGATCCGTCGCGTCGCCCGCTTTTTGCCCAGATCGAGATGAGGAGAGGCCACACGCAAGGGGGACGACAGGGTAAACTGTTCTATTCGTACTTTGTTGTAATAAATATATTCTTCCTTTAAATGTATCCTGATCCATACAATCAATAAATCAATCAGAAATATGCCACCCAAACGAGCGGTAGACACTGGCCGGCGACGGTCGACGCGGACGAGCATCAGCCACGATGACCAGACAAACGGACAAAAGAGCAAATACTTTGACGGCGACGACTCGGATGTTGACATGAGCGACGCTGAAGAATACGGTCCCAAGGCGAAGCGGGCCAAAACGTCAGCTTCAAGAGGACGTGGCCGGGCACGAATTGACAACGATAGCGACGGCGATGACTACAAGGAGGAGGAAGAAGAAGAGGCAGAAGCGGAAGCAGAAGACGAGGATGCCGATGATGTAGAGGCAGAAGCAGAAGCAGATGATGTGGAAGACTACACGCCAGCGAAAAAGTCTACGCCGAAAGCCAAAGCCAAGCCGGCCAAAAACGGTCCAGCACGCGGCCGGAAGAAGAAGCAAGAATCGGAGGACGAAGACGATTCAGAAGACAACGACTCGGATGCCCCGGCCAAGGTCACCTTCATCCCCAATAAGAAACTGCGCGATCTCGGCGACATCGAATCATCCGACGAAACAGTCCATCCCGTGACCCTGCTCTTCCTCAAAGACCTGAAAGCAAACAACCAGCGCAAGTGGCTCAAGGAAAATGACGGCGAGTTCCGCCGTGCACAAAAAGACTGGCTGTCGTTTGTCGAGACGTTTAGCAGCCGGCTCGTAGACGATGTCGACGAGACCATTCCCGAACTGCCGGCCAAGGACATTGTGTTCCGCATCTACCGCGACATCCGCTTCAGCAAAGACCCGCGACCCTACAAGCCGCACTTTTCTGCAGCGTGGTCGCGCACAGGGAAAAAGGGCCCCTACGCACACTACTATATCCACTGCGAGCCGGGCTCGTCGTTTGTCGGTGCGGGCATTTGGCACCCGGACAACGAGCAGCTGCGCCTGATAAGGACAAGCATTGACGAGAAGCCGCACCGGTGGCGGCGCGTGCTGGTCGACGACGACAATGTGCGGCAGTCGTATTTCCCGCCGTCGACGAAAAAGGGCGACGGCAAGGCGTGCTTCAAGGCGTTTGCCAAGATCAATGCCGAGAATGCGCTCAAGAAGAAGCCGCTGGGGTATGCGGCAGACCACAAGGACATTGAGCTGCTGAAGCTGCGAAATTTCCATATACACAAGCGCGTGCCGGACTCGCTGTTCACAGCGGCCGACTCGCAGGACCAGATTGTTGCGCTGCTGAAAACGCTTGCGCCGTTTGTGACGCATATCAACCGCATTGTGCGGCCTGACCCAGGCGACGAAGACTCTTCTGATGACGAAGAGGACGATGACGAGGAGGGTGAAGGCGGCAATGACGATGAAGAAGAAGCAGACGAAGAGTAAGGTTATCTTGCATAATACTGTTTGGATACTATCGAGGTTATATATGGGTTGGATACTACACTGGAGTATATTGGATGGGCTGGAAATCAAACTATGGACTATATTTTCATTACGTCGTTACTGTTATTGTTTTGTGTTTACGTTTTGGGTCTTTGGGTGTCTACCCATAGTATGAAGGCGGCAGGTCTTCTTCGAGCGTGCCCCATGTCTTGCTCTCTTCCCTCCCGACAGTAAACTCGAGCACACCGCCATCCAAGAAGATATCGTGCGTGATCCAGTTGCGCGTGTACGGCACGCCGTTGAACGTCACGCTCTGGATGTACTTGTTGCGGTATGTCGGGTCAAAATTGACAACGCGCAGCACGGCCTCCTTCCCAGGATTGCGCGCGCGGATGCGCACCTCGCGGAAGAATGGCGGTGTCAACAGGTACACGTTCTGGCCGGCGACGGGGAAGAAGCCCATGTAGACAAACGCCGAGAATGCGCCCATGGCGCAGTCGTCGTTGCCCGGAATGCCGTTGACACTCGCGTTGAACAGGCCCGGCACGTACTCGTGCGCCCAGTAGCTGCTCAGACCCGGCCGGCCGGCATAGTGGAACTGGTAGACGGGCAAAAAGGTCTGCTCGTTTCCCATGTAGGCGATGCCCGACTCGTGGAAATAGTGCAGGCGCTTGGCAAATGTCTCGCGGCCGCCCATGAGCGTCACGAGCGAGCGCATATCTTGCGGCGCATAGAACGAATACAGCCAGGGGCTGCCCTCGTAGGTGTCGAAGCGCGTGTCGTAGTAGCACGCGTGCATGTCAAAGACGGGACTGCAGCGGCGCGTGCTGTGGTACCGGAAGGAACCGTTAAGCAGGCGCGGCTGCAAGAAGCCGACGAAATCGCTCTCGGCCACTTCATTCTGGATATCGCGGTACAGGTCATGCTGGTCGGGGTTCCAGAGGTTTTTCCAGTTGGCGCCGCGCGCGTGGTACTTGGCAAAGTCCTGCTCGAGGTAGCCGAGGTCTTTGTTGTTGCTTTTGAGCAGGGACGGGTTCGACAGAAGACCCTGGGCCATCAGGGCAATAGCAAAATCGTCATAGGCGTATTCTACGAGGCGCGAAATGGACCGGCTCTTGGGTCCGAAGCCCTTGTTGTCCTGGTCGTCCCACGGGATATATCCGAGCGCATGGTAGCTGTCGAGGTTTCCGCGGCCTTCGACGCCCCAGGCGCGCGGCTCAATCTCGGCATCCGACACGACTGCCTCATAGGCCGTCGCCCAGTCGATGCCGCCGCCTGTTAGGTTCTTGACAAATGCATCAGCAATCACGACATCGGCATTTGATCCGCCTTGCGTGTACCCCTTGCAGAAACTCATGCGGCAGTCGGGCAGCTTGCCGTCGTGGCGGTAGATATCCAGCAGCGCGCGGACCATTTCCGTCTGGGCCGGCGGATCAATAATGGTTAGCAAAGGATGCTGCGCACGGAATGAGTCCCATATGCAGTAGAACGAGTCATAGTAGGGCTCGTCTGACTTCCATTTCTGGTTCTCGCCCGTGTAGTTTTGCGGCGACAAGAGGGCACGGTACAGCCCTGACCAAAAGGTCGTCTGCATGTCGACCGACACGCCGGTGGCATCGACCTGGATGGGCGCCAACTTCTCGCGCCATGCATCCTGGGCAGCGAGCACCGTGCCGTCAAAGTCCCAGCCGCGGCCATAGTTGGTGTCGGGAATCTCGCGCTCGGCATTAGCGCATGCCTGCTCGGTCGAGATGAACGAGACGCCAACGCGCACGTCAATGCTGTAGTCTGACTCTTCGCCCGGCGTCGGAGGCTCAAATTGAAGCCAAGCACCGGCCGAGCCGTGTACGCGGTGAATCTTGGACGGCTTTTCATTTTTGGTAAAGTCAAACGATTGCTGCTCATCGGTGGCTGTGGTGGCAGCAAACACGCCTGTGTTGCGGACCTGTGCACCGTCAAAGTCGGCACACACAAAGGCGTTGTACCGGCCACTGCCGAAAGACGGCGCATAGGCGGCACTGCCGGTAACGCGGCCAGTTTCAGCGACAACCTCGACATTACCGCCGGTGCGCGAGCTGGCCAGGTCGGCAAGATCCAGCACGACCAGCGGGCTGTACGGCACATAATCTTTGGCGGACAGGATTTGCTTCTTGTTGCTTTTGACATTGTCGACGATATTCCGCTCATCAAATGTAAATCTATACAGAGCGGCATGCTGTGTGGCCGTCATCTCGGCACTGACCGAGTTGTTAAGGTCAATGGCAAAGTAGCCCGGGCTGGCACGTGCTGAGCCCTCGCGACGGGCTACGCCGCGCTGGATGGTCATGAATGCGCACTTTTCGTAGTTGTCATCAGGGCAGCCGGGGTGCACAAATAGGGGGAAATTGCCGAGCGATGGACTGCCGCCAGTGCCCGAGTCGTGCATGTGCGAGAAGCCGATAATCTTGCTGTCGTCCGACACAAAACCAGCGGCATTCTCGGCACGACTGTTGGTATCGGCGACGGCCTTGGCCATACCGTAGGGCAGCGATGCGCCGGGGAACACATGGCCGCCGTTGACGGTACCGATGAGAGGATCGATGTACTGGATGACGTCTACCGTTTTGAATGGTGCCAAAGGGAAAGAGTGCGAAGAGTGTGCGAGGCCGGATAGGGACGGCAAGGATGGCGAGAAGAAAATGAACCAGAGGGCTGAGCCGATTTCATGGCGAGCAGCTGGGCTGAGGAGAAGAATGCACACGGCGGCCACGGCGAGAATGATGAGCCGGCTATGGCGTCGGCCGAGAAGGCGAAGAAAGGACATGTTGGGTCGATGTCATTGGTGTAGATAGATATGATAAGGTCAAGATGAAATAGAAATCGAAGAATAGCATCCAAGCATGAGAAACGAGGAAAGCAACAAAAGCAACGCAAGCCAGCCTGCTGATTTAGTAAAGACGCGACATTTTCCCTTTCATCCTTTTCCTTTTCGTTTTTCTCTACAAGCACTAGGTTACTCGTACTGGAAACGCCAAGACTCTTGATTGCAGCAGATGTTCCGTGCTGTAACGGTGAAGAGGAAAAATATATTGGACTTTATTGAAAGAGGATAATAATAGAATAGAGAAAATATCCAAGCAAATGAATCAAAGGAGGCCCTTGCCCAGGCGGTCTATGTAACCTACCTGCATATGCATCTTTAGCCGTTGCCCCCAACAAGATCGGATCAAGTAGAGCGGCCGTGTCGGGAGACGTTGTAGACCATGTCGACACCAATAAAGCAGTGCAATAGTCGTTTCTCGTTGAGGCCCCTTTTTGCTACGGGGACTTCCCGCCGTTTTAGCTTTGAAGCTTAAATGAAGTCGATTTAGTGATTTGGTAGTTTAGTAATTTAGTGATATAGTACATTGGCGACAACGGTGGACTCGTCAACGAAACGGTCAAATGCGAACAAAGTACAAGAGAAAAACAAAAGCTTCTTCCGGATAGTAGAGGATGATTTCAACAGAAACTTCGGAATTCGGATTCAATATAGTCGTGATTATATAAAAATCAATGAAAAAGTCACAATAGGCAGGAACGATGACTGAATACACAAAAGCTGACATAAGCCAGCGAAGCCAGCAAATACAATGTCAATCGATGGCGATCCTTCTGAAGTGATCCCATGTTCTCAAAAGGTTCCAGTATTATTCCAATACTTTCCAAGAATAGAGCGAGACATTCAACAAACAATAAGAGCATTTTGACAGAAATAAGAACAACATAGAGAGGAATGCCAGCACATAGTTGGTGATCAAATGTGTGATTATATAAGCCGGTAAGAAAGCATCGACGCGTTGGTAATGAAAGTATATAATCGAGTTATGAAAAGATTAAGCGTAGGAAGTTATCGTGAAAGGGCTATAGTGAAGCATATCACTGTTAGCGCGGGGTATTGTGAAGATGTTGTTATTTCTGATGCAGTTCACAAGTCACGATAGCATCAACCTCTGTCAAGAATTATGCATAACTGTAATTACTATGCACTTCTGCTTCTTCTAGTAAATTTCATTGTAGAGACATTCCACTCGCTGAGACGCTTGTTTGAGACGTCCTTTACAACTTGGTCAGCTTGGCCATTTCCACATATCTGATCGCTGATCATATGCCTTGACGCGTCTCTCTCGTCCTTGTCGAATGTCATTGTTGGATTTATTAGATGAGAATGGCCCAGACGTTGATTCCGAATCATCAAGACTCTCTTGACAACGTCAACAATCACGATGAAGAATTCAATTGTGCTCGCCCTCGTAGGCTGGGCCGTGGCCATCCAGGCCTTTTGGATGGAAGACATCAAGCGTGAGTTTCATCTACATTAGGGAAAAAGAGAGAGAGACAATGAGATATTAACTGCACAGACCAAGGAAACGCTCCGTTTGCCGAGGACTCGTATGTCGTGTTCCGCAACGTCAGAGACTATGGCGCACTCGGCGACGGCGTCACCGACGACACCGACGCCATCAACCAGGCCATTGCAGAGGGCAACCGCTGCGGCCAGAACTGCGTACGTTCTTCAGTTCATAGTAGCTATGCCCAGCAGGGTACTAACTCGAAATAGTCCTCTACCACAGAAACGCCTGCTGTCGTCTACTTCCCCTCCGGCACCTACTTGCTCTCGTCGTCTATCCTGCCCTACTATATGACCCAGCTCATTGGCGATGCCTCCAGCCCGCCTGTCCTGAAAGCATCGTCCTCGTTCGCCTCGACCTGCACAACTCTCGGCCTTATCGATGGCAACCCTTACGACGGCGACTCCCTGCAATGGCTACCGCAGAATGTGTTTTACCGCCAGATTCGCAACTTTGTTATTGACACCACTGCCGTGCCCGCCTCGTCGCTCGTCCACGGCGTCCATTGGCCGACTGCGCAGGCCACCAGTCTGCAAAACATCAACTTTACCATGCCCGCAGGCAGTGCACACATTGGCCTGCTGATCGAGAGCGGCAGCGGTGGCTTCATGTCCGACTTGTCGTTTGAGGGCGGCAGCATCGGCGCTTCGCTCGGCAACCAGCAGTTTACGATGCGCAACTTTGCCTTTGACGGGTGCACGACGGCCCTCCAGCACGCGTGGGACTGGGGCTGGACATACTCTGGTCTTGTTGTGAAGAATGCCAATGTCGGTATTAATATCACTGCAGGCGGCTCCAGCAGCCAGGCCGTCGGGTCCATGACTGTGTTTGACAGCGCTTTCATCAATGTCGAGGTGGCCATTGCATCGGCTTTCACGACCGACTCCCAGCCCGACACGGCCGGCAGTCTCGTGCTGGAAAACATACTGGCCAAGAACACAGTCGTTATTGTGCAGACGCCCAAGGGCAACACCCTCGAGGGCAGCTTGTCTGGCTCAACAACGATCTCTGCCTGGGGCCAGGGCCACGAGTACAGTCCCAACGGCCCGACACGCTTTCAGGGCGGTTTTGATGCCAACAAGCGGCCGCCTGCCCTACTGGGACCAGGTAACATTGCTTTGGACCAGGGCCTTACGGATACGTACTATGTCCGCTCCAAGCCGCAGTACGAGAACCTCAAGGCCTCGGATTTTGCTAGTGTGCGCTCTGGTGGTGCCAAGGGCGACGGTGTCACCGACGACACGGCCGCACTACAGGCCGTCATCAATTTCGCCACGGCTCTCGGCAAAGTCATATACATTGACTATGGCGTCTACCTGGTGACGACCACTCTATCGATTCCACCCGGTGCGCGCATCGTCGGCGAGACGTATCCCATGCTGCTCGCTGCCAGCCACACTTTGCCACTCGGACTCGACAGCTTCAGAGATGCGCAAAACCCCAGGCCGCTCCTGCAAATTGGCTCCTATGCGGGCCAACCGGGCAGTGTCGAGCTGTCCGACTTTGTGCTCGGCACACAGGGCTCACAGCCGAGCGCCATTCTCATACAGTGGAATCTGAACTCTGTCGTCTTGGGTGCCGGTACAGAGGCCAGCGTCGCCGACCCGACCAGTGTTGGTGGTCTGTGGGATGTCCATACGCGTATTGGTGGATTTGCCGGCTCTGACCTGCTGGTTGTTGACTGCAAAAAGGACCCGGCCGCTACGGAGATTGATCCCAAGTGCGTCGCGGCATACATGTCGATGAATGTGCCACCCGGAACGGCCGGTCTGTATGCCGAAAATGTGTGGCTCTGGACGGCCGATCACGATATCGAGGACCCCGACAACACGCAGATCTCCGTGTACGCTGGCGAGGGCCTGAACCTGGCGAGCACCTATGGCCCGACATGGCTCGTAGGCACGGCCGTCGAGCACCATGTGCAGTACCAGTACCAGCTGGCGAGCACGCGGCACGTCTTTATGGGCCAGATCCAGACGGAGACGCCGTACTTCCAGGGCACAGCCACATCGTCGGCACTCGGCCTGGTGCTGTCGGGCAGCACGAACAATGTATTCGTGTACGGCGCCGGCATGTACTCGTTCTTTGACAACTATTCGCAGGCGTGCATCAAGACGGGCAGCTGCCAAGAGTCCATGACACTGATCAAAGGCCCTGCCGTGTATGCGATTAGCATCTACAACCTCAACACGATTGGCGTGCAGAGCATGGTCGACCGCGATAACGTGTCGTTGGCCGGCCACGCCGACAATGACAATGTCTATCCCGACACCATTGCCGTATTCCGGTCGGAGTAGAAGTCTTTTGTGGCCATAGTTCGGTAGGTGTTCTTCTGTATTTGGTATCTTGATGTTAACGATATCTATCACGCTATTTTGATTGTAAAGACTCACCGAGTAAAGTGAGGCTGACTCTTGGCTATGACTGTTGACGGGTGACCGAAACAAGCTTCATAAAACACCACTAAAATGCCACTAATAACCCGGTTTCTTACACCCGCTTTGCGGGGAATGCCCTGTAGTGCTCAGCCCCCAGCAGCCAAGACATGCTACTTTGAATAATACGCCTTGCGCATAGGGCGGCTTTATTTGGTTGTTTGGCTGTCAGGATATATAATGACCCCATCCTTTGGTTTTCTCTTTCTCTGTTGATTTGACAACTACACATCGACAATAGAGACAAACAACTATGACAGCTGACGGTCTGCCTCCATACCGGCAGACCGCACCACGCGGTGCGCGCATTGAAGTCGAGCCAGACGTCATTACATCCGATAATGCATCCGATGACGCAGTGGAGCCCCCATCGTATGACGATGCTCCAGCGCAGCGCAGAAACGCCAGAAACGCCAGAAGCGACGACGCAGACAGAAGTGCGAGAGACGAGAGAACCGACGAAAAGAACCGCTTGATTCACCAGCACAACCAGCAGGCTCGTCCCTACTACCCGCCGCCAGACTACTTTGCCTCGTCGTCCACCGACTGTCCCCACTGGGTCGAGAGACGCTGCCGTCTCAATGCCCGCCCGCGGCACTGCTGCACCTGCATGGACAAGCGGCCCGAAACCGAAGATGGCCGCTACCCCGTGTATATGGACGGCTACGCCGAGCTTGGCTCCGTTGTACGATGGGCACACTACTGCGAGCCGTGTCGCAACACCGAAAGCCGACTGCACAAGAACTTTGATACCAAGGCGCGGCCGCCCCCCGGAGCGAATGCGTACCGTCCTTCGGGCAATGAGCAGGCCCGCGCAGCCAAAGAACTCGCCGACGCAAAGGCCAAGCTCGAGGGGGGCAAAATTGATGAACATGCGTGGTTCCATTGGGAGACGTCGGGCCAGCGCAAGGAGAGGGAGCGGCGCGAGCGCATGGAGCGCAAGGAGCATGGAAGACTACGGCACGAAGCAGCCATGGAGGCAGTCGAGCGCAAAAAGGACGACGCCTGGGAGAAGGACCAGCTGCAGCGCCTGGGCCGAGGCGAGGCAGTGTCGAGCATCACTGTGCGACGGCACTTTTTGATGACGAGTCCTGGCTTCGACCTAAAAGAGAAGGGCAAGGGAAACGAAAAGCGCACTGGAAAGAAGAAAGAAAAGATGGTGATTGGCATGTTCCGCGAGCACATGGATCCTGCCATGAGAGACGAATCCGATGGCCCAGCTATGCAGCCGATTACGACGGCCGAAGTGCGCGCGGCGCGCAAGCTGTGGGAGGCGGGTGGTATTGCAAGCAACGAGGATGTGCGCGAGCAGCAGCGGTGGCAGGAGATTGAGCGGCTGCGCGCCGAAGAGGCCAAGCAGCGGTGGGAGGACGAGCAGCGGCGTCGCAATCAGCAGCGCAAGCACCGTGAGCAGCGCGAGGCCAAGACGCCGGCTGTGGCGTCGATGTCACAGCCCAACGAGTACGAAGCGTACGGTGACGGCGCGGATGTGCACCGGTCGGTGAGCCGAACGATCAGCAGGGAGTCTGCCAGCAAGAGAGCGTGTGCTGCACCGTCGGCAGCATCCGCTACAAATCGGCCTGATGAAGGCAGCAACAACAACACCAACAACAACTCTCCGTGGTACAGTCGCTTGTTCCGACGACGGGGTCCTGGACGGTAATTAGACCAGCCATTTCACGGCTTGATGAATTATGACTTGATCGAACAGCGGAAATTGTGTAGACACAATATGAATATTAAACTATCATTGACTGTCTTCTTGCCTTAGCCGCCTTGCCATGTCGAGCGATATTCATGATAAAAAGAACCGAAGAAACTCAAAGTTCGATGAGACGAGTCAACTCCAAAACAGCCAGTAATTTCAAACGTCGTCAAACTTCAAACCAGAGAGAGGATATCAAAATATCAAAATATCAAGCATCAAATATCAAAGACCAAGAATAAAACGCAAACCTCAACCATCAAGGTCAAAATGTCCTGCCAGCAACCCTAAGTCATCGTCCGCCAAATCACAACGCCAAGCACAATCGGCCAAAGCACAAACTGCAGAATCATTACCAAGAAAATAGCACGCCGCTGCTGGTTGTTCAGCCGGTTGGCCTCACCGCGTGTAAACCACGACAGCGCGCTGTTGAACTTGCCCATGTACACAAGCACCGAGATGAATGGGAACATGCTTGCCACGAGCATACAGTAGAACCACACCTTGCGCCGGTGCCGAGCATTCCACGAGAGGAAGGCCTCTGGGTCAAGAGGGACGCCTGTACGTTCCAGGTCCAGCATGTGTTTATTGGCCCCAGGTTGGCTACTGTGGAATCCACGGATTCGCCGGCACTCGGGCTGTGCGATAGCACACAGCTCCGGGTCGGTCCTGCGCTCTCCTCGTTCTTCTCTCTCTCGCTGCCGCTGGCGACGCATGGTGTAGTCCCACGGATAGAGACGGGGAGTGTTGTTCCGGCTCAGAATGCTACTGCTGCCAAACGTAAAGTCAGAATGCTTGATCTGGTAATTGAGCTTGCGGCCGAGCTCATCCAGGTGCAGCTTGGTTGCAGCAGATCTGAGTAAATGCGACGGGCCATTGCCTGGTCCGAACGGAATAAATGACGCCCATGTGCTGACTCCCTGTGGCATTCTGTCGCTGACACTGACCGAGTTCGAAGTCGGCGTGTCAATGGTCAAAGGCGCCGTCAGATCATTGGCAATTGCGCGGCTCTTTTTCATCCGGCTGTTCCGCTGTGCCCGGTAGCATGACGACTGCGTTGTACTTGAACTCGGCCCGAATAGGGAGGTAAAGAATTGCGTGGGCGAGCGGTGGTACGACTGACGGGCACGACGGTCACGGCTATCAAGATGGTCGATGCGGCTCGAAATCCGCCGGCGGCCCTTTGTCAAGTCGTTCTTGTCCCAATACGGACGCATCTCAAAATCTTCACTATCAATCCGTGTCGTCTGCCGCCGCACTGCTTCCTTGCGTGCAGCCTCGGGCAGTGGGATCAAGGGGAATGGGAAGCTGTGGATGGTCCGGTGCGAGCTTGTCGACGACCCAGAATCCCGTAGATAGTAGCTGTTGTCGATCCGGTTGGTTGTATCCTCGGATAGGGTAATGGCAAAGGTATCGCTGCGTGTGTTTCTTGTGTTTCCGGTAGTGCCCGTGATGCCTGTGTTTCCGGTCTCGCTCGACATGCCCTTGAACTCATACACCTGCTTCGATCCAAACGTGTCCTGGTCGGACCCCTGACAGGACTGTTGGAACTCAAACTTGCTCTTCCCCTTTTCTAGCTTGTATGGAAGATGGGTGAGAGGAGTCGGTGAGAACGGTCTCGTCCGTCTACCACTGAGCTGTCGGAAGGGGCTCGATACTTTTCTAGCAAAAGCAGCAGCTGCCTCACCACCAGAAAACTGCGCATGAGGAAGCATGCGTGTTGTGTTTTGAGCGAACCCGTTTACGCGGTGCACCCGCTGCTTAGGGATCATGATGGGCACTTTTGTTCCGCTCAGATTGCGGATCTGCAGACTTTCCTCCGAGTCTTCATGGCCGCTAGGATGCTGCACAATGCGGTCTGTCGAGGCATACTCGTTGAAATTCATCTGCGAGAAGCTGCCATCGTCAGACACGTCGGCTACACTGCTCCCCGTCATCTTGTAGCCGCGCGAGTTTCGTCCTGTACCATAACCACTAGGGATTGGAGGCTGGGGTAGTTGCATACTTCCAAGGCCAGGTACACTCGTAGCAACAGTCTCCCAGTCATCACGCTCGCTCGAAGGCATGGCATTCTCCTTGTTCTTATGACGATTGAGATTGAGGCTGCTGACCTTGTTGGTCTTGTTGATCTGGGGAGGCATGAAGGAAGAGCGATAAAAATTGCCCTGGACGTTGCTGCGCTCACGTTCGGCAGAAGGATGGCTGCTCGCATTCATGCTATTCTTCACACTATTGTTGCGGCTCACGTCCTGCAGCACAACTTTGACCTCGTACTCGCTTCTCTCGACTGCCCAGTTTGGCTGGATAACTGAAGTGTCATAAAACCCATCGGCACTCTCAGGTGTCGCAGAGCGTGCGCGTGTTGGGCCTGAGCAAAAAGGGTCGTCATGAAGGTACTCTTTTGAAATGGGTGGCGGATGTTGAGGAGTTTTGCGCACTGCCGCATCATTGTCCATCCCATAAAGAGTAGCCTGACTGTGCGAACTGATGCCACCAATGTGGTTGAGAGCGGCACTGAGGTCGCGCTCTTTGGATGGGTGCAGAAAGACCCTGTACGCATCCCTGTCGTAGCGAAAGGGATCCTCCTCCGAGTCGGTTGTCATGCCTGTTCCCGAGACAGCAATGCCACTGCAGAGACTATTGTGTTTATTCTCGGCTCGAATTGACTGAACACGAAGGGGCTTGGGATACATCAGGCTCTCTCTGGTGGGCATGGACATTAACATGCTTTGGGGTCTGGTGCGAACACCATTTACGCCGCTGGAGCTGTTGGGCCCGCTGGGGCCATTGGAAGCATTGTCTGATCTTTCCACATCTTTTCCAGATGGTGTTGGTTCCGAGATTGGGCTGTCATCCAGAAAATGTGGCCCATCTTGACGGTTTCCAAGCCGGCCTTCTGCACCTTCTCTGCGGTAAGCTATCTTGTGCATGTGCACTGGCGTTGGGGAAGGCTGGTTGAGAATAAACTCTTGGTAATGCTTGTACATACGGACAGTCGTGTCCTTGGAGTCGACCGTCATGGCCATATGCGAGTCAGACGAGCGGTTGTGATTAGGAATAGTGTGCAAGCTCAAGGGCGAAAAGTTTTCGTTGTCGTCATGAAATGATTCGTCAAGAGGTAAGGCGGGTAGGAGAGCAAGGTCGGGGAACGTAGGAAACTCGGGGCGCGGTGAGTCTGGGCGGCGACTGCGAGAAGACGTGGTAGTAGCAGTTGCGGGTGAGTGTTTGCTGCTGCGTCCGAGACTAAAGATTTCATCAATCATGTCTTCGGGGCTCACTGCATCTTTTGGACCCCCGTGCTTTGGTGTGCTGACTTTGACATATGGCCTGCTTTGTCTGCTGTTTCTGTTGTGTCTGTCAAAAGAAGGGGGAGACGACGCTTCAAATACAGCGGGAACACGAGATATCACGGGCGAGGTGACGTTCCGCTGCGGCGAGACCAAGACCATTTCAGAGTTGTGGTTGTTTGTGTTGCTTGAAAGGTCATCTTTTTCTCTGTATCCCACTCCCAGACTGTAGGCAGCCGAGATGCTGCGGCCCGTGATATTGCGATGTGCCTCGCCGAGATCACGAAACCGGCATCCGCGAGGATGGCCGCCTCGCTTGTCAATGTTGTGGTTGAGCTGGTTGAGATTGTCGACGTTTTTGACACTGAGAGGAGCAAGAGGAGAAAATGGCATAGGTCCAGACCCAGATTGCAGAGGAGAGTATGGCTTCGGAGAGCCTGGGTAGTTGTTCTCAGAAGAGGCCATGTTTAGTACTGTCGACGAATCGACATGGTCAATGTATGGATGGTGGATGTTGGATGTTGGATGTTTGAGATGAAAGAGGGACACGAGATGAGGGAAGGGAAGACGTGAAGAAGAGGGACAGACGCGTCTAATAAACAAAGCAAAAACACAAACTGGCCTGGGGTCAAGAATTAAACAGGAAAGAGCGCGAAGGGTAGACATTATCCAAGAGGAAGGAGCGCCCGATGCACTCTTGCACTTCTTGTCGTGGTAGTCAGTCGTTCCTTCCTGATTTGGATGTAAGTGGAGGCAGAATAGGGCGGCACATCTTGCAGTCAGGCAGTGCACAGCGAATTGCTCAATATTTCGCGGCTGCTTCCATCCAGCATTATTACTAAGTCCAGCAGCCCTTGCTTGTTTAAATATAGATGGCCATTAGCAGCATTCTCTCGATACGGAAGCTGTGGCGCTGTTATGAGATCGTGGGATGTATGGGTGCACGCCGTCCAAGCTATACAACTAAACTTAATTGTGACTCAAAGGTATATAAATTCAACTGCATTACATGTGCCAGAAGTACTGCTAGTAACTACTCCAGATTCATTGATACAGATATCAGATAGCAAACGCATGATTCAATATCAAGTCTTGAATGTTGACGGGCACAGTGCATACAGTGTATATATCCTCATCACACTGTGGAAGCTCACTGAGACTCCCCGCATAAACATCGAAGCTTCTAGCTCAGCTGCATCGCTATGACCATCAGCAGCATCACCATGCCGCGCATGCCGCGCATGCTTACACTTTGTTTTGGATATGTTTTATACTCGACTCTCCTTTTTCCATGTCGTTAAGTCATCAGCTTATTGTATAGCATCACTTATCACGTCCTCACGATGCGTCTCGACGAGCTGCCAGCCGAGCTCATCGGCGAGGTCCTCAACTGTAAGTGGCCACCCATGATATTTTAGTATATTACGTACTTGTGTATCCAATCTAACCATTAGTCCTCGATCTTGACGATGTGGCTATTCTCCAGGCAACATCTCGGCGCATGCGCGGCATCTGCCGGGGCTCTGTGCTGTGGCGCGACGTCTTTCTCGGCAGCGGTCCCGAGCACGCGTGCAAGCATGCGTCTCTGCTGAGAAAACAAAAGAAGAAAGCAAAGAAAGCAACAGAGAATATACGCCCTCGCCCGGTAAAGCTCAGGTGGGATCCGGTATTCGAGGGCGAGCCGGTATCGTGGTACGACGAATACATTCAGCGGCTGGCGCCCATTGCCGTCAACTGGTTTGAGCTGCCGCTGCGAGCAACGAGTCTGGGGCGGCGTGTTGGCTACCGCATTGACCCGCTTGATGTGCTCGAGGTGTGGGGTGTTGCTCTATACTGGCCATCCGGTAGAGATTGCAAAGCCCTAAAGATTGTGCCCCTGCTGGCCGTCAGTCCGATCGAGGACGGGTCGGTGTGCATGTGGGATGTCAACGGCACGTTCAAGCGGCGCGGGGCCATTGTGCAGCGGAGCGAGCCAGGCCTCTTGTTCGGCACGAAGCCAGCACAGTTCCTCAAGACAGACTGTGTGAGTGTCAATAGCGAACAGCACGTTGGGTACTTTTCTGTCGGCTCGGCTCTTGTCGTAGTCGATCTGCGCACTCTTCAGATGATTCGCAGGGAACCGTTTGCCGGGCTGGTGACAGCCATGTCGGCGGCGCACCACTCCGTTCCACTCACAGTCGGCCTCGAAGGAGGTGTCTGTCTGTTTGACTCACGACATGCAGTATCATCAAACGCAAGCGAAAGGCCAAGCAACTATCCACAGTCGTCACCGCTGTCGATTCTGCACATGCCCGAGCCTAGCCCGTCTCTCTCTCCGGTCGAAACGCCTTCACACGACATTTTTGTGGCCGGTCGCGTGCCAACGATATTTCAGTACGATCGTCGGTACATGAACACGCCCAAGGACACAATATTTTCTGGCGCCACGCTATGCGGACTGGCATCGACGCCATACCCCCACCCGAAGTCGACCACGGGCTATACAATGTCAAGTATGATGGATCCGGCAGATATAGATGTGGAGATAACAGATCGATCACAAGGAGAGTCACCGCGATACCGCACTCTGATTGCTTGTGGCGAATACAAGTCAAAGGGCTCGCTCGAGCTGTACCCTATTGGTTCTGGTGGGAGTACAAGTCTACCCCAACATCCATCTCATCTCAAACCGGAGCCAATGGTCAACCGCCAGACGTCGTCGTCGGCTAAGATTTTGTCTGTAGCTACGCACGGGAAACGCATCATGACATCTGACGGTATTGGGTTCGTGCGATGGTTTGAGCGTGACGGGTTCCGCGAGGCACGGCGGTTAGAAGTCAGCGGCGGACAGTATCGGTTTGACTATTTCGAGGGCGAGGGCGAGACAGCTGAGACGACTGAGACGGCTCGGACGGATGGAGCAGATGGAGCAGCTCGTGCAGGTAGAAGAAATGAAACCGCCGGGACGACTGAATCGGAGCAGATGACAGAGATAGTGCGCAAGTTGTTGCCGACCGGCAGTTCTGATCACACAAGCACCAGCAGCAACGACGTGCTGATATGGACAGGCGAGAATCTCGGCCTAATCACCTTTTCCAGCCAGCCTGGATTCGATATGGACGACTTTGTGCAGGACCTCAAAACGGAAGAAGAGCTGGCGACCGAGAAGAAGGGCTTTAAATATAGAGCAAAGATGCGCCAGCTGTTTGAGTCGGCCCGGTACTTTGGGGGGGATGATGACTCTGACTAGGTGGTCGAATTGTATAGCTTTTGTCGCTGTATCTTTATTGAATATGTCAAAGGCAGTATCTTGCTGGACTGAAATAATTGCTTGATCATGTGGATGACTTTGGCTGCGCACACTTATTCTTGTATTTTGAAAGTTAATCGAGTTTTGAATATGTTTCGTATAGCAAAAGGGGGTATGTTAGATCTAGTATAAATCAAAAGAGCAGTAATTAAAGCCAAACATGTTCAACAAAAAATGCAGAATTCAGTCGCTGTGTAAGATGGAAACCCCTGCTTTGATAAAATGACGGACACACAAAAACGCCTCGCGATGCTCGCTTTTGGTATATGAAAATGCACAGGGTGAATAAACAAAACAACAATGCAAAAAAGATGAAAAATGCCAAAAATGCCCAAAAAAGACTACCACTCATTCCGCCGGTGCTGTGACCACCAGTCATGCTCCGATTTTGACTGCTCGTGGTCGCGGCCTGCATCGCTATAGTTGGCCGGCCGGCATACATGGTGGCTCTGGTCCAGCACATATGACTTTTTGGCATCGTGAGCCCCATGTGTGCCATGTACCCCATATGTGCCATGTGCACCATGCAGAGGAGCCTGCCGAAACTGCTCGAGATCGGCCTCGACCTGGCACAAAAACAGCTTGTCCCGGCCCGCCCACTGGTCAATGGTGTCGGCAATGCGCCGGAAGCCGTCCGTGTGCCCGCCGTCCTTGCGCGCTTTCCAGCCGCAGCAGATGAACAGATAGCAGTGCACGAGCTCGTGCAGAAAGGCGGATATCAGCAGGCGCCGGCTGTACGCCTTGTTCTTGAGGATGGGCGTCGACAGCAGCACAAAGGTCTCGATGCCGCCCTCGTCCTTCTTGACGCGCAGCGACGTATGCCCAATGATCTTGCAGTCGTACTGCGGATCCGAGTTCTTGCCGGACCAGTCCCACTGCACGCGGTTCTTGAGGCGGCCGGCAAAGAACAGGTCGTTGGCGGTGCGCATGATGTTGGTGAGGGCTTCGTCGTCGAGCTCAAAGTCGGCGACGCCCGAGCCCGACTTGGGGTGGATGAGGCTGCGCAGGATCCGCTCCTGGCGCGAGTGCGGGTAGCGGCGCATAAAGCTGGCGAGGTGGGCAGTGACATTGTCGGCGGCCTGGTCGTCGGAAATAAAGAGGTCGTCGTCGGCGGCGGACATGGACATGGACATGGACATGGACGTGGGGGTAGCAACAGAGGGACTGGCCGCGCTGGGGGCCGAGACACTCAGGGCGTGCTCTTGCTGAAACCGGCCGGCGACGAGAAAGCCGGTGTCCTCGGCGAGGAGTTTGGCCTGGTGTCCGAGCCCGTGATGGTCCCTGCTGAAATACTCGTGCTTGAGGCTGGAGAGGTTGGAGAGGTTGGATGGCGTCGATTTCGATATTGAAGCCGAGACGGATATCTCTGGCGTGATATACCCTGGCAGGGCGGCGGCGAATGGGGAGTAGGAGCGGGACTCTTCCTCCTGGTCGGCGGCCATGTCGTAGGCACAGTTGCGCTCGCGCCAGTCTTCGTAGCGTGCCCATTGCGGCGGCGGCGGTGTGCCGTGTGCGGGCGGCGAGGGTGTGTATGCATAGGGATAGAATTGGTCATCGTCGGAGGTTCTGAGATGTGCGCCATTTGCCCAGTGCTTGGGCGTCTTTGTCTTTAGAGATATTACCGGGTAGTCGTCCCGGGCTGGCGGAAGGGGCGAGTGCGAGTCATTGTCGCGCAGTCTGCCCTGCAGATGGAGAGGGCCGGCAGTAAACCCTTCTTCGTAGAGGATATAAAAAACGTGCTTCTCTCTTGTTTCTTTTTCCGCGATTTCTGGGATGTCTGAGATGTCTGGGATGTCTGGGATGTCTGGTGCCGGGGTGTCGCGGGGTTCAATGGACCGGTAGGGGATGTCGCATTCGGGGTTCTCGATGCCATTGTGGTGGTCACTGCGGCGGTCACTGTGTTGACCAAAGTCTTCTCTGTGCTTTTTGTGGTGTATGCGCCGCCGCTTCTCGTGCTCTTCTAGCAGCTCGAGATCATCTGCATAGTACCGCTTTGCAGGCGCAGGCACAGGCACAGGAACAGAGACAGGAACAAAAAGAGTCTGCTCTCCTCCACCACCAATCCAATGAGCCATGGTTGCGCTCGTGTTCTGTACTCTTGCAGTAGAGATGTAGAGAGGACACGCAAGATGGCAGCCGGATTTGTGGCCGGAGGGAGCAGAGTGAGGCGCGGAGGTCCGCGAGTGAGTAGAGGGAGAGCAATGAGTCAAGCGGAGAGCGGGTGTTGGAATTGAAAGACGGACAGACGACAGACGACAGAAAACAGAAAACAGAAAACAGAAAACAGAAAACAGAAAAAAAGCTATCAAAGGTGAGGCGAAGGAACAAATCAAAAAGTCAATCCAGCTCGGAGGAGACGAGTGGCAAGGCCGGAAAGAGTGCGCCGTAGGGATATATGCGAATAGTAAAAAGACGATGAATGTCAGGAGAAACAGAAAGATGAATGTACGAGATTTTTAAACCAGAATCAAAATCAAAATCAAAGAAATAAAAACTCAATCAAGAGAATCAAAAAATATCTAGGCAGGGGATCATCATGCTTGGCTTGTTGGCTCGAGGAGAGACGCGGACGCACAGGTCATAAGATTGTATCTCTTTATTGATTCTTTTTTTATAATTTCTTTTCAATTCTTTTCTTATTGTCAATGATTCTCTTCTCTATCTTCTCTTCTATTCTTTACACTCCCATCTTGATTTTTAAACAACCCCCTTGTCGATATATATCCGCTGTTGATGTTACCGCCTGACTGACTTGGGGCTTGGAGTATTTACTGGTTCGCTGGACTCGGATGTTCTGTACACCTAAAAGACTGCATGCGGGCTAGATGCACCTTTTATTCTTATTTCTGTAAAGGATCTTTATTGCTTTCTTTTGCTACTTGATATTTCTTTTGTCTATTTTTCTGTCTGCGGCTGGCATGTATCGAAACGGCACGGCAAGATGCTTTGCCAGGGTCTGGCTGTCAACTTTGCTTTGTGATTTTGTATCAATTTGCGCATTGCTTCTGCTTCTTTTTCTGTTTCTTCTTTTTTTTGTCCTGCTTTTCTTCTACTTCTTTTGCTTCAAATTATTGCTTGTTTTGTTCTGCTTTCCTGCTCTCATTATCCTCTATTTTAATCACACCAGCCGCCCATAGCGAGGAGTGCCAATGGCGGCCAGCTGGTGGAGATCGCCCACTCAACCTTGCATGTTGCATACAGAGTAGACGTGGACATCTGTCTATTGTTCCTTGTTACGTTGATATCATACTGTAGAGTGGATGACAGATGACGATAGAGGATGATGAGATAGAAGAGTTGTAGCAGTGTGGGATGTTGCATAATCTACATGTGGCTGTCCGTCGTGATTGCCTTTTTGGGAAGAAGAGTGAAGAAGATGCAAAGAGACTGAAAGTGACTGGAAGAGGAAGGAACGACTTGGATGATGACTCCTCATCTTTTGCTGTTTTCTACAAAGAATTCCAACTGCTTTTTAACTGCTTTTAATTGCTATGCATCTGCCTCTTTGCTCTTTCAGCCCAACAGGACTCGACCACATCACGCATGCATAGCGGAAGAGACAACGAGGCGCCAGCGAACAACTGGCGAGCAAGCCGTGGCAGTGGCTGTAGCCGTAGACCCGGCAAAGAGCGGGGCAATACGTGTACGGAGTATGAATCCTTGCTACTTGCATCCTATGGGGAAGGAAGAGGATAGAGCACATCACGTTAGTTCAAGGACAGTTTAGACAATTCAAGGAAAGAGCATCTCTTGCAGTCCAAAAAGGAAAGAGCGAAATCAATACTCGTAGTAGCGAAAAGAGCAAGGAAAGAGCAGGAAAGAGCAGGGAAAGAGCGGCTTACCGTACTCTCGGTAGGCTGTTATTTTTACGAGCAGCAGTGGTTTGGGGGAATGTGATCTGGCGGTGTAAGTGCATCGCGCTTTCCTCTTCTGATTCTCATTCAAGGGGCCTGCAGAGCGCTAACTGCATCGATCACACTTATTATTGTCCAGCTCTACTATGTATGGGTCGCAGGCCGTTTACTCAAGATTCCCCTTTCTTCTCACCTTGCCTGTCAAGATAACTTTATTTTATTCTTATTTTATTTAAATTAATACTAATATTAATAACATATTATAATACCGTCTCACCTTGCCACCCTGCGCCGAGGTCGCCGTCAGCATACCATCAGACACTGCAATACCCATACTATGCCAGCGGTGTAGAGGATGCTATCGAGATCGAGCACAAATGTCGTATTCAGACAGGATGGTATTCGCAGTCGCAGCAGGGCATTGAGAGCCATGGAGCCGATCCGGCGTCGATTCCGCCGCGTCGTGACAACTCGGTCGATCTTGACTGCTTTGATAGTCTAGGTCGGCGTCTACGTCCATCATGTCCAGGTAGGCTTGCCAGTATCTGGGCGGGGGATATCTGATTGCCTGCTATGCCATTGTTGGACAGTGTCGATCCACAGCGTCGGCCTCGGCATTTATCCGCTCTTGACTCCTTGATTCTTGAATTCTCGAGTCCATGTCGAGACAGTAGACAACTGATTTCTTGGATTTTGTGTCAATTGTCCCACTCGACGCCGTGATTCTCAGCCATCTGTGGCAGCCCGACAAATCGATTGGGCCGGATCATCGTGAGCTTGCCGCCCAACACTGCCATTGGCTGCCCTGTTTCTCTCAATTTCTCCCTGACCCTGACCCGGACCTTGACCCGGACCCGGACCCTGGATCTGACTCTCCACTAGCCCTGACTGGAGACTTTTCTTGAAACGACTTGATCTCTACTTTATTGATAGCAACAATTCTGTGCTTCTGTCCTTCAATGTGAATGCATTTATATAAAGTGGTACAAGTCTAATCTCATCCGACGCTATGGAAAATGCAAAAAAGTGCTGTCCAAGATGTCAGTCTAAAATAATATAAATATGCCTGCTCAATTTCTTACGCCGAGCATAGACCCCGGTGGCTGGGGTGCACACTATACGACACCGGCCGCACCGTCGCCGTCGCCGTCCGGATCGTAGATGCCGTCGCTGCACAGCTGCGCCATCTTCTTGAAGAACCGCCGCCACTCCAGCGGATCGCCCTTGACCTTGACAAATCGCACCTCGAGCAACTGCGACTGCTGCTGCTCCGTGCCGTCTTCGCCGTATCCGCCCAGCTGCATCCGGCACCAGTCGACATACACTTCACCGTGCAGGCTCTGTTTACGCCCGTCCACGAGACGCACTCGGATGTGGGCGACGTTTCCAGAGGATTCGGCCGTGTCCGCGCCCGCGGCAGCCATGACAGACTCGGCCGATGGCACCGGGACGTTGAGCTGGTGCAGGCCGGCACAGAGCATCTGCACGAGCAGGGCGGGCGGCACATGCGAGTAAAAGCGTGTCAGCGAATATGACGGCACGATATCCTGGAACCGGCGGGCGCGCTGTGTCAGCGTAACGGGGACGCCGCGCTGTGAAAACTGGCTCATGGCCGGCTCTTCAGCCAGTATCTCGCGCACACTGTAGTTGATGTCTCGTGCCGAAGCTCCAGATGCACCGCGCGCAGATTTGCCTGCCGCCAATGCCATTTCTGCGTGCAGCACCGGCTGTGTTGACGACAGGGCATGCCGACCCGCTTGTCTGGGACCTGGCCGTTCCCAGTCCAACAGGCTGTCGTACAGAGGTGCCACATCTGGTTGTGTAGATGACATTGGGCCGGCGGCACCGGCACCGGCACCACCACCCGGCCAAAGGGTCGGCTGGGTACTGCTGTCGATATCCATAGAGTCATCGCCACCGCCGACGCCATATGGCCCCCGTTTTGCTTTCAGGTCGATCCGGAGATTTCCCAGCATCTGTGTCGCAAGCTCAACTGGGTCGACGATGCGGTCTTTGGTCGTCAGGAGCTTGTTGGGCCGCGTGAACCACGGGTGCTGCCGAATCCGGGCGAAATTGAAGCGGCTGTTTATATCGATGCACATCATGCCGCGAAGCAGCGACAGTGCTCCCGGCGGCACACGCTTCCACAGCGGATCAGAGCTGTGGCCGTTGGTCTGGTTGTATTCGTAAAATTCCCAGCTCGTGCTCGGTACGGGCTCTTCCCAGGGCGTATTGCCCACCAGCAGCACAAACAAGATCACGCCGCACGACCAAATGTCCACAATATCGGGGTAGTACTTGGATACACCTTGAGAAGCATCTTGCTTGCGGTTGCTGCATGCGAGCACTTCGGGCGCAATGTACGGCGGGCTGCCGCACGTCGTGCTGCTCTGTTTCCGGGCGCCCTTGTACTCGAACATGGAGGCCATGCCAAAGTCGGCGAGTTTGAGGTTGCCTGTGCCGGACAGCAGAATGTTTTCAGGTTTGAGATCGCGGTGGGCTACGCCCTTGGAGTGGATAAAGCTGACACCGGCCACGAGCTGGCGAAAGTAGAGGTGGGCAATGTCCTCGGGCACGCCAACGTCGGCCTCGATCTTGTCAAAGAGATCACCGCCCTCGGCGTACTCCATGGCAATCCAGCGCCAGCATTCATCCTCGCCAGTCGCAAACCACTCGATGACGTTGGGGTGCTGGCCAATGTGCGAGTGAAGCGACACCTCGGTGGCGATTTGTCGGAGAGAGATGCGGCCCTTTTTTACGGCGTAGGCCTTGTTGATGAGCTTGACGGCAAAGACGGGGTTGTCTTCTTCGCGGGGTACGGCTTTTTTAATTCTTCATGGTCAGCTTATGACATTTCCATCAGTTATCGCGAACATGGCAAGCAAGACTCACGATGCAAAGGCGCCTCTGCCTATGGTGGCCGAGATGAACCGGAAGGGCAAATCAGCCGGCAACGGGTCGAGCTGTGACTGCTGCATGGTGCCGGTGGGTCGTTTCGTCAGTGTCGTCAAAGTCGCGATGCTGTCGGATGTCGTCAGATGTTGTCCGGCCCGCCGTGAGCTGTTGAGTTGGCAGTCAATGTCCTCTGAATGATTACGGGGAAAGTAAATAAAGCGGTGATCTATGCAGTAGCTGAGAGTTTCCTATTATCCCTGCGCTGATTGTGTGGACTCGAATTGAGGCAAACTAACAAAGACCTCAAATCACTCTATCGCCTATCGATTCAGCGCGTCAGGTCGCGTCTTTCCTAAGGGTCGTGATGGCCGCTTAAATGGCTTTGTTTGTGCAATACTCTGTTATAAGAATTTAGTTCGTCACGGTGTCACGGGGTCAGTCTTGGGCCTGTAGGCAGGGCCATGTCGAGGCCTCTAGTCTAGAATTGAGTGACGTGAGCTGGCTCAATTGGCCCTCAGTCCTCTATTCCCTTTATCGCACAAAGTGGGTCCTTATCGATGGTTGCTGGGGGGCAGATCGAGGAGGGGCTGCTTCTAGGCTTGTGTGTGCTGTGCTGGCCGCAGTGTGTGCTGGCCCGCTGAAAAGTGCGAATGTAAACAACAGCACAGCCTTGTAGTGAAGGGTTCGTAAAAGTCACTGACTGAAGTGTATATGAGTAAGATGACCGTAAAAGGATTGAGAAAGGAAACAGCACAGTCGTCATTTCCTTTTTGATATTCCAACAGCTGAAAGTTGTGATAAATACCAAACGAGAAGGCGCGATCCATCTCAAACTTCCAACATCCAATCGCTGGCACGCCCTCCACCTCCCTCCCTCCGACAACGAAGCTTATTCTTTAGGGTTTCTCGGCCATCCTTCGTGACCTCTTCCTCTTATTCTTTCCCACCTCTCCTGTCTCAGACCCCCATCCCGGAAGCTGCGACCACTTGGATCTCCTCTATTCATTGGGTCCTTGTTCTTCTGTTCGCATGCCGACCTACTCTTCAGATTATTAATAGTGCTAAAGAAGACTATTCTCACTTCTTCTCCAACTTGCCTCACTTTCTCTTCCTTTTATCTCGTTCTTCAACCTGATTCTTCAACTCTGCAGCACTCTGCAACACTCTGCACCTCACAATCTCTGCAACTACCTTCTCACCCTCTCCCACCACCACCTCACTATACATACACACAATGGCCGAGACACAGGCTGCTACTTCCACACAGGGCCATGCCGAGAAGGCTGTCGCGGCGTCCGTCACCAAGAGGTTGGCATCTTCCACGACTTTACTGTCAACTCCCTCAACTCTCCCCAGTCCCTACTGACTCTCCAAAGACTCCAGACTGAGCTTATGCAGCTTATGACCTCGCCTGCCCCTGGCGTGTCCGCTTTCCCCTCTGCCGATGGCGACCTCACCTCGTGGCGTGCTACCATTGAAGGCCCCGACGACACGCCCTACGCCGGCTTGACCTTTAAGCTCTCCATGAAGTTTCCCGACAACTACCCCTACGCACCACCCACAGTGCTCTTCAAGACGCCCATTTACCACCCCAACGTCGACTTTTCCGGCCGTATTTGCCTCGACATTCTCAAGGACAAGTGGACACCAGCATACAACATCCAGACTGTGCTGCTCAGCTTGCAGAGCCTGCTCGGCGAGCCCAACAAGTAAGTCCCACTGACAGATTACAGAAATACAACACAGCAGATGCTAACAACGGCTTAGTGACTCCCCTCTGAACGGTGAGGCTGCTGAGCTATGGGGCAAGCATGCCGATGTGTTCCAGAAGAAGGTTACGGAACGCCACCGGGATATTGATGACGAGTAAAAGATTCACAAGACTCACAGGTTGAGAGATTTGGGAGCCGAGGCTCGAAGCAGACTATAATTATCTGCATGACTACACGACGGCGATTTGGATATGACTAGTCATTACAAGCTGTCGTCATGATTTGTTGCATTTTATCATTTTATCATTTTTACTCATTTTTGCTTTCTATTAGCACAGCGGCGGAGGTTCTTTCCATGAGCAGCCAGCGACAATTGATCTTTTTTCATCATTTCAGAGGTCAGTGAGTCTAGACTCGATCGTACTGGTAGACGTTCTGTGGTATTGGTGATGTTGTGGCACGATCCAAGTTTCAGGGACGCATCGTGAATAGCAGCACTGATAGAGCGAGCTTCTATTCGTATTTTCGCATTTCTTTCGGGCGGCGTGCACTATGCTTCCTCGTTTTCTCAAGCAGCCTTGACAACAGCAACACCTTCGTGATGATAGGAAAGGCATGACGATCTGTTGCACAAGAAGCTCCAGTAACGTATGACACTATTGTTTGGGTGTGCAATGGCACCTCTCTCACTTGGCAGAATTGTGTTTTGACCTTTTTTTGATTTGTATATGAAATCGAGGTTGTCGCCCAAATAAAAAAAGAAGTAAAGAAAACTACCCATTCCGAGAATATTTTTGATTTCCCTACCCATGCCCGTGTGCACTGCCAGTGTTTGAAAAAGTCCACGCGTAAGCACACCACGACACATGCACCCGTTTTCATTTAATCCCGGCCCTCCAAGCGCCGCTCAGTGCAAAAGTTGCAGATTTTGACGTATTGACGTATTTTGACGTATTTGACGATAACAAGAGAAAGTAAATTTTTTAATCATAAAAGAGAGAAAAGTTACTCCTCAACCACAACGGTGTGGAGGCCCTTGGGGTTCTTGACGTTGACAGCCTGGACGAAGCTGTACAGCTTCTCCTTGGCGTCCTCCTCGTCGTTTCTTCTCCGGGAAATGCGGATGCGGATTCTGTAGGGAACGCCCTTGACACCAGACTCCCACACCTTCTTGTTCAGAGCAGGGTCCAGGCGGACATCGGTGGTGCCCTAGTTTGTTAGTCTGTGCTCTTTTTGTAGACGTCTAGACCTCGATAGACAACATGAACGTACCATGGCCTGAGTGGCAAACTTCTTGATCTCCTTGACGGCCTTGGGGGCACGCTTCTTGAAGGAAACACCGTGCAGCTGGAAGAGAGACTGTCAGTATTTCTGTGTCTTGGGCAGATTGTGTTCAAAGTATTAGAGGGCTGCGGGCTGCAGGCAAAAGAAAAGGCCTGAGCGCAAGACACGGGCTGCGGATAATCAGAGGAACGCGCCAGACGAGACGGGTTCGAGACGAAAAACGGGACAGGTGGCTGTAAGAGAGATGCGACTGGCAAAAGCGATTGTGTCGTTTTTTTTGGTCTGGCGTGTGCAGATGTACCGGTTGGTGAAACCGGTTCGTGCCCGCGATTGGACATGCCGACTTGACGTTTCTTTTGAATTCGGGTCGTAAAACTTTGTTGAAATTGGCCATTACATCGTAGTCGCTCGTTTTGCTCTCTGCAGTCGTGTTGTTGCTTTTGTGGTCGTCGTCGTGTATGTCGATACCATGGGCAGTACCCGGTGTGTCTGTTTGATGTCTGTCCGCCGTCCGTGTGTCGTGATCGATTTCGTCGTGTCTTGTCCCGTCCTCGTCGATTCTAATGCTCTGCCGCCTCGGTCTCGTTGCCTCGTTGTCTTGCTGCTCCTCCCCTTCTCGAATCCTCTCATTCATCATGACATACTCTCTTGTGGAGGTGGATGGTGTACTCGCGGGCGACAACGTCAGCGATGGCCGAACGGCCGGTCTTGCCAGTGGGTTTCGACGACATTTTGGATGGGCTGAGGAGATGTTAGATGTTGTGTTCGGTAGAGTTTGAAGAGAAAAAATGGTCGTCGAGAAAATGGCTGGTCTATGGCTAACCTCGAAAAAAAAAAAAGATATTTCGGTCGTTGGTCGTAAGGGTGGTGATAGGGAATTCGAGAAATCGAGCAAAGATCGAGCAGGGCGGAAAGAGGAGGGAAGAAGGGGGGGGGGGACAGAAAAAGCTGCAAACCCAGAAAAAAAGAGCGTGAGGGCTAAAACTAGGGCCAGGCGGAGACATTTGGAAAAACACTAAAAAAAAAGTTGTGTGCTCTGTAAAATTGGCGAAAAAAAGGGTTGCAGGGCCAATGAGAGGCCGAGACAGGTGCGTCTAGACCCACAATGGCACTTTAGCTGATTCTGGACTAGATCATCGTATCAAAAGCTTTGTCATCACATCACCTGACGCTAGTCACGCTTCACATCACGATACTAGTCACGAGTGTCACGCTCACGATCAGCTGACCTTGCCATGGCCCTTTTTAGCTCATCAATTTCCTGGCGCCCCTGGCATGAAGATTTGGGCGACATGCGAAACAAAACCGGGTCGCCCGTTTTCCCTTGCGTAACTGATAATGTACTTTTACGTACTAACTTGTATGGAGAGTGACTTGTTAATCAAATCAACAAACTAGCCAGGAACCAACCATCTGCCATCCGCTGCCCGTTGCCCCTTCCCTCTCTGGTTGTGTCTCTCGCTGCACGTTACTGCCGTTGCATCTCACATCCTCCACGCAAGCACGGCAAGTTCGAGGCAGTGCCTGAGCAATCCATCCAAGCAGTCATTACTCTTCTTTTTTTCTCTTCTCTACCCGTCGCTGATTTTCCTTCGCTATTCGCAGCCATTCGTCTCTGATTGAACCCCTTTCCATCTGTCGCCTCGATCAACAATCTACGTCGCGCCACGACACGCCATTCATTGCAATTCACAATCACCATTTCGCTCATTTCGCCCTTTTCGCGCAACTCTCTTTCATTTGTCTTTTTTATCGCCCATCTCTTCCGATCCCTCCGGCTTCGTCTCTCCAACCCGTCTCTTCGACTCGTCTCTATACTTCAGCCTCGGATCACGTCTCTATTCCAGTCACGCCGATCAACTACCTCAAGACACAACTCAAGACACACGGTTTTCCAACGTGTGACAAGTCCTTGCAGACATCACACTCCCAGCCACTCTTCGTCTCTTTGGCGTGTGACTCTATCCTCTGTTCTCTGTGTTTGTGTCTCGCTGTCCCTCTCACCGTTTCGGTGCACCAGCCTCTGGATTACAGTTACAACTTCGCCCTCATTTTTCGATCCTCACTTTCTATCCAACGTATCTTGAAACCTCAAAATGGACGATAACCCCGGCGGCCAGACGCCCTCTCCCCAGCCGGACCTTAATCGGAACCGGCTGCCTACTCTCTTTGAGGTCCTCAGTCGGCGTACTCTGCCACCAGTCGATCTCTACTCGTTTTACATCTACATGCGCGACCAGCAGCGCTCCGTCGACTATCTCGATTTCTGGTATGTTACTCGCGCCCTCTCGGCTCGTATTCACGTATGCATACATGATACTAACGGACAGGCTCGATGTTGCTCAGCACATGACTCTCTGCCGCCATTATGTCCGTGAACTGCGCCGTTCGGTTCTTATCGGCACTCCTGATGGTGAAAATTCAGCATCCAAGCGGTCGTCTGCTCTGCTGGAGAACCTCGGCGACCTGAACCACCCCGTGGCCGGCCCGTCCAAGTACCAGACCGACAAGGAGAAGAACCAGGATGCCCAGATGTCGGCCTTTCTCCGTGAAGACATGAACCCCGGCGAGTCGCCCATCAGAGGCCCTGGCGGATCGCAGCCCAGCCCTATCCTCGCTAGCACACCGCGCGACATTACCGACTCCAACTCACCAGCACACGCTGTTGCGCGCCAGGACATTCGCGCATCAGCCGAGAAGATTCTGTACACATTCCTGCTGCCCGGTGCTGAGCGGGAGATCATCCTGCCGGCAAATATTACGAGCGACATCACGGCCGCTATTGAAGAGTATGGCCGTGACGACCCCGAGGTGTTTGATGTGGCCAAGGACTATGTGTTCCAGGCGATGGAGCGTGATGCGTTCCCTGGATTCCTGCGCATGAAGGCACTGGGCAACCTGATCCCACCGACACTGATTATGCGCCTGATCATCGGCATGATCTCCATGTTTGGTGCTTTCTGGGCCGCGTTTGTCCTCATCTTCCTCAACAAGTCACGGCAGACCCGTCTATTCGTAAGTATTCTCTCATACAGCTGTATAGATGTACAGTTATACAGTCATGATCAGCCTGCAAATACTAACATCACAGCTCATCATTCCATTCACATTCGGCGTCTATTTCCTGGCCTCGTTCCAGTACTCTCTCGACCCTGTACTTGCTCTGCTCGGGTTCAGCGAGTACACGCCGTTCAACTTTTCGCGCGTGCGGGAGCCGTTTGTGCGCAAGCTGCTGGCCAAGCGGGCACTCGTTGTGCTTGCCGTGACAATCCTGATTGATGCGGCACTTTTGGTGCTCTTCATCCTTGTCCCTGGCCGGCGGTTGTAAGTGCTACAACTGTACTTATTCTTCTTCTTTCGTTATTGGCGTTTTTTTCTTGGTTCCCTGTATTATAAGGCGTACTGCAGGCGAATACGGTTTTTTATGATACTTTCTTGACACTGCCTTCAGTGTCCGCTTTCTCCTTCGATTTCTTTTACAATTCCTTTCTATTTTATGTTCTGCCTTGATTTCTTGTTTTAGGATACCAGACTCGCTTTCTTTTCTTTTTCTCTGTTTTACTATCACGTACTGCCAAGTTTGCAGTCATTATTATTCGAGTCGAAGAGGTAATTACGAGCATGCAAGAGGAGGAAAACCGAGGCAGGCAAGCTGCAAGGAAGTCGATGCTCAAGGGGGACACATGTGTAGTTTTAGCAATAACAACAAGATTATGCTTCTTGAATATCACTTTTGCTCTGTGCTTTGTGCTTTGTGGGCTTATGTCATAATAGAACATGTATTCTGGGATCTATCGACCATGCAGTCCCCCATAAACGCCTGTATGCCGAGGGCAGAAGTACAATGAAATGCAAACCCAAATAACAACATAATCATCAAAGCCATTTGGCTCGCTAAAGTGAAATCACACAAAGACACATGAACAAGGCTTTGACGACTAGAGGATACTGTCGTCCAGATCCATGGCCCCATCGTCAGACGCATTATCATCATTGTCAGCACCAAAACCTGCATCGTCGTCTTCGATGCCCAGCACGTTTCCATTACTGCCGCGCTTGTTCATCCGCACCGGCTGCCGCTGCTGTCTCTCCATGGCCGCCGAGCCCGAGCCAAGTCCAGAGCCGGAGAGAGAACCGCCGCCGACGTTCAGCGTCATCGTCTTTGTTAGGCTGCCCCCCAGTATAGCTTTCCTCTCGCCGTCCAGGGCGCGCTTGAACTTGGCGTCCCATTTCTGCTCCGCGTCGGCGCGCTCGGCCGCCTTTTGGCGAATGCCAGCAATCTGCGCATCCAGGTCGGCCAGCGTCGTCTCGCAGCGCTGCGACCACTGTTTGAGCGAGGAGTGAATCTTGGGCAGCGACCCGGGCGCGACGTCCCGCAGCGGCGCCACCGAGCTGATGCGCACGATGCGCGATGCCGGGTCGAGGGTGGCCACCACGAGGCCGGCGTAGACGGCCGACACGACAAGACTCTCGAGGGACTCGTCCTTGTCGAGCGAGAGCGACGCGCGCAGACGGTCGTAGGTGAGGCTGGCGTGGTCGGTGGCGAGGCTGATGAGGGACAGCTGGCGCAGCTTGTGTGCTTGGTCTTCGTTGAGAGGCGGTAATGGGGAAGAAGACGTCGCTGCCGACTGCGCCTGGTAGTCTGCATATGTGCCGTAGCTAAAGATGCGGAGGGCCTCGAGGTAGGCTGCCCACTCTGGGTCGGCGGTGGCGAGCTCCTTGACCCGCGGCGTCTGGAGCAGTTCGGTAAAGACAAATGTGTTTTGGTGCGACGTGGCTCTGGAGATGACATCGGCTGTCTGGCGCGGCGAGTTGGAGGTCTTGGAGAGGGCAATAAAAGGCTGTGTTTGGTCGAAATGGTTAGCTGCGTTTGTAGACGCTGGAGCCGGGGCTGGAGCTAGAGCTTGGCTATCTCGAAGCTGGGCCAAAGTAAAAACATACCGCAAGAGCGTCCAGAGCTTTTGCTTGTGCCATTGTGGGCAGTAGCAGCGATATTGTGTGGGAGAAAGGGTATCGAGGCTGGCGTGATCAAGAAAGAAAAAAAAAAGTCTGCCTGATGCGTAAGCTAAAACATTTCAAAGTGTGTCGTTGACATCACGACCTATGGCCTCCACTCAAGGTAGCTCCGATGTTGACTGCAGTGGCAGCCTTGGGCGGGGTGAGGCTAGTGGGCTGTGGTTCGCTGACTAATCATCAAGGTGATCACGTAAAGATATGCTGCCGACGTTGCTTTGAAAAGAAATTGTTATTTCGATTGCTACAAAGTTGGCTATCTGGTTATTTCTTTTTATTCAGAAATATAGTACATGTTAGTTGTTTGCTTCAAGGTGTGTATTTTTCTCAGTGTTGCTCCTCGTATGCAGTTTTGGAGTGTGTATCAGAAACGTTTGACGACCCTGGACACCAGGGATGCTACTCCGTAGAATCTCTCCTCTCTAGGGTCAGGCGGCTCTAGAAAACGCAATCAGGATAGAGTTTACCCTGTCCTAGATCCCGGCAGCTATCACAGCATAATCATATCTTGCCACTCTTCAGACTAAGCTTTGCCTGAGACGGAGGCGAGCCCACACGGCCATCAGATGGAAAAGGTTGAGAATCAGCACTTGAGATCTTTTTTTATATTTTATATTTTATATAATGTCGTCATACTAATACATGGCAAGAACAGCCGTGACTTGACACGCTCGATCGACTGTGCCAAGCCTGAAACGCCATCATGATCTCGAGTTTTGGATAAGAGGACAGATGCCGTCCAGATGCAAGCAAAGGCCGTCATTGTTACACTTGTTTGTGCAGCTTTTACTTTGATCCATTTCATATGATTCAGTGTCATATTTTGTATTATATTATATATATATATATCTTATATTATATATCTCGACTCCGTAGATATACTTTGTCAAGTAGTATCTGTATTGGATACACAGATGAAAGCCTCCCTTTTGGCTGTGTATTCCTTGTTATTTATTCCACAGGATTGATATAATTTTCTTCAAACTCAAATATTTAGTTTACCTCACAATTTTCGTCAATCAAGATGCTACCAAAACGCTCTGTCAGGTCAATGCTGAATGCATATAAGATTACAGTTGACGACGCACTGCTACTGTAGCTCGTGGATTCGTAAGTGGTGCACTCTCGATATGGGCCAATTCCCCACAGGCGGCGGTGTCTGTTTTCTTTTCAGGTGTGTTTAAAATAGTCTTGTATTTGTGTGATGCGTTTGTGCTATGTTTGTGTGATATTGTTTGTGCACATGTCTTGGACGTATGGCTTTGTGCGTAAATTTGTGAGCATACTGTGCTCGAGTATATGGCTTTAATTGTAAGAATATGTCAAGGTTTCGATAACATTCTTAATATATACTGATATGACTTTGTAGTGAACTAATTCATATTTTGTTTTATTATATTGATAACAATTATTACTGACATTTATGTTAAATTATCAACATAATATCAAGTAAATAAAAGTGAAATGACAATCCGTACAAGAGTTTACAATATTGCAAGTGAATGAATAAAGTATAATCAAATACTACTAAAATAAACAACTAAATATTGCTTTTATGCTTGTTGTGATCACCCTCCCAGCGTCGTCTCTATAGGGGTTGAGTGATGTGCATTCTGCAATTTGTATAAAGATGAGACCACTGCCGTCGATACTTACATTAGACCTGGAATTTTGGGCATTTGACACGTGCGGCCATTTCTTTCTTCTTTCTTCTTTTTTTTTGTGGCTTGTGTTGGTTGTTCCTTCCTTTTAGGTAGCTGATCATATGCCGTACTGCCGCGCCTTTCCTCCACCATCTGAACCGAAATATATTACATTTGGTGACATACGAGTATGTTGAATTCCCTAAATATATCTCGATACTTTGGGAACAGCTTTTCCTCTTCTCTGGTTATTTACGCTGATTATCGTAGGGCCGATCATAAGTAGTTGCGGCCCTTTAGCCGATAGCGTGGCCGGTGCCGGTGGCGGGCCTTTGAGAAAAATAAAAAATAAAAATAATCATTAAAAACATTAGAAAACATTAGTAATTTAGGGACGGTTGGACTGCTGACGCTATTGCATTTAATTTAATAAAAGTTAAATTTAGTCTGTAGTCTGAATTAAAAGAGAAAAGGACTGACGACTGTATGAAAGTACACGAGGAAGGCACGCGCTCGAAATCGGAAAGTACGGATGGCACTTTCCCTCCAGGAAATTAAGGTTATCGAGGCAGTCGAGGAACGTCAGTCACTTTTATCGCGAGTCTTCTGCCACCAATCTGACAAGACGCGACCCTACCTTTTTCTTTGGACTCTGGCAGGCGATCAATCACAGACGTCTACCACACCGATGATTGATATAGTCGTACAAGACCTCGACCTATTACACCCTGGTCCACGAGTAATTGAGTAATACAGCCGCTTTTGCCCCATCTGGTGCTCCATGTCTCGTCCCGCACAGGCCGCCTTGCATCTTGGGTCAGGAAAGAAACAGAGAGAAAGAGAGGACTAAGAGAAAGAAAAGAGACAAACAATCAGAGAAAACAGACCCAAGGAAAGCATCGAGCACACTTGAAAAGACAAATATAGCATAGCATCCGTACAGGGTTGCAGCCGCCATCAGAGGAGTCGTCATTGTCGTCGTTGTCGTCGTCGGGTTGTCTGTCCGTTGGGTCGACGCTTTCATGCGCACGGCTTTATTCTTTATAAGGTGTGTTCTTTCTTTGCCTTTGCATTATCAGCCCATCCCTCATGCATCTCTTTGAACATAAGCTGACCGCAGCTCTCGTAATCACCGTCTCAGTCCAGCCCGCCACCACTTCCTCAGCCCGCTCAGCTTACATATCATATCTGACTTCCCCATCCGTCTGTCCCGTCGCTCCTTCTCTTTTGTCCTCTTTATTCCCTTTATTTAATCCCTTTATTTAATCCCTTTATTCCTTGTTTCTACCATATATCTACTACATCCCCTTCGAGCATCTACACGTCTCATCCCCTCGAAACATCACGGCACGCCCTGCCAAACGACAAACGACACTACCGCCTCCGTTTTAACCACCACTTTGTCTCAACGTCCCTCTGCGACCCTCTGACCCACGTCCACTCCTATCCTACGAAACACAGGCTAGACCCTCGAGCCACGCGCCAGCTGCCTCTCCTTTTGTCTTCTACATCTATGACCCCTACCCTCCAAATACACCAAATACACCAAATACACCAAACTACACCAAACTACACCAAACTACACCAAACTACACCAAACTACACCAAACTACACCAAACTACACCCAAACTACACCAAATACATCAAATTGCACCCAAACTATACCCAAACTACACCCAAATTACACCCAATACAAGCATTCTGGCCCACCCGAGCTTGTGCTTCCAGAGCAAAAGACGACCCTTGTGAAACGCACTTCCCCGACACCTCTCCGTAATCACCACCACTCGACTATTGTCTCTCTTCAGGTCTCGTCCGGCCTTACCTGTCCTGCCTCTCGTCTCTCTCGTTAAATACGTTCAGCTCCCGCAAGCCACGCGCACCACACGCTCTTGACTTCTTGGTCTGCAGAAGCTGGCTTCTGGATTTTAATTAATACGATTTGCCGGCTCTTTCTCCAGTTCTCGATTCTCGATTCTTTTGTTTCGCTCTGTTTCTTTCGCTTCTCGCTTCTCGCTTCTTCGCTTCTCTTCTTTCGCCGCATGTCTCTTTCTCGCCGCCTTTCCATCCTACGACCTGAGATGCACGCTCGACCATAGCCATTTTCTCCAATCGCACCCGGCATCTTCACGCACTCGACACCTTTCTAGGGCCTCTCGCTCTCTCCTATTCCCTCCTCCATTCCTCTACTCACACATATAATGGCGCCTACACACATCAAGGTCCCTCCGCGGACAAGCGGACAGGCCACTCTCGGCATCCCGACACCACACATGGCCACCACTTCCCTCAAGGTCGGCGGCATGACGTGAGTCTTGTTCTTAATCCTCTCTCTCTCTCTCTCCACATCTGAGGCACCACATTCTACTGCAGACCGTATACTAACTCACCCCCAGATGCGGCGCATGCACCTCCTCCATTGAAGCTGGCTTCAAGGGTGTCGACGGTGTCGGCAACGTCTCTGTTAGCCTCGTCATGGAGCGCGCTGTCGTCATGCACGACCCTTCACGGATCACCGCCGAGCAGGTCCGCGACATGATCGAAGACTGCGGCTTCGAAGCAGAAGTCCTCGCCACCGACCTCCCCTCTCCACGAGTCAGCCCCGACGAATACGACCCTGAGGATGATGCTCCCGCTACACAACTCACCACCATCTCCGTCAGCGGCATGACCTGCGGCGCATGCACATCTGCCGTTGAGAGCGGCTTCAAGGACGTGCCCGGTGTCAAGACCTTTAGCATTTCCCTCCTGTCCGAGCGTGCCGTGATTGAGCACGAGCCCGAGCTGCTGAGCGTGGACCAGATCATCGAGCTGATTGAGGACAGCGGTTTCGAGGCCAAGCTGGTTGAGAGCCAAACGGTCAAATCGGAGCGGGCACAGCGCAGCGAAGGCGATCGCCGCGAATCGACTCATGCGACTACCACCATTGCCATTGAGGGCATGACGTGCGGCGCATGCACATCCGCCGTCGAGGGCACCTTCAAGGGTGTCGACGGTGTCCTGCGCTTCAACATTAGCCTTCTCGCCGAGCGCGCTGTCATCACACACGATACCACCAAATTGTCCACCGAGGAGCTCGTCACAAAAATTGAAGATTCCGGCTTTGGCGCCAAGATCGTGTCGTCCGTCTCCGATGCCGGTAACAGCAACGCCGGCGACAATGCCACCTCCCAGTTCAAGATCTATGGTACTTTGGACTCGCAGGCCATCAAGACCATTGAAGACGCTCTGTATGCGTTGCCTGGTATCCAGAACGTCCGTCTCAACACATCCAACTCGCGCCTTACCGTATCGCACCAGTCTGCCGCTACGGGCCTCCGCGCCATTGTCGAGACCATTGAGGCTCTCGGCTTCAACGCTCTGGTCGCAGACAACGATGACAACAATGCTCAACTCGAGTCTCTGGCCAAAACGCGCGAGATTAGCGAGTGGCGCCGCGCCTTCAAGGTGTCGCTCAGCTTTGCCATTCCCGTCTTTCTGCTGAACATGATCATCCCCATGGCCCTGCCCGTTTTGGATTTCGGCAACGTTGCCCTGATCCCTGGTCTGTTCCTGGGCGATGTCATTTGCGTCGTGCTCACCATTCCCGTGCAGTTTGGCATTGGCAAGCGCTTCTACATTTCGGCGTGGAAGTCTATCAAGCACGGCTCGCCCACTATGGACGTCCTTGTTGTTCTGGGTACTTCGTGTGCCTTTTTCTTTAGTATTTTTGCCATGCTCGTGTCCTTGCTGTCGGCGCCGCACAGCCGGCCCAGCACCATCTTTGACACTAGCACCATGCTTATCACTTTTATCAGCCTTGGCCGTTTTCTCGAGAACCGCGCCAAGGGCCAGACGTCCAAAGCTCTGTCGCGGCTCATGTCCCTCGCGCCCTCCATGGCCACTATCTACGCCGACCCTATTGCTGCCGAGAAGGCCGCCGAGGGCTGGGACAATGTCAGCATCTCGGGCGAGCCCAAGACGCCGCTCGTTGACGGCAACGCTGCCGAAGAGAAGCTGATCCCTACTGAGCTGATCCAGGTCGGCGACATTGTCATCCTGCGTCCCGGTGACAAGATCCCTGCCGACGGCACCATGGTGCGCGGCGAGACCTATGTTGATGAGAGCATGGTGACTGGCGAGGCCATGCCCGTGCAGAAGAAAAAGGGCAGCGGCCTCATTGGCGGCACTGTCAACGGCCACGGCCGCGTCGACTTCCGCGTTACGCGTGCTGGTCGCGACACGCAGCTCAGCCAGATTGTCAAGCTTGTCCAGGAGGCTCAGACTACGCGTGCGCCCATCCAGAGGCTCGCGGACACGCTTGCCGGCTACTTTGTGCCTACGATTCTGCTGCTCGGCTGCACGACCTTTATCGTCTGGATGGTCCTCAGCCATGTCCTGTCAAACCCGCCCACCATTTTCCTGGAACACGAGAGCGGCGGCAAGACGTTTGTCTGTGTCAAGCTGTGCATCTCGGTCATTGTCTTTGCCTGCCCCTGCGCCCTCGGTCTCGCCACGCCTACTGCGGTCATGGTCGGCACCGGCATCGGTGCTGAGAATGGCATCCTCGTCAAGGGCGGTGCTGCGCTGGAGACCTCTACCAAGGTGACCCAGGTTGTGCTGGACAAGACGGGCACGATCACCTACGGCAAGATGAGCGTCGCCAGTGTCACGCTGGCCTCTGTCTGGCGCGACAATGAGTGGCGCCGGCGTCTCTGGTGGACGATTGTCGGCCTGTCCGAGATGGGCAGCGAGCACCCGATTGGCCGCGCCGTCCTGGGCGCGGCCAAGAACGAGCTCGGCATGGACGAGGAGGGCACTATTGACGGCAGCGTCGGTGATTTCGGCGCCTCGGTCGGCCGCGGTATCAGCGCCACTGTCGAGCCTGCGACGTCGGCCGAGCGCACGCGGTACCGCATTCTCGTGGGCAATGTCAAGTTCTTGCGCGAGAACAGCGTCGCCGTGCCCGAGGCAGCCATCGAGGCGTCCGAGGAGATCAACGCGCGCTCGTCGTCCGCCGCGGCCGCCCCCAAGAAGAACAGCAAGCCTTCGGCCGGTACCACCAACATCTTTATTGCCATTGACGGCGAGTTTGCCGGCCACCTGTGCCTGGCCGATACGATCAAGGAGGGCGCCGCTGCTGCCATCTCGGTGCTGCACCGCATGGGCATCAAGACGGCCATTGTCACTGGAGACCAGCGGTCGACGGCCGTTGCTGTCGCTGCCGCCGTGGGCATCTCGCCCGACAATGTGTTTGCCGGCGTGTCGCCCGACCAGAAGCAGGCCATTGTGACGCAACTGCAGGCGGCCGGCGAGGTCGTGGCCATGGTGGGCGACGGCATCAACGATTCGCCTGCGCTGGCCACGGCCGACGTCGGCATTGCCATGTCGTCGGGCACGGATGTGGCCATGGAGGCCGCGGACGTTGTGCTGATGCGGCCCAACAACCTGATGGACATTCCTGCGTCGCTCAACCTCGCGCGCACCATCTTCACGCGCATCAAGCTGAACCTGGCGTGGGCGTGTCTCTACAACATTGTCGGTCTGCCGTTTGCCATGGGCATCTTTTTGCCGCTGGGCCTGCACCTGCACCCAATGGCGGCGGGCGCGGCCATGGCCATGTCGTCGGTCAGTGTCGTCGTGAGCAGCCTGCTGCTCAAGCTCTGGAAGCGCCCCGGCTACATGGACGAGGCACTGTACGACGAGCGCGGCGTGCTGAAGCGGCCGCAGGGCTGGCGCGCGCAGGTGGCCAGCACGATTGGCCGGGGCGTCGATCTGTTCCAGGAGGCGTTCCAGGCCCTTACTGGCCGGCGCTGGAGACGGCAGGAGACGCAGGGCTACGTCCCTCTGGCGAACCTGGAAGCAGAGGTGTAGTTGTATGCTCTCTCTCTATTTTTAATTCTATTTTCCTGTTCCTTTTGTTCTACTTCTTCTTGGGCATAGCTTTGGAGTCTAATTTTGTATTCTGTATTCTGTATTCTATAATTTGTGTTTTGTGCTTTGCACTTGCTATCTTACCATACCATCTCCATTATTGGATCGACCAGCGAGCGTTGAATTAATATTCCCTTGATATTCTTTTGATACTACTTGATAACATTATTGCATATCTGAATCTGCTCTTGATCATCAACCTGCAGCAGATGACGTCGCCTGTAGAACCGGCACGTGGAGAAGCACGCTAAGCATTACTGAGTCGCCATTGGTCATTGCAGAGACGGTCGAGTTTTCATCTGCCCATATTATCTCGGCCTCTTTGCAGACATACTCGAACTTTGTCTCGTGGTCTACATCAGATCCTTCCAGACGTTTTATCTTGCAGTCCTTCCAGATTTGTCAATAACGGTTTGACAGACCAGCCTCCAGCACCAACTGACACGTCATGTGACCGCCCGAGCTCTTTCTCTGGCTGCGTCTCCTCTTTCCCTCTCTGTTCTTTATTCCCCACAACGCTAAAAACTGCGCTACCGACCCAGCGATTACTACTGTCAACATCATTGCCAGAACCGGATTGACTCTGGACAATCTGCAGTCTCATTCTTCATTCCTCGGCCCGTATTCTCTCATCACTTCTCAATCGTCTTGACCAACAATCGAATTTATTCTTAGCCACCTCTCCATACAATATACAATATACAACTACAACCGCCAATACAACATACAACTACAGCCACCAACATCTACCTCACCACACGATGGCCCCCAAACGAGCTCCGTCGGTCCTGGTGACGGACGCCCGAGAACGACCAACGTCGCGAGGCTCGTCTAGCCATCGACGCACTTCTTCTCAGTCCTTGTCTGACCCAAGCTCGGGCTCAAACTTGAGCTCAAATGGCAATGCCAGCGACGCCTCAACCTCCAGTCAGCGCCGTCTCCCCGTGCGCCATGTCTCTGTCGACCACGTCCTGCAAAACGCTTCCGAGATCCCGTCTGGCCAGCCGCGCGGTCCGCCGGGACCTATGCGCATGCTCCCTGAATCGGCGTCATCTGCTCTATCCGCTGCCGCATCGGCTGCCCGTCGACGTGGCATTACCCGTCGCAGCAGCAGCTCAGGCGGAGTCGGCCCATCTGGGTCTGGCCCGGGCATCGGTTCTGGTGTCCTGCTGCCGGGTGCTGGTGGCGTTGGTGCGCGTGGTGCTGTGCTGCCGGCCGTGCCCTCGCGCACGACCAAGATCTCTGAGAAGCTGGTACTGATTCCCGAGACGGGCAAAGCCAAGAGCGACGAAGATGACGACGACGACGACGACGACGACGACGAGACGGAAGAAGAAGATAATGACAATGACATCAACAACGAGGCCGAGGACGACATTGCAGTCGACGGTCTGGATAATGACGATGATAGAATCGAGGGCGACCGCGAGGCGGCATGGGCAGCGTCCCTGGCCGGCGATGAAAATGCCGAGGCTGCACGGAAAGCCCTGCAGCGTGCACAGCTGCTCGCACGCCGCGCTCTCGAAGACGGTGCCGCTGCCGACGGCGTGGGAGGAGCCGGTGGCACATCCAGCATCTACGACGGCGTGCGGCCGCCGCGCGACGAAGAGCTGGACGTGCTGAGGAAACGTCGCGGCATCCGCGGTAAGAGCTATGCAGAGCGGCTGCCCAAGGGCCAGCGCACCGAAAAGGTGGCGCGGCTGACGGCGTACTGCACGGCGCAGGCCTTTAAGATGCAGGCGACGGCCGACTTTCTTAGAAAAAAGCACGCGGCCAAGACGAAAATGTACGACGACTGTCTGTATACGGTGTACCACCTGCCGCTGCTGCCTGGACACGAGGGGTTCCGGGTGCGCAGCCGGCCCATGGTGACGACGCCGGGCACGGGCAAGACGGTGCTGGATCTGGAGATTGAGCGCAGCGAGCGGCGTGACGAGCACATGGGGTTCTACAACAGCCCGGCAGCAAAGGACTCGGCTCTGAATGGTGATCATGACAGCGACAATGAACCTCAGCAGCCGGCCCAGCTGTACTCCATGTCCGCGTCGTCGCCGGGCGGGCCGGACAGCATTGTGACGGCCAACCTGCCGCTGACAATGGTCCCGAATAGTGTGACAATGTCGCCGGTCAACCGGCTGGCACCAGAAGCCAAGCACTTTGCCGAGCTGTTTGTGTTTTCGTACGGCGTTGTGGTGTTTTGGAACTTTACCGAGCACCAGGAAAAGGACATTTTGGCGGACCTGTCGTTTGCGACAGACGAGACGCCGGCCAAGAAGCCCAAATTGGCACCCGGTGCCGATACAGACAACAGCGGCGAGACGCCTGCAAAGCCCGGGCAGCCGCAGTCTCTGGTGACGCGGCCTCTGGACGAGGCGGAGTTTGAGACGGAGGAGTTCCATTTCGAGTACAGCGGCAGCGTGCAGCGGCCGCGCGTGTTCAACGACATGATCACGCTGCTGCCACGGTCGGACCACATGGTCAAGCTGACTATCAGCCACGCGATCGCGCAGAGCACCAAGCTGTGCTTTTTCGAGGAGAAGATGTCGGAGACGATGCAGAACGCGCAGCACGTGCCCAAGCAGCTGGCACTCACGGGCGAGCTCAATATGTCGCGCACCGAGATTGTCAAGATCCTGGGCCGGCTGTTTAAGAACCGCGTGGATATCAACCTGTCGTCCAACATCCTGGACGTGCCCAACTTCTTTTGGGACGCGGAGCCGACGCTGCACCCGCTGTACGTGGCGATCCGCGAGTACCTGGAGATTGACCAGCGCATCCAGGTGCTCAACGAGCGGTGCCGGGTGTTTTTGGACTTGGCCGAGATCCTGGCGAATAACGTCGCCGATGCCAAGATGAGCTACATAACATGGATTATCATCATCTTGATTGTGATCAGCATCCTGGTGACGGTGACAGAGGTGGCGCTGCGGTTTGCCATTCTGGAAAAGGAAAAGGGCAAGTCGGAGCGCGTTGTCAACGGATCGGCGCCCGCTCCGTATCTGCTGGACGCCAGTGCGCCGTCTGCCATGGTGTACACGCCGCAGCAAAAGTACACGGCGGGCGAGGATCTGTCGGTGGACGAGCTGCGGGCGTGGGCGGCGCAGCTGGACGCGCGGGAACGCGCGGCGGTCTGCGGCGGCGACATCATCGGCCAGACCTATGCCGGAGTATAGCCGTTATTATGACTCTTTACTATTTCTATGCGTTCTTCTTCTCATTGCATCATAGCATGGCGTTTAGTATTATACCAGGGACCAACAATAACAAATGTTTCAATCATTTCAACTCTAAAATCATGCTCTATGGTGTCCCAAGTACATTTTTTGTTTATATTTTGTTTGTGTTTTTGACAAGAAGATTACTCTTTTTGTGCCTCAGCAGGAGCCGCCGCCTCTGCAGCCGCCGGCTTTGGCCGCACGGGGTAGAAGCTGCCCTTGTCCTTGACCTTCTTCTCCTTCTTCTTGGCCACGGGGTAGGCGGCGGCGGCAATCTCCTGCCACTCGGGCGACGCCGCAAACGACTCGCGCAGGTGCGCGGTGAGGTCGGAGATGGCGGCAGCCACGGCGGGCTTCAGCAGCTGGGGCGTGAGCACGTCGGCCTCGTAGTCGGCGTGGATGGCCTTGATGTCCGAGTAGACGAGGGGCTCGAGGCCGTCGCGCGTGCGCTCGACGGTGAACTGGCGCGTGCCCGTCTTGATGCCGGAGGCGGGCAGCAGCACAAACTCGATAAAGGCCAGGATGCCGTTGCCGGCGACGACCTTGGGCGCGGCCTCGGCCTTGCGGATCTTCTTGGCAATGGTCTCGGCGGAGTCGAGCAGGTCAATCTTGCTGTCCTCCTCGCTGGAGCTCATCTTGCCGCCGTGCAGGCCGGGGATCATGGGGTTCATAATGTGGGCGCGCTGGCGGTAGCCCAGCTTGGGCAGCCACTCCTTGGCGGCGGTGAAGAGCTTGCGCTGGTCGACGCCGCCAAACTGGACGTCGACGCCCAGGTGCTCCTCGTCGAGGATCTGCAGGATGGGGTACAGCAGGCCCGACAGCGGGGCATTGGCGGACTGCTTGACGACCTCGGCGCCGGCCTTTTTGGCGTCGTGCTCGGACGTCACGGAGCACAGGCGGTAGACGTCCATGATGTAGTCGGGGGATTTCTGGTACGACGAGCCCTTGACAAACTTGAGCAGGGTGGTGTCGACGCCGACGGCCTCGAGCATGGCGCGGATGGTCCATTGGTAGTAGTCGGCGCGGCGCTCGACGAGCTCAATGGGGGCCTTGAGGTTGTCCAGAAAGCCGTGGATGTCGGCGAGCAGAATGGTGACTTCGCAGCCGGCATGGAGCAGCTGGGCAATCTTGACGGCGGGCACAAAGTAGCCGGTGTGCGGGCGGCCGGTGGTGGCGGTGCCCCAGTAGACCTTGAGGTTGCGGCCCTCGTCGAGGACGGCCTCGATGATTTCGGGGTTGATGGTCTCGGCGAGGTTCTCGTAGATGAGGTCGAGCTTCTCCTGCTTGGTCTCTGGGACCTTTTGGGTAGCCATTGTGGCGGTGGTTGTGATGGCGGTAGACGGTAGAAGAGCTGGAGAAGGGGGTCTAGTCGATGGGGATCCGGTGAATACTGACAGACAGTGCAAAAAAGAGAAACACAAAGATCACCAAAATGAGTCAGTCAATCGCGACAAGATGCAGCTCAATGTCGCATGCAGCGGGCAGGTACAGCAAAATTTGGCCTAGCGGGGGAGGGGCTAGCAGTGAGTGACTGCATACGTAGTCTCGAGTCGCCGTACTGAGAATATGCGGTAGTGCGATAAGATAAGGAATTATCGAGATCTGCACAGACAGAGAAGACTGTTTCCAGCTAGACTGCTGACTACAAATGCGCGGCACAGTTTTGCGGGGATCTGCAATACAGCGCAATTTGTGTTTTATTACAAGGTCTTGGGTTGTCGCCTCTTGCCTCTTGCCTCTTTACTCTTCTCTACTTTCTCTTTATCTTGAGGAAAGAGGCTGTGCACTGCCAAGTAAGCAGACACAAGAGGGAAAGAGCTCGGATTACCAAACTCGCATCCGATCGCGCCTTCTTCTTTCATCTCCTTATTATTTCCCGTGCATCCCTGTACTTTGCACCTCTCCGACCCTGTATTACTCCAACGGCTCCCTCTTGCGCCAAGCCTTGCCAAGCTCGTGCCGCGACTGCCTTTAGCGACGCAAGCTCGTCTTCCTTTTCTCCTTCTGTGCGTTTGTTCTTTGGTTCTTTCCTCCTTACTCTTCAATTCTTCGCTCCTTCCTAATTTCCTACCATCTTCAATTGCGACCATTCTCACCTCACATTAGTCAGCTCTCACCTAGCTGTCAACGTCAACGGCCAACTCGACTACATCTCTACCGCTATACGACCACCACTACAACTCGACAATGTGCATCGTCTTCACGTGCGGCGAACACACGTTTCGCAAAGAAGTCGAGGGATACGAGGGTATCGTCTGCCGCTGCTTCAACTGCGGCAACTACAGCGGCCATGTCATCAAGACGCATCCCTGGTTTACCGTGTGCTTTGTGGTATGTTTTTTTGCGTCTCTTTTCTTCAGTTTTGTCTTGTATTGCTCGTTGCCGTCCACTGCTAACCGCCCAGCCCATCATCCCACTCTCCATCCACGGCTACGAAGACGTGACCTGCCACATCTGCAACTTTTCTCAAGCACTCGAACACCGCGAAGACATCCAGGCCATGCGCAGAGGAGGGCACGGCGCAGGCCTGCCGCCCGGAGGACCCGGGCCCGGACCGAATGGGGTGCCGATGCAGCCGCAAGGACCGCCGGGGCAGAATGCAATGCGGTATGGTTGAGGGAGGAGTCTAGGAGGGGGCGAGTTGGCGTATGATACCATTGCACACGGAGTTGGATCTTGACTGTTGTTTTATAGTGCGTCTTGTGGCATGCGATATTTTATTCTATTTTCATTCTTATTTTATTCTTATAGTTTTTAATCCATCTCTTGAATCGATCATCTTGGACATGACCAACGCTCACTGAAGTCAACCGCCAGCCGTACTGGCTAGACCATCTAAACCATGTGCAAACTTGAGCCAACGACATCCGAATGTCCGGTAGCGGTGACTCGTCATTGCATTTGCATTTTCTAGTTCTAGCCGGTCAGTTTCGGACTCATTACAAAGAGTAGATATACAGAGTACTTACAGTATTCACAGTATTTACAGAGTAGAAGCCACCCGCAGCTTTTAGCGCAGTCTAGCGCGCCAGGCCGACGCGCCCCGCCCGTTAGCTCACTATTTTTTTGGTACTCGGTGCCAACGGCTTATCGCTATCGCAAAATATTTTAGTTGAGCACGGCAAGTTCGCGGCGTCCATCGAGCAGCGTCAACAGATAACAGATCATCACCACGCGACAAGCACACCTGCACCACCGCCCCGTCTGCACAATGCTCTACGACCTCAGCCTCGTCTGGACGCCGTCCACGACGCAGGCGCAAGTCGAGTCCACCCTGTCCATGAGCGCCGAGCTCGGCTACAATGTCGTCGCCCTCGACCACGTCTACCACGGCGCCGTGCCGTCCACCATTGCCGATCCGTTTGCCGAGGTAGAAGCCTCTCTGGACAGCACAAACAGCACAAACAGCACAGACAGCACAAACAGCACAAACAACACAAACAACACAGACAACACAAACAGACCAAACAGACCAAACAGACCAAACAGGCCAAAGCTGCTGCACCGCGCAACCGTCGTCGTCAACGACATCACCACAAACTACCGCCTCAGCGCCATCGCCGCCGTCTACGACATCGTGGCCGTGCGCCCGACCACCGAAAAGGCCTTCCAGGCCGCCTGCATCAACATGTCCGAGCCCGCCCTGATCTCGCTGGACCTGACCGCCTATTTTCCCTTTTACTTCAAGCACCGCGTGTGCATGGCGGCCGTGCGCCGCGGCCTGCACTTTGAGGTGTGCTACTCGCACGCGCTGCGGCCGGGCGCCAAAGACGCGGGACGCGCGCGCGCCCTGTTTGTGGCCAACCTGATGGGCCTGGTCCGGGCGACGCGCGGACGGGGCATCGTCGTGAGCTCGGGCGCCGTGATGGGCGCCGGAGGCGGCTTTGAGCTGCGCGGCCCGGCGGACATTGTCAACCTGCTGGCCGTCTGGGGCCTGGCGCCGGACCGCGGCACAGACGCCATGTCGGCGCTGCCGCAGAGCATCGTGGCAAACGAGGGACTGAAGCGGCGCGGCTTCAGAGGCGCGATCGATATCATTGGTGCCGAAAAGGCGCCGGGGCAGAAGCCGCAGAAAAAGGGAGAAGCACCAAAGCAGGGTCAGGGACAAAGGCAAAAGGGCAGCCAAAACCAAAACCAAAAGCAGAACCAGAACCAAAAACGCAAGGCCGACGACGGGCTGGCCGTACCAAAGCAGCAAAAGAAGCCGCGAAAGTAGTTTTCATTTCTGTTTTTTTTTTCTTTTGAAAAAAAAAAAGTCTCATCATCTCATCACAATGCATGGCGATACCCATTTACGTTTTCATATTTTACAGAAGAGAAATAAAAATAAATAAAATCAATTGAAGACTGGCTTCATTATATACAACTAGTTTGAAAGACAAGGAAAGAACATGCAAGAGATGAAAGGAGACGACGGATAACAAAAAAGAGCCTTTTACCTCAGACAATCGTCGGGGTGGCAAGGCTGCCGAGCGTGAGGACGCTGTTGAGCGACAGGCCGCTCAGATTGATGGAGATCTGGGCAGCGCCGTTGGCCACGGCGGCGCCGGCAGCAACCGCCGGGGCGGCCGTCGTGGCAACGACCGCGCCGAGGTTGATGGTCGTCTGCAGAGAGGTGTTGGCAGTCACGGCGGGAGCGGCGGCCGTAGACACGACAGCCGAGGTGGTTGTCGCCGCGACAGAGGCCACAGACGAGCTGGCTTCTGACGAGGTGGCTTCTGACGAGGTGGCCACAGACGAGCTGGCTACACTGATAACCGACGACGTAGTCGTGGCCGAGCTGACAGTAGGGGCGCTGGCAATGACACTGCTGATGACAGCAGCCGAGCCGGAGAGAGTGGCCGGGGAGGAGGAAGCAGCGGCAGAAGTGACGGCAGATGAAACAGCAGGTGCAGAAGAAGTGACGGCAGACGAAACAGCAGGTGCAGAAGAAGTGACGGCAGAAGTGGCATTAGAAGTGGCATCAGAAGTGACGGCAGACGGAATAGCAGGTACAGCAGCGGCCGATGTAGCAATGGAGACGGGCGCAGCAACAGCGGCAGACGTGACAGGAGCAGCAGACGTGACTGCCGCTGCAGTAGTACCAGCAGGTGCAACAAGAGTCGACGTCCGCTCCGACGCGGCAACAGACACCACCGTCACGCCCACACCGCCAATGGCATCACTGCCCGTGGCAAACACGGGCTTGGCTGTGGCAGCACCGGCCTCGCCGTCAGCAGCAGTAGCCGCAGACGTAGCAGCGACAGCCCCAGACGACGAGACAGCGACAGCCGCACCGCCGGCCACGACGGCGCCGCCGGCAGTCACCGTCACGCTCACGGTCTGCGTGACCGTCAAGGCCGTGCCGGGCACACTGACCGTCACAGTCACAGGCGCAGCGGCAGCGGCCGCGGCGACGGTTGCGTTGACGGTATCGACCGGGGCAGCGCCGACAGTGATGGTCTGCTTGGTCGTTTCGGTGACGGTGACGGCCGAGCATGTGCCGTTGGTGCTGCTTTCGTTATCGTCCCTCTTGGCGTTATTTCCACGCGCCTTTGCGTTAGCATTGCCGTTCTTTTCGTCTGCCTTGGCGTCGGCGCCCAGAATGTCGCTGATGATATCGCGGCGGTTGACGAGATCGTTGCGGCTGATGACTGCGCGACGCATGCGCGGACGCAGCGGACGAGGAGTGCGGTCGAGGGCGACGGCCTGGGCCACAGCCAGCGAGGCCAAGAGTATTATGGCCGATTTCATTGTCGATGTCGATGGTGATGATGATGTTGTTGTAGATGTAGATGTATATTGGAGTGAGATCCAGAAAGACTGGCGGTCCAGCCGGGTCGATTTGATTCAGTCAAGGAGTCGTCGGTGATGTCGAGATCTGATAAATGAATGGCTCCAACTCGTCCAGCCGAGATGGTTTTATGGTCGATGAGACGAGCACGCGTCACGGCAACGAGAGACTGAATTAAAGAATGAAAATGAAGAAGAAAATAGAAAAGAAAAAGATGGCAAAAAAAAGAATAAAGAAAACAGGCCGAGATCAAGATCTCAACACTGAAGAGAAATGCGCACACAAGCAAAGAGCAACAAAAGACAGAGACGAGAGACAACAGAAAACAGAAAACACAAAACACAAAACAGACAGGCAAAAGGAGATCACGGCCAAAGTGATCAAAAAGGAACAGAAGACGACCCTCCAATATTGAGGATCCTGCAGACGTCTACGACTCCAGACCTCTACTATTACCACTCTACTCATAGACTACCAAGACCCGTACACCCGTTACATTGACCCGTACCCCTTTCCTTTGGTCGAGTAGTCTTTTACTAGAGAATAATAATTGATAATTGATAATTAATAATTAATAATAAATATCCCCACGATGGCATTGTCGGGCTGTTGAGACGAGTGGGGCATCTCCAGACACACACTATTACTGCTAACTAACAGGCCCCTAACATATCACACAAATCGCGATACAAAAAGGAGGCTCAAGTCTAGACTCGACCCTTGCCATCATGGCTCCCTGTCTCTGACGATGATTGGTTGTTGGGTGTTATCAGTTTCTTGGTTATTGCCGTAGTCTTTCTTTCTTTTCTTTTCTTTTCTTTCTTTTCTTTTTTTTTCTTTTCTCTCTCTCTCTCTCTCTCTCTCTTTTCTTTTTTCCATCGAGGACACACATAGTAAGTCACCGCATTGCAGTTGATATTCAATTATATTATTCAAGCATAACAATAGCACGCTTTCTCATTTCTTATCTTTCTACTCTGTAGTGGTGGATCTGGAGCACACTTGAGACGGACGTCGTGCGGCTTGTGTTTTAGGTTGCGCTTGTGGTTAGTGCTTGTGTGTGGTATGCGCGGAATTGACTATGCTTGGCTTTTTAGAGTTGTGCTCTGGTTGATAGAATTGATTTATCGATTTACCGATTTACCGATTTACTGAGTCACTGATTCACTGATTCACTGTTCCACCTCAACTCCGTGATGCCTCATATACAGAAACTACATGCCACGATCTGATGATCACGACTGCCGCGTTTCTACTCTCTACCCTATCTTGATGTAATGCAACTGTCCTCTACAATCAAAACATATAAGTACATAACACATAAACACATCACACATAAACAATTAAAACAACGCACCACCCATAATGCCACCACTGAAACTGTTGTTTGGGGACGCGCTGCGTTGGATGACGACTACGACTAGAGGAAACAGAAAGAAACGACGGAAATAGAACGAAAACGGAACAGTCGCGCGATTATTGGGTCACTTCAAGGGTTCTATTGTATCAAGTGCATTTGCATACATTCAACATGCTGAACACCCACTGTCCATCACAAACTACCATCTCGACAAGCTTTGGGCGGTGCGCCCTACAGACTACGGCTGACGCCCGGCTCAGCACCTTCCTTTATCGACCATCGGATCTGCTGAATAAGCTCCGACTCGGATCCAGACATGCAGCATCGGCACGCCTCGCTGTCGTAGTTGAGCCACCCTCGTATGCTAAACTACATTGATTCTATGTAGATAGTACTTTTCTCCAAAATGCAGTTCCATCAAATCTACTTGACATCTATACTAGAATGCCTACGCACGCCCTGGACGACCCTCGAGTTTGACAAGCTCACAGACTTTGCCGGCGGCGGACGAGTACGGCGATGCATCGCCGTAGACAGTGTATACACAGTACATACACTGCTTGTATTAGTAATAAGCTTTGTGTCTGATTTTATAAACAATGATAAATTTTGTACATCGTTCGAATCTCGCTTCCTCTATTTTTCATACCTTTGCACTCCCCTCATATGACTGCGCGACAGCATGGTGTGCCGGCCTGCCTGGCTTTGATATATTTTCCAATGTCCCGTCACTGGGCCGTCGTTAGTCAGCACTTGCCTGTTTGGTTGTTAACCTCTTTAAGCACACAGTGAAAGCACTTTGCACTAACACAAGACGACAATCTCGGTCGATTGACTTGATCGAGTGCATTGAATGCATTAGATGCATTAGTTGCACTGGCTGCATTAGTTGCATTGAGATACTACTTTGTTTTGATCTCCAAGAAATACAACTACAAGCTGGAGACTGCACTTTAGCAAAGTGCATCGACGGACTTATCCCTGCTTTGGCTGGTGAGTCAGACTGTAAGTCGACCGTGCTGGAGTTGTTGCTGTTCTTTAGATTATCAATATCGTCTTGTGCTGGTTTGAATTCGGATTTATATTTTATTTTATACTTGTGTTATCAAATCTAGTCACAGTCATTTATCTAGTCATCGATCTGTCACATCTGTCATAGGTCGTCGACCTTGCGGCAGTGCGTGTATAAAGCCATCTCGTCTCGTCTGTTTCTTTGCTTGGCTTGGTCTTTTCTTTATCAATCTTGGCTGTGCTACATTGGTTCACCATTGCACTCGTCAGCAGCTCCCACTACACAATGGAAGCCCGCTGCCAGTGCGGCTCCGTCGTCTTCACCACCCCGACGCCGCGGCCCCTCGCCCTCTACATCTGCCACTGCCACGACTGCCGCCGCCAGTCGTCCTCCGCCTTTGGCACCAGCGCCATCTTCCCGCGCTTTCCCCTGCCCGACAGCGCCGGCATCAACTGCTACAGCCGCCCGACATCCTCCGGCCATACGCTGTACTGCTACTTTTGCAAAGTCTGCGGCACGCGCCTGCTGCACGCGACGCCCGGCAAAAACGTCGTCTCCGTCAAGGGCGGCTGCCTCGACGGCCTCGACTGGTCCAAGGCCATCCACATCTGGACCAAGACGGCCATGGTGCCCATTCCCGAGGGCAGCGAGTCGCACTCGGAAGAGGCCGACTGCACAGACTACTCCAGCTACGGGTCGAGCCAGGAGGAGCTGGACCAGCCCGAGATGCTGCGGGGGAACGGCGGCGATGCGGCCACAGATGCGGCCAACATGTGTAAAATCCCAATGCAGAGGAGCGATCAGGAGCTTGATAGGAAATAGGTGCAGGCATGAGTTTTGAATGCAGTTTATAGTGCAGATTATAATACAGATTGTTATTCATATTTCTACCATCACGACTGCTTTCTTTCTCTGACCCTCTCTGACCTCTACATCCGCATCCAAACAGAGGCCCTCTACTGTCCGGCCAAGATGCCGCACCAGCTGAACCAAAACAGCTGCACGATCCAGTTGCCGTCGCCATCCGCTGCAGCGGCGTGTCTATACCGATAAACCCGCGCACGCCCCAGCCCGGCCGGCTTCCGCATAGGCCCAGTGGCCGAGCTGGTTCGGCCACGACCCGGCCTTGGTGCCAAGGAGGCCGCTCTGCATGAGCACGGCCGCCAGCAGCGTCGACGCCAGCACACGGCCGCTCGTGTCCAGCGGCCCGGCGTCTATCCGCCGCAGCGGCTTGTGCCACAGCACGAACCCGCTAGTGACAAAGACGATATGCACCATGGGCCGGCCCGAGAAGACGGCCCTGACAAAGGGACGCTGCAGCCAGCTGTCGCGGCGGTAGCTGCGGCTTATTCTATACTATCGGTACAGCCGAGGTGTGAGGGCAGAGCATAATCAGCAGAGTGTCGACAACGATAGATGGTTGTGTAGAGATATCATCGACGAAATGTTGCCGCGAAGAAGACGGGGCAACCGAGTACTGAGTCGAAACATTGTTTATAAACACAATGCAATAGCCTACCCAATGTATATCATCAACAGCAATAGGTAATACCAAAAGGTCCGTTGACATGATTGCATCTGCTCTCGACAGGCCGTCTTTGACTTATACGTGTGTCGCACTGTGCGGGCCCTTGGTAGGTGTCTGGATTTTGAGTGTCGTTGAGTGGAGCAGCGACGGCTACCAAGCCGTGCCGCCGTGTGTCTCAGCACTCGATTGCTTCACGGTGATGCTGCTCTTTTGTCTTGTCTTTCAGTTTCCTCTAGTCTTATACTCAATGTCTTTAGTTTTTATCAAAGAAACAGCTACCTTGACACTCCAACCCTGCAGCCGATGAGACAGCCAAAAGCTTGTTTGGCAGCGCAGACAGCTGCACGTCTATGCACGGTAGAGACAGTACGACATAATATTTATTTGATGCACCAGAGTCTATTAGTTCAACACGCGGCAGTTTTGAATACAGTCTTAACTATCTTGGTGCATGATGGTCGATTGCCGTGATCATATTGAGAATAACACAAGTCAATCAAAGGCACGTGACTATACCCGTGCACGCAACCGTTGGAAAGTTGAAAGATGGGTCTGGAATGGAGCAGACGCGACAGGGTGTCCCCAACGCCAACTGCAAGGACCGCAATTAGACCCTTCCCTATCGGGCCCGCTGTCAAAACCCATCCTATCAGTACTTGTGCTTGCAGCAGCCAAGCTCGAGCTCTCCTATTGCCATCTGTCATCCCATCTGCCCAACCAGCCGTGCCGTCCGCCTCAACGTCCCGTCTCGACTGTCCGACCCGTCTCCGATAGATACCTGCCGACCACCCGTCTTTCGATACCCAACGACAAAATGGACGCTGTTCGCTCTCTGATCCAGCCGGTCACACACAACCTGCCGGCACCCATCCGCGATATTGGCCTTGGCCTGCTGGGCGACTCGTGCTACAAGGCGCTGATCCTCGACGTCGACGAGACCAATGTCGACTGCATCAAGCTCGCCGTCTCCAAGGGCCTCGGCGTCGGCATCGTCGGCGCCTCGGCCGTCGTCAAGGTGCCCCAGATCCTGAACCTGGTGCGCTCGCAGTCGGCCGACGGCGTCAGCTTTCTGTCGTACCTGCTCGAGACCACGAGCTACCTCGTCTCGCTCGCGTACAATGTGCGCAACGGCTTCCCCTTTAGCACCTACGGCGAGACGGCCTTTATCCTCGTGCAAAACATTGCCATCACCTTGCTGGTGCTGCACTACAGCGGCAAGGCCGGTTTCGCGGCGCTGCTGGCGGGCGTGATCGCCGTCGCGGCCGCGGCGCTGTTCTCGCCTGCCGACGCGGCCATTGCCGTGTCCGCCCCCACGCTGGGCTACCTGCAGGCCGGCGCGGGCGCGCTGGGCGTCGCGTCCAAGATCCCGCAGATCCTGGCCATTTGGTCGCAGGGCGGCACCGGCCAGCTGAGCGCGTTCACCGTGTTCAACTACCTGGCGGGCTCGCTGTCGCGCATCTTTACGACGCTGCAGGAGGTCGACGACAAGCTGATCCTGTACAGCTTCATTGCCGGCTTTGCGCTCAACGCGGTGCTGGCGACGCAGATGGTGTACTACTGGAACGCCAAGACGGGCACTGCCCCTGCCGCGAAGAAGAGCAAGAACAGCAAGAGCAAGGCCAAGAAGGCGCCTGCTGCTGCTGCTGCTGCCACCGCCCCGGTGTCGGCCACGCCTTCGCCGGCCTCGACGCCGTCCAAGAAGACCAAGGGCAAGAAGTCGACCAAGAAGGCGTGAGCGTTGAGGCGGGAGTCTAGCCCTGTGTCTCATTACTTTCTTTTTACTTTCTTTTTATTTTAATATTATTTTATTTTTATTTTTACTTTTATTTGTTAGCACGGATAGGGAAACTCCAAAAACAGACGGATATCGGATAGAGGTGCATGCATTGCTTTTTCTTTCTTTTCTTCTTTTTGCCTATCATTTCTTCAATCTACTACATTCTTACCTGTTGTTATATTGTCTACTATATTCAATGATCAAGCACATTGTTTTGAGAGCATGTTCATCAGAGACACCAACGATATCAAATACCGACAAGCGTTGTGCATATGCTAATTAGTTTAGACAGGCACAAAGTGTCGGTTGTCGGCTGACCGACGGCCTTGAGCCGCAGGCGAACCGCATCTGAGCCGTATCGAGACATGCCTGAGCCGCTGGTGTGTGCATGATCTGCCCGGATGCAGGTATCTCATAGGTTATGAACGGCTGACCGAGGACGGGACAGAGGATGTCGGGGCCGTCTGACATTGATTGGTCTTGTATATGCTGTCATGGGTGCATCTTGTGACCATTCCGAGGGGTGTCCGGCTGATGCTTATCTGCACGGCGTCTTGGGGTTGATGAGTTGTCATCTGCGACATTCGGAGGACCAGAATATCGATGTGAGTTGGTTATTGAGTTTTACTTTTCGGGTTCGAGTTTGATACCTGTGTATCGAGATGCCTCACAAGACGTGTAAATGTCTATCTATGATGTCGTATCTATGGTCTCAACCACGAAGGATGCAGATAAGGTCTAGTTGAGCTTCACTTACACCGTCAAAGCCTAGGCGGATTGGGAAATATTATCCGTGAGGGTTGTAGAGTGTTGTAGATAGTAGAGATACAAATACTCAACGATGCTTGATAGATGTATATGCCCGATGATACACTTGTATCGTAGATGAGTTGGCAGAGTGCAACCAGGTGGACTGGAACATGTGGAAAATAGATGACATGTGCACAATATGTAAGAGAGAAAGAGGGAGGATAAAATTGTTGATAAAAGAGAATAATAATATAGAATCGTGAGATGTCATGGCAGTCGATTAAAGATAGGAAATTAGGAATAAGCAAGATAATCAAAAGGAATCAAAATAAAAAGTAAAAAATAATTACTGCTCAATCCGCGGTCATCTACAGCAATCACGCACAGGACTGCACCGTTGTAATACGATCGAAATGCCGTCAAAGCTCACTTCGACACTCTAAAATGGCGTTGTTCCATTTTGGATGCTGGTATTGGTTTGGGTGTTCTGTCGTCTCGTTGTCGAGATACGCAGTCGTTGGTGCAGGCCAATAACTGATAAGTGCGTGGACAGAGTAGACGGCCCGGTCGAGTCATGCAGGCATGGACATCCACTGTACAACGAGTAGTACGATGACATATGCACCCCAACGCATCACACAAGACGGCGTCGATATTCGTTATATGCAGGCTATCCACACGGATCAGTTGCCTCCTCCTTTTTCTGCCTCTTTTCCTCTTTCTGTATCCCTTGTCTCTCCGTCTCCGTCCTTTTGTCATTTGTCATTTCGTCGTTTCGTCATTCCTCTTTTCGTCATATCGTCGTTTCTCTTTTCGGCTCGCTCTTTCCTAATTATCTCGATCGCTGACTGCCCGCTCTTGCCTCTTTGTCTTTATGTGTCACACCGCCGACAACGGCCTTGAACGGCGTTCATATGCACGATCTGTAGAGAGTTGCAAGACGCTTGCAAATATGAATAAAACAGGCGAGGGGTTGATGTGCATCTCTTGGCTGCTTTTGGCTGTCTTTTGGATACACGTGAATGCAGAGACATATCATGACCGACGCTGTTCTGGCAGAAACGCAAGAAGAACAAAGGAGGAAAAAGGCCTCGTGACGGTGTTTGTCACTGCCTCTGTCACTGTGACTTCCCTGTTGGAATGTTGTTGACACTACTCTTTCCGTTTGCAAGTTTCTTGCAAGAGAATCCCTCGCTGGCTCCTTCCATCTCTCACCTTCCATCGTCTATAATCATGATCCGATCTGATAGCGTACGCGTAATCTTGTTATGCCCGTCCATCGCACTTTCCTGGCCAGGAGCAGTAAATCGATTGCGTTTGCATGGAGCCGTTATGGCGTTATCAGTCCCTTATATTTAGTATTATATTTAGTATTATATTTTCGTATCTACTAATTCCTATTTTCGCTTTTCGCTCTTGCCCTCTTGCCCTTCAATCCGCGCTACATGACTCGACAGATTTGTGGCTGGAGCCCGACAGCGACTCTTTTGCCATTTTGCCGCAGGTCGGTGCATGCCGGCCAATGGGAGTGAATGCAAGGCGCCACAGTTCTTCATTGTCGCCTGGGGAAGTCTGCTTTTTTGCCCCATTCATACCAGGTGGGACCCTGATTTTCCACACCGCGTATCGTCCGTCGAGTCAGTTGAGCGTCGAGTCGTGCAACACAATAATACACCATAGACACTAACAGCAAGTACACTATACCGCATTGGTCTTTCCAATCGTCCCTTTCTCATTTCGCTTCAAATGAGGAATTCCTCGCACATGCTCACTCTCCTCTTTCCGTCTCTCGGCCCTCAACAACCCTCAACGACGGCCCAGTTTTGTAGATAACGCTCCTTTGCTCTTGCCGTTTTGCTGTACAGTTGTTCTTTCCTCGTCTATTTAAGACTGCTCGTCTCCTTCTTCTCTCGCCGCCCGGTTCTTTTGTCTGTAGCCCCTTCCCCATACGCCCTTTGTCCAACACTTTCAACACTTTACACTTTAATAAAGCTCTTGACTACTCTTATTAAACTGCCTTAACAATCCTTTCTACCCGCCTCTGAGCCCGTCTTTAGTGTCGATTGCACCATCGCCAACAGGCCACGAGAGTCATTGATGATTGCGTGCTTGGGATAAGTTGTGGTGCAAACTGCGCTTTATGATTGCGAATCGTCTTTTTTGCTACTTTATTTTCACCTTGTGCTCTAATTAGGATACCAGAGACTAGGAGAGTCGTGCTGTTTCCCCAGTTTGTCAATCATCTCGTCGTCATTGACGTGTCAGGAAGAAGGAAGAAATTGGAAGAAATAGGGCTCACTTTATTAATCCGGAATATTTGTTATTATCTGTCGAGGATATATTTGTCTTCTGTCTCTTGTTTTCTTGTTCTCTTGTTTCCATTCTCATCTTCATCTTATCTGATCCAGCATCACGACATTGCATCTTCACTTTTCATCACGAGACTCGTTCTTACCCCCTCACTTGCTCCACTCTAACATCTTGTCTTTGCTTTACTTCTGTTGCTTACCTCTTGTTTACATAACAAAAAGAATTATTTCACTGTCTTGTGACAGCCTTTCCTCTCGTTTCTCGTAGACACAACGGAAACGTAGTACGCACACAGCCTCACAGCACTCACCACAGCTCCCACTCATAACAGCTCATCTCATCTACTGCAATGGCACCCGATCTCAACTCGATGCCTTCGTCGCCCGCCGTCAGCCGCGTGGCCGACCTCACCGCAAAAGCCATGGGCTCCTCCAAGAAACAGCCTAACATTCTGTACGTCATGGCCGACCAGCTCGCCGCACCACAGCTCAAGATGTACAACCCATCCTCGCAGATCAAGACCCCCAACCTTGATGCGTTGGCTGCCAAATCCGTCCAGTTCGACTCCGCGTACTGCCCGTCCCCGCTGTGTGCACCATCGCGCATGAGCATGATTACTGGCCGCCTGCCCATGGACATTGGTGCCTACGACAACGGCGCCCAGATTGGCAGTGATATCCCGACGTATGCTCACTACCTCCGTCTCCAGGGCTACCACACAGTGCTGGCCGGCAAGATGCACTTTGTCGGCGACCAGCTGCACGGCTACGAGTCGCGGCTGACCAGCGACATCTACCCGGGCGATTTTGGCTGGGTTGTCGACTGGGACAAGCCGGAGACGCGGCTGGAGTGGTACCACAATGCCAGCTCGGTCGAGCAGGCAGGCCTGTGCGTGCGCAGCAACCAGCTGGACTATGACAACGAGGTCATGTACAAGTCGGAGCAGTACCTGTACGACTGGGTGCGGTCCGATCCTGAGACGCGCCGGCCCTTTTGCCTGACTGTCTCGCTCACGCACCCCCATGACCCCTACACCATTCACAAAAAGTACTGGGACATGTACGAGGGCGTCGATGTCGACATGCCCAAGATCAACATCCCCAAGGAAGAGCAGGACCCCCACAGCAAGCGTCTGCTCAAGGTCTGCGATCTCTGGGACAAGGAGTTTACCGACGACCAGGTCAAGAACGCCAAGCGCGCCTACTACGGCGCTGTCAGCTATGTCGACGACTGCCTCGGCCGCCTGCTCGGCATTTTGAAGGACTGCGACCTCGAGGAGGACACCATTGTCGTCTTCAGCGGCGACCACGGCGACATGCTCGGCGAGCGCGGGTTGTGGTACAAGATGTCCTACTTTGAGTCGTCGGTCCGCGTGCCCTTTATCATCCACATCCCCGCCTCGGCCACCGCCAACAATGCCGACGGCAGCAAGGTCGTGCCGCACCGCGTGTCCCAGAACGTGTCCACGCTCGACATCCTGCCCACCATGTGCGACCTCGTCGGCGCCACACCGCACCCGGACCTGCCCATGGACGGCCACTCGCTGCTGCCGCATCTCGAGGGCCGCTCGCACGAGGGCCACGATACCGTCATTGCCGAGTACACGGGCGAGGGCACCATTGCGCCGCTCATGATGATCCGCCGCGGCGCGTGGAAGTTTATCATCTGCCCCACCGACGGCGTGCAGCTGTTCAACCTCGCCAACGACCCCGACGAGGTCGTCGACCTGGCCAAGGCCATTGCCAAGAAGACGGAGCTCAGCACGCCGCTGACCGACGCCGAGAAGGCTGCCGCCAACCAGCTGGCGGCCTTTGAGACCGAGGCGGCCGAGCGCTGGGACTTTGACCGCATCACCAAGCAGGTGCGCACGTCGCAGCGGCAGCGCCTGTTTGTATGGCCTGCGCTCAAGGTGGGCAAGTACACGAGCTGGGACCACGACCCGGTGGACGACGGCCGCGAAAAGTACATTCGCTCGCACATGGACCTGGACGATCTGGAGCGGCGCGCGCGCTTCCCGCCGGTTGACCGCTGGGGCAAGGATGCCCGCGTCAAGGCGTAAGGCGGGCGTTGGCTGTAGACGTCTGAATTATGACCTTTTTTCCATTTGTCTTGTTTTTTATAGTTACTTTTGCTCTGCGGCCTTTTGTCTTTTTTTATGATTTCCTGTTTATGTTTTTTTGCTTATTGATTTCTTTCCTTTTATTTAGCACGACATGAGACATGATAGTATATAGGCTCACTGAGCAATAAAAGTATGTACACAAACTCAAAGTCAAAAGTAAAAAGCCATGGCCAGACACCATGCATTCCTTCTCAAGCCAGATATAGCGCCGGATATCACAAAAAATATGCTCCATCCATTCTTGGAGAGACCCGACCATAACATTGACGTGGCAAAAAGGGCACTCAAACGGCCGCCCGACCTTGGCCCCCCTAGGGCAAGAACAGCGCAGCCGTTATCACCGTGTTGTCACCCACCGTCTTCATTGTTGTCGTCATCAGCACGTTGTTCCATTTTGGCCCGTTTGGCTTTGGGCTCATCTCCGGATTCTTCGGCTCCTTTGGCTCCTTCGGCTTTTTCGGCTTCTTCATCGGTCTCGACTCGAGTAGCAGCATCGGCAGTTGCAGCATGTGCCTGGGCTACCCGAGCGTTGTGAGCTGCCACAGCTGCCTTGATTGACTCGTCTTGCTTGTGCCTGACCACACAGTATACATACTGCGCAGTGCGGCGGAAAAGGAAGAGCCTGATATGCTCAGCGATCTCGGGATCCACGCCCTTTAGGATGAAGTGGACGTGACGAGGGTTAGGTCTGGTGTCGGGGTCGACAGTACCAGTCGTATAATATGGAAAGCAACTTTCGTCATATCAAGGACTCCATCCCGTTCAACTTGCTGTTGATGAATCTGATCTTCCTGTAGCCTGTGGCGAGCTCCCGTCTGTCCAGAGTTTCGTCGTCTGCGTTTTCTTCTGCTTCGTAGTCGTAGTCAGGCTCGAAGATTTCAGAGATGCCGTCGTCGTAGTCGTCATCATAATCGCCATTGCCGGAGCCGAACATGTCGTCATAGTCCCCCTCCCCCTCCACCTCCTTCTTGCCAGGACGCACACGCACATTTGTGCCGTCGAGAATCGCCTTCACACCCCCCATGTATTGGGCAAGGTCGAACACGAGCGGGTTCAAAGTACCTGTCCGTCGTTCAATTATATATGGACTCCTACAAGATGCGCATCTTCCGTATGGAAAGCCAAGTCGCCACGGTACTAAAGAATGTTGCCAGTTTGTTCCGCCCGATTTGAGATGCTGACTAAGAAGGCATTTGGGGACTGTGGCTGGCACATTTGTTTTGTTTTGTATCAATGTCTTTTTATATTTCTTCGAGTCGGTTATTGCTTTCTTGTTTCTTGTTAATGCCTATTGTTCATACTATTCATATACTTTGTTCCATGATGATTCTCCATCACATCTGGCCAGCTGATATTTGCGCCGTCAAAGGTATCATATTGCTATGGCCATGATAAAACAATCAATACAGGCAATACGAGCAGCTGCGTTTCTGTTTTTTTTTTCAAATTCGTGTTATCTTATAGATATTCCACTACCACAATCCTTGGCTTCTCTCTCTCTCTCTCTCTCTCTCTCTTTGCAATTGAACACAAACCTCTCACATGCACATTATGGATTGTACGCTCGAACCCAGCATCGACAGCATTAGCAATATCCTCCTTGCCCCTCTCCTTAGACTTTGTGAATATCAAGGCTCATGTATATACCGAAAGATCAGGTAACATTTATAAGCGGTAGGTATTGCGTACAACGAATACGCTGCCCATCGTGGTAGCGGAAGGGTGGCTGCGGGGATGAGGTTGTTAATAAAAGCGGGTCTGATATGCCCCATAATAATAGTAACCAGCTTCCCCACTCGTCACCATTTGCGCATCGAGCTTCAATCAGCCTCAGCCTCAACCTTGGCCTTGAACCTCGTCAACAGCGCGTCAGCTCGACATTACCTCCCTCAGATACACCTCACCCAAGAAACAGCCTCTACCACATAGCACACACAATGGAAAGCTCGGGCACAGCCGTCGGGCTGGAGCTCGAAGACCTCAAGGCCATTGACACCGTCCGCGCCCGTCTCGCCCAGCTCGTGTCCAGCGTCTCGCGCCTCCAGGGCGACGTCTTTATGAGCAATCCGCTGCCGCCGCCCGAATCCATCCAGGCCTCGGCGTTTGTGCTCCAGCAAAACATGGCGTCTCTCAACGAGGTCATGGCGCAGCATGCCGACCTGTTTCGGAGGATCGTCGTGCACCCGGACCCCAGCTTCCCAGGCCGCACAGAAGAGCAGGTGCTGACGTCGCTGCTGCGCAAGAAGCTCGAGCCAGACGTTGAGCAGATGGCCGAGAAGGCAAGGGACAAGGCGGAGGCGAGGGGCATCACTCTCAAAAGCTTCGATGTCAAGAAGCAGTCCCAACGAGATGACGACGACGAAGGTGATGATGATGACGACGACGACGACGACGACGACGACGAAAACGACTCGGGCAGCGACGAGGGCGACATGTTTGACGGCCCGCGGCAGCCGTACGGCCTGGGCGACATTTGGTACGACGCGCGCGGATGGTGTATCAACCAGATCACGACGTTTATCCAAGAAGAGGCGGCGCAAAACTACACCAAGGCAGAGCGCGAGCAGGGCGTCGAGAACGTGCGGACAGGCTTGAAGAGGCGCTTGGACGAAGATGACGACGAGGACGACGACGACGACGAGGACGATGAGGACGACGACAAAGACAAGATGGACACACAGCCGGCACCGCAATCGACAACTACAGCAGCGCCGGCTCAGACCACGACAGCCCCTCCGCTGGAGCCGGAACTCTTGCTGTGGTTTGCATCGCGCGGCGACACCAACCTGCCGCGGTATGTCGACATTGAGTCGCAGCGGGCGGCGGCGCCATCAGGAGCACAGCGCAGGATGTAGTCTAGTATTTTCAAGGGTTTTTAATTCGTTGTCAAGCAAGGTCGGCCGGCTTCGGTCAGGTCGGCCGCTTGTATTGGGAGTGTTGGCGTTTGTATATTTATCATTGTTCTTTCTAGTTGCTTTACTTTACAATACCCTCAATCAACTCATCACTTTATCTTCTGACTTTACCTTTTCTGAGCGTACGGCGTGAGATTGATGTTGCCTTTCCACATGGTTGGTTTTTTGCACGTTGCTGTCGGGTCTCGGTGTTGACAGGGCGAGACTCTCACACTCTGACGGCGCCACGAATTGATCAGCCAGCTTACACAAGGCCGATACAAATAACGGCCAAATAGGATGAGAGAGTAAAAACAAGTAGAGATGAAAGAAGAGAAATAAATGAAAAAGAAGAAAAGAGAGAAGAAACGAACAAACCATTTAATTAGATCCATCCTTATAAAGCAACAAAGGAGAAATAAACTGTTGGCAGCCAGAAGGAGTTGATAAATGATTTGGATTTTTTTGGTATGATAATGACAAACTAGGAAGAGAACATTAAAGACAAATGCAAGAAAAAAGAAGAACAAAAAATGAGAAGAGAAGAGGAAAAAGAACAAGAGAGAAAGACATGTAGTCCCGTTGCAGTCATTGATCGTCGTTTATAAGCGCCAGTAAAGAAAGACAAGACAGATGGAATCTGATAAAGAAAATAAAAAGTCCAAGAAAATATGAATGAGCGACGAGAAGAGAAGACAAAATAAAGACAAAACACAGACAAAACACAACAAACAAAGAAGATGTCATCGCCAACGTATCCTGGACGATGAAGATGGTAGAACAAGCCGCCCAGAAAAGGAGAGATGAAGACAAGAGGATCAGAAATCAAACAAGACAGAACCAATGCAAAAACCAGGAAACATGAAATATAAACATTAACAAACACCACAACACTCGAGTCTAAAAGGCAAAGACTAAAAAGACATCACCGCCTTGAGCTCTAAACTCTAAACCGGAGGCAGAAACAACAAGATGGAAAATAGACCTCTACTCTGCCCGGCTATAGCTCCTCGTCTTCGTCTTCTTCCTTGACGGAATTGACCGGCGCCTTGGCCGCCTTGGCCGCCGCCGATAATGCGGCCCCCAGACCAGACGGCGCCGATGCAATTCCAGACTGCAGACCAGACGGCGGCTGCCCCGGCAGAGACGACCCCAGAACGCTGCCTATCTGCGCCTGCCCCTGGCTGTGCGCTGCCTCTGCCTTGGCCAGAATGTCGCCCAGTGCCGGTGGAAAAGCGCCCGAGTTGAGCACAGACCGCGGGTCGCCGTCCGTGCCTTCGGCCACGCTGGCGCGGTGCCGCTTGAGCGGGCTGCCAATCACCGAGTCGTCGGGTAGGCTCTTGCCGCCAAACAGGCCGCCGCCGCCGGTAGAGGCCGACCCGGGCAGGCTGGATGCGGATGCGGCCGAGGTGCCGAGCACAGACGCGTCGCCCGTTGACCCGTTTCGTGATCCCAGCCCGCCCACTGTTGAGTTTCCATCGGTCGGCGTCGGCGATTTGCTAAAGGCGTTGGCAGCGCCGTCGGGCTCGGCCGAGTGCTGGCGCTTTAGCCGGATGCGGTTGACACCATCGGCGAGCTCGCCGGAGAACTTGGCGTCGTCGGGCGCGAGCAACTTTGAGTTGCCGCCGGCCTTGTCCGAGTCGGCATCGTCCACCTTGTCGTCGTCGTCGAGCTTGTCGAAAATCTTGGCGCGGTTGGAGGCGCGACCATTGTTGTCGTCGTAGTCGTCGTCGTCGCTGTCGTCGTCCATGCCGTTGAGGGTCACACCGGGCACGGCACCGGCAAGGCTGCCGTTGCGCTTGTGTGCCTTTTTCTGGCGCACGCCGTCGGTCTCGTTGTCGCGGAAGGTGGAGAAGCCGACAGTGCCGGCGGTCTTGAGCGGGCCAATGTTGGAAAAGTCGAGCTGGGCAGAGCGGCGCTTGTTCTCGACGGGTGTCTGTTGGGATTTGCTCGAGGGCACGAGTCCCATTTTTTGTAGTTGGCGGGAGCCGCGGTAGAAAAAGGTAAAGGTGGCGTAGGGCTTCTCGGGCCCGTCGATGCCCGTGACAGTCTGCGTTGAAATGGTCTTGGGGTCGAGCGTCTTGGGCTTGGCAAAGCTGGTGGTGTGCTCGACATCGGCATCGACGCCGCCGCCATTGTTGCCGCCGCCCTCGGCGTCGTCGTCGTCGTGTGCGTCAAACTGCGGCGAGTACTCTCCCTTTTTGATCTCGCCTGATGCGAGCACACGGAACATGGCCACCTTGATCTGGCCGGTGGCCTCGGGCACAGAGTCGTCGTCCGAATCGTCGTCGTCGTCGGACAACGGGATGTCGTCGAGAGCCTCGAGAGGATTGGCCGAGTCGGGGCCGCCGTACCTTAGGGCATCGGTGCTGCTCTTGCGCGAATGACTTGTCCCTGCCTGCTTCTGCTGCTCCTGGCGTCTCCGGCGCTTCTCGAAGCGCTGTCGTCTCTTTTCCAGCTTGGCCTTGGCGTCGTCGCCCTCGAGATCGAGACCGTTAAGCCAGCGCTCGAGGCCAACTTCGCGGAACAAAAATTCACGTTCTGCCAGACCGCCGCCCTCGGCATCGGGCACCTGGACCCAGCGACTATTGACCCAGGTTTCTTCACCGGGGCGCAGCAGAGTGGCGACTTCTTCTTTGGCACGACCGTCAAAGTAAATGTAGGCAGCAATTGTTTCGTTTTCTGAATTTGTCATGGGGATGTAGGGGTTGACAAGGGTAGTAAACTTGGAGTCCGGGTTGGACGAGGGCAGTTCGCCGACGATCTGGGGCTTGGGATAGGGGTTTGCTGCGGTAGGCTTGGGGGTCGAGTATGGGATGGCGAGGTTGGGAGTGAGCAGGGTGATGGAGATGGCAAACTTTGCGGGCTCGGCCTTGCCGGAGTCGGCGGTGATCTGGGGGTCAGGGACAGGGATATAGCTGTTGATGCGGCCAAAACGAGACTGTTTGTTAATGCCGTGCTCCGGGAGCGGTGCTCCATTGGCATGGATGCTCACCGCGATGCCCTTGAAGCAAGGCATCGTGGTGGTGGTAGTTGTAGAGGTAAAGGTGGGAGTGAAAGTGGTTGAGGGTGGGATGCTCGTCGTCGGCGGTTGAGTCGGTGTCGAGATTGGCTGGTCTATCGATGTGAATGCTGTGATGCTGTGATGCTGTGATGCTTCGGATAGGCTGCTGGCGTGACTGTCGAAATCCAAGTGTCGTAAGACCGGCGTATCAAATTGAGCAAGTCAAAGCAAATCCAAAGCCAATAGTCAAAAGCAAGCAGAGCGATGGGTATCTGATGCAGACAACGGTGAAGAATGGAAGGCAGAGTGAATTGAGGTAGGTGTCTTGAAAGTGTGTCGATGTCTCAGTCTCGGTCTCGAGTGCCCCGCTGCTTCACGCGGATGGGGAGAGCTAGGCAATCTAGCGGTACTGTACTGATCGTACTACTTTACTACTACAACAGAGGCAGTAGGCGTAGTAGGCCGTAAACAAAGGGAGTCTTGAGGTGGTCGCCGTGCTCGGCAGGGACTTTAGCCCAGAATGATGCAATAGCGCAGGCGAGTGTGGACGGTGGTCGTTGTAGGTGAGCTAGAGTAGCTGGTATAGTGCAGCTAGTGATAGAGCACTGGCAGAGCAAGGTGACCGAAGGGTACAATTGAGACGCGAGGTGAGAGACGCGAGGTGAGAGGTGAGCTTGTCGTGGAGTCGTGGCCGTGGACAAGGTCAGAAGTGAAGAGGTAGAGAAAGGTAAAAGGCAGAGAAGGAGGAAGAGTCGATGATTGGCGGGGTTTGGAGGTCGGCAGATGGGCGATAATTTTTAAAAAAAGGTCAGTTGTGGCTAGTGGAGGAGCAGACTTGGCCAGCAGCAATACAGAATACAGCCAGCAGTCGGCAGGAAAGGAATCTGGAAAAGCTAAGAGAGCTGTGAAACAAGGCTGGAGGCTGGAGGCTGGAGGTGGCCGTGAAGGAAGAGAGAAGAGATGATAGCTGAGAAGGAGCAAAAGAGAAGGAGAGGAAAGAGCTTCGGCGAGGAAGAATATTTCTTCGGCATAAAAAAAAAAGAATCGACGAAAAGAGAAGGAGCGGTGGAAGTGGCAGGAGCAGTATTACGGAGCAGCCAAAAGAATAGGGGAGCTGAGGGCACAGTAAGATTAGGGAATTGAGCAGAGATTACATTGGTGAGTGACGAGAGGGGCTGGTGTTGGGAGTTGGGGACCGGTGGTGCCTTCCCGATGTTTACGTTTGCCATACTTTTTGCAGATACTAGCTGAATAAGGTTGATAGTGCAATAGTGCAGATTTGGAAGGTGCACATCAACGAGGAAGGAGCAATAGGCAAGATTACTACGCATCCTCCTCGCTTTCAAGTAAGCAACGAGATACGACGCAGAATATAGGTATATACGGTATATGGAGAGAATAGAGAAAGAGATGCAGAATACAGAATATGGAATGCGGAATACGGAATACAGAAGACGAAAAAGGTACAGAAGAAAGCAGCATCAGCAGTCTAGCGCGAGCCGTTAGCGGCGACAGCCTGTAATTCCAAGAAGCGCGGGAGGACAGACAGCAAGATGCAGCAGACGTGGCTGTAGTAGCTGATCCTCCATCTATATAACGGATGTTTGGCAACTCTCAAACATTAGATAGTATTAATAGCTACTCAATTTGGCTGCCTTGGTTCGTTGTGCTTATCCTTGTGGCTGTCTCGCCATTGTCTGGACCCTGCACCGATCTCGAGTCGCGGGTTTGCCTGTATTCTGCATTCATTGCATTTATTGTATATTTTGTCAACTATTACCAGGCTGTCTCCTGTCTGCAGCCTTTGTTTATATCGCCTCAGACTTGAAACGAAGAGTTTTCTGCAGCCGTTTTCGCGTTCAACCTCTGAACCCAACTGCCTAGCTGCATCTAGAGAAAAGAGAAAGAAATTTACAAAAAGCGGTGGCTGACTCTACGTGGCGGTGAGTGTTTTTTACTAGTATTCTCACTATATTATATATATAATACCTCTTTTTCCATCACATACTCCGTACTGGATCGTCTCTTTTGGATTTAGTGAGTATGAGCTGTTCGTGGTGATAGTGGGGCCTTGCACTGGTAGCTCTTGCTTCTTGCTGGCTCTTGCTGGCTCTTGCTGGCTCTTGCTGGTTGCTCTTGCTTCTTGCTGTTTCTGCTACCCAAAAAAGGAGACAGACAAAAGATGGCGGGGAAGGTGCGAGGATAGCTCCGGTCCTGTGAATGTGCTAGCGGATGTCTTGCGGGTGTGCTCGCGGGTCACGGGTGGGCCCCGCAAAGCTGTCTCCTATTCTGTCTGTGTTTTCGTGGCGTACCAAGCTATGGCTATCCTATGCCAGCAAGTGGGGTCACTGACTGCCGCTGTTTGCTTCTGCATCCTTGGCTGATCGAGTCCGTGATGTATGGCGATTGTAGACTCTTTATTTTATTGGGCTGTCCGCTTGGTTGGTGATTGTAGATATATATTTCTATATATTTATATGTATTTGTCGGACTATCTCTCGGTTGAGAATTGATGACAAGTTTTATTCGCCATCAATCACCAGAGCATCAATGCAAGCTGAATACTGAATGGCAGACGTTGCAGGATTCCAAATATGCGATTGTATAATTTAATAGATGGCTAGATACAATTGCCTATAGCGAGTATCATCACGAATGACATCACTACAATCCCAAGGGAATGCACATCATATCGTTTGTGATTACATAAGCAATCAAACTATAGAGTGCATATAGCTCGTTACAGAGAAACCCGACTAAATCCACTGCATCTCGAGATATCAAACGCACACGCCAATCACCCATCGTTGACTCTGTCGATGACATATCAACGATCAATAGCCGATCGGAAAGCCTCGCTTATTGCTTATTGCTTATTGCTATCGGGTCGGATGTCTGCTATGCAGACCAACCCATCTCTGGCTCGGCTCCTCCTGTTGGCCCCGCACCTCGCCCTCTCTTAGCCCGAGGTGTAGATATAGATATAGTATAGATATAGATGCAGACACACATGATGGATCGATAGATGCTCTGACTCGTACACTCGTAGCCTTTTACATGCACAGACACCAATCTGCCAACCATCTACACCATGAGACCCCCGTTCGATAGCCTGCCCTTGGACAAGTCCGGCCCGCCCGGCAACGCCTGGGGCCTGTACGGCGCCAACGACAACCTCGGCGCCCTCAACATGCTGACCCCCGCGACCGTCACCCAGGCCGCCAAGGAAATCAAGACCGGCGACCGCGTCTCGCTCGACTGGCACCTGAACAAACCCAGCCAGCCCAGCTTCGACCGGCCCGCGCTGCAGTGGAAGCGCATCGTGCGCAAGACGGCCACCGGCGCCGACCGCATCGTCAACGACGACTTTTTGGCTTTCAATACGCAAGGCTCGAGCCAGTGGGACGGCTTCCGGCACTACGGCTACCAGCAGGCCAAGCAGTTCTACGGCGGCGTCGCCATGGCCGACCTGGAGTCGCCGGCTGTGATTGGCATTGATGCGTGGGTGGAAAAGGGCGGCATCGTCGGGCGCGGCGTGCTGATTGACTACGCCGGGTATTGCAAGGCTGCGGGCAAAGAAAACGATACAGACCAAGACATTCAGCCGCTGGAGTCGCGAGACATTACGGTGGCCGACCTGGAGGCGACGCTGCAGTGGCAAAAGGGCCCGGCGATCCAGCCAGGCGATATCTTGTTTCTGCGCAGCGGCTTCACCGAGGCATACGAGGCGCTGCCGCCCCACGAGCAAGACGCGCTGGCGGCCCGGCCGGACCCCAACTTTATCGGACTGGCACCGACGGCCCAGACCCTCAGGTGGCTGTGGGAGAGCGAGTTTGCGGCCGTGGCGGGCGATGCGCCGAGCTTCGAGCGGGCGCCGATTGCCGGAGCACACACGCCGGTGCAGGCGACGGCCGAGGACGCGGCGGCGTGGACGGGCATGGAGGGCGGCGGGCTGCTCCACCAGTGGGTGCTGGCGGGCTGGGGCGTGCCGATTGGCGAGCTGTTTGACCTGGAGACGCTGGCCAAGAAGTGTGCCGAGCTGGGGCGGTATTCGTTTTTTGTGAGCAGCGTGCCGCTCAAGGTGCCGGGCGGTGTTGCGTCGCCGCCGAATGCGGTTGCTATTTTCTAGTAGTCTTCAAGAGGCAAAAGAACAGAGAAGCCAGGACGTTGGTAATGTACTTGATTGTTGGCAGATTCAGTGCGACTTTTAGTGAAATCAGTGAATCGAGAGCCGTCTTTGTATGGAGACGGAGATGAGATGGCCTCTAGCGAGTCGAGATGGTACTTCCAAAAGACCAGCACGCTTGCTGGCTGATTGACTGTATAATACTGGGTATTGACGTAGATTGACTATGATATAACCGTCTTCTACAGCATTGCATCATAGTCGGTGGATCATCGCCCCCGTGTCCGAAACATGCTGGACTGGCAGCCGATGACAGCATATGACGACTGGTGACTGATGACTGATGACTGGTTTTCTTTCGTTCTTTATATATCTTGTCTGTTCCATCTTGACTTGTATTCTTTTATATTTCTACAATTTTTGTACAATATTTCTACAATTTTTTCCACATTACACTCTACTGCCACAACCATGCCTCTCCCGACTTCCATCAAGCTCAACTCGGGCCACTCTATCCCGACCGTCGGCCTCGGTTTCTGGGTTTGTAGATTCTTTTCTTCTTTTCTTCTTGCTCTTTTGTCCTTTATCTCTTTATTCAGTGCCTTGAGTTAATACCATCTTCTACAGCAATCAGAACCAGAAAAGGTCAAGAACGCAGTCGACGTCGCCCTGCGCGCCGGCTACCGCCACCTCGACAGCGCCACCGTCTACGGCAACGAAAAGGAAGTCGGCGCCGGCATCAAGGCGTCCGGTGTCGCGCGCGACCAGCTCTTCATCACCAGCAAGCTCTGGAACTCGCACCACCGCCCGGCCGATGCCGCGCGCCAGCTCAACGCCACGCTCGCCGACCTCCAGACCGACTACCTCGACCTGTACCTGATCCACTGGCCCGTCGCCTTTCTGAACCACGGCGGCGACGAGCAGGACGAGCTGTTCCCCAAAGACAAAAAGACGGGCAGGCTGGAGCTCGACCACGGCGTCTCCATCCTCGACACGTGGAAGGCCATGGAGGGCTTTGTGCGCGCTGGCAAGGTGCGGTCCATTGGCGTGTCCAACTTTACTCAGGAGACGCTGCAGTCGCTGCTGGCGAGCGGCATTGCCATCAAGCCGGCCGTCAACCAGATCGAGGCGCACCCGTTCCTGCAGCAGCCCGACCTGCTCAAGTGGTGCCAGTCGCAGCACATTGTCGTCGAGGGCTACTCGCCGCTGGGCAACAACCTGTACGGCCTGCCGCGCGCCGTGGACAATGTGGTCATTGTCGACATTGCCAAGCGCCTGGGCAAGGACCCGGCGCAGGTGCTGGTCAGCTGGGCCGTGCAGCGCGGCACCGTGGTGCTGCCCAAGAGCGTGACGCCGTCGCGCATCAAGAGCAACCTGGTGACCTTTGAGCTGCCAGACGACGAGTTTGCGCGCATCACGGCGCTGGACACGCACACGCGCTACAACTTCCCCAAGAACTTTGGCGTCAATGTGTTTGGCGAGCTGACCGATGAGCAAGTCCGAGCCGGTGTCAAGGAGTGGTTGGCCAGTCAGGAGTAGGTGAATGTGTCAGACTTTGTATGAATAGAAAATATGATGAGAATGAGATTGAAAATGAGAATGAAATGAGAATGAAATTGAGAATGAATAGCCGATCAAATGCCGCGATGGCTAGAGTGAGCAGAGGCGAGTGGCTTGGAAGAAAAACAACTAGACAACAAAGTAGAGAGTGATAATCCAAGACAACAATTAACACAGCAACAGATTGGCCTATGACATTCAACTGCCAATGTGTCAATCGGACAAACACAACTCCTGCTTGCCGACCACGGCAGCGGAGAAGCGGAGCCTTGACTTACACCGCCGACCCCGCAACACCATTGCCCCGGCCTTATTCCCATATTAGCCTCGTCGCTCCTCTTCTTGGAGCTTTCAGTCTATGCAACTATAGGCACATGTTCAGACATTCAGCATCTCAACATTCAAATAATACAATCACAAAAAGTCGTCAAGATGGGCAAGATAGCTTCCATGGAGTGGTTCCGCGTGCCCCCGCGCTGGCTGTTTGTCAAAATCACAGACGAGCACGGCAACGTCGGCTGGGGCGAGGCCTCGCTCGAGGGCCACTCGCAGGCCGTCGAGGGCTGCCTCGACGCCTGGTTCGCCCGCTACACGGGCCTCGACGCAGACGACATTGAGCACATCTGGCAGCTGTCGTGGCGCACCAGCTTCTACCGCGGCGGGCCCGTCATGATGTCCGCGCTGTCCGGCATCGACATTGCCCTGTGGGACCTCAAGGCCCGCAAGCTCGGCGTGCCCATCTACCAGCTGCTGGGCGGCAAGGTCAGGGACGCGCTGCGCGTCTACGCCTGGATCGGCGGCGACCGGCCCGCCGACGTCGACGTGCAGGCCAGGGCGCGGCACGCCCAGGGCTTCCGCGCCGTCAAGATGAACGCCACCGAGGATGTCGGCTGGCTGGACTTCCCGGCCGCCGACATTATCGGCGGCTGCGTCGCCCGCGTGCGCGCTGTGCGCCAGGCGGGGCTGGACTGCGGTGTCGATTTCCACGGCCGCCTGCACAAGCCCATGGCCAAGCAGCTGGCCCGCGCGCTCGAGTTCCAGCAGGACAGCGAGCCGTTCAAGAGCCGCCCCATCTTCATCGAGGAGCCGCTGCTGTCGGAGCACCCGACGGGCATCGAAGAGCTCAAGGCGCTGACGTCGCTGCCCATTGCCCTGGGCGAGCGCCTCTACAGCCGTTGGGACGTGCGCCCGCTGCTGCCGCACATTGACATTGTCCAGCCCGACGTGTGCCACGTCGGCGGCATCTCGGAGCTGCGGCGCATTGCCGCCATGGCCGAGACGTACGACGTCGCCCTCGCGCCGCACTGTCCGCTGGGCCCCATTGCGCTGGCCGCGTGTGTGCAGGTCGACCTGGCGTCGCCCAATTTTGCCATTCAGGAAATGAGCTTGGGCATCCACTACAATGCCCAGAACAACTCGCAGCAGGACCTGACGAGCTACACGACCAACCCAGAGGTGTGGACGGTCAATGACGGCTACATCAAGATTCCCACAGGCCCGGGCCTGGGTATTGAGATTGACGAGGCCATGGTGCGGCGGCTGGCCAAGGATGCGACGCCTTGGGTGTCTCCGGGGTTCATCGGGCCAGGCGGTGAAGTACGTGAATGGTAGCCAGAGTAGAGGTCTACTAGATACATAGAAGAGGTCAGGTAGAGATTGAGTAGATAGAATAGTGGTATTGAAACATTATACAAGAGGCATGGCAGCATGACTGCACGGCCTGTAAAAGTCAAGAGTCATAAAATAAAACGCTAGCAAATAGAGTAGAAAAGCAAACAAAGAGTAAAGCAGGCGACAACCTTTGGCCTAGACTTGGACAAAGCTCGGATTCTAGGGCGGCTTCACCTGCGTCTGGTCCTGGGACACTACCGTCTTTTTCCGCATCGAGTTCTCCTTGCCCGGTGAAGCCGGACTGTTGACAGACACGTTGGATGGCTCCTTCTTGGGCGTCTGCGGTTGCGCCTGTCTCTGCCGCAGAGGCGTGTCTGCCGCTGCGCTCGATGCCCGTCCCGTCGCCACTGCCGAGTCCTTGCCGTCGGGGCCATCTCTCGACTTCTTTGGAGACTGCGGGATCTGGGATGTCTTCTTCCTGCGGTCTGGCAAGCGCGGCTCCGGCTCAAAGTCGTCTTCATACACAACCTCGTCGTCGCTGTAGTCCTCTTCGGTGTACGAGTCGTAGTCATCCACGTCGTCGGCTACTCTGGAAGCCTTGCCCTTCTTAGCAGGCTTGGCCTCGGACTTTTTCTTTTCCGTCGGACTGCCTGCAGCTTTGGCAAGCAAAGACGAGATCCGCGCCTGCGACTCGGCCCGCTCCTCCTGCTTCGTCTTCTTGTTCTCCTTCGTATCCTTCTTCTCGGCGACAACGGCAGACTCGGGTGTCGCTGCAGCCACGGGCGAGTCTGCAGCCGGCGGGCCTGCCTGGATCGACTGCAGTCGAACATCTTCCTTCTCCTCCTTCTTGATCGTGGCAGGCGCATTGGAGCTGTGGGGAGCCGACATGGATGGCGCTCGGCTGCTGTTGGCCGTGCTCGCCTCCCAGCTCTTGCCCTTGCCCTTTCCGTTGCTGACACTGATATCTGACTCGGTCGGCTCGGTCGACTCGATCAACTCGCCTCTGCCATACACAGCCCCAAGCACCAAAAACACGCCCGCCATAAAAGCAACCTCAACCATCCACGATACTGCCGTCAGCAGCAAAAAGGCAAAGATCCGGTGGTGGTACATGAGCCATCTAAGTCCCCGTAGACGCGCCGAAAAGACAACTTCCACACCGTACGTCTGCAGCTCGTACGCGCTGTCGCCGCCGACGCCGGGCGTTCTCAGCTCAATATACAGCACAGCAGGAAGTCCGTTGGCGCCTCCTGCAAACTCAAGCGACTCCGCCATGGGCACAATCAGCCGCTCGCGCGACGCCGCTTCCGGCGCGAAAAAGTGCACCGGCAGCAGCGCCATCCGCTTGGCTTGCGCCACCAGGGGGTCTGTGTACGCCAGGATGGCCGGCCGCGCTGCAGCAAACAGCACGCGCTTGCCCTGCGACTCGAGAAACTCGCGCGGATTGGCCGGCGGCAGGCGGACCGCAGATGTGATATCGGCTGCCGAGGCTTTGGGGGCGGACGCGGCCGACGACATGACGAGCTCGACCATGAAATTGCCGACCGCAAGGTTGGCCGGCGAGTGCGGCAGCGACAGCACAATGCTGACATCGTACTCTTGGTCCGGCTTCAGGTCGAGCTGGCGCAGGTCGGCGAGGCCGTAGGGTGCGTGGTATCCGTGGGTGAGGCGCTGCAGGAGACCCTGACTGGTCTTGGCCGCAGTGGCAGCCAACGTCGAGCCGCCGGCCGCGGCAAACTGGGCAAAGGCCGGGCCATACTGGAGGTGGACAGGCGTTGAGCGGACCCGGTGGGGCACGTATTCGTGGTAAAAGGCGACGTAGCCGACAGCTGCGATGCCGTAGAGGACCGACGAGGCGACGGCGATGAGGATGGAGTAGAGGAGCGTGCGCTGGGCAGCTTTGGACGTGAGAGTCCGGTATATGTCTTTGAGAGCCATCAGAGTCGGTGCATAGTACTCGGCCTTATTTGGTTGTTGTTGGTGTGAGGTGTGAGGTGTGAGGTGTGCGGTGGTGCGATCGGGTGAGATGAGAGCTGTCGTCGCAATGTGCTGCTGTTTATGTTTAGTCACTGGACAACCACGTGAAAGTCACGTTCCAGGAAGAAGAAGAGGAAGAAGAAGAGGAAGAAGAAGAAGAAACAAGGAAGGAGCGAGACGATGCGACAAGGAAGGAGCGACGGAGCACCGTAAATACAAATGTTATTGTCGTGCAGCGGATGTGCACTGAAAGCTTGTGATTATGGGGAAGGTGGGTGGGTGTGGTGGTGTCGTCATTACATAATGTGGATTCCTCGCTGCACGCGTTCGCATTCCTAGTTGAAGCTCCCATTTCTTAGAATACGACGTTGTGACGTTGATTGCGCAGCAGTCAGTCAATCAATTTACATTTCACTACACCACTGTTGGTGTGTTCCGTTGTGATAGCATTGAGAGTTTTACAGAGTTTGATATCAATTTGAACATAATTTAAAAAGGTGGCATTCAATCTATTAACCTGGTCCCAAAATGTATACAAAATGAAATGAAAAGAAAATCAGAAAAAGAAAAAGAAAAATCAGAAGAAAAAAATCAGAAGAAGAAAAACAAAAAAACAAGAGCAAAAATAAGAAATACCAATATAAACTCGAAAGCATTCAAAATCAAGAGCAATAACAAAAATAAAAGATCAATAGCAGGCGAGCGTCAAGAATAGCAAACATTCAAACGGCATGAGCAAATAAAGGAAATAAAAAGAAAGAGGAAACGAGGAATAAAAGACGGTCAAAAGCAACCGATACGCGAAGAAGAGAAAAGAAGAGTCGTGAGAGAAGAGTCGATGACCAGTAAAGTTCATGTAACACATCAGCTTGGTCGTCGTGGATCCATGAGAAGCGGCAAAATGAGATCATAACAAGATGGGCAGAGGCCGTCATGCGGACAAAGAAGAGAAAGACCATCCATTTAGCACGGCTGGAGGTAGTTGCTCGGCACAAGACCGACCTGACCGTTACCGCCATGAACTGTAGCCTCCCACCAGCCATCGTCTTGGTGACGCAGCACTGCCATCATGTCACCCTTGGCAAAGCCCAGCTCCTCGGGAATGGCAGCCTGGTAGACGTAGAGGGCACGGGCAAAGTGTATAATGGGCCGGCCATCGCGTGTAAACTGCCGGCTGTCAGCCACACTCTTGCTGCGCGACCGCACTGTGCCACCGCCCTCATAAAGGCCCATGGCACGCGACGAGCTGCTCGTGCCTGGCCGGCTCGCACTGCCACCACGGCTGCGCTGCGATCCATAGCCGTCATCGCCACCTGCGTAATGTGCTAGCTGGATGGCCATGTCCTGGTTCCCCATGCTGCTTGTGGGACGGCCTTGTGTGTGGTAGGGTGACGGCGAAGCCGCACGCGACATTGTGTTGGGCGATGCGTGCCGGGATCCTGCATAGTACTGGCTCGAGTCACCACGCTTGGGTGTCATGGCCATTTGCTGCTGCTGCTGCTGGTGAGGGGCAAACTGCTGGCGGGACACAGGGCGCTGGCTTTGGCTGCCCTGGCTGGCATAAGGGTTGGGTGACACAGAACGACGTGAGCTGGCATAGGGGTTGGGTGATGCAGAGCGGTGGCTCATGCGAGGATCAACTTGCTGCTGCTGCTGCTGCTGCTGCTGCTGCTGCTGATGGTGCATGGCTGCTGATGTACCCGGCCGCGGCGACGTGCTACGTCTCGGGGCGGGGGAAGCAGCGCGTGGCATATCGTAGCTGTTGCGTGTGGGCTGTCTCGTTGGCGAAGAAGCATAGCCGCTCGGGTTGCCGTTGGGGGCGCCGCCCTGCTGATAACCTCCGTTAGTAGGACTGAACATACTGCGTGTCTGCTCCGTGTACTTCTGTGAAGCCTGCTTCATGGCCTTGGACGTCACAGCCGGTGCCGGCACGCCCAGACGCTGGACCTGCTGGTCGTACGATGGCGGCGGCGTGCCACGCATAGCGGCAGCCACGGCATTGTTCTGACCAAAAACGTTGCCGCGGGCACCAGGGGCTGGGGTAGCAATGCCATGATAGTGGTCGGCCGACATGCGCGTCGACGATTGCTTGCCGATTGTCACGCCCTTGAGTTCGGCCAGGGCCAGAGCAATCGGGTCATCCTCGGCTGCCTCGGGCTCTGCGTTCTTGCCAGTATTGGCTACCGCGCGGCGGTCGGTATTGGTAACAGGGAACACATTCTGGCCGACATTGAGTGCAAGACTGGCATTGGCATCGATCGGGTCAGGGCTTGCTGTGCGCTCGTGCTGCAGAAGCTGCGGGAGCTGGATCTGGTGTTGAGGCTGGTGCTGAGACTGAGAGTGGTGGTGCGAGGACTGGTGCTGCTGGTGAGACGGTTGGCCGCCGCCATACATTGAACCACGCGACATGCTGTTGTTGGGGTTGCCCTGGGGCGCAGCCTGTGGATGCCACGTGTTTCTGTTTGACGCATTGGAGCTCGTTGACATGTCCTTTTGGCTCTTGCGTCTAAAGGGGCTGTGGTTCTGGAAGAAGCCACTCTTCTTCTTCATCACCTTCTTGTCGTCGACAGGCACCATGGCAGTAGGAGGATCAGCCTTGACGGGCGACACCTGGCCGCTGACCATCTCGTGGCTCGAGTAGGGTGTGAGATTGGAGAAGTCGCTGTGCGAGTCGCGGCTTGATGGGCGTGCAGATGTGGCAGCGCTGTTGGAGCTCACCTGCGAGCCCAGCTCCGACTGAGGGAGACCATTCTGACTGGTGCGGCACAGCATGGTCATGCCGTCCATTGGGTAGGGATCGTGGGGTACAGCAGCAAATTCATCGGGGTTGTACGAAGCCGAGCCGTTCTGGATCTGTTTCTGCTGAGGAGCGTGTTGGAGTTGTTGCTGCTGAATCTGCTGCTGCTGTGGCGGCGGCTGCTGGATCTGTTGCTGTGGCGGCGGCTGCTGAATCTGCTGCTGGACCATGCGCGGGCTAGGCTGGCTATAAGTCACATCTTGCACTGTTGTGCGAGGAACAACAGACGAACTAGCCGACTTCTTGGGTGCGATTGCCTTTTGCTGTGGCTTGGGGGCAAGCTCACGAGCAGGGGCCGGTGCCGAAGCTGCGACAGGAGCAGGGGCTAGCGGCTCGATAGCCTCGTGGCCAAGGTCGCGCGCCAGAGCAGAGTTATTAGGGTCATGGTGCGACTCGTAGGTCGATGGCTGCGGTGATGATGTGCGGTAGGCTGGGTTGATGCTGCGAGGGAACTGTGCTACAGAGTAGTTGTCGTCTTCTGACGACTCCGACTGCGAATCAATGTCACCACGGCAAAAGTTGATGTACTTGGGAGGGTCGGGGATCTCCTGGCCAGTACCGCGCTCCGTGATGAAGTTGGAGATGTCCTTCTCGACCTCGAGCTTCTCTAGCGACAGCCGGATCTTCTCGCACGATGCGTCGTCGCTCACACACACTGTTGATGCAATGTTGGCAAACGACCACAGGCTGCTCTTGGTAAAGTCCAAGCGCTCCTCCTCGAGGTCCTGGAACTTGTCGGCCGCCGCTTTCCACTCGCGGTTCCACCGGGCTGTTGTCTCCTCGAGAATCTTGACCGAGTTTTCGTACTCTGTGTTGGATGTGGCGACGTTGATCTGTGTCTTTTCGAGCTTGGCCTTGTTCTTGCGCTCCTCCTGGCCCATCACCATATGACCCTGGGCAAGATAGCCCTTGATCTTGAGGCACTCGTTTTCGTACCGGTCGCGGGTCTTGTTGACCTGCTGTGTTTGCTGTGCCTTGATCTTGTGCAGCTTCTCGATGCTGTTTTGCACAATCTTGCGGCGCTCCTTCATGGCACCGGCAAAGGCGGCCAGCGGCTCCTCGAGCTCGCTCTTCATCTGCTGTGCAATCGACTGATGCTGCTTGGCCATTGCCTCGACTTCTCCACGCATGGTGTCCAGCGACAGCTTGAGACCGCCAGTCTCATGGGTGCCCAGTGGCTTGCGACAGAGAGAGAGTAGTTTGCGGGCATATTCGTCTTCAATTGATGCACGAGCTGTGGCTTGGTTAGTCTTGTGTCTTGCTGTGTTGGTGTTGTGGTCTTTATCATCGTCACCGCCTTTGACTTACTGTTGTAGAATGACTTGAGCTCATCGCAGGTCTGCTTGGCTCCTACCATGCGCTCCAGGAGAGGGGTGACGCCTGCGTCTTCCTTTCCCCAGAAGTTGTTGGCGACTATAGCTGTCAGCGGGTGTCTTGGTGATGTACGTTTTGCGACATCTTCGACATCTGATGCACTTACATGACAGGGCCACGCTGGGCGTGTCGGCCTGTTGATTGAGCATCGTGGTCCAACGATGTGTAGTGGTATAATATATGCGGTGACAGAGTGGATGCAGTGATATCGTCCGTGAGGCGGTCTCGATATAATTAAAGAATGCTTCTTGTCTTCAAATGCGAAGATGCCGTCGTGATGTGAAAAGGGGATGCTCTTCTATGGAAGTGAGGAATGTAGAGTGCAAGATGATGAATAGAGCAAAAGGAAAGATATGAAGAACGCGGGAAAAGTGATGGGCGGATTGAGAGTAGAAGAGTCGGAGAGTAACGACGAGCTATGTCGCATCCTCATAGCCATAATAGCTCAACCGCTCTGCTTCTGCTACACCGGTATCTTGCTCGACCGATAGCTGTCAGACTGTGGACGTTGCCCCGTTGTTGACTTTAGCGGGTCGCCCCAGCAACAACACAACCGCTCCGCTTTTTGCTTAGGTAATTGCGCGGCCTCAGCTGCAGCTTACAAGGGATCAAGGTTCTAGTCCCACACAGCCATCTCGTACATGCATGCGACGTATGGCTATCCCGTGCTCGCGTTCGGCTCAATTCGTTCATCGGTGACATTTTACGCGTCTTAGTGGCATTTGGGAGATCTTGCATCGATGGATAGTAAAGTATTGTTGAGAATATCGAGTTGATCACGTGATTCTATAACAGCTTTAACATGGGCCTCGTTGTGATAGTATTGTTGCTGCACTTGAAGTGTTGCAAGAGTGTAGACACATTTTGCGGGATGCTGGCGACGGCAGTCAAGACAGCCGCATAGATCCATCCCAGCAAACTCTCTACGCAGCCGGCCGTTGCGCTCATCCGCTTCTGCCCTATGGCGTGATGACTCATCAAGCCCCACACGCCGTCCCGCCCTACAAAGCCAGAAAGGTTCAGGACAGCTTTCAGTCGAGGTCCGAGCTCCACATCACTGCCGGCACCGGGTTTACTCTCCTTCCTGCCTTACAAGCAAGGCACCAACTCGCTTTGCGTCTCTGCGTGTGGAGTGGGGAGCAGAGGCAAATGGCAGGCGCAACCAGTGCACCTGCCACCAAATGCACCAAAGAGCACCAAAGAGCACCAAAAAGACCTGAAAGACAGAAGCCGTGCGTGCATCGACCAAGGAGCCCCTTCCCCGAAAAATTGAGCCAAACCTCGACTTCACAACGCCAACGCCCGACCTCATCTCCTCTCCCTCCCTTCTACACGCCCGCCCTCCCTCGCCTGCCATCGTCACCGCGCACATCCACAGACGACGCATCGACATTTTTTCTTCTATCCGTAGCTAAAAATTGCTATACAACTTTAACGAGTCATTCCATCTACCCTTGACAGCCTAAAAGGTAAAAAAGACAGCTCCAAAACTCGAGGAAGCTCAACGACAGGCAGACAGCCGGACGTGGACAGACAAGAGGCACAGGCGGCAAAAAGAAATTCGCTAGCAAGGGAGCAAGATCAAGAGCAAGAGCAAAAGAGCAAAAGCCTGGAAGCCCGCCCCTGCACGGCAACCGACGCGCCGACCCGTTGCCGGCCAGCCCCCCCGCGTGCCCTCCCCTGCTCTCTGCCTCACGTCCATCCCACCTCACCATGACCACGGCATGGCCACCTTACTAACTGCAATTACTTCAGGTCTGATAGCTCTTGACCACTGCCCTACACCCACTACGTCCTTGACATCTACACCGCCCGACTCTATCGCGAATATTCTGCAGAGATACCGCGTTTCCCGTCATCCCTAGCATCACGACGTCGGCGGCCCTCGAGACCCCCCCTCATCTTCTAGCTCAAAGACCAAAGCTCATAGCTCTCCTTTCGATCGCGTCTCGACCATCAGCCAGGTCAACAGTTCATAAGCTGTCTTTAGTCATCTCTACAGCATCGATATCATCATCACCGCCCAACATACTATCTCCACTATCTCCATCTTCCTGACTTTCATCCTCCTCACAGGATCTCCTCTCCTCCTCTACCTTCTTCTCTCTCTCGTCGGGTGAGGAAGTGGCTCCTGTCCGGCTCCTGCATGGATAGTAGCATCAACTTCCTAATTCCCTCCCCGTCACAGGCCTCCCTCATGGTCCCACCACCTCGAGCGGGAGCTTTTTCACCGAGTCCTGCCCAAGCCCTCCAGTCGGGCCCTAGTCACTCTCCCCATCCCCCTCTGCAAACGGCAGCCTTGAGTGCGAGCCCCGTCACCGGCAGCCCCACCGGGACGAGCTCCGTCTCAAAGATTGTTATTACCCAGGTGTTTGTACTCCTGGGTAGAATCAAGGAAGAAAACGACGAACCAGCCAAGCAGCTTCGCAAGGTATGTTTTTGATTCGTCTGATTTGTCTGATTTGTTTCCTTTCCTGCTTGTTCTTCCCACTAACCAACAGCTCATCGATGAGTCCGGCATGGAAGTCTTTAGCAAATACTTCGCGCGGCTTGTAGCCAGCAGCGCTTCCCAAATATTTCCCGGCCTTAACCGGCCGGGGGGTAGCGCCGGGTCCTACCAGGTGCTTACCACCGAAATGCACAAGATCTCACACAGCCCTAAACAGGCACGCCAGATCGCCGAGTCCATCGAGCTAGGCACCGAGGACATCTTTCGCGACTTTGACTTGTCAACATTTATGGAGCACTTCAAGCTTGATGCGCTCGAGAAGTCTATATTAGCCCTTGCTTTCAAGCAGGGGTCCCGTTCTGACCTCAAAACTAAGGGTATGCCACCTCCCATCTTGATATCTATACATACAATGACTTGTAGATTCTAACCTTTTCTAGCCGATGCGATTCTCTCTACCAATTTCCCCTCCTTTGTCAACATCCTCGCAAGACCCGACGGCGACCACGCCGACATTGATCCGCGATTCGTGTCCTTCATCATCGACCGCTTCATCCAACTGCACCCTCCCAATTTCACCGCAGCTGCAAAGTCGGAGCTTCAGTTCAAGGCCGAAAAACGATACGAAGAGCAGGATCTAGTTCCTCCCGAGGTTCTCGCAGCTCTGGATCTTGTCCGCATCCTGGGCGACCGCCCTGCAAATGCCTTGGCCATTGCCATACAGAAGACAGGCCCTGACTTCACTCGCGACGAGGACACCTGCGCCAACCTGCTGCAGTCGCGCCAGAGCCAACAGCCCATCACTGAGGAGCAGGTCGCTTCCGCCCTGACATATACCACAGTCAGCCAGACATACATCCAGAACCCATCGGTCTTTGTTGCTGCCTTGCGTCGCGTGGTGCCCACCACCTTTAGCTGGCAGGATGTGATTGCTCGGCTTGACCAGCGTAGCTCGCGTGTTTCGCCCACCCAGTTCTTGCGCCTGTACAACGCCTTGGTGCCCATTGCCCGCGACGACCTCGCTTCGCTCGATATCCAGCACCTGTGGGGTGGCAACTGGGAGAACCCCGAGACGCAGCTGTCGTTCCTCTCTGCGTTTGCTTCCCTCTCGCCCGACCAGCTCGACGCCACTACCATTCCCGGCGTCCAGCTTACTTTTACCATTGATGAATATGCCGACTCCTCCCCCGAGGTTCGCCAGCGTGCCACTGAAGCCGCAAAGCATCCCCTCGCCTCTCTCGCCGCCATCACCGCCATCTTCCACACCGCTCTCCACTCAACCCACGCCTCTACTAATGCTGAAGCCCGCCGACTCTTCAACACTGTTGTCGTGCCCAACATTGACATCTTTATCGTGTCCGCATCGGTCGTTGCCAAGCCGTGGCCTGAAATGGCCATCGACACCCTCACTACTCTCTTTGAGCGCTTTTTGTACAAGCAGCAGCCCAACTACGACTTTGTCTTTGACAGTCTCTGGAGAAAGAACAAGGAGTGGGTTATCGAACAGCTAGTCAGTGCACACGCCCTGCAGCCCGGCGAACTACCCATAATCTTTGAGCACGCCGTCAAGCATGGATGGCTTAACGAGCTCATTTACCTTGTCAACGGCTTTGGCCTCGACCTAGTCGCCTACGCGCACGGCCAGGGCTACGTGGACCTCAACGAATGGGCAACCAACAACCTCGACCGCAAAGCAGAACTCGCCACCCCGCTGCTGCACTTTCTCGAGATCAAGTCATCGCTCGAGGCTGCACGCGCCGATGCACCAGCACTGGGCCATCATCCCGCTAATGTCCCCATGAATGTGGGCACCGTTGCCGCCCTGCTTGGCATTCTCGACACCTACTTCCCGACAACCCGCCCCATTCCCAAGATCGTCAACCTCCAGCGCCAGTGCATTGCAATCTACCCGCGGCTTATCAATTACGGCGAGGGCTGTGACGATATCATTGCCATGAACGAGGTCAATGGTCACTCGCTGCCGTCCGAGGCCAACACCAAGATGGAGGAGCACTTTAAGAAAATGTATGGCAATGAGATCGAAGTGCGCGAGGTTGTCAGAATAATGGACCACTATAAGCGGTCGCGCGACCCTCTCGAGCAGGACATCTTTGCTTGCATGATCAATAGTCTCTTTGAGGAGTACAGCCATTTCGGCGACTACCCCGTTGAGGCTCTGGCTACGACCGCCGTCCTGTTTGGCGGTCTCATGTCACACAAGCTCATTTCCGACCTGCCCCTCAAGGTAGGCTTGGGCATGATTCTTGAAGCTATCCGGGACCACCAGCCAGACGAGCACATGTTCAAGTTTGGTCTACAGGCCCTGATGCAGCTCTACTCCCGCTTCCGCGAGTGGCCCGGATTCTGTCGCCAGCTCTTGACGTGCAAGAGTCTTCAAGGCCACGAAGCGTGGAAGAAGGCTACCGATGTTGTCCGCGAGTACGAAGAAGAGGCCAGCCTAGCCGCCGGTGGTATCCGTAGCGGCGAGACTGCTCTCAATGGAAATGCTGACAATGGTATTGGCTCTGAGCAGCCTCCTTTTGCTTCGATCAATGTCGACCCGATCCCGCCTACTGCTGGCTACGAAGACCCCGACGAGAACACCCAGGGCAGAATCCAATTCATGCTCAACAATGTCACTGCCAACACAATAAGTCAGATGTTCCAGGACTACGGCCCAGTGGTCGAGGCTCGTTTCCTGCAGTGGTTCGCGAGCCACCTAGTTGAGGAGCGTGCCAAGATGCAGCCCAACTACCACCAGGTATACCTCGAGCTCGTCGGCCTGTTTGAGGACAGATCACTCTGGGCCGAGATCCTGCGCGCGACGTACGCCAGTGTGTCGCGCATGCTCAACTCGGAGGCCACGATGCAGAACTCGACTGAGCGCTCTCATCTGAAGAACCTGGGTGGCTGGCTGGGTCTGTTGACGCTTGCCCGTGACAAGCCCATCCGGCACCGCAACATTGCATTCAAGCAGCTGCTCATCGAGGCCCACGACACCAAGCGCCTGATTGTTGTTATTCCGTTTGTCTGCAAGGTCCTTAGCCAAGGCGAGAAGTCCAACGTCTTCAAGCCCCCCAATCCCTGGCTGATGGATATCATCCATTTCCTCATCGACCTCTACCACAATGCCGAGCTCAAGCTCAACCTCAAATTTGAAATTGAGGTGCTGTGCCAGACACTTAGTATCGACCACAAGAGCATTGAGCCTTCGGGCGAGATCTTGAACCGGGTGGCTGTCGAGATCCCTACCGAGCTACCTCCTGATGCCATCGATTCCTTTGACACGCTGTCGCTTAACGGCCTTGGCCACGCTGGCGTGGGCGCAGCCGGCGCTCTTGCCGCACACGGTCTTGCCCATAGTGCTATCCCCAACATGGCCAACACGATCCCCGACCTGATTACCAGTGTCAACGTGCCCATGGTGAGCGAGATGGTTGTGAGCGGCACCCGCCTTGAGGAGATTGTGCGCACGGCTCTGATCCGTGCGCTCCAGGATATCATTCAGCAAGTTGTCGATAGATCTGTCGCTATCGCTGCGATCGCGACACAGCAGATGATCCACAAAGATTTCGCCACTGAGCCTGACGAGAACCGTCTGCGCACGGCAGCTGTTAACATGGCCAAGGCCACCGCGGGCAGTCTTGCTCTAGTCACGTCCAAGGAGCCGCTGCGCGCCAACTTTAGCAACTATTTGCGCACGCTGTCCAGCGATCTGCCACAGGCAGGCCTGCCCGAGGGCACTGTCATTATGTGTGTCAACTCGAACCTGGACCTTGCGTCGAGCGTGATTGAGAAGGCAACCGAGGAGCGAGCCGCATTTGAGATTGAGGAGATGATTGAGCAGGACATGGAGAGCCGCAGACGGCACCGTGCGCAGCGCCCCAACGAGGCATTCCTGGACCACGCAGTTAGCCGCTGGGCGTCTGCGATCCCCAACCCCTACAAGCTGGCACCGAACAACCCCGGTCTCAACGCAGACCAGATGGCCATCTACGACGACTTTGCTCGCCACCCGCGGCCTGCTCCTGCCGCCACTACCACTGCCACTGCCGCCCACGTCGCGTCGGCTTCGGACGCGACACGGTCTCTCGCCAACGAGGTGCTGCAGGACCAGTACAGCTCGCTCCCCAACATCCCCTCTGCGTCGGAGACGCCCGCGTCGACGGGCAGCAACACGCAGCTGCAGGGCTACCCGGGCATCCATGGCGCCAATGCCAACGGCGGTGCTATCGGTGCTGGCCTGGCGAATGGTAGACTGGCGGCGCCGAACGTCGACATGCGTGTGGTGCTTGACCGGGTAAACAAGCTCGTGCACGAGCTGCAGCGCACAGCCACCGAGGCTTCCGAGGAGCACTTTGCCGAGCTACCGCGGCCACACCCCGTCCTGGACGTTATCGACGCACTTGTGCAGACGATCATCAAGGCGCAGCAGTCGGCAGAGGACTTCCCGCTGTTTGCAGCGGAGCAGGTGTGCCCGATGCTGTTTAGCGCCGAGGACAGCCTGACTCTGGAGAGTGTGGTGCACGTTTTGGAGACACTGCGCAAGCTTGCGGGCCCTCTTCTGGCCAGCCGCGTGGGCCACTTTTTCCACAGCCAGCCCGGCCATGCTTTCCTGCGGCTGCCCCTGATTGCAGCACTGCTGCCGACGGGCCTTTTGGACTGGACAATCATTGACACGGCCATGGCGACGTCGCTTAAGCAGCGCAAGGAAAATTCGATTGTCTTTTTCACGCGGCTGCTGGACCAGACGCTGCTGAGCGAGACTACGCAGATTATGTATGCAGAGCTTATCAACAGTCTAGCAGCAGCATGGGCATGGGTTGAGGAAGAGCCGACTGTAGCGGGCGGACAAGACTTCAAGGAGACTATTCTGTCAGCCGGGTCGCAGACGGCGGCGCACCTGTCGGCTGCGACCGAAGGCAACCGCGACGGCAGCCGCGACAAGGCGTTTAAGGACCAGGCCGAGTACGTATTTGACGAATGGGTGCAGCTGTGGCAGCGAGCGCCGCTTCCCGAAGCTATTCCGTTTATCTTTTCGGAGCAGATGCGGCAGCAGGGCATCATCGACACGCGTGAGAACCTGTACAAGTTCCTGTGGCTTGCGATTGATAAGTCTGTAGAGCGTTTCGAGTATGTGGTGCAGGCGGGCGGCACCATGGCGGAAGCATATGCAGCCGTTGACGCTCTGGCGGAGCTGCTGGCGACGATGGTGCAGGCCAGCGGCAGCGCGGACGCGGAATCGACACCCGACGGCCAGTCGGCACGCGAGTCTGGGCGGGTGAAGCTTGTGGACTCTGTGCTTGCGCTGAGCACGTTTGTGCTCAACCACCACTACGTGCGGCGCGGCGACCTGTTCAACCAGAGAGTGTTTTATCGACTCTTCTCGATGCTGCTGTCGTCGATCAACAATGTGGCGGAGCACTTTACGGAGGCGGAGCGGAACGAGATTCTGTTCCGATTCGCGGCGCGGTTTAACACGATTGGGCCGAAGCAGTTTGAGTTCTTTACGTATGCATGGGTAGACCTGATTAAGCATCGTCTGCTGATGCCTGCGCTGCTGCACATGCCGGGCAGCGACGGCCCTGCGGCTTTCACGAAGCTGGTGAAGCACCTGCTGTCATACACGAGCGAGCTCGCCAAGGTGCCGCAGAGCCTGGTGTTTAGCCGGGACCTGCTACGGATTAGCACGAAGCTGATTACGGTGCTGCACCACGACTTTTCGGACTACGTAGCGGCAAACCACGTCGAGATCTACCAAGAGGTGCCTGCGCATGCGCAGCTGCTGCTGAACATTGTGCTGTCGGCGATGCCCAGCACGGTGGCCAAGCCGCCTGACTTCGGCCAGCTGGGCCTGCGCCTGGACCAGCTGGAAGAGGCGACCGTTGCGCCGGTCAGTCAGTACGATCCCGAGCCGCTGCTGACGTCGCTGGGTCTGACGTCGCTGCTGAGCCAGGCGATGGAGTCTGGGCCGAGCGAAGAGATTGTGGCGCACATCAAGTACGCGATTAGCAAGATTTCGGATGCGCCGAGCAAGGGCGCCGAGGCTTGTGGTGGTGGCACAACAACGTGGGGCTTTGTGCCCATCGCGACCAACCTCAAGGTGGTCGATGCGGTTGTGCTGTACATTGGCAACCACGCGGCGGAGCGGGCGCAAAAGGGCGAGCCGATCTTTGCGCCGCGGCGGGCGGACGTGGCGACGCTGTCGATGCTGATGCACGAGCTGTCGGAAGAGGGCCGTTACTTTTTGGTGAACAGCATTGTGAACCAGCTGCGGTACCCCAATGCGCACACGGCGTTCTTTGGGCTTGCGCTGGTGGACATTTTCGGCAGCGACATTACCGACCCCGAAGAGAACGACATCCAGGAGAAGATCTGCCGGGTGCTGTTTGAGCGGCTGCTTAACTATTGGCCGCGGCCGTGGGGCCTGTCGTATGTTGCGCTGGAGCTTGTGCGGACGCCGTCGCTGCTCTTTACGGAGCTCCCCTTTATCAAGGCCCAGCCTGATGTGAGTTGATATGTTTAGATGTTTAGATGTTTGAGAGCCTGAATTCATTATGAACACTACTGACTGATTAGATTGGCGAACGCTTTGCGGCACTTTTGCGGGCATAGGAAGGCCGAGATGACGTTTCTTATCATCGACAATGGCCCGCCTTGGGGTCATAATGTGGCCCATCTCTATTTTTTTAAACTCTTTTACACGACCACACCACTACCATCTTCCTCTCACACACCTCTATACACTACTGGCGATTGCCATTTATTTATTGCTTACTACTTGGGGGTGTCCATGGAACAAAAAAGGGCGCGGGCGTTATTTGCGTTTTTGATTGGGAATTAGTTTTGTAATATTGACATGTTTATCTGGCGATAATTGTAATATTGACATTTTTATCTGGTGATGATTGTAATATTGACTGTTTATCTACGGTGATGATGGTGAGGGATGTTGATATTGAAAGATGCAAGTGATGATGACTAATCGGCACACCGCTGTCAACAACCTCAGCACACCGCCTTTGTTTTTCTCTTTGCATGCATGATGCATATGCACATGTATGCAGGCACTCCTATTTTTGTACACTGAGTATGTCGTTTTGTATACAGAGTATGTTATGCTCTAGTATTCAAGTCTATCGATATCGTACGGCGCATTGCTCTCACCGCCCAAGTCAATCGGCAATATATAATTATTACTAAAATCATCCCAATCGGGAAGGTTGGTATAGATTGGCTAGATTGGCTAGATTGGCTAGATTGGCTAGATTGGCTAGATTGGCTAGATTGGCGTCCCACTTCCTCGTGGCTTTACGGGCCTCTTTCGCTGCTAGCTACAGACCATTTTGCTACAAGCACAAGCACAAGCTGTGCGGCTCCTGCGGCCTCGCCGCTGAAAAGTGCAGAGATTTTACCTCTTCTATTAGAGCTGTTTCTAGGGAGATGGTGGCATGTCCTTTTAGTGACGTACGGTGGGCCGAGCTCAAAAGAACCGGCAGTGTATTTACCCTCTTCTTTTCTCTACACCCGCATCTCGCTATATCTCGGGCTGTATTTCGGGCGTCCTTGGTCATCTATGGGTATTCTCGCGTTGACGCAAGGTCTTTCATCTGTTTCATGGTCTCATCTATTTTAACTCATAAGAGACTTCTCCAGCAGATGCCCCCACAGGCGAGTCAGTATCCGTCGCATGCAGATGGTAGACAGTCCTCGCCGTCCATGTTCGCATATCGGTAGATCAACTCCAATACGTGTACGTCTGTCGACTGTCTACTGTCGACCTCAGCTCAGCTGCCGTCCCATTGTCTGCTCACCAACAAAGACTCTGCTCGGATGATGTCAAAGTGGGGCAGTGAATTCGAATTGGAGCCATCTGATTGGCTACTCAAACCGCTCCAACTCGTCGCAGAAAAGACCTCTACTCGCCTCTTGGTCCGAAGCTATCAATGCGTACCAATTATGTCGGGACTTTTTACTCTGTTAAATAGGAAGATCGTGTTGGCTTGGCTATTACTATGGTCCAGCAGCGGTAGCGGTAGATGGACAGCGAGGGACAGCGAGGGAGCTCGTCCTGACTAAGGTGCACAGTGTTTATCTACAGTGCAGTGTTTTAATCTACAGTGTAGTGTGTACACAGGCTGGCACTGCACAGTCTGTTCCTATTCCCTATTCTCCGTGTTGGTCGTCCTTTTATTCTACTGTATTCCGTCTCCAGGCCTACCATCTCCATCTCATCTCAGACCCCGTTTGCCTGCATATGACAAGTACAGTGCAGTGCAGCTAGCGCCGCAGCTCTGTAAAGTCAAGCTATGACTGGCTGCCGTGTCTTGGATCAATGCTCCTGCATGCGCCGACACCGCCTTTTTTGAGTATTGACTTCTATTGACTCAGTATTGACTATTCTTATTGACATTCCTATTGACTATTCTTATTGACTGCTCGCTGTGACTGCCTGCCCATGTCTCACCCGTTGCTACTCTACCATGGTCCCGATGACTCCTTGCGTCCTCCTTATTGCTTGCATATATTGGATATTGGAGATTTTTCATCGGCTGATTGCTGTGATTTCCTGATTATATCGATATTGCTTGCATATTGCTGGGGGTATGTTGGTTAGTTTGGTGATTAGTGATTGCTGCTGCTGATTGTGCAACGCTATGCTCTGGTCTCACATCTACACCGTTTTGTGATGTCTCATCGCGGGTTCTGTTTGTCTATTCAATCCTATCTATCTATCCGCTGTCTCTGTCTCTGTCTCATTCTCCCTTTGTTCATCATCAACGTATTCTCAGTCACGGCCATCGACAACTCAGACCTGCTCCCATATATCTATATCTATATCTATATTTATATTTATATTCGTATTTATTTGTATTTATATCATCACATCCGCAATATGCGCCCTCTCCACATAGTATCACAGCGCATCATGCATCCTCTGCTTGCTTCTTCGCCTCTAAACTTTTCCTTCTCTAATGCCTCTAATGCCAGTGTCCAGACATCCAAACGGTGAGCTCCCGTCCGAGTTTAAAGTGGCCCCTGCGCGTGCGATCTTGCCTGATTGGGTGCGCTAAGAGAAGGAATGAAAAAGCAACGATAAACTCGATAAAATGAATAAACGAGCAGCGAAAGAGGAAAAAGGAAGAAAAAAACGAAAACAGACTAAGAAAAAAAGTCCAAGTTCTGCCAGCTTGATTACGACGTAGGAAGTAGGGGCAGGGGATGAGTTGGAGTTGGGAGTCCTTGGAAGACGGCCATGATGTGCATTCATGTCTAGTTGTATGACGACGATATGATACAATAGCAGTAAAGATAACATGGAGAGCATACAGGTACAGTACAGATACAGGTACAAGATACTCTGCAGACATCTACCCTAACGCCGAGGCGAGTCCCGCAAGGAAATTTCTTAGAAATCTCTTCCCTGGTCGTGATGTCTGTAAATACTGTACTCTGTAGATATAGTAGGAAAGAGCCAACAATGGTAATTACTTCTTTGTGGAATAAGGCTCCTACTGGGTAATCTATTACGTCCGCCGTCGCTGCCCACTACCGAGTTGTACGTAACAGAGCAGACGGCGCAGACAAGCCGTGCCAGATTACTTTCCGCGCACGACGATTCGTTTGTTTGGTTTCATTGCGGGTTTTTTTTCTTCTTCTCCTTCTTTTTATTTTATCTTCTCCTTCTTTTCAGTTCTGCTCTCTTGTTTGCTCATCAGTAAATCATTCAGTGCCCATCTTCACTACGCAAGATAATCTCACCCGCTACTATCTCTGACTCTGCACTCTGCACATCGTGGGATGTTATACTGCATGCATCTTTCAACAACATCCAATACATCTGGCCATCCGCAAATAAGAAAAAGAGACAAAAGAAACAAAAGAATACAGATATCAGCTTACGTCTCGCGACTCAGGGTCTTCTATCTTGCCTTCTCTCGCTACCGCTTGCCCCTTTGTCTCACTCGCGGCCTGCTTGCGCCTGTGCTCCTGCCTTGTCTCTTGCGCTCCTGCCTCTTGCCTCTTGCGACGTCTCCGTAACAGCCTGCGTACTGACTACTGTATTCACTCTTCTTCTGGACCAGATCCACTTATAGAATCTAAAGACCCACTTGTCCCTCTTCTTTCACTACACACCCCTGCTAGCCTCTTTTGTTTTGGGTCTTCAACTTTTTTTTTTTGTAAGAGCTTCTCACTCAGTATCTCTATTCCTGCCTTACCGCCCGCCCCGACCAACCGTGACGAGTGTAATTCTAGTCCTGGTGCGATTTTTTTTGCAGTCAAACTTTTTTTTCTTCTTCTATTTTCGGTTTTCGTTGCGACTACTGAGTCTGACTAGCTCCATCTTTCGGCATACTCGTCGCCCTGGCCTTGGCGGGTTTTTCGTTTTTTTTTTATAGAGTGTATGTGCGTCTGCGACGGTCGCTCCTGCTGATGTTGACCCGATGATAGATAATAGCTAATAATTGCAAACGGCAGGAGGGACCGTGCAAACCCGCGTAACCGCAATTTGTACTTGGACGACGTATCCCAGACAGGCAAGAGCACCAGAGGTTCGATGGAGACGGAACACGGTGATAAAAGAGTAAAACCGCAAAACATCAGGAAGGGGCAACCGGCAAACGAGACCTGGGGTATGACTACGAAACAGACCCTCTTGCTTCTTTTGTCTCTCTTCTTTTCTGTCTCCTCTTCCATCTCCCTGTCTCGACCTCTTTCTACCTCCATCTCTCCATCTCATCCTCCTCCACCTCTATCCCGTACCTTGTCGCATGCGCATCATCCCCATCTCCATCTCATCCCATCACCAATCACTAATACAACATCAATACATCATCCATCATCCATCAACAACCAGCATCAACTCCAACACTGCTTACTCACTGCTCTGCCAACAGCTTCAAGGTGAGTCGGATACACGACCTCGGCCCAGCAGCGAATGACCAGCGAATCGCACTCGTCTTATTCCATTTTGCCCGTTGCTCTTTCCTCGCCCATTCCTTTGTGTTTTTCCTCTTTCCCTTTCCTGCCTTTCTGCCATTTGTCGGGTCCCTCTTTCCTCTTTTTTTTTTTCATTCTGCCGCTCCTTCCTCTCCGTCTCTCTCTGCTCCTTCCCTTCCTACCTCTGCTCTGCCTTGTTCTTTTTTCTTCTTTTTCATTTTTCAGCTTCATATTTCTTTTTCTTTTTCCCTTTTTCCTTTTTCCTTTTACCTCTTACGACTCGGTTTCCCTTTTTCCTCTTTTTCTTACTCTACTCTGACATACTCCCTTTCTTCTATCATCTTTTATTTTTCTCATCTCCATTTCCATCTCATCCCCATCTCTTCCAATCTCCATTCCTATTGCCACCCGTACTTTGTCTTTTCTGTCTCTCCCCATACTGAGACGTTCCTCTCTACTCTCTACTCTCTACTCTCCACCTACACCCTACTCCCACTCTACCCACCACTCTCTCACCTCCCTTGCTTCACCTTCACTTCATCTCCCCATCTTCATCACCTCTCCCACCTCCTCATTAACATCCCTTACTACTCATTCCTTTTATCCCTATTGCTACCCCTACTCCCTTCTACCCTATCATGCCTTACAACACTCGTCGCAAATCGCTCTCTCTCCCGTCGCTGGGCATTCATCTTCCCGTTACTAATGCCGCTCGCGCCGCCGCAAAGACTTTGTCTCTAGCTGCCGCCCAACTTAATAACAGTAATACCTCGTCCAACTCCTCCAACACCAGCACTACTACCACCAACAACAAAGATACCACCACTCCCCTCTCTGCGACAATTGATACCACCTCGTCGCAATCCCAGCCGTCTTCGTTGTCGACTTCGGATTCATTCTCTTCTTTTCCTACCTCTGCATCCTCTTCTGCTTCTCCCAACTCCTCCATCAACACCCCTCTCTCTACCACACCCGCTACAATGCCGTCCTCCATCTCTCCAAAACGCCCTGTGCCTGTGGACGCCACCAGCAAGCCCAGCAACTCCAACAAGCGGGTGAAGCTTCGCAACCCCTCGAGCTCTGTCGTTTCGGCTCTTACCCCAAGCCAGACGCCTCCCTCGTCGCCCAAGCGCCATGTCTCAGTCGAGGTTGACAACGAGTCGGACGATTTCAACATCTACGCCCCGGTCGACATGGACGGTGTTGTCGACGACGTTGTCGAGGCTGTCATTGAGCTGCTCCAGAAAAACCGCAACCGTCCGCTGCTTATCAAGGAGCTCGAGAACCACCTCCGACTCAGACTCAAGTCTGTTCAGCAGTATGTCTCGCTAGTTATTATCCCTCTATTTTTATTCGTTTATTTATTTGCTATTCGCTATTCGCTATCGCTATTACACTGCTAACAACTTAGATCCGCAAATCCTCAGGCCATCATCTGCTCCCGCCTTTCGTCTTTCATGAAACGCCCTGTCTGGAGCAAGTCCAGAAAGTGCCCCCTGGCAAAAGAGCTCGAGAACACACACCCTCGTCGCACCTACTACTACCTCACCACATGCCCCAACCAGCCCCTCCCCGACCCGACCTCGGTGCACTTCATCGTCCCCCGGACTATGGCTACGCCGCCCATCTCAACCATCTCGACTGCCTCCGAGTCCGTTGTTGACGAACGCCGCCGTGATATTAGCCCTTCCCCCGAGGTTGAACTGGATACGCCCGACCTCGAGTTCGACGACGACTTCCTCACGCCCTCAACTCCCAACAGCTTCAACTTCAACCACCCTCCCAACACCACTGGCACGGACGCCTATCACTGCAGCCAGCGCGGCGCTTCGCCCCCTCTTGAGAGAGACGAGAGAGAGTTCACCCAGACTGCTGAGGGTCTTCAGAAGCAGAAGAACGCTGGAAACCGCTTCATGCTCACGTCCTTTGCCGCCGAGTCCAACCCCAGCTACATCGACTCGCCCTCTAGCACCGAGGGACACTCGCTGTTCGGACACCAGTCGCGCCAGCTGGCCACGCCCTCGACCACGGGCATGTTTGGCATCAGCAGCCCGGTTCTGCGTCCCGCGAGCCTGGACGGCGCGCCCGTTCCCAGCATCCCTAAGCAGGATGATGCCTTTGACCTGCATAGATACCACACCCAGGTTGAATCCGGCTGGGACGACGAGACCGAGCTGGTGAGCCTTGACGAGCTCGATCGGATGCTTAACTAAAGTCGGCGAGATGATTACGATTCTCTGATAATCTTTTATTATACCCATTTGCCCTCCACTCTTTCTTATTTATCATTTATTCCTTTTTTTTCTTCTCTTTATTTCTCTTTATTTCTTTTTATTTCTCTTTGGTCTTCTCTTCTTTTCCCTGTCTTTTTTACCTACTCTACTCTTTACTCTCCTTCTCCTCTCACTCACATCCTGGTGGCGTGTAACGATCTGTGCAGAGGCATGACTTGTATTCTCTCTTCTCTTCTTTTTACTCCTTTTCTTTTCTTTCTTCTTTCTTCTTTCTTTGTCTTCTCTCCTGTTTCTCTCTTCTCTCTATCATGTCTCTTTCTTTATTCTTGGGATTTGGACGGTTACAAAAAAATTGGGCAATATGTGTTTTAGTTGGTTCTTTGCTTTGCTGCTTTACGGCTGGGTCGGTCGGAAAAAGGAGGCGTTGGGTTATGGTGTCTTGTCTTCTCTACCTAGAGTGTGTTTTATTATTAGTCTCAAGTCAACCGCCTCACACGACGACTTTATTTCTCTCATAAAAACAAGAAATAAAGGAGTGTGCGGCGTGGTTTCTCTTCTTCTCTACTTGACGGCTTCTCTGCTCTCACTCGTTTGAGTTGTGCTTGACGCTTTTGACCTGGTAGACAAGTGTTATGTCTGTCTACGTTGTCGTGTTGCTGTTAATGCCTATTGCTATTCCTCTGCTACTGTTTTGCCATTGATACTACTGTTATGCTGCCATATTTTCGAAATCTAGACAAAACAAGGTGGACGATTTCTGTTTGATAGGTCGTATATCACTCAATTCACTCTATTTACAATAATCTTTGCAGATAATCTATGCGCATGATGTGAATATTGAGTAGAATACATTGGAGTTGGAGAGTATCTGATATCGACTAAGTGCTCTTGACGCGCAGCTCGATCCAGTAGAGAGTGCCAAACTGGAACAGACCCGGCCGCGTCACTTCCACAACCTCCAGCCCGGGCACCGCCGCCTTGGCCTGTTCGACAATGCCCAGCAGGTCGCGGTTCCACCAGCATCCGAACCGCGAAAAGTGCCGGCCCGCATACTTGTCCAGCAGACTGTTCACAATGCCCCATTCAGCGCGGCCGTGCTCCAGCAGCACAATCCGGCCAGTGTCCGGCTTGACGGCGTCCGCCATGTGCTTCAGAAGGACCACCGGGTCCGCCACCGAGCACAGGCCAAACGTCTGGATGACCGTATCGTACTTTCCAACAGCCGTGTTGGCCGGCACCGGCTTGCCCGCGCCGCGCGACGCCGGCGGCAGGACGGCAGCCGCGGGAATCGGGTTCAGTGCGTCGCCCCGGAACAGCCGCACACGTTCGTCTACTGCGGTGAAGACTTGTGCTGGTGCGGTGGATACGCCCGCCTCCTCAATCTTTGACGCAAACTCGCCCTCGCGGTTCTGCGCCTTGATCTCGCGCCGCACCGCCGGCAGGTGCACGCGCAGCCGCCGCCGTGCAATCCCCAGCGCATCCCCCGACAGGTCCACGCCCGTAAACGACGTCAGCGGCTTGGCGTCGCCGAGGTCGGGCGCAATGGCGTCGATGCGGCTGTGCTCCGGCTCAAACACGTAGGGGTTCCAGGTATAGAACTGGATGTTGCGGCCCGTGCCCACGGCCACCTCCAGCACGTCGCCCTCGGCCGCGCCCGCCAGCTTGGCGCGCAGCCGACCGACGCCCATCATCTTCTCGGGCACGTCCAGCGACACGTCAAACGCGGCGGCGCCCATGGGCGGCAGGCCTGTGGGAATCGCGTCCGGGCTGACCTCCTTGTATGCGTCGGGCCCGCAGTCGTTGCAGCGCCCCATCAGGTACTCGAAGAGCAGCGGCATGGTGCAGAAGCCCAGCACGGCGGCGGCGAGCGCGGCGCCGACAAAGGGCAGCTGGCGCTGCGCAAACAGCTGGTTGACGGCCTGCTTGTGCTCGTTGTAGCCGCGGCGGACCTCGTCTTCGTACTCGCGGCGGGCCCTGGCGCGCTCCTTGGCCTCGTCGTAGGGCTCTGGGTCCTTTTCGTACTCGAGGTACTTGTCAAAGTCCTTTTCGTGCGGCGGCAGGGCGGACTCGTAGGGCATGGGCTTGTAGGAGCGCGAGATGTGGGTTCTCTGGCGGGCGCTGGGGGCGGCGGCAGAGTTGACCGACTCTGGCCAGATGTCGCTGCGCAGATCATTCATTCTGGACTTGCTTTTTGAAGAGGAGGGGGAAGAGGACGCAGAGGACGAGGGCGAAGACGGAGATTTGGAGGGCCGGCGGAGGAGCGGCGCGGTGGCGCACAAGGCGAGATGTCTGGCGTGTATTGGTGCGAGCCGGCGGTGTGCGTAGGGGCAGCTGCTATGTGCCTGTGCGGTCCGGAGTGCCCTTGGCGGCACGGCGGCCATCTTGGCGCCGACGGCAAAAGACATGGTTTTCCTTGTCCTTGTTCTCAGGTGAGGGGTCGGCTGGATGCCGAGCAGGCTGACGGCTGGTTGTAGGCAAGTCGTGCTCGTTTGTGTTTATATCGTGTCGTCGTGTCTCGTGTCGTCGTGTCTCGTGTCGTCGTTGCCGTCTGCCGTGCGTACAAAGAGGTCGTCGCAAAGCCAGACTTGTCCCTTACCTGAGATTTTCGAGGTCGGCAGGCAGCTGTGATTTGCCAATTGGGCCCAAGTGGGGCATAGCTCTGTATGTAAGAGTATATAAATATGGGGCCGTCTTATCACGGACAGCTTCACTGTCTCGGCCGCCCAGTGCATCAGGGTGCTCTTGACAGTAGACACTGTAGACATCTATAGAATCTATATACAAAAGTCAGAATGTCCTCGGAAAAAGACTTGCAGGAGCTGCTGCGGCTGCTCACAACAACACGCAAACTGCCCATCCTGCAGGCAATGACCCAGGTCAAGGCACTCCAGGCAGCCGACCTCAAGAGCATCCAGCAGATTGCCGAAGCGCCGCTCGACAGAGTCAAAGACGCCATCGCCGACGCGGCCGCTGCAAAGTCGCTGCAGACCAGCTGCAAGACCGCTCTAAAGAAAAAGGCCGCAGGAGGAAGCACGCCCGCCAAGCGATCGGCCCCGGCAGCAGACGACGAGTCCAGGTCCCACGCAAAACGATTGAGAGGAGCCCTGTTCGGCGACGACCCAATGACGCCCGCCGAGCTCGAGCAGTCGCTGGCGCTGCCCGTCTTTGTCCCCGAGAACGAAGACGAAGAAAACGGCGAAAAACGCATCGCCGACACCGTCATCCTCACCAACCGCGCACCCCTCGTGCTCGCCTTCACCGTCGAGCTGCTGCGCTATACCATGCCCGAGCAGCCCGTGTCCAGCCGGCTCAGTCTCGCGCAGGCCGTCGTCAGCGCCAACTCGAGATCCAAAGCCGCCAGCCTGGGTATCGACGGCGCGCGCGGACCGAGCGCGGACGAAGAGGGGTGGGGCTCCGGGCAGCCGCGCATCCGGGTCATGGGGCGTGAGATATCCGTTCTCAAGCGCAGCGGGTATACCTGGAAGGGCGACGAGGAGATCCAGGGCGAGGCCGCAGCCGAGCCGGTAGCAGATGTAGATGTAGGCGCAGATGTCGCACCAGCGGCGTCTACATCTACGCCAGCACCAGCCTCAAGTGCCGGGGCAGCCCACGCAGCTGGGGTTTGGTCAGTCAGCCAGACAATCACCATCAAGGACTCGACCTTTGTCGCGCGCGCCACAACCATGACCGACGCCAGCCAGCGTGCGGCCCTCATGCGCTCGCTCATGGAGCGAAACCCCAGGCTCATGTCGGCCACGCACAACTCGTGGTCCTACCGTGTCCGCGGCCACAACAACAGCAACAACAGCAACAACATCCGCCAGGACTGCTTCGACGACGGCGAGACGGCGTGCGGCGAGCTCATGCTGCGCGTTATGAAAGAGGTCGGTGCTATAGACACGCTAGTCGTGCTGACGCGCTGGTTTGGCGGCACGCTGCTGGGCCCGGACCGCTTCCGCCTGATGCGCAACTGTGTCACGGGCGTACTGTCGGAGCGGCTGCGTCTGTCGGGTGCCGAGGTGGCCCTCAGCGGTGAGGCGGCCTGGGGTCTCGATCTCGAGGCCATGCGCGACAAGCAGTCAAAGTCGTCGTCCTCGTCGTCGCGTTATGAAGGACCCAGCTCCGGCTTGACGGCAGACGTCGGCATGCCCATCCACCGGCCTGAAGGAGCCCGGCAATACCTGCTCAAGAGCTTCCCGTCGTACGAGCCAGAAAATGCCGATGCCAGGGACACCAAAAAGAAGAAGACACTCAAGGCCATGGATGCCGAAAAGGCGGACAACCTGGGCCTCTTACTCGGCGCCCTGCGCATCGTCTACGACAGCTGGGCCGACCACATCTCTGCGGCCGAGCTGGACCGGCGGGCCTGGGGATGGTATGTAGCCGTGCGGCCAGACGTCGATGCCGGGCCGGCGGGCTGGGGCGCCAAAGGGCAGGTCAAGCTGCGTGATATTCTCAAGCTGCGGCGGCCAGAGCCAGCGGCGTCTACATAGTTTTGAGACTTGAGTGTTAACTTGTACGATAAATGATAACGATATAATCTAATATCTTGACAGCCGATGCTGTATGCTATGCAGACAAATCACCGGCCACCTGATGTAACCACATCGCTATGAACTGCTTGATTTGATTACGCAGATACTACCAGTCTACTACATGTTTAGGTAATCCACCCTTCATTTCTGCGCAGAGCGGAAGCGGCCCTTGGATCACCGCTGCCAGATTCATGGGACCGTATCCGACACCATCGCGGATAAGCACCAACCTCTCTGGGTGCTTCAGCCATGGCCATGGTACCCGCGTATGGCTGCAAACCACCATTCCCAGTCAGGTGTATCATATATCATTAATTGAAACATCTCCCGATGCATCTCAACATCGACTACTTCCGCTGTGCTCACCCGGCCGAGACGATGCATTCATGCGGAAAGTATTGGCCGTCTCGTCTCAACTTGCTCTTTGGCAACCGCTCTCACCTATTGTTTTAGACGCAACAATAAGCGAGTGGTGGTTAGTGTGGCAAGTATTGAGAAGCGCAGGCCTACTCGGACCTTGGCTAATACCAATACTGATCTGCAGGCTGACCCCAAGTTTATCAAGTGGTGTCATTCAAGATAGGAGCAGCTGATTAGTGTGCAAGGGAGATGGCACCTTTTTAAGAATGAGGTTAAACTGACGGCATATCGAGTTGTAGATGTGTGTAGATGTAGATGTAGATGTAGATGTAGATGCAGATGCAAATGATGACAAAGACGATGACAAAGAGATGTAGATTTATAAACCAAGGAGACACGAAGTGAACTGGTAGGATATTCATTTCGGGAAAGCAAATACCGGCGCTCTTGCCTCAACTTTCTTACCATCAGTTCGGGAAGGTCCAAGCTGTCTCCTCAATCGCTCTTTCCGTCCGATATCGTCACTAGAATATACACAAGAGCATCCGCACACGGAAGGTACAGGCGCTGTTCTCAGCACTCCTGCCTAATATGCAAGCTCTGCGTGTTTTACTTCCGCAGTAATTTCGTTGCCACTTGCTCATGCATTGTTTCCACATATCACCAATGTCTGCCTTGCTTACATTTGCACATCCTCACCGACTCTTACTCTTTGTGTTTCGCTTGCCCTAAAAAACGCCCCATTCTCAGATACCACTGCAGAGGCAGCAAGGTACTTTCACCTCAGCTGTGATGCCTCGTTTTCTCCACGATTATCTTTATATCGGTGGATTCGCAGTCACAACTTGCTGCGTCTTGCTGCGTCTTGCTGCACATTTTTTCCTCTTGCAGGACAGCCACAGCTGATAAGAACGCAGCAAGGCCCAACTACATTGAATACATACTCGATACCCGACAAGCAAGAGCCGTTACGCGTATACTTGTGTCCAACACAGACACTGTACACTGGCAGGCCACCAAAACACGAGGCTGGTGGGCTGGTAAGTTGGCACACAAGACATACGACCAATTTCCTGAGTGATCAGAGGAGGGGTCTCGGTGTGTAGACTGCGGGTAGAGACTGCAAAAGAAAGACAAGGCAACGTGGTAAAATAGAAGAGGGTGTGTATGGTGCATGTGCAGGGTGCATGGTGCAGGGTGCAGGTTGCGAGGTGGATTTGCAGGCTGCGCCGGGCTAGTCACCTTGACTCTTCCTGAGCCAAATGTGATTTTGCCCAAGACCATCAGGAATGCTTTCTCAGTGTCTAGCTTGCAACATGTGGCCTCACCGAGATCTCGAAAGGCAAGTTGGCTTGCTTGGCGACTTGTTCTAGCTTTGATATATTTCGCAGTTGAAAGATGTAAAGACTCTGGCTGACAATCTCCAGCACGCTTCGATACTTCAGCCAAGTGCACGGAGAAACATGAGAGGCAGTCGGATGCGTTTGCATACATGTCTAGGCACGCATAGGGGACAAAATCAGAAAGCAACGGTCACCAGCAAAAAGAAAAGGAAGCACATGGATGTCGAGTTCACCCGGCCTGCATCATAGCACTGTTGCGGCGGTATACTCGAGATGAGCTTCAGACCGTCAGCAGCCTTCTTTTCTCTGCCCAGTCGACTATGTAGCTCTTATCAGTACGTACCGCACTGTGGCCTTAGTATAGCTAACGAATTTTAGGCATCATTCTTGATAGACGACCGTAGAGTACGAGTACTGGGAAAAATAAACAAGTGTCCATCATCGCATTGGTGGCCTCAGTTTTCTGGATCCTTGCTCTTGATCCGAGAAGCGGAGAGACTTCACACAAGATCGGTGCTTTGACGGATGTGATGTGGCGAGTACTCGGATCCTCACAAACCCACCCCGGAAATTTGGCCAAATCTTCCCCGGGAACACTTCTCTGGGTAATTTAAGCCCATCCAGCGATCACGTCGGAAAGTATTAGCTTAGCTCATGCTACAGAGCAAGAAAGCCACCAACATTTCTGATCTTCCAAGGCAGAAAGAGAGTGTGTTCATCAGCAAGGCTTCTGCTTGATGCCCCTGTCCCCGCTGTAATGAAGCGGCCGGATGGGATCTGGACGAGGACCATGCACCAGTCCAGTTGTGCACCCTCACACTCAAGAGGGAGGCTAGACCGCCTCTTGCTCTCTTGCTCAATAACAGATCAACAACTACAAGCTAGAGAAGCCATTACATATTGGAGACGTTCTCGGAAGAGTTCTCCTGGCCTAGGCAGTCATCCTCTTGATGGGATCGAGACACCTTTTCAGCTACTAAGGCATCGCTTGATCTTGCTAGTCCTATCATCCACAGACAGACATGAAGCAATACATTCTTCTGTGTGCTTATTGTCTAAGCGGGTGGTATAGTTTTTTCAGGATGAGATTCACAACAGGTACAGCGATGTATACGGCAGTGTACTTTGCTAGATCAAGACGCTCCTATATGTCTATCTCATGTATGTATACCTCTTAGTACATGCATTGTCATACAAGATCCTATGACGACAGAAAAACAGCACATTTTCCTTATTCGACAACACAAAAATAATACCAGAATCTTGTATGATATTTAGGCAGTACGGTATCTTTCTCGTCCGACATCAAAATTTCAAAACTCCCAAGACAACGGCGAAAAAAACAAATACACACGCACGCACAGACGCTCGACCATCAGCATCCCTATGCTGGCTGATGCACGATCCGGACATTGAAACAAAGAAGTATATATACTCCCTATCACGCCTATGAGATGGATAGAGAAGCGATGCAGAGCACAAGAGAGACCCCCAGGAGCGGGCTCGCATTAGCAAACTGTAGTGAATGTCGGAGACGAAAACAAAAAGTGAGTCCTTTATTTGATGTTGCATATTCAGACCAGTCTGAAAGTCTAAATGCCTAGATGCGAGATGCGAGAACTGACATACCAGTGCAACCGCGAATGGCCATGCAACCGCTGCCATGCTCGCAAAGTACCACATCTCTGTCATTTTGGTGGTTCCACGACATCTTCAACAAGGCTCTCAAGATCTACCAGAACTCGGTACTTGTAAGTTCTTCCACTTACCCGCATATCATGGCTGCCGTATATCATCGGTGTTTGCTTGCTGCTTGTATTGTTCGTGCGTATTCAAGTGGCCAGGGACTAACATCTTGTAGACGCCACAATAGAGGATCGGCCGAGGATCGGGACAACGGACAACAAGGTCTTGAGGCTCAAGATGTTGAGGCTGCTGTTCGAGCGCTCAGATCTAACTTCCAGCTGGGCCATAGGAGCTGGACTGCAGTGGTCATAGAGGTAAGTTGATATTGGGTCTCGATGGTGATGATATTCTTCAATGAGAGACCACACCGTCTAATAGTTATCACTACTTAAGCAACCCAGAACAACAAGCACCGAAGCTGCAACAGCCGAGCTACGATCGGCCCTAGATCTACTCTACTCTAGCGAGTTTACTGGTTAGTATCACTGGCTCATTAGGATATGTCACTACCAATTCAACATAGATACTGACATCTGCTCAGGCATATTGATCCAACAGTTTCTATATAGAGGCCACTACTACCACTACATCCTCTACGATGCGCAGTTTACCGAAGAGTACGCCCAGTGGGGGCAGGACCGGAGAAGTGGACGGCCAGTGTCGGTTGCGTTCACATGTCTGGTTCTCCGCGTCTGTGCCTGCGCGGCCCAGTCCCTTCCAGCCGGCAAAAGGGCCGATGTGGAGGATGCTTTTAGTCGGTCCTCTCAAAGCTTGGCACAGATCTTCCACGACCATGCTCAACGGCTTGGCGCATCAGTCTCCCCGGGAACAGGCGGGCTGGCACAGGTCCAGCAACTGATGCTTGGCGTCATATGGCTTCAGCACGAGTCCCAGTGGACAGCATCGTGGCATGCACTCGCAGCAGCTATTCACGAAGCCCAAGAGCAAGGTCTGCGTCCCGGTATTGCAATTTTTTCTTGGGCGTTTGTTTACTGACTCAGCACTAGACATGCATATGGACAGTGATGACCCCAATGTAACCGATTTTGAAAAAGACATGAAGAGACAGGCATGGTGTCTGTTGTGCGCCTGGGACTGGTATGCTTTGACACTAATCAATATGCCACCTTGTTCATATGGTTATCTGGTCCCGAGTTGACTTTCCCGCAGAAGGCAAGCAATCTCTGTACTTACACATACTAATGCCATAAACAACAGGCAAAGTTGCATCCTCTTTGGACGCCCGTCTATCATCAACCAGGAAACATATGCTGCCAAAGTGCCCGTACTCCAACTGCACAGCCTCGCATCCGGATCAGGACATGATGGTGATGGCACGCTGTTGCCAACACCATCTACCCACATGTTGTTGCAGTATGAGCTTGCGTCGCGTGTGACAAAGCTCTTTGGGACAGTGACTCTTCCACTGCCAGTCGAGGCTGCAATGAATATTGTAGCAGAAATCCGCCGCTGGCTCGACACGTTCCCCGAGGTATACAGAAACGTGGGCACAAGTCTAGATATGAGCCTGGACAAGAACAAGAACAAGAACGTGGACGAGAACAACTGGCTGGCACCTCAAGTAGCACACCTGCACTCGCTTGCATACATTGTGATATTCACAATTTTGAAGCCGTTTATAGCACTAAGCGACATTGGCATGGAGGATGCCGATGCCGATGGCGGTAACTTTGACGTCAAAGATGCTGTCCGGCAAGGAGTCGATGCGGCCATCACAGTCATGGACATAAATCACGCGCTGTACAAAGCAATCTGCCCAGACTGCTCGCAGCCAAATGCTGTGATGTCGGCCGTCGTGAGCGCATCGGCGTTCCTGTGTCAGGCCATTTTGTATACAAGCTCAAATAGCGAGTACCATGCATTGCTGCGACGGCAAGACGTGATTGCATCCCTTGGCAAGGCACTGGATATGCTTTGCAGCATATCGTCTGAGAGTCAACAGGCAGTCGCGCAGACAGCCTTTCCGGCTCTGCACAGACTGGCTCTGCAGCTGCCTCTGAGTGTCGAAGAGAGAGCTTTGCTCAGGAGCTCACATCACGTGCGGCAAGGGCAAGGCCGGGGGCAAGGTCAACAACAGCAGAGGTCGGCCATGCAAAGCACCAAGCGGTCTGCGTCAGCAAGGCCTAATATCAGCCAGCTATCAATGCTCCATCACCCAGCCGCAAACACAAATGCAGACACGGAGAATCAAAAGCCATTGTCGGGCACCCCCATCTCCCAGCACACGTCGAGAATGGCCGATATAGCCAATGGAAACAGCTTGATGGCGAGACCGTTTGGTTTCTGCAATGCTTCAGATGGGGACTACGTGGTCGGTCGACACTATCCCCATTCCACCCTTCCTGCTCATCATGCGCTCTCTACTAGCTATCCATACAGCATGCGGAACGTCTTCCAGCAGATGCCGTTGCCAGCATATGAGGCCAGAAATGGGGGTGGGCTCGCCATCTACAATGAGCCGGCCCCACTCTCGCAGACGACGTCGATGGCCGAGCTACATGGGCTGGGAGAGAGTCTAGGAGAGAGTCTAGGAGAGAATCTCAGTCTTGAAGGAGTCGCGGCATGGCCAATGGACATGACCGCAAAACCGCCGTTTGTGGAGCAGCCGGATGACGGGCAGGATGATGTGATGGAGTGGCGGGGATGATTGTTTCATGGTGGTTTTCTCTTTCCTTTTTCTTGATATTCTCTATTTTATCATTTACTTTTACGAGTTGTAAGATAGCTTGTCAATAGACTATCGTGCCTCGTTTAGCATTGAATATGGCACCATTCGAAGGCGACAAGAATGGACGCCAGTGGAGCGGTCCTCGGTCTGGGCGACCGTGACTGAGTGCCTTTAGAAAATAAGTCAGTTTTGTATTGTTCGGCTCTTCTCCCCAGATATCGGGAATGCCCTTCCCTAGACAGCTCCTGACGGAGTAACACGGGGATTGCGGAGTAGCTGTTGAATAGCTATAATTTACACGTGACTCACCCAGGACTGAGAACTGAGTAATAGCAAGCAATCGAAAACATTGAAAAGCCCAAACAACGGCCTGGTTCGGTAAAACATGGGCTGCTATTGGCTGGCTGGCTGGCCCGAGACTGGTGGCCTCGGTTCTACTGAGAACTTTGTTGGAGGGGACAGGGGGCCTAGCGGTAGTGAGCGGTCTCGGCAGCGCATTCCTCTCTGTAAGGTGCCTGAAGCGCGGTTTATTTGAATTTAATAGCATATTTAATTACTTATTTGGCAATTTTAATTCATTAAAGCGAATTTGAGAAGAAAATAAAGACGTCACAGGTCGGAGTTCCAATTCCACGACAAGAGTCACATTCTCGTGTCTATTGCTTGTCTGGCTTGGTTCTTGTCTTTTTTTACATTTATATTTCCAAACATTCTCTTGCTTCTCTTGTCGTCTGTTTCGACTCTGTGCTTTGTTGCTCTCTGCAATCTGATTCCATCTCCTGCCTTTCTAGCCATCGCTCGGCTCTCCAAGCTATCGATCGCTCTTTCCGCTTTTTTCTTTTCTCTTTCCTCTTTTCTCTTTCTGTCTTTCCTTTTCCATCTGACCTTCTCTTTCGTTCCTTCTTCATTGGCTCACCTCGGCCCCATTTGCGCCCATTGAGCAACTCCCAGCAAAACTCTTGTCAACTGCTAGGATTCGAGAGAATTCTTCCACTTCCAGCACAAGCCAGTCATCAGAAGAGAAAAAGGCAGAAAAAAGAACGTAATTAATAGTCATAGAAAGACGGCCGGCGAGAAGACAAGACGAAAAACGAAAAACGCAAGAATCGAGAGAAGTCAGAATAGTCATTCTCTTGAGTCGTCCGCCTCGTACCTTCCATTTTGGTCATACTGGTCATATACGTCAATTCGACCTCGGCCACGAATAGCCGACGCTTATACTCGCTTACCGTCGCTCTCTTTCCTACTCTGATCCTCTAATTCCTGATACATTAATCTCTATCACACGGACCACACTCTAACAACACAACACACCACACCCCGCAATGTTCACAGCAGCGTCGTCGACCGGCGGCCATGCCGTGGCGGTGCGTGCTTGCATAAAAACCGGCAGCCGGGGCGCTGCAATGACGGCCATGCAAGCTGCCGGAGCTGGAGCCGGAGCCGGAGCCGGCAACCGGACCTCATCACGGTGGAACAGCACTTCTGCCGACAGACGGATACCACACACAACCACTCCCACACGCCGACTCCGTAGCACAACCTCTACCTCTGCATCAAGAGCACGGCTCACCACGTCACGACTCCAGACTTCTACAACACTCTCCTCTACACAATCTCGATTCTTTTCCAGCAGCCGGCGGCGGCATATGGCCAGCGAGGCAGACGCAGAAGCAGAAGCAGGCGGAGCGGAAGAGGCGTTTGACCCGTCCACCATTGAGCGCGAGGGCGACATGGTAGACGTGGTCATTATCGGTGGCGGCCCCGCCGGTCTGAGTGCGGCCATTCGGCTCAAGCAGCTGGCCAACGAGGCCGGCAACGACGAGTTCCGCGTGCTGCTTCTGGAAAAGGCCGGCGAGATTGGCGCCCACACCATGTCTGGTGCCGTCATCCAGCCCGACGCCCTCAACGACCTGATCCCCAACTGGCTCGACGAGGACAACCCGGAGCGCTTCGAGTTTGCCACGCCCGCCGGCAACGACAGCATGAAGTTTCTGACAAAAACCATGGCCATTCCGCTGCCGACGCCGCCGCAGATGCACAACCACGGCAACTACATTGTCAGCCTGAACCAGTTTGTCAGTTGGCTGGGCGCGCGCGCCGAAGAGGTCGGCGTCGAGGTGTACCCCGGCTTCGCGGCCAGCGAGGTGCTCTATGCGTCAGACGGTAGCGTCAAGGGCGTCGCCACCAACGATGTCGGCATCGGCCGCGACGGCCAGCCCAAGGAGTCGTTTGAGCGCGGCATGGAGTTCCACGCGCGCGTCACGCTCTTTGCCGAGGGCTGCCACGGCAGCCTGACCAAGCAGGTGATCCGCAAGTTTGACCTGCGGCGCGACAGCGATCCCCAGACGTACGGCCTGGGCATCAAGGAGGTGTGGGAGATCGACCCGGCCAAGTTTGAAAAGGGCAAGATTGTGCACGCCATGGGCCACCCGCTGCCCTACAACATGTACGGCGGCTCGTTCATGTACTACTTTGGCGACAACCTGGTGACGCTGGGCCTGGTGACGGCGCTCGACTATACGAACCCGTGGTTTTCGCCCTACCAGGAGTTTCAGCGCATGAAGCAGCACCCGCTGTTCCGCAATGTGCTCGAGGGCGGCAAGTGCATCTCGTACGGCGCGCGCGCGCTGGTCGAGGGCGGTCTGCAGTCGATCCCCAAGGTGGCCTTCCCCGGCGGTGCGATTGTGGGCGACTCGGCCGGGTTCATCAATGTGCCCAAGGTCAAGGGCACGCACAATGCGATGCGTTCGGGCATGCTGGCCGCCGAGGCTGCCTGGAACGCCCTGAGCTCCGCGTCGGCCGAGGCCGCGACCGCCGAGGCTGAGGCTGCTGAGGCTGAGGCTGAGGCTGAAGCCGAGGCCAAGAGCCCCGACTCCGAGACCGAGACGACGGTCCCGGCGGATACCGTCTTCCTCTACGAGTACGAAGAGTCGCTGCGCAAGTCGTCCATCTGGAAAGAGCTCAAGGAGGTGCGCAACATGCGCCCGTCGTTCCAGACGCCGCTGGGCATGTACGGCGGCCTCGTCTACTCGGGCCTCGAGGCGCTCGTCCTCAAGGGCCGCGTGCCCTGGACGCTGCACCACAAGCACTCGGACCACGAGTGCACGCAGGACGCCAGCAAGCACAAGCGCATCGACTACCCCAAGCCCGACGGCAAGATCACCTTTGACATTCTCACGAGCGTGTCGCGCACCGGCACCAACCACGAAGAGGACCAGCCCGTGCACCTGCAGGTCAAGGACTGGGAGAAGCACACGGCCGAGACGTTCCCCAAGTACCAGGGCGTCGAGAACCGCTTCTGCCCTGCCGGCGTCTACGAGTATGTCGAGGACGCCTCCAAGCCGCTGGGCGTGCGGTTCCAGATCAATGCTCAGAACTGCATCCACTGCAAGACGTGCGACATCAAGGCGCCCAGCCAGGACATCAACTGGCAGGTGCCCCAGGGCGGCGAGGGACCAAAGTACTACATGACATAGGGGCAGCCAAGATGGCTTGTCTTTGTACATGTCTGCTGGGTATATCTTTTTCTATTTTCAGCTATTTTTTGTATCTTTATGAAGGCCACATATACAATGCATTGATTTGGTTTCTGCATCTCCTTGTTGAATTTTTTTTTTTTTTTTTGTTTCTTGTTTTCTTGCATTCTTGTATTCTTGTATACTTGTATACTTGTCTGATTCCGATTGATTTTGATTGCTTGCATTGCCATACTATCAAAGTCAATATACGCGCCACCAACAACATACGCTGCCACTTTGTGCTTCTATTATAGCTGTTACAGTTCTACAGTTACAACTACGAGCGCCGACATGTCTGGCCAGTCGTGCGTCCAAACCACCAACTCACCATGGCAAGGGTCAAAGGATCATGTTCTAGTCGCCCAAAGCGAGAACAGGCAAATAGCGACAAACTTGATCCCGATAGCTAGACAGCCAGCCTACGAGAAACAGTCGGTGACAAGGTAACAAGACCAGGCATCTTTTGGCGACCACAGGTTGTGTCGTACAAAGCGCCACACAAACAGGCGACATGCAGATACGATGCAGTGGGATGTAAGAGGTAAAAGGAAAAGGATAGAGTCGCGCATGCCTGGCCAGCTGTCGTGGGTCTCGCTCTTCCGTTTTCGCTGCTTGTCTAGGTTTGTCGGGTTTTCAGTGTCGCTGTTGGATGTCGCAAGGATAGAGATGGACGTCGAGAACTGTAGCCTTTGGATGTAAAGAAATTGGTAGGTGGGCTCGAGATGTCGGTGTGACTGCAAGTTGAACAATCACAAAGTAAGCAATCACCTGCCGGCTTGCAGCTCTAGGCAAACGCACATGCTGTGTGCATGTCAGCGAGCTGTTTGCTGCAATTTTGTGGCTTGTGTCTGCATATATGGCGGTGATTTTATGGATGGAGGGATCAGCATGCATCCAACAGTCGCGCGCTTGCTCCAATGGCTGTTTGAAATATGCAGTCGTATGCAGTGATATTCAGCCATATGCAGTGGTTTGCAGAAAGCATGCAACGCAGACCCACGACGCACAGCGAGCCGTAATGAGTCACGTCTTCAGGACTTTGTCTCTGCAGGAGTATGCTTAGTCTAAACGAGGCTTCTGATAGGGAGGGCGTTTTCCAGTCTTGTCTTCTCAATTTTCTGTTTCGCTGCGACAACGGAGCCTCGGGCGAGGTAAGCCTGTCGAGGTTGACAAGTCGTAAAAGGTCGATAGGTCGATAGGTCTAGTCCAGACTCCATGCTCAATGTGCTAGTACATAACAGATTGCGACTACAACTGACAAGGGCAGTCAGAACTTGAAAAGGGGGTGTGGATGCGAGTGGACTGGGGCTGAACATGCTAGACCTGATAGATAGACATGGACTTTCTTGAATATGCCCTGGCGTTTGAGTGCAATCAGTAGACCCCTGGAGGTGTGGCACACAACGGGTGACGTCCTTTGGCTGATGGTTGCTTGGATGAGTATCCAGGATGTTGATAAACTGGTGCCGAGGAGAAGGAGAAAAAGGAAGAGCAGAGGGCGGAGCCTGTGATGGACTGGTGTTAGTGGCTAGTGTGCGCCCCTTTTTGCTTTCCGTTATTGCTTTTGATATGGCTGTGTGTGATAAGGGAGGAAAGATGAAAAGGGGGAAGGAATATTGACGGGAGAGTGCATGATGTGATGGAAGAAGAAAGCCGTCGTGATCATGGGAAAGGATAGAAGGCGGAAGAAGATGGAAGTCGGTCGAAAAGGGGGAGTGGTTGTTGGTTGTGATACAAGAAAGCGTGTGGGCGTATAGATTGTATGAAGTGACGTGTCGGCAGAGTCGTGTATATTGGTTGGTGATGGTGTTGACAGTGATGAGAAGCTGGGATGAAGCTGAGGTGGTGATGATGTTGAAGATGATGTTGAAGATGATGTTGAAGATGATACTGTTGTAAGAAGGAAGTGAAAGAGCAAAGGAGAAGTAAGGAGGTGAATAGGGAAAACGTGAGAAGGAAGGCACAAGTGGCAAGCGGAGAGATAGGAAGGCGCGTCCAAGAACAACGACGTCAAATAGCTTGTTTGGAATTCACGGTCGAGCGCGCCTTCCTCAGAATGCCACTCTACGATCCTATCCAAAGTGAGGAAATGCAAACAGCGATATCTTGCGAGTCGAAACAACATTGGTTCTGTATTACAGGGTATGTTGGCAGGGTTCAGAGTGCAGAGATTAGCATTACAAGCCACGATGATCACACAAGCTGCTTCTATTATCGTCATGGGCTTGACTTGTGACTGCGACGTGAGACACCTTTTGACGAGACCTTCAGGGGTTGGGCCAACGAGAGCAAAAGGGAAAGAGGTACCGGTACATGGCAACCCCTTCCTTCCGCATCGTGGTCGTCCAGGCAGCAGTGCCCACAGCTGGGAGCCAAGTGCATTGTTTGATTGGATGCGCAAGTCTCATATTGGAAGGGGTAGTAGAGGTCGTATTGTAGAGTGGATACCTCTCAGACTCCAACTCTCAGACTCTCAGACTCTCTGATGCTCCTCAGTCAGACCTGGAAATACACCTCTACAAACACTGTTTGAGTCTTACACAAAACAGACCCTCTTTTCCTATTCCCGGTCCAGTTGGTCTAGCCCATGTTGTCTTTTCTACGCATATCCGTCTGGGGAAACAACAGAATGGAAAAAGAAACAAAGGCCGTCACTGATATAAGAAGCCCAGCTCCCACTCGGGCCATTCGCCCTTGTTTCGCAATGGAGCTCAGAGTGTTGACATTCTGACGTAACGCCTCGTCTATTTACTTTGATTATCATCATTATCAATTAGAGTATCTCTTTTATTCCCTCTTTATTATCTCTTTAGCCTTTAGCCCTTTATTTGTTCTCCGTCATTTCGTTCTTTTACCATTTAATCTTAGATTTGTTTTATTCATTTTATTCACTAATACCGGTCGGTCCTTCCCGAATCGCCCTCACTTTCCCTTGAGCTTGCGCTCACTTACACGGAGCTTGGCGCCCGCATCAACGAGGCTCTAGAACTCGGTCGCTCCTTCCTGTTCTGTGCATCGACATCGACACCAACATCACCACACGACACCGGTCGCTCCTTCCCTCTATAATTCCTATATTACAGTACTACAGGCAGTTACTGGGCAACTACTTCTTTTAGTCATCCCGCCGCAGTATAAATACCTCTCGCCTTCAACCTTACCTCACCTCATCTCTCGACACCCTTTCACCTCACCGACTGGAGCTGCAACTGAACTTGCAAATACACTCTGAACGTATCCCATTCTTTCACACACTCGCAACCAGTCCGCATCTGCAGTTCGGTCAAGGTGCACAAAGCACACACATCAAAACAGCGCAAGCTGGACAACTGATGTCTATGGTCTCTCCTCTACCTCTACTACCTCCACCCCTCTACCCCTCCACTCTGCCCCTCTACCTCTCCATCAGACCTTGGTCGCTTGCTCTTTGACTGCTCCTCTAACAGGCTGCAATCAAGCTCAAACTCACGTTCGACGCACTTTGGGGGAGACATTTATTTGTTCATCTCCCACTTGGTAAGTGAATCAACTGGACGACGACAGAGGTCAACTCAACACTGGACAGCATGCTAACATTGCATAATAGAATCGTTGCCTGTTCATCTCGCACCTCACCTCTCTTTACCTCCTTACCACTATAACCTCTACCATGGACGCCTTTCAAACACACCCTGTCAACGCAGTGCAGGCCATGGCCTTTACGGCCCCTGGGTCACTGGCATTCCCAGGAGGTCACACCCAGCTGGCAACGTCCGACAGTAATATCTCGCAAGCAACGGCTGCTGCCGACTCGCCCGGCATCAGTCTGCAGACTTCATTTGACTCAGTCAAGACAGAATCGACTAGTCCAGGTGGCTCGGCTGCCCACAATGCAGTGACGCTTGTGACGCCGGTAGCAACACCCACCGCCGCGCCGAGTGGCAGCGGACTGGTACCTACTCTACAGTAAGTCTGCAGTCGAGCAAGGCATTCTCAAGAGAAACTTGAACGACTTAATGCTTACTATTAGAAATATCGTGGCCACAGTCAACCTGTCATGCCGCCTAGATCTGAAGCTCATTGCACTCCACGCACGCAATGCCGAGTACAACCCCAAGCGGTTTGCGGCTGTGATTATGCGTATCCGGGACCCCAAGACGACGGCGCTGATCTTTGCCAGCGGCAAGATGGTGGTGACGGGTGCCAAGTCGGAGGATGACAGCAAGCTTGCCTCGCGCAAATATGCCCGCATCATCCAGAAGCTCGGCTTTGATGCCAAGTTCACCGACTTCAAGATCCAAAACATTGTTGCGTCGTGCGATATCAAGTTCCCGATCCGTCTTGAGGGCCTGGCATCACGCCATCACAACTTTAGCTCCTACGAGCCCGAGCTGTTCCCCGGCCTGATCTACCGCATGATCAAGCCCAAGATTGTGCTATTGATTTTCGTCAGCGGCAAGACGGTGCTCACAGGAGCCAAGGTGCGCGAGGAGATCTACCAAGCATTTGAAATGATCTATCCTGTGCTGCAAGGTGTGTTTTGTCTTTTTATGAGTCTTTTTCTTTGGTCGTTGTCTAACATTCTACAGATTTCAGAAAGATGTGATTGCATCTTGCATCTTGTCCTTTCCCTTCCTGATACCCCCTTCTCTACTACCCCATCTCCCCTCGCCCATCCCCTCTCATGACGTTTAATGACTGTTCTATTTTCTCGTTTATCCTCTACTGTTTCTATTGCATTGCATCGGCGTTGGTGGTCAACAGGGGCCAGGGTGGCAGGAGCCACAGCATAAGAGAAGACTGTCTTTCTTTTCTCTTTTTTCTTTTCTTTTTTTTTTCTTTCGTATCGTGATTCGCATTATAGTCGTCAAGCTTGACTACGTTATGCAGCTCATTATAGGTGTTCTCACAGGTCACATGAAAGCAAATACATCATGAAAACGATCAAGTTGTGTGAATTGATTGTAGATATTATTCGTATCTTGACAAGCATGTGATCATGCCGTCTTGCTCAGTTCGTCTTGCAGGATGAGTCCTGGCCGGCCACCACGGCTGCCGTCGTCTGTCACGACAGTGGATGCATTGCCCTCGGTGGAAGGCGACTCTCTCCAAGCCCACTTTGTGCTGAATGCCTCTGGCCGCTTGCCAACAACACAGTCGACAATCTTGTCACCCAGCACGGGCAGGAATTTGAAGCCATGGCCACTGCCGCCTGTAGCCACAAACAGGCCAGGCATATGCGGGTGGTAGTCGATGATGAAATCACCCGTGGGTGTATCTGTGTACCAGCAGATGCGCGTCTTGGAAAAAGGGCGGTCCACGACGCTGGGGATGGGCACCATGGCCTGGAGGCCGCGGCGCAGGTCGTCTGCTCCCTCTGCAGGGATGTTCAGTCCGGGGGTGTTGAGGTGTGTGCGTGGTGTCGATGAAGATGTAGAGGGTGCGTCGGGGTTGATGTAGCCGTAGGCGTGCCGTGCGACCTTGAGCTCAAGCACACCGGGGGTTGGCGGGATCACAAACAGGCCCGTGCTCAGGTTCAGCACGACGGGGATGTCCTTGATGCGGGCATGCTCCTCTGCAGTCAGCGGCACATAGCCCACCACCTGGCCCGTGGCCACGAGTGTATTCTTCAGTGTCGGTGTCTTGGCGTCGGTCGTCTTGGACTGCACCACCGACTCGCTCCATGCGCCCGTCGCGGCAATCGTGAGGTCGGCCAGCAGCTCGCGGCCGTCGCTCAGCTTCACGCCCGTGACCTTGCCGTCTTTGCCCTGCTGGAATGATGTGACCTCGCCCCGCACAAACGTCACGCGGCCCGTCTTTTTAACTTGCTCGTACACCCACGCCATGGACGCCGCCGCATCTGCCCAGCCGCTCGCGCGGTTAATGTAGCCCCAGTCGCCCGTCGTGCCGCCCGTGCCAATGGCGGCGCGGATCGCCTCGGGGTTCGGCAGCTCGTCCAGCCGCTCCTTGAGGTACGGGTCGTCTGCCGCCAGCGCCTGCACATTGGCAAAACTCTCGCGCACATAGTACATGCCCGTCTTCTTGGCCTGGAACGTGCCGGGTGCTGCCTCGGGCTTCACGTCGTCGTCGCTCTTGTCGGCGATGCAAATCAGCCCGCTCTCTCGGTAGCGGCCGCCTGCTCCGATATGGTCCTCCGCGGTGCCGAATGGCGACGCTTTGCGCCCCCGCCAAATATCGACAGCATCTGCGGCGAGAGCAGCGTACGCAGGGTCGGCATAGTCGGACCGGATGATGCGCGACGAGTCGATACTGGCGGCATCGCGCGCGGGGAAATCGTTGACGCCGCCGTCCGGGTCGGTCGGGTGACCCTCGTCGCCCGAGCCGCGGTCGACCACGGTAATTGTCGAGTTGGCAAACTCGGGGCGGCGCGTCAAAGCTTCGGCCGTGCCAAGGCCAAAGACGCCGCTGCCGACAATCAGGACCGATGTAGGAGGGGTATACATTGCTATAGCGGTACTTGGGTGGTATAAAGGAGCGACTACAGCGACTGCAGCAGCTTTGATTCAGGTCGCGTGCAGAAAGAGACTACTTATATCCGTGCATCGGCCGATCCTGATCCGTATACGGCAACTAGTTCCGAGCATAAATTGGCATGTAGCTATATCTACAGAGTACGGATAATAATTCACAAAATCGAATGTTCTTTTTTGTTCTTTTTTGTTCTTTTTTGTTCAATGCGTGTCGCAGGGCGGAGGGGCAGGCACATTGACAAAAGCGCTCGTCACAATCATTAGTGGGAGCTCCCCACTGATCGGCCACAGCGACGGTAGCCGAGCGCTGCAGTCCAGTGGGGTCCAGCGACAAGATTAGATAGGGCGGGCGGTTTGCTCTGTAGTCTGTGGTTTGGAGCGTTATTAGGTAATCGCGACAGGTCAGCTCAACCTTGCATCGACTTCAGCATAGCGGCACCACGCGACGACATGCATCTGCTGTCGATTTCAAGATACCGAGACCGCCACTATACTGCCCGGCCGGTGTACCCAACACAATGTCCAGCTTCAATGCGCGCTTCCCACCGAAACCGGCCAACAAACGGTCCGTGTTTGAACGCCAGCGCGCCGAGGCCGAGGCCAAACGACAGCGCGACAATGCCGAGACGGCGGCCGTCTACGAGGACTTTGTCAAGAGCTTTGACGATGGCGAGAGCAGCACAGAGGGGCCTCTGCATCAGCAGCAGCATCAACAGCAGCATCAACAGCATCAGCAGCAGACACCGCAGAAGAGCGGCATCACAATAGGCAGCGTGGGCGGCCGGCGACACTTTAGCATGCCCTCGTCCGGGACGGGCACACCACCACAACGAAACAGCGGCCCAGGAAGCTTGGGGCCTGTCTCTCTCAGCAATACAGACCGGCGGCCACGAGATCAAAGCCAGAATCAAAATCACAGGCGCGCATTCAACGACAGCGACAGCGATGAGGAGGGCCAAGTACAGGAAAAGTCGGCATCGAGGACGACGGCGACAGCTTCTGCCACAAAAACAGACAGGGCAGAGGAAAGGGCAGCCGCAAAACCGACAATACGGCTCGCCAACATGCCACCAGGCACATCGCCAGCCGCCATCAAGGCACTGGTCACAAACAACTCGTCTCTAGTCGTGAACGGCGTTCAGGTTCTGCCAACACCACCAGCCGCGTCTACGACCGACCGCAAGGCACTCGCGGCAATTGTCACCCTGGCCGCCGAGACGCCCGCGAGCGACATCGACGCAACTGTCAGCGCCCTGCAGAACCGCTACCTCGGCTTTGGCTACTACCTCAACCTGCACCGGTACCTATCATCGGCCGTCGTGTCGTCATCGACTGCCGGCATGGCCAGCATGGCCGCCCATACGAATGCTACAAATTCCCACCCATTCGGAGCCAAGCCCGTTCCATCAGCACCGCAAAAAGATTCTTCTACGTCCAGCATGCCTGGCGCACCTACGGGGTTCGCGCCACCGCCGTCCTACAACACGGGTGGGCCACGCTTCTCAGCAAACTACCACGGCCGCGTGCCGCCGCCGCCGTCTTACGCAACCCCGACCTCGGTCTCAAACTCCACTGCCGGGATCGACGGCATTCTGCACGTACCGGTGAAACCGCCAGGCGACATCAAGAAGCTGCGGATGATTCACAAGGTGGTTGAGAGCATTCTGAGCCAGGGCCCGGCCTTTGAGGCGCTGCTGATGAGCCGGCCCGAGGTGCAGCGCGAAGAGAAATGGGCGTGGATCTGGGACGCCCGCAGCGAGGCCGGCGTCTGGTACCGCTACCGGCTGTGGCAGACCGTGTCCGGCCTCAAGACAAAGCGCGGGCAAGGCAAGTACATGCCCGTCTTTGAAGGCAGCCACGCGTGGAAAGTGCCAGACAAGCCGCTGCCCTACGAGTTTGACACGAGTCTCGCCGAGCTCGTCAGCGACTCCGAGTACAACTCGTCAGACGACTCTGAGCAGGAAGAGACTGTGGCGAGCAAAAACGACACGGAAGAGTCGTTTCTGAACCCGCTGGAAAAGGCCCAGCTCGTGCATCTGCTGGCGCGCCTGCCGACGGCCATGGCGCGGCTCCGCAAGGGCGACGTCGCACGCATCACGGCGTTTGCCATTACGCACGCCAGCCGCGGCGCGGACGAAGTCGTCGACACCATTGTGTCCAATGTCGAGCGGCCGTTTTCATTTACCAGAGCGAATGCAAGCGCAGATGCAAAGACGGACAAGGCCGACAAAGCCGACAAAGCCGATGCCGACATGAGCGGCGCCCAGCTGGTGGCCGTCTACGTTGTGAGCGACATCTTGTCGTCGTCCGCAACGAGCGGCATCCGCCATGCATGGCGGTTCCGACAGCTCTTCGAGGCGGCCCTGCGCCGGCGCAACGTCTTTGAAAGGCTGGGCCTGCTGGCGGAGCGGCTCAGCTGGGGCCGGCTGCGGGCCGACAAGTGGAGGCGCAGCATCATGCTCGTTCTCAGCCAGTGGGACGGCTGGTCCGTCTTTTCTGCCGAGATGCAGGCGTACCTTGTCGAGAGTTTTGAGAACGCCCTCACAAAGGCGGACAAGGACAAAGGCGACGCAGATGCCAAGGAGGAAGAGGCCGGGACGAAAGAGACGTCTACCCTCAAAAAGAGCCGCTGGAAGACTGTCGACACGGCAGCCGAGGTGGAGGCCGACGCTCCTCTCGATGCCAAAGCCGCCACCATGGACAGGGACGACGCCGGCTACCGCTCCGACTACACCGACGACGAGGCGCTGGATGCGGCGTGCATGGACGACGAGGACATTGACGGCGAGCCCATGGATTTCGGACCTAGTGGAGACCGGGAGCTGTATCTCAACGGCACTCCCCTGACGGCTGACGAGATCCATGCTCTGGTGGGCAGCGATATTGCCGAGATGAGCGAAGAGGGCGAGATTGGGTCTGACGACGACGAGGACGACTACTACATGAGCTTTAGCGAGGACGAAGTAGAGCCTGAGCCTGAGCCTATCCAGTCCATCCAGTCTATCCAGTCTGCTGACGCTGCCAAGACTGCTGTCGAGCCTGCCGAGCCCACCCAGACCTCTACCGCCGACTCTGCCGACCGTGTTGTTGCACCAAGAAAGCGCATGAGAGCGGCGGATATGTTTGCCGACTCTGAGTGACAAGGACAAGGACAGGGGTGGTAGGTGTAGAGGTCATCTAGAGATCAAGGTCGGGCGAGCCTGAGCAAAAGGCGGGATTCAAGATGGAATTTGCTGATAGACCTGTGCAAGGTGGTACATATTCCTATGTAAAAGCTTTCTACCACATATACATACAAGATACCCATACACACTGTCTCTCATCAGCTGTCGCTCTCGCCGCTCCCAGGCCACGCCGTGACTGGTGCGTGGCCAGGAATCAGCAGGCAGCGTGAGATGCAAGCGGCAAAAGTAGCGGCCCTCTGAAAGGTGCAAACCCGTATATGGAAAGATGACACGGTCAGAGCATGGCATGGCTGGACCGCACGGTAGCACACGCTGAGACTGTCTGCTCTCTTGTTTTTGCTCTTGCTCGATGCTCTTATCGGTCGAGATGCAAGTTTTATGCTACCGATCATGCGCTTTTGTGTAGGACAAGTGTTTGTGTTTGTGTTTCTGTTTCTGTTTCCGTGTGTCTCTGAACTGATGCTTTGCGAGTACGACTATGAAGTATCTGGTGAGCCTGGTCTAGCCGGCCATAGACGACAAATGCTGGATAGGAGAGAGTTGGAACGCCGTTGGGGCAGGGACAGGGTCTGCGCGGAAGCCAACATAGATGCCGGTGGACACAAAGCAAGACATGAAAGATTACACAAGTATCCTTAGTCAAGAAAAGGGCAAAACAAGACGTCACTCGACGAACAGGAGGGTCAAGATGAAGCCACTTGATCCAGTGTGCAAGACAGCAGACGGTATGGCTCGGTACGACAGTGATCCCGCCGTGGTCGAGCGAGACTCGCGTCTCGAGTCTGGCTCTCCTGCTGCCCTCGGTGTACTGCATCTGGTCCCATGTTTTCTCTGAGCCCAGTCGAGACTCTGAGTCCACTCGTCCAGTCCAATATATGCACTGCTACCCTGGGCTCGCGTCGACGAGTCCCGACAACCAATGCAAGCGCCTGGTAATCAGCATATATTGCCATCACTCCTTGGGCTGGCACAGCCTGGTAGTCTGGTAGTTCTCTGCCGTCTCCGCGCTGCCCCCACGACAGCAGGCCACTACCCGACGGGAAGCATTGCTATTGCAGTGATGAGTCGCGGTAACTCGGCAAGCAATAAAGTTATCCAAGTTATATAACAAGCTGAATAAATTAATAGCCTAGGCTGGAGTTGCGATTTTAGCATTGCATTCTCAGAAAGCGTAAAGCTGGTATTCAACCCGTTTTGCTTTATTATACAGATCGAGTATGGAGTATTATTGTATTTCTAGAATCAAACCTGACAACTTGTGTTGTTTTAACAAATTTAATAACGATAAAGGGTTCATAATAAATAATTCCTCATTGTTTTTACAGAAATATATTTATCAATTAGAAAACTACTTACGCCGAGATCATGACAATATTCTCGAACCAACAAGCCAGCAAATATTAAATATACAATTACAGTCTCAGTTTCTTCCTATAATAATGCGTTTCAGCCATCGCCATCTCGTCTCATCTTACATTTTATTCGTAGTCTGCACATCGTAGCAAGCTGCACCTACAATTGGATTCGACATATTCACATATCCGGTCGGGGCGCATACAACGTCGCACAACGTACCACGCAGCCAAGTATAGACACCAAGAGCAAAGCCGAAGCAATACCACCTCTGCTAATTTATGTGATATTTCACTCTGCAATGCTACGCGTAGTCCTGCCGTCTTTCTCAAGACTCTCGTCTCGTCTCCTCCTCCTCAGTCACACGGGACAGCAAGGTTCCCAGCGGATGACAGCCGCACTTGTAAGTCTGTCGGAAGCGGTCAGCATTATTTTACCAGGCTGACAATAATCATTAATCATTAATCATTTATTTTAAAAAAAATCAATCATTAATCAAATCACTCGTATACGCAAGTCAGATAATATTGAATACAACGAATATCGAGGTTGAACCAGACGCCATCAGCCAATCACAGACTGCGACGCTCTCTGGCTCCAAGGCAAGCGGGTGCAGGCCAAAAGCACCTCCTTCAGACCCACTTTAAGCCGCTGACCAATGGAAACTTGCTCATACTGAACAGTTGACAGAGGGGATGAAACGAACAGCACTCTGGAAAAACGAGGTGCGAGAAACGAAAGAGAATGTTGAACGGACATGAGAATATTGATTGTAGTGGGATAAAAGCCAATTTTCAGACTTGCTGCTGGCATCCTGGTTCTGCCCAGTAGATGCATGGACGTGGCAGGGTATGCCAAAGACGACATCTCACTTCTTACCAAGAACAAGCACTTACACGAGACTCCACCGTCGTTTGCTCTTTCCTTTTTCCTTTTTAAATTATTCAACACGGGCAACTGCTTTCTGTAGTAGACAGTGCAAGCTGCCTGCTTATTTCGTAACTACATGTGTCGTGCTTGCTGTATCTGGCAACTCCAGCCTCTATATCAACTCTTGGTCAACTAAAAACATCCGATTCCATGCCCATCGCTCCTTCCTCGTGGTTCTTCTGCCCGAGGGGTCTCCGTTGTCTTTTCTGCCTGACCCCTAGATTGCTTCTAGAAGGAGAGCAGTGAACGGATATGTCTATAATCCGATCCCACCCGTTTTTGGCATCTGTTTGTTCCTCATTTCTGTTTCTGTTTCTGTTTCTGTTCCCGTTCTCCGCAGTCTCCGTCGCCGTCTTGGTAGCGGTAGTCTGTGTTTCTTTTTGCTTTTTGCCGTTTGCTTTTGACGAGGCTCCAAAGAGCCAGAGCCAGAGCCAAAGAGAAGGAACAAAGACGCACAAGTAAAGAAAAAAGAAGGAGCACTCGCGCTCTTGCCGCTCTTTCATACCACGATAGATGACTAAGCAGAGCACAAGCTAATTTTGGATAATCACCATCGCTCTTTCTGTATTGTGTATTCCTGTGTGCTGTGTCTGTTCTGGATCTCTGACTCTGCCCCATCTGCACTCCTTCATCTCACCACGATCCATTTCCCTTTGAGCATCCCACCTCGCAGGCTCTCCCCCCATCACTATCACCGTCCTGTCCTTGCTTGTTTTCCTGGTCGAAACATTGAGAAACAATTGGTGCGCTGCACGGACGTGTGTGGCACACACTAGACGCCAAAAAATCAACAGTAGAGAACAGCTAGAGACGAACCAGGGCCGCCTCTGCGTTCTGCGACGCCCAAACAAGCTATCCAAGAGTATTGCCCTTTCTTTTCTTTTTCTCTTTCTATTTGATTTCTATTGATTATTATTCTACCTTTTCCTACATTTATTCTACATACACCCTATACTGCACTTTGCCTGCGTGACGTCTTGCCGTCAATCTCGTCAATCTCGTCTCGCTACTCGTCATCCAGAGTTCTCGTCTGTTCACTATCTTCTCTGGCAAAGACTGTTCGCTATCGCATACACCTCGTATTACGACCTGACATCCAACTCGCCGCGCCAGCTTCAGCATCTTACTTCTCACGTCATTTTTCCGGCCATTCCCTCGCTGGCCTTTGTCTCTTACCCCCACCCCCTCGACCTCGACCTCGACCTCGAGCTCGATCTCAACCGCAAACTCGACATCCACGCGCACGGCACAGCCCGGCTTGTCTCTTTGTCGCAATACCTCACTCCTCGGCTCGACTTTGACTTTGACTCCGACGGCTGCAATCATTTTGCGATCACGCTTGTTGCGCCTCTTGTCTTCTCCCCTCGTATGCACCCCGCCTCCCGCCTGTCTCGTCAGCCGACACTCGCCACTATTGTATGTCTTTTGTGTTCCCTTTATGTCTTTGCGTCTGTTCGTCTCCCCGCGCTGCTACTCCCTGTCACCCACCACGTTGCGCCTCTTTACATTCTCGCATAGCTGCTCGGCCTTCCACCTCCTCTTTTGCAACCACCATCTACCGTCTCACTGCCTGCTGCCTCTCTTGCATTGTTCTTGCATACCCTTGTCGAGTCTCGTTGCTTGTGCTTCTTTGCACTTGGCTGTTGTTGGGTCGGTCGTGTCTGCCAGTGGCTTTTCTGTCCCCCGGCTGTGACACGGCCCTACTTATATATGCCCATGCTCATATATGTCGATAATCATATATATATATATATGTATATCATATATAGCACTACCCACTCCTGGCCCTGCCTGGAAAACTGCCTCACCTCCCCTCTTTGCTTCTGCTCTGCCTTTGATTGCGTGCCTCTGCCTTGCATTTGAGCAAGTTTCTGCTTTCCGCTTTCTGCTTTCTGCTTCCCGCATCGCATTGCATCAAGACGACCAATCACGAGAAACAGCAGCACCAGCCGCAGGGTCTCAAGCGCAGCTGGCTGGCAGTCGGCTTCTAGCAGAAGAAGCTAACAAATCTAGTGCCAATTCTGTATCATCAACTTGATCATCCGCAGTGACAAGACTCTGGTTTTGACGACCCACAGCTGCAGCGATAACCTCGACGATCAGTGACGTACCGCGGCAATTAAAAGAAACACACACAATAAAATCAAGCAAGGCCTAGACTCTCAGCCAGCACGGATGCTACCTGCATCATAGCAACGTGGACGACAGTGACCAGTCGTCATCCCCACCCCCAGACTCAAGTCGACAAGTAGCAGACGTGCTAGGCGTGCATCTGCAACGGTGATCCTGCCGTCTTGCCATCTTGTTTCTTGTGTCTTGTATCCGCCGTCCTTGTGCGTGCCTGACTTGCCCACACAGTCTGACCCGAACGACCTCGGATACGACGTGCGACAAAGCCAAGACATTGACCTGCGACTGCTTCGTTGTTTTGCTCTGTACTTGCACTCGTGTCGGCCCTCTGGTAAGCTTTTGTTTTGCTAGTTTTTGCTTGCCCATTGTCATCTTCCATCCCTGTCATGTCTTGCCCATCTTGGTGATCCTCGAGTTGTCGAATGACGGCCTGCCATTGCCAGTGCCGTCGGTCTTTCTCTCGAACTGCTGTCACCCCCTCTTCGCCTAAAACGCCACAAAATCATGCCCATCAGGGATCACTCTGACATGGACGTGACATGGACGTCCACAGATCTAAAGCCCCCCATGAACTCGGCGCTTTTTGCTAAATATTAGTTCTTAGATATTGAACAGGGGGATATGCAAAGCAGGAAACAAGACTGAACTGGACTGAACTGTACTGAACTGGAAAAGGAATGGAAAGGAGGAGGAACATTGAGAAAATTGGCAAGCCGGTTCTCATCCTCCTCTACCTTTCAATCTGACTTTCTTTCTATCTTTCTCTCGTCATATCATATTTAAGCTTCGCCGGGAGTGCGTCCCTTATCTTGGCTCTATCAGTCTTCCCTTTGGTCTTCTTTCGATTCAAGGTGGATCGACGTCCCCTGTCAAGCTGTGGACGGACCGACCCTTTTATTCCAAAAACGACAGAACAAGACCCGACTAGATTGTGGTGGCGAGAGCGAGTCATCGTCGTTTATCAGTTTTCATTTTCAGCCTTTTTTCAAAGCCGTAAGCGACCAGAGCTTCCTTTCAGAGTAAGTGCTTATCCCACGAACATGCCTGCACGCCGCCTAGCAAGAACACGGAGACCCAAGGGCGCACAACTCGACCAAGAGGGTGTGAGAACATTTCCTCTGACCTGATACACCTGACACTATTTACTTGCGCACCAGCTGCAGCCCAGATCGCATAACTCCCTTTACGCCTGCCTACCTCTACTCCTGCTTCACCTCTATTGGTGGTTGTCTCTGATACTTGATACAACCTGCACCCTCTCCTGCATCACTTCTTGGCCTTTTCATTGTTCCTTTTTAACTTGCCCTTCCGGTTTCTTTTTCATCTTGTTCCATCGTCATTTCTCTCTCATCTCACCTCACTCCATCCTGTCTGCGCCTATTATCCTGCCCTCATTCTGTCATCTGCTACTTCTGTCCTCACTGTCCTTACTGCCCTTCCTGTCCTTACTGTCATCTGCCACTTTGCTGCACCCTCCTAGTCTTCTAGAACCTAAAACTTTGCCTCTGATCTCTGCTCTTTATTGCTCATATCCGCGCGCTACGCCGGTTGTCAACGCACTACGGCCATACTAATTCGACTACTAGTCTCAGCCTTGCAACTGCCGACTCGTGACGGCATCCTACTGCACTCTGTTGCATCAAGCTTGTTTTGTAAACCTGCTCAGGGGCTAGTGTTTAGTATCCAACCACTAAGCATCTCCCCACAACACCACTTACTCCTTGCCAGTTCTCTGCCTCTAGCGGAGAGACGGAGAGCAAGATTCTCACTCATTTCCCTCACGATTCACAATCGTCACCATGCCGATAATAGACAATCAAAAGATGGCCTGGTAAGTTACTTTTTGATCTTGGCTCGGCCTGCGTTAGTTTCTTTCTTCTTCTTCCAACACCATCTGGCAATTGGCGATGCGTGACTAGCTAGTTGTGCAACTTGCCACTGTGCACTACATGACGAGTGCATTTGTATCATCTTTGTATAGCACTAGATACCACAAAATCACTAACATCTCCAGCGAGCCCTGCATTCGCGGCCATCGTTCAACAAAATGCAATCACGCCAATGAGCGGATGATGATTCCCGTGCGGAAACCGGGCCGGCCACTCAGCATCTGCCCGCATCCACCAAACAACCGCTGCTCGTGCACCAGCGTAACTGCGGCACTTCCTCGGACGCGCAGATGCGGCGGCTGTGTATCAAAGCCCGGCGCCAGCTCGGGTACTGCTTCTGGATCCGGCCCTGCTTCCAGCGCCAAGGCCGTGCCCCGGTCGCCCTCAAAACGGTCCTTTTCCAGCAAGTCTCTACAGCTGTCAAGTGCTCAGGCGCCCCTCGGACAGGGCCAGTTCAATGTCTCGATCTTCGGCAGACCGGATATGAGCATGCCGGTCAATGCAACACCATCATGGCCCAATGGAAGTGCTCCAGCGGGCTATGGCGGTATGCCCATGCAGCAGCAGCAGCACCAACAGGACAACTACATCATGTCTATGCAATCCAACGAGTACATGCCCGGCCCTTCAATGATCCCGATAAACGGCGGCCAGTTCCAGCCAGAGTTCCAAATTCCTGGCCAAGCCAACGGCAGCCAAATATACCCACATGACCAGTTCCCGTCACAGTTTCCGGGCTACAGCAACGGCCTAGATATGTCGGCCTTTGGGCCTAGTCTTGAAGACTTTACTGCAGGGCCGGCAGCGAATCAGATTGATGGCTTCCACGGCGTTCAGTTTCCGGCACAGGCAATCCCACAGGCGCAGCCTCAACCACCACAACAATCAAGAGGATCATGCTGTGGATCGACCCCGACACCAGCGACCGAGCCATTTGCTGTCCCGGCCGTTGCTGCCGAAGCACCTTCATCATGCTGTGCACCACCTCCACCACCGCAACCAAAAAGATCAGAGTCGTCATGCTGCGGGCCGACCTCCAATACTGCCGCCTCGACAAGAGACACATCGTCGACCGAGTCGGCCCAAATTACGCCTGCATCAAGCAGGAACTCGCTTGCAAGCAACCCAGGCACAACTAGCTGCTGCTCAGATTCGCCCACATCGTTGTCGTCGTCACTCTCACAGCACGCCATGCTCAAGACAGAGAGCAGAGCGGGCGGGCCGGTTCCCTTGTCGTCAATCCCGCCGGCACCACAGTCAGCAGCCTCGGCCGCATCAGCAGACCAAATGTTTGCCCACATGGTAGCCAACCACCGGCTACAGCAGCACGGCACACCGGCATGGTATCGCTATGCGCCACAGTTTGGCACGGCATCCACACCATTGCAGCAGTCACAGTGGCGCTCAAGCCTTATTGTCATGGACGGCCACCCCAATACTACAACTACGACCGAGAGTGGTCTGCAACCCGATTTTGGAGAAGCATCGAGCGCACCTACAGCAAGCCAAACAAACCCAGCATACACTATTGTGCCGGCACCTACGACAGCCGACTCTGATGGAAACTCGCACCTGTGCTCGTGCGGAGACGACTGCAATTGTGTCGGCTGTGTTGCGCATCCGTACAATGCAGCAACACAAAATGCGGTGCAGGCAGCATGGCAGGCCATTGACGACTCGTCCAGCACAACTTCTGGCAGCACCCGCACCGCCAAGGCAGCCCACGTCGCGACAACATCGGGAGGCATCACCACGTTTCAGCTGGCCAATGCAAGCTCCGAGACGTCATCACCCGTGCAAGAGTTCACGCCGTCGTCTGACACGGCCGACGACCAGCCTCTGTCGGCAGACGACTTCTTGTTTGTCAACTACTCGGTGGCCGGGTGTATCGGTGAGGATCTGATCTGCCCCTGTGGAGATGACTGTCAATGTTTTGGCTGTACTCTGCACAACCCGTCGCTGTAGACATTCTTGATATATAAATAGATAGTTCGGAGGAAAGGGATGAGCGGGAATGAGCGGATAATGGATACCCTGGGACGGCATTTTGATCTTAGAATTCAGTTTTATTTGTTTGCTGTAAAGCTATTTGGCTGGCATCTATTGGGTCGGAATTTGGCCTTTTTACTTTTTACTTTTTCAGTTGTTATATGCATTTACATCTTTTTAATACTCTTCTCCAGCATACAACTCAATCATGCATTGACTCGATTGTATATCATTATTTCTGGCAGCCTTGTATTGACGTCGTTGCATAGTTTATTCTTCATTGATTTCATTGGCTGGCTTGGAACGTGCCCCGCTATATGTCAACGTCAAGCTCATCTTTTGAGGAAGAGCCCTGATAATTGTCCTTTTGGTTTCATCTTTATTTGCGTTTTCATTTTTAAGATCATCATTATTTTTATACTTATAGACACTTTACATTATGGAAGGGGATATAGCACGATCAGGCCAGAGTGACCGCGACCGGCACAGACGGCACCACGATGAAAGACGGCGGGAACGAGGCCGCGATGACAAGGACAAGGACAGAGACAGAGAGAGACAGTCTCGGGAAAAGACCCGGCGAACACGGTCACGCTCGCCACGGGACAAAGGGAGAGACCACACCCGCAAACGCAAACGGGACGAGTCCCTACCACATGCCGCGCGTCATCTCAAGCTGTCGGATCGGGCCATGTTTGAGCCTCTCCTGACACACTATCTCTCGACGGAACGGGACGTGGTATTCCGAGACTTGAGCGACAGCGAAAAGGAGTCAAGGTGGAAGCGGTTCATGGACCGCTGGAACCATCACGGCCTTGATGATAAGTGGTACGAGCCTCGGCTGTTTCTGAGGGTAGCGCGTGGGTTACCTTGTACAGAAGAAAAACATGCGGGAGAGGAAGAGGAAGAGGAAGAGGAAGAGAGCGATGACAGTGACGACTACGGTCCGGCTCTGCCGCCAGATGCTCTTTCAAATCAAGACAAAAGCAAGAAAGCAGGCGCCACTCTCCCCACCATGGACGATCTGCGAGAACGCCGCGAGCTTGTCGATGAAGACGCCAAGGCTGCACGATCCGCCGGCCGGGCTGCTGAGCGTCTCGAGCGCAAGGCCGACCTCAGGAAAGAGCGCGACCGCCTCGACGAGCTCGTACCCCGGGCCGCTGCCGGCACGCGCCAGCGCCAGCTCGAGAAGAAGCGCATGCTCAACGACAAGATGCGGTCGTTTCGCGACAAGTCACCGGGCGCTGCCGAGGTGGACGACAACGACTTGATGGGCGGCGGCGGCGGCGATGGCAAGAGCGAGATCAGCGAGTACAAGAAGATGCTGGCGGCGACGCAAAAGAAAAAGACAGAGTGGGAGGTCAGGCGCGAAGAAGAGGCGCGCGCGCGGCAGGCCGAGATGGACGAGCGGCGCGAGCAGTACCGCGCGCGCGAGGCCGAGACAATCGAGATGCTACGGGTTCTTGCGAGGCAGCGGTTTGGCTAGTCTTTCTTTTCTTTTGCATTATATACTGAAATCTAATCATCTACACATCTACCGGCGGCGGTGCCCGTTTTGACCATTTTGCGTTTGCTTCGGTGTCGTTGTCGGCACCCTCGATGCCGCCCGGTGGCGGCCAAAAGTCCTTGGGGTCTTCGAGCTTCTCTTCTCCGGTCTCTGTCTTGGCCAGCTGCGGCCACCTCAGCGAATACCCCGACACGGTGGACCGCACCGACGCGTCGCCCGGGTCGTTTTCAAAGAACAGCGGCGGCTTCTCCAGCTTCTTCTCCAGCAGGTGCTCCACCACCAGGCCGGCCTCGCACGCGTGCCCGTAAAAGGCCAGGTCCTTGTGCCGCAGCCACGGGCGGTAGCTTGTAAAGAACACATAGGCGCGGCTCTCGGGTGTCTGCTTCAGCATCGCCTTGACACTGGATGCCAGCTTGGCATGCTCGGCGTGGCGGAACAGCAGGTCGGCCAGCAGCAGGACGTCAAACTTCTCGCCCGACTCGACATCCAGGTAGCGCAGCATCGGCTCCGGGTCGCCGCCCCAAATGTACCCGTCGGCCACGATCGTGCCCGGCCGGTACGACAGCAGCTCGGGCGACGACGTCTCGCCCTTTTTGGCATTGTTGTCGATGGCGGTCTGCGCCGCCCGCTCGCACTCCTTGATGTTCTTGTCAATGGTGGCCACGAGGTCCGGGTCCGGGTAGTCGGTGACAATGGCTTTGCGGGCGCCCAGCACCAGGCCGCATACGATACCGGGAAGGCCGGCGCCTGCGCCGAGCTCGAGCACCGTCTTGTCGCGGATCAGGTAGCGGCCCTGGGCGGCCTCGTCTTCAAAGTAGTCGGCCATGACGCGGCTGCCGTTCCAGAGGCGATGTGCTTCGAGGACGGAGTGGCCGACGAGATGGAGGGTGAGCTGGACGCCGCTGCGGCCGAGGGCGTGCTGTTCAGTAGTGGGCGGCGGCGACGGCGGGTAGTAGTCCGGGGGGTCTTCAAAAAGGCCGCCCATGTCGTCGCTGTCCGAGGCCGAGCCGGCGTCGGATGCGGCGGCGGCGGCGGCGGCATGGCGGACGGGCTTCGTTGTGTCTTTTGGTGGTAATGAGGCCGCAGCCTCTTGTGTGTGAGATGCCATTTTTTAATATATTCTTACTACTTTAGATATGAAAAAAAGAAAAAAAGAATAAATGAACAGACGTCATGAGTCGATGAGGCTGAAAAAGTTTTTGACTAATTGGCCAAAGTGACCCCACTTTATTTGCCCGCTATAACGACCTACAGCCTCGCCAGCATCACATCACCACATCACTACATCACCATGTATCATGAGTCATGAGTCTTGATAAAATAATTAAAATTTACTATACTACCAGTCCATGTACCAGGCAATATTGCGTCATGCAATAGTTAAAATATAAAGGAAATAGGAGACAAGGAAACGAAAGAGAAAAGGAGACGAAAGAAAAAGAAGAAAAGACGAAAAAGACGATAAAGACAAAGGCTGAAAACTCCTGACCAGACAAACCGACACATTTTACATCCAACCGAATCGAATAAAATGAAGAAGACCAATCAAAACAAATTAAAAATACACCTATACACTGTCCCCTTCTAGAGAGCTCACAAGCGTCGGCGCAATCCGCCGCTTCTTGGGCACCTGCTCGTCCTTGTTGTCGTCGGCGTCTCTCTTTGTCGCAGCAGATGCCGAAGAAGGAACAGCCGAAACGGCAGGCGGTACGCCCACTACACTGCCGACAACACTGCCGACAACACTGCCAGCAACACTCGCACTGCTGGCCACACTGTTGGCACGGTTGCGCGGTGTCTCTGGCGGCGTGGCCCCGACGGAGACGGAGGCGGCCGCTGCTTGCGCCTGTAGGGCTTTCAGGCCGCCCGACGCCGACAGGCTCGGCACCGACCCGACCACCAACTGCGGGTTGTTCATGGCATTTTGCTGGGATGTAGATTGAGACTGAGACTGGGACTGACTCTGACTCTGGCTGCTAGGAGTGGCTGCCTGGATGGACGACGCCGAGTTGGACCGCGCTGGCGACGACGGCCGCGCGACAAACGACGCCGTCGTGGCGGCAGGAATGGACACGGGCGTGGGTGCCAGCAGAGGCGCTGCCGACGCGACGGCCACGGGCGGGGAGGGCGCACTCAGACCATTGAATCCACCACTCAAGGAGCTGGCCGACGCTGAATTGCGGTGGTGGCCGGTGCGTGCTGTGGAGGAGGCATCCCCGGCAAAAGCAGCCGGCTGGCCAAGCTCGCCCGGAGCAAAGCTGAGCGTCGAGCAGAAACCATCCGACGACGAGATCAGCAGCGTCAGGCCGTCGCTGGCCCATGCGAGATCGGTGAACGTGGCACAGTGCAGGTTGCTGACAACGCAGATGGGCGTCTGCTGCTGGGTATCATACAGGAGGACAGAGTCCTGCGTCGCGACGGCATAGATCATGCGGTGCGACAGCGCAAAAGCCGACTTGATCTCGGTGGCTGCAGACGTAGACTCGGCGGCCAATGCCGCGTCCTTTTCCTTGTCCTCGCCCGACTCCATCTTGGGCGTCGGCGGTGGCGGCGGGTCCATGACAGTAGATGTTCTGGGGGCTGACGTCAACGGCTCTGGCAGGGCGGGAATGGGATCCTCGGCCGACGACGTGTCAATGGTAATGTGCTTGGTGGGCGACGGCGACTGGCGCAGCGTGTAGACGGTGGGCGAGCAGCGCACGGCGACCGAGGGCTTCTTGTGGCCCGGCAGGTGGGCAATGGGCGCTTTGTTGATACCGCCGCGCGAGTAGATGTAGACGGTGTTGGTGATCTCGTAGCTGGGCTTGGCGGCGCCCTCGGGCTGGTGCTGGGTCTGGTACTGGCCGGCAGGGGTCAGCAGCAGGCTGCCGTCGGGGGTGAAGGTGAGGCGCCGGAAAAAAGAGGTCAGGGTCTCGTTGGCGTAGAGGTTGGCGTTCTTGACCGCCTGGCCGTGACTGTGACCAAAACTAGCATTGGCCGCACTGGTTGGCGGCTTGGGCGAGGCCTCCATGGGCATGACGGCGGGCAAGGGCATCGACGGCGCCGGGGACACGGAGCGGCGCGACGACGAAAAGGATGAGCGGCGGCTGTGGCTGTGGCTGATGACGCTGGGCGGGTTCATGGGCAGGGCAAAAGACGTGGGTGTGCCGGGCGCTGACGGCACGGGCGAGCTCATGGATGTCGGGCCGGTGGCAATGGATGCACCGGCGTCGATGGCGGCCAGCTGGGATCTGTGCGACGCAGCCGCGAGGGATGCACTCAGCGACGCGGCTGTCAAGGGCAGCGCAGAAATGTCGGACGGGGCAGGGCTCTGCGAGGCCAGGCGGCGCGGCGGTAGGTCTGCCTTGGCATGGCTGGCAATCTTGCTGGGCTTCTCGTCGGCCGCGATCGAGGCTGGGCCCGAGCTCGACGCAGAGCCCGCCAGGCCGTTGCTCAGAGTGTACTGGCCGTCTTTGGTCTTGAGCGAGTAGATGTGCACGGACCGGTCGGACGACTGGGTGGCAATGTACTCATTCAAGGGATCCCAGGCGACGCCCTGGACGTAGTGGCTGTGCTCGGCAATCTGGCGCACGAGCGAGCCGGTGGCGGCATTGTAGATGCGGGCAATGTTGTCCATGCTGCCAATGATAAAGTACATGCCGTCGGGCGACCAGGCGAGGTCGTAGATCTCGGCACCGGACGAGCGGCACATGTGCTTTGTGCGCCAAGTCTCCTTGTCGTCGGTGTCGCTGCCAAAGCTGGACGCCGCTGCGGCAGACAGCGAGTTGGCCTCGGCGGGCACCCAGAGGATGACGTTGCCGTCGTCGCCGGCAGACGCGAGGAGCTCGGACTTGGGGCTCCAGCGCACAACATTGACGGCCTGTGTGTGCTTTGCGAGGGTGGCCAGATAGTCGACGCGGCGGGACTCGCCATCGGAGTCGACCTTCCAGAGACGGACGTTGTTGTCGCCGCCGGCGGTGGCTAGACGCCCCTTGCCGTGGGGTTCAAAGTGCGCCGAGTAGATGGGGGCATTCTGGTCGTGCCAATTGATGATGAGCGGCGTGCTCTTCATTGCAGACAGAGATGGGCTCACAGAGCCGACGGGGAGGTGTGTAGAGGGCGAGGTCGATAAACTTTGACGACTTTGATGCTGTTGATATCAAGCTCAAAGCACAAGGTGAAGCTCGACTCGATGGCGATGGTCGATAGGGGCCGCTCGGCCGTGATGCGAGCTCGATTGGCAGTGGAGGATGGTCGTGCTAATCAACGGAAACTATATAAAAACAATACAAAATGCTGTCGAATGTCAAATGTCAAATGCCGTGTCGTCGTGATGGTGCTGTGTAGGGGTCGTGCCAATGTCAATGTCAAATTGATCTTGGTCTTGATCGTGGACGTGATTGTGAGTATGATTTTGACTGTGATTGCAGTGCAGCCCTGTTTCAGCAGCCACAGCTTTGCTAGTAGTAGTACGATACTGAGTACACTAGCATTCGACACTGCGGCAGTACGCATGAAAAGTACATGCGCATATGGCGTCGCGTCTTTCTCGTGTAAAGTGAGCCCCACATTTGAAAAGAGCGTGTCCGACGCGATTGGTGGTAGTGTAAGTACTGAAATACACAGTATTGAGTATACGCACTGTGTGATAAAACTGTATGGGCAAACGATCTACTGCAGTGTGCAAACCTTTATTTGTGCACCGCCGGAATCCGGGAGAGTACAACATGCCATTGGTCTTTGCAATGCACAGTCCTTACTTCTTAAGTTGGGAATGGGTATCACGACGCAGTTTGGGTACGACAGTCGATAAGCAGATGAGCAGATGAGCAGATGAGAGATGAGAGATGAGAGATGAGAGATGAGAGATGAGAGATACGAGACACGACCAATGATGGGCATGATTGTAGAGGCAGTTCTCTTGACCGAGCAGATGTAGACGATGCATATTGAGTGATGGAAAGTAGACAGTTGATAGATTGGGTCTATCCTGTTTCCAATATAAAGGCTACTTTCCCCTACACCGTTGATCTCGCCACCGTCTTGCCTAGGCTCTGTCAACTTTATAAATCACATTGATTGGCTTTAGCATGAGCCTGGCCATGTCGTATTGTATGCACTCGCTCAAACAAACTTGGTTGGTGCTGCCGCCAGTCACACCGCCGTTCATTGGTAGTGGCCCATTTGTAGTTGGTGGTGGCCGGCAGGACACAGCCTGGTCTGACGGTGTGCATGCGGAGTAGTTGAATAATCGAGTAATCTAAAGCAGAATTTAAAATAAGACTATACAGCCCCAAAAGAAGGACGGCACCTTACAATTAGAGTTGAGACAGTCTCAGTCCAGACGACTAGATGACTAATCTACGATGACTCTTATGAGTCACTGCGAACACGCCATCGGCTGAGAATGCAAAATCTTATTAATAGCTGCTGCTCAAACTCGAATAACGGAGTCGATACTGAGATGGAAGAGGAAGGTGGGAATACAAGAATTAACCGCAGATGACCCTGACTACTGAGTCGGCAGGAGAAGCGCCGTGCTTACGTCTGGCACCTGGCAGGACTTGTCGCTATCTCTTATCTTATCGCTATCTATTCTGGAGTCTGATTAGTGTTTAGTACTTGACCTTTTCGTCGCCCTGTTCGTCGCCAAAGACGGGCGCCAGTATGCAAGGATCATCGTCCATTCTACTTGTCACGAATGATCAATGAGCAATCCAACGATCGGTCTACTGGTTTATCGTGTTTGGTCAGACATGTAGATATGTGTGATATTGATTGAGCAAATTGACCGGCTGCGTTCTCATATGCTGACTAAGCAGATAAGCATGGCTGGGGCACTTGTGGCGTCTAGCAGCCAGCCTCTCGGCACGGACTTTATGTTCTTGGCATTTATTTTTATGTTTGCATATCTTTTGGTTTTCTATCGATTAATGTATTTTAAAGATCTTGTTTACGGTGTTTTTAGTCTTGTTTGTTGTCTATGCCAACTAGCCTGTGATGCCTGGCACCGATGCCTATCCAGATACCACCCGAATGTCAGCATTAAAATTGCAGGAAGCAAGCATTGGCAGGCATTATAACTCAATGAATCACACTCAAATAGCTTTGCTTGGTCTGACTGAACTGTCCGAGAATCGGCACACCCATGACCGAGCACTGCACCTGCACACTGCATACATGCATTGCAACTGCATAAACGGACACGAGCGGCAGGTAGATGCACTACAGAGCACTTGAAGGCAGACACACATGAATGATTGTACTGGGATATGCAGACATCTAAGAGGGTGGTCAGATTGGCCCGTTGCTGCTGCTGCTGCGGGTCAACTGGTCGACTGTTATGACTGGTTGGATGTCTCACAGGACAGGCAAAAGACTAGTTGGATGTAACAACATGACAACATGCGGACAAGCGAATTGCATAATATGATTTTTCGGGGCGTAATTGACTCTTTGAACTGCTCTCGTCACATCATATTCACTTTGCTATTATTTGCCCACCGCATCTTCATCGTTTGCCGGCTGCTTCACATCTACATCTGCCCGCTCCGCGTTGCCTGACACAACAACTCTTGTCTATTACAAGGCAGCACAAGGCAGTACAAGGCAGTATAATACAGAATAAAAATCAATACAAATAAGTAACAACAGGTCAAGTCCAACCATCATCGAATAGCAAACACTCTACCTGCCAAGGCTGCCATCGACATGGCATAGCTAGCCTGCCACGATAACACAAGGCTGCGATATAGATTGCTTTTATCCAATATACCAAATGTATGCTTACATCTATTCTATTTTACAATATTGAAACAGCTGCCGTCCAAACTTGAAGCCGTGGCATCTAGCATCTGCTCGTACAGGCCAGACCGTCTCGTCTAAATCTACAGACGATATCCTTACAAGGACTGTCGCACGCTAGCAGCGGCTGGGTGGGGGCACTTGCCATGAAAGGCAGTTGGATTGACTCGGTGTTGTAAACGGTGGAGCCTCTCATTTCTCACAGTATTCTCAGTTCTCGCACGCCCTCTCTCCCACTAATACCACATTACGTGCTACATTCAACGCCGTAGTTTCCCTCCCATCGCCGAGGCCGCGCTCCGTTTATTTGTCCTTCCCGATTCAGACTCGTCTTACAATAAATAGTCAATATGGTCGTCTGCTCCGTCAACTTGTCTCTGTATATTCTATTTATGCTTACACTGCACTAGATGCATCTCGCTTCACTTATAATACAACTTGGCCTTGGCTCTATAATAGGTATAAGCTAAAAGTCGCCGGTGAGTCAGCCACATCTTGGATCGGCAAGCGGTGTAAGGGTGTGTGGAGGCCGGGGACTAGAGAATGAAGGATTTCTCACGGAACAAGAAAATGACCGTCAGGCACACGCACTACGCAGCTTTATTACGACATCTCTTCTATGAGAAGCAAAACGTCTGTGCACCGTTTTGTCTCTTGCCCTTTGCCTTTTACTGTTCTTTACCGTAGTTCACCGTATGTCTCCGTACTGCAGCCGCAGAGGCATGGTGCATCTACGCCCATTGCTCTTTCCTTGATTGCTATATCTCAAGCTCTGCTCTTTCTTTTACAGTCTTTTGCTGTTCGCCCCTTTCTGATTGGGTTTTACCATGGTGCCTTTTCCGCCAGCATCCTTCTCTTTGTAGAAATTTGTAGAAATTTGTAGAAATATAGTAGAAATTGGGGCATCGCTCCTGCCTGACCAGCACAATTGCCCCGTCGTACCTTCCTCTCGCATCTCGTAGTAAGCAGGCATCGCCCGATTGCGTCCGATTGCGCTGATTGTGCCGATTGTGCTGCTTGCATCTGCCATTTCAGACATCTCGACTTTTTTGAGGCTTCACTTTGCATTTTCTCCATCGACACGCACTTCATCTCCCATCACAACTTCATCCCGCCTCGTTACAAAGTATGCGTAGTTGCTTGCTCACATACCCGCCACGCTATCGGTCCCACCTTTGATTAAGCTATCACCCGTCTTAATCACCGGCCCGTCTACACCACGAATCAGCCACTGTCACTGTCACTGTCACTGTCCCTGGTCCATTGTCTGTCCACCGCCCACACCACTACGACGTAATTGCAGACTACTTCCACTGCCCGCGCGTCCAGACTGGCTACGGCATTACGGAGTATTTGGTCGAATTACGACATCCGCGCGTGCTGGTGCAATCGGCGCCGACTTTCTTTCTCTCGAGCTTGTTTCTGCCTCTGCGGTCTCTACCCTCACGGATTGGCCGATCTCATTGCTTACATTCAAGTCAGTCATCTCGAGTCATTGCTGCAGTCACTTTACCTTTTCTTGCAGTCATACTTCCAACAGTCAACAGTCCGTCCTTTGCCTTGGTGTCTTTGAGTCTTCAGTCTCAAGTCTCAAGTCTCGATCTAGCCTTCTCTCAATTGTACTTTTGTTTTTTTTTCTGTCCCTCAGTCTCTTTTCTGCCGTCTTTTACCTTTTCGCCCACCACTATTGCCTCTCGTTTGCCCTCACTGTCACTTTACTGGCACCCTCCAGGCATCTAAGCACACTCCACTCTTGTTGCCTTCCTGGCTTCCTTCCCACCCTGGTCAGAATCAGAAGCTCTTTCTTGATTTGATTTATTAGTCTTTTTTTCTTTTTTCTTTCTACTTTTTTATTAGTCTTTTTTCTTTTTTCATCTCTTTTCGCCTGCTTCTTTTCCTCTTGCTCTCTCCTTCCTAAATAGCACCGTTTGGTCCCTCGCTCTTTCCCAATTTTCCTCTTCCTCTTCTCTATTATTGTATCTCCATCTCCAGCTCCTATCCGCTTATCCTCCTACCGTTCTTATCCTTTTTTCGCTCTACTTTTTATTTGTATCTACACAAACTCCGTCTTCTCCGTGCTCCGTATTCACTGTCTAGGCTCCGTATCTTCGACTCCATATTACTATCCACTTTACTCGCGCCCTCCGTTTTCAGTGCCTGCTCCTTCTATTTGATATCGCATACACCCCGACTTTTATCAACATCGAGCTCTCTTTCGTAACCCTCGCTTTGTCTTCTCTTTTTTCTGTCTTTCTGTCTTTCTGTATCGCTCTTCTTATTACTTTATCTTCTTATTCCCATTGAATTGTCTTGTACTCTCAGTCCAGCTCTGACTGGGTCTCCACTGATTTCTTTGCTGACGCCTCTCCTCTACTTTCTCATCACCTCGTTTTGTAGAATCAAGCTGATCCCGACTCCTCCAGGAGCTTCAGGAGAACTCCTTTTCTCTTCAGCTCGCAGCTCTTAAGCTTCAATTCTCCAATACGAGCTCCCCAGCATGACCACATTTACCACCATGCACAATGAATCCATGATTTTTGGAGCCGGTGCCTCGCTCGCCGTCATCACCCTCTTCACCCTCCCCGCCGTCTCTGGCCTCGTTCGCCAGATTTTGCGTCGCCAGCCCCGCGACGATGCCATCTATTCCGATGCTGACGGCACGGCTTCTGCCGAGTCCGTCGCCGAATTCTCCGCCAAGCTGAGCAAATCTGCCGTCTTCTTGTCCTCCCTGCTCGGTCTCGGCTCGTCTCTCGCCGTCTCCCTCATCGCCCTCGTCAAGAACGACCACGGCCGCAGCTTCTTTGTCGAGAACTGGCTCACCACCGCCGCTTGGGTCTTGCTGCTGCTCCAGACCATTTCAATCGTCTCCATCCACGAGTCTGTCAAGTCCTACCAATTTGGTCTCCTTACCTTTGTCTGTAGTTTCATCCAGGCCTATGTCGTCCTCACCATTGACGCCGAGGTCATCCCCGAGCTCTTGGACAACTCTGTCACCCTCGGCCTGCGCATCATCGAGGCCGTTGCCGTCATTCTTCTCGCCTCTTTCAGCATCCTCCTGCCCCGCCGCCCCGCTGTCTTCTACAACGACGAGCCCGTCGACCAAATGTACGCGGTCACCGCCTACAGCCGCTTCACCTTCTCTTGGCCCACCAAGCTCATGAACTTGTCTCTCAAGAAGAAGACGCTCGAGCTCTCTGACTTGCCGCGTCCCAACCACGAGACCCGCGCCTTCGACGTCTCCAACGACTGGAAGATCAAGCAGTACTCGGCCGACCACCTTTGGCTTTCCATCATCCGCGCCCATGCCGTCGCCTTTGCCCTGCAATGGGTCATGACTTTCTGCACTGCCGTCCTCGGCTTTGCTCCCCAGTGGGTGGTCCTGCACTTGCTGCGCATCCTCGAGGCCAGAGTTCCCGGCGATACCCTCGGTGCCAATGTCTGGATCTGGGTCTTGTGGCTTGGTATTGCCATTATTGCTCAGTCCCTCATTGAGTCCTACGTCTTTTGGGTCTCTTGGGCCGATCTCGCTATCCCTATCCGCTCGCAGCTGTCTGCCCTCATCTTTGAAAAGTCTATGCGCCGCAAGGACGTCAAGCAGTCGGGAAAGAAGGCCAAGGAGGAGGGCGAGGGTGCTACCCAGGGTGAGCCCTCTGAAGAGGCGCCCGCCACCGAGACAACTCCCCTTGTTCCTACTGCTGCTGCTGCCCCTGCCAAGGACGACGAGGACGAGGACGAGGACGAGTCTGTCAAGAAGACCAAGCAGGGCACCGTTAACCTTATCGGTGTCGACTGCAAGCGTGTCTCGGATTTTTGCTCTTTCCAGAACCTGTTCCCCAGCAGCTTGTTTAAGCTTGCTATCTCTCTTGCTTTCCTGATTAGCCTGCTTGGCTGGAAGGCCCTGCTGGCTGGTTTCACTACCATGGCCATCATCATGCCCTTGAACATTTACTTCTCCAAGCTCTACTCCAACTCCCAGGACCTTTTGATGAAGCTGCGCGACGAGAAGCTCGAGGTCGTCACCGAGGCCCTTCAGGGTATCCGCCAGATCAAGTTCTCCGCTCTCGAGCCCCAGTGGGAGGCTAAGATTCGCGAGGTCCGTGACCGCGAGCTCCAGAGCGTCTGGAATGTTTTCTGCTACGATGCTATTCTGATCGCGTGCTGGGTTTCCAGCCCTATTGCCCTGTCGGCCGTTTCTCTTGCTGTCTACGCTTACATCTACGGTGAGCTGACCCCCTCGGTCGCTTTCGTCAGTCTGGGTGTCTTCCGCTCCCTCGAGGTCACCCTATCAGTCGTCCCTGAGCTGACCACGGATCTTCTCGATGCCTGGATCTCCGTCAAGCGTATCCAGGAGTACCTCCTGAGCCCCGACCTCGTCAAGCTGTCGGGTGACGGTGACGAGATTTCGTTTCACAAGGCCTCCATCGCCTGGCCCACTGATGACCCTGAGATTGAGGAGGCCGACCGCTTCGTTCTGCGCGACGTCAACCTCACTTTCCCCAAGGGTGAGCTCTCCGTCATCTCTGGTAAGACAGGTACTGGTAAGAGTCTGATGTTGGCCTCGATCCTGAGCGAGATTGACCTGCTCGCCGGTTCCATCACTGTCCCCGCTGCCGACTCCATTGCCGACCGTCACGATGCCAAGGCCACTCGCGACAACTGGATCCTGCCCAAGTCGATTGCCTACATTGCCCAGATTCCCTGGATCGAGAACGCCACCATTCGCGAGAACATCACTTTTGGCCTGCCCTTTGACGAGGAGCGCTATAGAAAGACTGTCGACTACTGCGCCCTCACCAAGGATCTCGAGATGCTTTCTGACGGCGAGGACACTGAGATTGGTGCCAACGGTATTAACCTGAGCGGTGGCCAGAAGTGGCGTATCACTCTTGCCCGTGCCATCTACTCGCGCGCCGGTATTCTGGTCATGGACGATATTTTCAGTGCTGTCGATGCTCACGTCGGTCGCCACATTTTTGAAAAGTGCATTACTGGCGAGCTTTGTGCTGGCCGTACCCGTATCCTTGTTACTCACCACGTCGCCCTCTGTGCCCCCAAGACTAAGTACCTTGTCGAGCTCGGAGACGGCCATGTGCTGCACGCCGGCTTCGTTGCTGAGCTGGCCGAAGATGGTATCCTCGAGCGCATCAAGATCCACGAGCAGAGCGCTGTCGAGATCAACGAGGACGAGGTCGCCGACGCTACTGCTGTCAACTCGGACAACTCGACCGATAACGGTGATGACGAGGACAACGGAACTGGTTCCTCGAGCTCTGGTGTCGACGGTGCCGCCCTCAAAAAGGTCGCCTCGCGCGCGTCCCAGGCTGCCCCCGCCGAGGCCCCCAAAAAGGCCAGAAAGTTTGTCGAAGACGAGAAGCGCGAGGAGGGTGCCGTGCGCAAGCACGTCTACTTTGCCTACCTCAAGGCCAGTGGTGGCTACCCCTTCTGGCTCAGTGTCCTGGTTCTGTTCGTCACCGTCCAGGCCATTAATGTTGGCCGTTCCTGGTGGCTGCGCATCTGGACCGGCAAGAGCCAGGCCGCGACCGTTGACGCTTTTACTGCTCTCGGCCAGAACGCTCTCGGCCAGGCCCACGGCTACTCGCTCAGTGCACAGTCTTCGCTGCACGCCATTGCCTACAACGCTACCGGTCACTACGACGTTTCCACCTACACCTCCGGGTCCATGCGCTACTACATGGGCATCTACGTCCTCTTGGCGGCACTGTCCGCCGTCATCGGCTCGTTCCGCTACTTCTACATCTACCTCGGCTCCATCTACGCCAGCCGCACGCTCTTTGACAAGCTCAATTTTATTATTCTGCGCGCGCCTCTGCGCTGGCTCGATACCGTGCCCCTCGGCCGTATTCTGAACCGCTTCACTGCCGACTTCAACATTATCGACTCGCAAATGGCCAACAGCATCGGCTTTGGTGGTAACTCGTTTATCCAGCTGTTTGGTGTCGTCCTGTCGGGTCTCATGGTCTCGCCTTTCATCGTCTTTTTGTCTTTTATTTTGCTGGCCATTTGCACGCACTTTGCCATTGTCTACATTGCTGCTGCCCGTCCCGCCAAGCGTCTCGAGAGTACCGCCAAGTCGCCCGTCTTTGAGCAGTTTGGTACCGCGCTGTCCGGTGTCGCCACCATTCGCAGTTTCGACAAGAGCCAGGTCTATATCGAGCGCATGTACCGCAAGCTCGACGACTGGGCCGTCACCACGTGGCACTTGATATTGTTCAACCGCTGGGTCGGTTGGCGCATGAGCTTGGTCGGCTCCTTCTTCTCGGTCATTGTCGCCTCGATTATTCTGTCGTCCAAGACCATGGACTCGGCTCTTGCCGGTTTCGCGCTTGCATTTGCTCTTGATTTTGCCTCGTCGGTCATGTGGACTGTTCGTCTGTACGCCAACGTCGAGCTCCAGATGAACGCGGCCGAGCGTATTATCGAGTACACTGAGTTGTCTACGGAAGACCTCGGTGGCCAGAGCCCTCCCGCTGCCTGGCCAACTGAGGGCCGGATCGAGGTTGACAACCTGGTTGTCAGCTACGCTCCCGACCTGCCGCCCGTCCTCAAGGGCCTGACTTTCAAGGTCGACCGCAATCAGCGTGTCGGTGTTGTCGGTCGCACTGGTGCCGGTAAATCGTCGCTGACGCTGGCCGTGTTCCGTTTCCTCGAGGCGCAGTCCGGCAGCATTCACATTGACGGTATCGACATCTCCAAGATTAAGCTGCACGATCTGCGGTCGCGCCTGGCTATTATCCCACAAGACCCTGTCCTGTTCTCGGGTACTATCCGCAGCAACCTGGACCCCTTTGACACCCACACCGACGCCGAGCTCAAGGACTGCCTCGAGCGTGTGCACCTGACAACGTCGCGCGTGTCGTCTGCTGCCGCCTCTGGCCGCAACTCCCCGACCAACGAGGAGGGCGACGACATCAAGAACACCAACATTTTCAACGACCTGTCATCGCACGTCTCCGAGGGCGGTCTCAACCTGTCACAGGGCCAGCGCCAGCTGCTGTGCCTTGCCCGTGCTATTGTGCGCCGGCCCCGCGTCATGGTCCTGGACGAGGCCACGTCGGCCGTCGACATGCACACCGACGGTCTCATCCAGCGCAGCATCCGTGAAGAGTTTACCGACTCAACGTTGCTGGTGATTGCGCACCGTCTGAGCACGATCGCCGATTTTGACCGGATCCTGGTGCTGAGCGACGGCAAGGTGGCCGAGTACGGCACGCCGCGCGAGCTGTGGGAGAAGGGACCCGAGGAGGGTATCTTCCGCGGCATGTGCGAGGAGAGCGGTGAGCGCGAGAAGCTCGAAAAGGTTGTTTTTAACGCGTAGACTTGTCAGATCTTTTTTTTTTTTATCTATCGTTTTTGATATATTTTTTATTTGATTATTTGGCTATTCAATTTTGGGGGGGGTGGAATAAACAGTGCCCTATGGGTAACTTGAAGTTTTGCTTTCATGCTTCATATCTCACATTTTCCTATTTGGATATTTCTTGTTCCTTTTAAAATCATTTCTCTATAAAACGTTCTTGATTTGGTTTATTTTGAGTACAAAAAAAAGCTCCTGCTGTTTTCATATTTTACATCTGGCATTTGAATACTGCCAAGATGTTTTAAATGCTGGTTATATAAAATATATACGCTTGCTAAACTATATACTTATTTTGGGTTATGCTTCTGAGTTGTGTTGTCTTTATTCATTCTATCGTGGTCGTCATATCGTATACGTCTTTCGTCTTCTTCTTAATCGTCAATAACATCGTCAATGCCAGTGATTTTATCATCTCTGTATGACACCCTCCAGGTCTTCAAACGACGGCAGCCGCAGCTCCTCACGCTCGCCCACCTCAGCAATGCGCTCTTGGCCCTTCCACAGGTACCGCACATGCAGCACCTTCTTACCCTTGGCCCGGCGTGGTGTCCGGCCCTGGTCCCGGTCGCGCTCGCGCTCCTCGCGCTGCTTCCGCTCAAAACTAGGCGCCGGGTCCCAGAAGCCCAGGATGCGGTTCTTGCGCAGACCCCGCGGGATAACCAGCCGGTCGCCACGCCACATGTACTCCTCCTGCTTGCCGCCATTCTCTTTGGTGGCGATATGCACCACCGACGCGTCCATGCCGCTGTCGGCCGCAACCACCAAGGCAGACACGGCCGCCGTCACATCAGCCACTTCAAAGTCGGGCGCCCAACCGTTGCGCGAGGCCATGCCGACAAGCGCAGGGCCGGCGCTGCCGAGACCACTCGTAGCACTGTCGTGGCGGTCATGGCCGTAGGCACTTCCACTAACACTGCTGCTATCATCTTGCTCATCAGGGTCGTCGGTCAGGGCTACACCGTACTTGGCACTCAGAATGACAAGCTCATCATCGCGCGGGCTCTCGTCGTCGAGGCCAGTAGCAGGGGCGTTACGGCCGGGTGCGGCATTGATCATTTTGCGCTCCAGCAGTTTCTGGGCGTCGACCGATGTCGCCAGAATCATGGTCAACTCGTCGGCCTCGGCGCGGTGTCGAGTAATGATGCGGTCCTCCACTTCGTCAAAGACAAAAGCATCGTCTTCGTCAGTGTTTTCAGTCTCTGCAGAACCGACAATACTCTTGGCGAGATCCGCCCGTGCCTTGCGTCTCTTTTGCACGGCCTTGAACCAGAGCTTGACGGAGCGCCAGTAGATTTGGGCAAGCTCACGCACGGCCATGACGGCCACGGGCGCGACAGACGCCCAGAAAAAGAGCTTGCTGGCAGACAACGACGAGGCACCGCCCGTGGGCAAAAAGAGGAACGGCAGCTTGAGGCGCTGGCCCATACGCGACCAGTAGAGCGAGACGTGCACGGCACCGTTTCCGCCATTGAGACCGCTGCCGCCTCCGCTCAGTGCAATTTCAATACCGAGCTTGGGCGGTGTCGTATTGGCGGGTGTCGTGCTCGAGAACCCATTGGCTGTGTTGCTGGCCCAGCCGCTGCGGATGCCCCACCAGCGGAAAGGCGCGAGGACACGAACGGCAAGGTAGCCGTCCGATGACGGCAGAGACAAGACACTCGGGAGCAGACTGTCGGCAGAGCATAGCTCGGCCTCGACGCGGAGGGCACGCTGGGGAGTGCGGCGCTGGCGTGCACGCTTCTGCTTGTTGGCAGAGTATCTAGTCGGCGGCTTACGCCAGAGCGGTGTCAAGAAGATGGTGCGTCCGTAGCGGACATATGTGGCCATAGAGCCTAGGCCGGTCGTGGCCGTCGAGATGGTCCATGTACCGTGGGGTGCAACTGCAGCATCGTTTGCCTTGCCTGCAGAGTTTGCTGGGTCAACGGGCCGAGCCAGCGAATTCATGTCGATATCGACACCCTTGAGACCACGGTCAGATGGCCCTGTGAGGGGAACACCGGCGTGCATGCCAAGCTCATGGGGGCCAATGCTGTAGCCGACCTCGACCATGGGAGGCATAAAGGGAGCCAGCAGCGAAGATGCTTCAGACGACGAAGACCACCAGGTGTTGCCGCTGTCAGCACACAAAAACAGGTTGCCACACGCTCTCACGCGGCGCGAGATACCCAGACCCAGTCGAGGCATCGGGGCTCTGCCGGTAAGAGTCGAGAACAAAGTCGACAGCAGCGGCGGCGAGGTAGCACCCCAAATCGAGACAGGCTCAGCACCTTGGACCATGACCTCTACATTGACAGGCTGGGCATTGGGCGCACCAAATAGGCGAGTCTCAATCTTGCGAATCGAAGCAGGCAGGGTTGGGATGGAGTGTGAAATGCGGGTGGTCATGGCCATGCGTGGCAGCACCTCCGTCTCTATATCAATGATAAACGTCGGCGGTGGTGGCCAGGGCGCGGTGGACGCAGGGCCGGCCGCTTCCCTGACTGCAATAGCCGCGGCCATGGCACTCTGAGTCCAGAACTCTTGGCGGTAGCCGACAACGACACAGCCGCTGGCGCGCGCATGGACAAGCTGGGCGATGCGGGCCGGGCCGAGCACTTCAGACAGCAGCGGCTGGTAGCGGTCGCCCAGAGGTGGCAGTATCTCAGGACCACCGTTTCTCGCAGCAAATGCAGGCGCTGTCGACAAGGCGTATGCAGAAGCCGACAAGGTCAAGATGGGCACTCCACAGCGGGGCGCAGTCCATACGTCGGCAGTGTCGGCAGCGGACGACAAGGAGCGCTGGTGACCTTGCTCTCCTTTTGCGGCGGCCTGGTCTCTGCGGAAGAAGCCGTAGCGGTCTCTGAGGATGTTGCGAATGACCGTAATGTTCTTCTGCAGCTCCGAGAGACCATTTTGGGTGTAGACACGCATGCCGGGCAGCCCAAACCGCACAGTCTGGGTGAGAGAGTAGTCAAGAGAGGTCAGGTTGGGCGCGCTCGGAATGAGACTAGTCTTTACGTTGCCGTCAACATCGACATCTTCCGCTCTGCCGCCGCCGGTCACTGCGTAGCGAGCACCCAGGTCGGTTGTTGTCTGAAAGTCGTTTCTGCGGACAAAGGCCGACCGCACCGGTGCAGGGAAAGCCTTTGCCGCTGTAGCTGTGTTCATCTTGCTATCCGTTGCTGCAGCCTGCTCATCATCACTCTCTTCGTCGTTGTCTTCATAAAAGTAGCCATTGTTGGCAACAATCTCATCCTCCAGGTCGTCCAAGAAGCGATTGTATTCAAGTCGCTGGACAGGGTCGATGAGGGTCGCATAGGCATTCTCAATTTCCATAAAGTAACGCCGGACCACGGGTCTGAGCGACTCGGGCATCAGGTTACTAGTGATGGGTTGGGAGTGGGAAAAGGAACTGGGCGACGATGTGAAGGTAGAGCTGCCGTTGCTGATGCTGCTGTTGAAGAGGCGGAACAAGCGGTAAAAGGCGAACCGCACATCAAAATCGATGCGGTCCTCCACAGAGGCCATAGGCAGCGAGGCTGTCAGCTGCTCGCGCGAGAGACCGAGGAGCTCATAGTGTGTGCGGTAGACAGGGATGACATAGGCCAGGTCGACAGAAGGGTGCACGGGTGCATCTGATTTGAGCTGGTCGATCTCGTCCAGCAGGTGGGCATCGTCCAGCTGCTGCTCCTGGCCCTTGGTGGTCTGGTTCTCAGTCGATACGGACGGTGTAGCCAGCCCCGGACCCGACACCGGCGTGGTCTGGTCCTCTGGCACCATGCGAGCAGTAGTCGGCGTCGACCAGCTATCAATGTGGTGGTCGCTGGCCTCGATGACGGTGACCTGTGCAGACGACGGAGCCCGCGACCGGCTTCTCTTGGGTGTATAGCTACCGCGCTTTGTGCTGGTATCGTCTTCGTCATCATCATCGTCATCGCGGCCGTCCACGGTTGCTGTATCATCGTCGTCTTCCTCTTCAGCTTCACGCACAGTGCTGTAGGAACCGCCAAGGTAGTCCTCTTCGGCCTGCCATGGCGAGTCTGTCAGGGCCTCGGACCCCGCAGCAACGTGGGCTAGGCTGCTGGCAAGCTCAGGAAACGGGTCCAGCCCGCCTCCTAGCCCGCCTAGCCCGCCTAGCCCGCCCGTCATGCCAAAGCCGCTAGTGTCAACGCCGGCCCCGCCATAGATGGACGGCGCGCGCGAGCCGCTACGGCTATACCCACCGCCACCGCCATAGCTGCTGCTGCCAACAGAAAAGATGGATTGGGCATCAAAAATGGACGAGGCGCTGTCGTCAAAGCCGAAATCAAGCACGCTGCGAGTGGATGCGAACTGGTCGGTCAGGGAGAAGCGGGAATCGTTTGCGGCGGCCGTATTTCCGTAGATGCCGGCAGAAGAATCTGAGTTCGACTCGGCCGGTTCGCCCTCGGGAATGGACGGCTGCAGACTAGTCGAAGATGAGGCGCGCGAGGACGACGAGTAGACTCTATGGGATGACGACGACGGGTTGGACACGAGCGATTCGCGGGACTTTCCCTGGGAGCCACCGGAAGACATGCGGAGCAGCGACGAGGACGAGCGGTTGGAGGGGTTGGAGGAGCGTGAGCTGCCATGGCGGCGTGAGGAGGACGGCTTCTCGGTTTTGTCGGTGGCTGTCGAGCTGGACGACGACGGGGTATTGGACGACGACGAGCCGGTGCTGCGGTGGTTGGACGACGACGAGCGCGATGAGCGCCGCCGCGAGTCGGACATTGCGGGGAGTTGGGCTTGGTTGTCTCAGAGGGAAGGTGCGAGTGAAAATGACGAGTAAGGCAAGAGCAGTAGCAACAAGAACAGCAAGAACGACGAGCAAGCAGGAAACAGCAAGAAGAACAGGAAGGAGCAATTGCAAAGCCAAATCTCTAGGAAAAGAAGGAGCGATGCAGAGACAAGTCATACAAAACTTCAACAAAATAAAAAAATATAAATAAAATAAAAACACAAAAGCATAAAGGCATAAAAGCATGAAAGCATGAACGCAAAACATGCGAGCGTCGACAGCTCAGAGTCGGAGAGTTCAGATGGGTCTACTTTGGGTGCCTCGCTGGCGGCCGTGTTTGTGTTTGGGTTGCAGCCCCTCTTGCATACAGCAGATGCAGCAAGGGTCCGCAGCCCAATCACAGAGGGGCTATCTGCAGCAGCTGTAGATAAATAATAAGATTAAAATTAGTTGAATTGATACTGAATTAATATTGAATTTTCAAACTATAACAGAATGAAACAGATAACACATTGCTTTGCTGGCTCTGCTTGTTCCTGTGTTCATGGCGTTCCGAGTCGAGTCGACACTTGGAAGTCGCTCTTTCCTTTCTTGCGCTCTCTCTGCTTACTCGGTAATACAATGCAAGATAACGCTCACCGCCACCTTCCTGACGTAACAGAACGGGGCCACCTGGAAAATATGGGGGGGAGGGTTGATCTCCAGTCTCTACACTCTATATGCTTTAGTCTCCAGACTACAGCACGGCCAACAAGGCAATGCAGCTTGCAGTGATAAAGAATATAAATATGAATGTGATTAATCGAGATGGACGCGGATGGGGCAGCAGCCGTGGTGTGGCATGATTGGGTTCGACTTACACGGGGTAATACTGCAGAGTAGAGGCAAGCGAATGGCGTCAACATTAGTACATTTGACTACATGAGCATCTGCGCAGGTCATCTTTTTGAGTTGAAGAATCAATTACTCTTCTCTATCTATATACATTTACAGCTTCAGGACCTGGTCCTTGGCGTAGCCCAGCTCCTGCAGAGCACCCGTCAGCTCGCCCTGGTCCGAGGGCGAGTTCTTGTTGCCCGAGACAGCGTTCATCAGGCCGGGTGGGCCGCACACAAACACCTTGATCTTGTCGCCGTTCTTGGGCTCGGGAAGCACCTGCTTCAGCAGGTCCTTGGTGATGTAGCCCTTGGTGCCGGCAAACTTGGCGTCCTCGGGCTTCTCGAGCACGTAGAACGCGCGGAACCGCTGCGGGAAGGTGTTCTCAATGTCGCGCAGCTCCTTGTGCAGCAGAATGTCCTTTTCGGAAATGTTGCCAAAGACGAGGGTGACCTTGGTCTTGTCGGTGGCGGCGTTGGGGCTCTTGAAGATGGCCTTGATCAGCTGGTACATGGGGGTGATGCCTGTGCCGCCGGCAACGAGGGCAATCTCCTCGTGCTTGTTGGGCGACCACTTGTACTTGACAATGGGGCCCTTGACGTCGAGCTTGTCGCCGGGCTGCAGGCTGTGGATGTGCGAGGACATGGCGCCGCCCTCGTACTTCTTGACCAGCAGGTCCAGGTGGCCCTTGGCGTCGTCGTCGCTGACAGGCGTGTAGGGGCGGATGACGGGCTTGTCGGCACCCTCGGGCTTGAACTTGGTCAGCAGCGCGCTGGCAGCCACCGCACCCGATACCTGGTCGGGCTCGGGCAGCTTGAAGCGCACAAGCTTGACGTTGTGGTTAAAGGTTTCGACGTTCTCAACCTCGAGGGGGACCCAGCCCTGCTTGCCGCCGGTCAAGGTGGCGTTGGTCGAAGCAGCAGCAGAGACAGAGGCGGCGGCGTCGGCGGCGGCAGCGGCAGCAGGAGCAGCCTTGGCGGCCACCTCGGCCTTGGTGATGCTCGAGTTGGTGTAGATGTAGTAGCCGCCGGCACCGGCAGCGAGGGCAGCAGCACCGATAATGGGAGCATTGCTGCTGCCGCCACCACCGGGTGCGGTCGAGTAGCGACGGGCAGTCTGTGGTAAAAGTTAGAATGGACTCGAAACGGTTGTCTGACGTCAGAATCGAGGGGGGGGAAGCTCAGTGAAAGCTCAGTCAATCGAAATTGAGCTCTATTGCTGCTTACCAGCTTGAGGGGTGACGAGGCCGCCTGGAAGGTACGGGAAGCTGCGCGGGCGAACATGTTGTCGGTATTGATACGGGTGAGGTAAGGTAGAGGAGAACAAGAAGAAGAGAGGAAGAGAAGAAGAAGCGAGACGAGACACACGCGGGAAAAGAATGGAGCAAGGTCAAAACCGGGAATGTGGGCGCATCCGAGCTATGCTGAGCTACCCAGGCGATTGCTATGACGCGCTTACAAAGCAGCACAACGACAAGCAATTACGCAACTCACAGCCAAGAATACTAGTAAACAAAGCTGTCAAGGCCGGGGACCGAGCTGGACGAACAGACGCCGCCTAAAAGTGGTGCTCCTGCCGTTTTCAATTGCAATACCTCGAGGCGCAAAGAACGGCAGATAGCGGTAGAGGCTACTACTAGAATCACAGCTACAAGTGTTCCGACGCAGCTTGCAATACACCAAGTGCCTGTTCGTATATCCGAGCATTTTCGGTGCGGCTATTTGAGTCTTTTGTGTGTATACGACATCCTCAGTACATGCAGCTATGCTCATGTCTCCAATTGCTTGCAATCAAATGGTGCATGGCGTTATCGATCAGTTGCACGTGATCCCCCGATCGCTGTTTCCGTCATCATTCTTTCCGCCATCATGAAACCGCATTCCGATCGACGCTTGTATCATTATGTAATCACTTTAAAGTTTGTCATGTCACTTTGATCTCGTAGAGTAAAAAGTTGAAATATGAAAAGATAATGGATTCAAGTAACAGTAGAAATCTGTTCCTACACGGTCTCCTACTTTTGGTCCTGGAGAACAACATGCATCGCCGTCTTTGTCAAGAACGCCATCTCCCTAGAAACAGCACAAAATAACAGCAAATAATGCAGATATTGTAGAAATTAAAACGTCGTTACATGCAATGAAAATAAGAAAATAAGAAAAAAGTAAATAAGAAAATAATAGTAAAAGAAACACTCGCGATGCAGACATAATAAGATAGGCAGAGGTAGGAAGAGGCGTGGCACAATGCCAAAGGGCGTGCCATAATCTCCGACACCTCAATGGTAGTTATACAAAAAGGGAGTATGCAATGATCCGGCAAGCGGGCGGTGGTAAGTGGTAAATATGATTGGTAAATGGTTTGCGGTCGATAGGTGGTAGTTCGTTAAAGCTAAGAAAAAGCTAAAGACATCAAACAGACTCAGGCTCTTTCTCCTTGCTGGCAGCCGTGACAGGCTCGTCGTGCGCAGCATCTGGTAATGGGCCGAGAGTCGATGGTGTCAGGGCGTCGCCCTTCTTGCCAAGCACGTCCTGGCTTCCACGCCGCATCATGCCCACATCCTGGTGGTTCAGCAGTGTCGGCGTGTTGGCTTGCGAGCCGCCTCGTTGCCCATGGTAGTGCACCACCTGTGGAGGTGTCTGGCCGACTTGCGTGCCGAGAAGGTGCTGGGGATACGGGTCGAGGTCCTTGCTTGATGTCGAGAAAGTCGATACAATAGGCTGGTGGTAGCCGTTGGAGTTGGACACATTGCTCGTTGTTGGCGTGTGTCCGGCTGTAAAGCCCTGGTGTTCGGCCTGTGTTGGTGTGCCGGCGTCGTTGGGGCTGCCTGCTCCGTCGGTCATGGTGGGAATAACCGCACCTGTCAGGCTGTTCATGCCGCCTTCAATATCCCGCAGCAGCCGCACGTACTCCTCCGGCACGAGTCCACTCTCCTGCGTCTTGGGGTCCATGGCCACCAGCCAGCCCTGGCCGTGTCTATATGACACCCAGATAATCTGGCCCTCCACAAGCGGCAGCTCGTTTTCGTTCTCTCGGTCAAAGTCAAACAGTGCAACAGCCTTGCCGTGCATCTCTTCGTCTGGTGATGTAATAGTAAATTGGTAGTCCCGCGAGTAGCGCGACTGGTCGTCCTCTCGGTGGTCGGGTGACGAAATCGGGCTGGATGCATCCGATTCGTGCTGGAATGATCCGTAGTTATGGTGTGCGCGCAATTGGTAGTTGTTCATCGAGTGCCTTGCCTCGTCAGGCGGATATGTGACGAATTCGCCGCCAGGGCCATTGGCCTCGTCGCCCGTCTGGTTCACATAGTAGCGCTCGCTGCCATCGCCGCCTGTACCAATATAGTATCCCCGCTCATGGTCAAACGCGGCAGGGTTTAGAATGGCTCCGCCGCCGCTGCCGCCACGGCCACCAGCGCCAGCGCTGGCATCGGGACCAGGGCCAGCACTGATACCCACAGGCTCTCCATACACGTCACGAGAGACTTGTGATCGCCGCTTGTCGTAGGCACTCGATGCCGACTTGTGCTTCCGGTGCCGTGAGCTCACAACTGGGCTCTGCAAATCTTCGTCTTCGCTCCATGGTGGTCCGTCGGCAAGGTAGATAGGAGGAATGTCAGTGGCACGGTTGAATGACGCACTCGTCCAAGAGCCGTTCTCCCATCCCGACGAGCCGCCATCCCAAAAGACTGGTGGGGGGTCGGAAAGACGCCGTTGTGATTGAGAGTCTATTGACGGCGTCATGAGCACCGACGACGGGCGGGATGGCTCCGGGGGTGGGCCATAGTGAAGTGGGTGCGAGGGGGGGTAGGCAAAATCTCGGACAAGTGCGTATGGTAGGCTCGACGGGTAAATTGGGAAGATGCTGGATACCGGGCGTGACCGCGGGGGTATTGATCCCGTCGAGTACTGTGACAGTCTGTTTTTGGATACGTGCGACATTGGCCGTGAGAGATTGGAGCGGCGCACTGGTGGGGATGTGGCCAGTGGCGTTGACGAGGACTGGCTTGGAGACGGTTGTGCGGGCTTTGAGGGGGTTGAAGTCGAAGCTGAAGTCGAAGTCGAAGTAGCTGAACTGCTCAGAGTAGTCAGAGGAGGGGAATTTGCTGGCGATGAAGACGAGGGAGACACAATCGAAGTCATTATCGGATCTGGAGAATGAAAATGCGCTGAAGGGCGATCGCGCACAGGGAGGGAGATAGTGAGAAGAGAGGGGGAGGGGCCAGGAACGGTCTCCTTTTTTTCCCCTTGTATCTTCTTTAGGTCTAGAGAGACTTTAGAGAGCCTTTAAAGAGACTTTAGCAGATGGGTGGATGAGTAGATATGGAAATCGATATGCATGTACAGTAACGTGCTGGAAATAGGTGTGAACACGAGGGTTTTTCTCCGCTGTTTGACTTGCCCAAGGTACGGAGACCCGATGGTTGGGAGGGGGGCGCCTGTCGAGAGTAGCTGTTGCGAGTAGTTGGCGTGTGTCGTTGTGGACCCTATTTTCGAGTAGCGCCCCAGTCACCGCTTCAGACTTTGGATCGTTTAACTTAGCCCAAGGCTAGTAGGCCGTTTCTGGTGCAGACTGAGATTGAGTGACAAGTGACGAATGGTAGTTGTGAGCAGAGAAAGTATAATTGACAAGAGACGAGTCTGTTGTATCGTAGTGGATTGCGATGTGAAGATCGATGGTGTACAGGTCGAGAGAGCCTATTGTTCTTTTCCTGTCGTTTCTCTTTTCTCTTTGTCGCTTTCAGCACTAGCACTGTAACATGCACAGAGTTGTTCTAAGCCGTTCTGAAGCCGAAGACGGACGTTGGTGGATGTCTCACTAATTAAGCTGCGAGAATGGAGATTGTCGGCAATCGATGGTGGCAATGCGGTTTCGAATAGAGCGAATAGAGGGGCGTATGCGCAGAAGCAAATGGTAAGGACGCAGGTAGAGATGCAATAGGCAGACATTCGTCGACGGCGGCTCAGATTGCAGAACTCAAACCCCAAACTCGAATGCGTACATGGGATGGGTGTGTCTAAGAATAGAACAGGCCTATACGCCGGTGGCAGAGCGCTGTAACGGCCGGCGTAATCGAGGCACAGGTACTAGTTAGGCACTAGAGCCGAGGAACGAGCACTAGAGGAAGTACTGTGAAGATTGCGAACGGCAGAAGCTGGCAAGCAGGTGGAAGAGATATAGTCTGTTCGTAACAGAGGGATCGACGACGGTCCAGATATTGAATAGTCGATTGCCGGTCTATGAGAGACGGGAAATGTGGAAGTCGCTAACACTGTCGGGCGCGCAATTGCTATAGACAGAGAGTCTTAGGAATCGAGGCTCAGCTTGGAGACGCAAGAATTGAGGTAGGGATCAGAGATATTCAAGTAGACGGGAAGACGCAAGACGAGAAGTGCTAGCGGAAGAATGGATGCGGAGGAGGTTCGAAGATCAAAGAACGGTGCTGTCACAATAGAATAAGCAAGAGGAAGAAGCCAATGGCGACAAGACAACAAGGCGTATGAGTGTAAGAGCGAGATGGCGAGAGCAAAGATGCCAAAGACAACGGTGAAAGGGAGTGGGAAGAAGGAATGGTAGAAAGACAGAAAGACGGAAGAAGGAAAAGGGAAAGAGAAAGAGCAACGAATAGCAAGACAGGACGAGAAGTAGGAGTTGCGTTGATGGCTTGAAAGGGAAGGGGTGGCCTACCAGGGCCTTGTTAAAGGCAGGTGCGAAGGACGAGCGCAAGGTGTTCCTGGAAAGGGAAGGAACGAACCAGCAGCACGAACAGAGGAAAGAACAGGAGCAACTGTTGTTGCGCAATCACAGGATTCTATATACTGAGCAGGCAATAAAGGAAAAGCAAAGCAAAGAACATATACACAAAAGGCTTTGGTCTGTTCTGTCTTTCCGCCTGTCTCTCTTGAGTTCTATGCTCGTTGCCGGCTGGTGTATGGGGCGGCGGTGCTATTGCTAAGCGCGCGCTGGCGGGGTGGGAAGGGGAGGGGAGAAGGAAGCGGAAGGAGCAACTGGCAGCAGCAGTGACTGCAGCACATGTTGCCATTTTACCTTGTTGGATTGGGACTGTAAGGGAAGGTGGCACGGTGCGCAGAAAATAGGTACAAACGGCAGACAAGAGACAAGCACAAGCAATGTCTCCAAGCTTACAAATCAATAAATATAAAGAGCTCTCATTAGCATATAAGATGGCAAACAGTGAGACATGCATATATTCACTTGTGCAGATGATGATGGAATAAAGGTGAACAAAGACAGCCAACCAAGCTTGAAGATGGCACTCAAACAGGCAGACACGCAGGCAGGCAGGCAGGCAGGCAGACGCCGACGCAGAGCATGGCTGGGCAGCAAAGAGACAGATATAAGCATTGAAGACTGGAAAGGCAAAAAGGCCTGATCTGCTTTTCTGTTTCCCCGTGGCCAATATTTTAGGGTACACGATACAATATCCAAGTAACCAGAATGCACAGCAGGACCCTTGCTGGTGTGAACACATACGGAGTGAGCTCCGAGGACCAGGCAAAACGGTATCTAGGGCTCTCGGCTCTCGAATCTACCCAAATCTCGACTCAATCTCGACTCAATCTCGACCTTATTTTTAGTGCGTCTATCAGCAGATATGGCGCATTGTTTTTTCTTGTTTAATATAACACGGAGCAGTAGGCGGGGTTTCGTCTGTGCTGAGGCTCCGCTTCACCCGAGAGGGAGAGATGAGATGCCAGGGTAGGTCGAGGTTGTTGAGAAAAGTATCATATTATACGGCTGTAGTGGTTAATAAATAGCACGAGACAAAGCCGAGAAGCCATCTACAGCCGCCATTTTTACACATGCTGATTCTACTCAGTATCTCAATAGCTTCCTTTGCTGCAGTTGAGAGTTGCTCGGGCTGCAATGAAGAGGAGTCCAGATGACAAGCCGATTGATAATATACGCCGGAAACAAGGTCTCATTTGCAGCAGAATACCCTACACTGAATACGAGTTACTCGGTAGGCGCTCTCACTGACTGCAGTACCTGCTTGGTCATGTTTTCAGTGCTTCACTCCCCAGTCTCGTCTGGCCAGATACTCTAATACGAGTAATCCTCGCGCCGCAGCTACTGCTCGTAGACCTCTGCATGCTGTTCTATTTCGGGATCAGGTTGGTTCCGCACATGTCGTGCTCCCTCGTCCGCCAGTCAGATCTCTGCATGTCTCCAAACCATCTGCAGGCGGCCCAAGGAGTGTTTCAGGTTTGCGGGCGAATGAGAAGACTATATGAGGGAGCTGTATGAGTAGAAAGCTGGCCAATGGTAAGCTTCATCATAGATCCACCTTGGGGAAGCCATGATTGGTCACATGATATAAGTCAACCCCACCTATATTTTTCGCCACTTGTCCAAGCACAAAAAGTGCAGCTCCATCCTAGACGCAAAAAATGCAAACCTGACCACAACACCAAACAAGCTCAAAACGAGCAGCCATCTGCAACCATCGGACGCTCTTCTCGTACAGCATCGTATGCATCTGCATTCATCTGCATTTATCTGCATCATCACCTGCATCAATCGTGGTATTGAGTGCGCATGATCGGATATGCTAATGCTTGAGCACACTTTTATCTGCAGCAGTCTGTCCGCCGGATGAAGCAGCAGTCGCGTGCACCGTCGTGAACATTGACATCAACAATATTCTTCTACAACCTACAGGTAAGGAAGGATTTATCGAGAGGGAACTTGGAACTCAAGCAATATCTCAAACTCCTGATCGCGATCTACCAAGACTCAAGCTGCTGTTTCACATGATGAATTCTTTATATTGGAGCTGTCTGATCCATGATGACTCTTTTTTTTATTACGCAACTTTTCTGATCTACCACGTTTCAGCAGCTTTGATGATTGAAGATTGGAGATTGGAGATTGAATATTGAATACCCGCTGCTGATTGCTCTTGCAGCATCTCAGCTTTGGTCGTAACACGCGACTAACGGATCTCTCACAGGTACATCTGATTACTACATCGACCGGCAGTTTTCCGTCGACATATCGACTTATTACCAACCACCGTCCTTCTCCACCATCACCGCCGAAATGGCTGTTGTAAACGGCACGGACACGGCCGGCCCTAGTGCCTCAGCCGGCGCACCACAGGTAGAGGATGCGAGCGGCTTCAAGCTCAAGTTCTGCACCGTCTGTGCCAGTAACCAGAACCGGTGCGTCATCGTAGACAGTAGTTAGGAAGGGGGCTTGGGAGCGAGAGATAGTAGAGGCAAAACAAGAAGAGGAGAGAAAAGTAGAGTGATATCAATGATATTAATGCCCGTAGATCCATGGAGGCCCATCTCCGTCTTGCCGAGGCCGGCTTCCCCGTCATCTCGTTTGGCACTGGCTCGCTCGTGCGCCTGCCCGGCCCGTCCATCACGCAGCCCAACGTCTACCAGTTCAACAAGACGTCCTACGACAGCATCTACCGCGAACTCGAGTCCAAAGACACGCGCCTCTACAAGGCCAACGGCGTGCTCAACATGATCAACCGCAACCGCGGCATCAAGTGGGGCCCCGAGCGCTGGCAGGACTGGCAGGTCGGCCTGCCGCGCATCGAGCACACCTCGGACATGGGCTTTGTCGGGTCCGAGGGCGGCGTCGTCGATATCGTCATCACCTGCGAGGAGCGCTGCTGGGACGCCGTCGTCGACGACCTGATGAACCGCGGCTCGCCGCTCAACCGGCCTGTGCACATTATCAACGTGGACATTCGCGACAACCACGAAGAGGCGGCCATTGGCGGCAAGGGCATTCTGGACCTGGCGACGACGCTGAACCGCGCAGCGAGAGAAGAGCGCGACAAGGTAGGCGCGGCGGCGTTTGATGCGGGCGGCGTAGCGAGCCGGGCGAGCTTTGACGAGCGCGTGGCCGATGTTCTGGCCGAGTGGCAAGAGCGGTGGCCGAACCTGCCTGCTACATGGACTCTGGCGTGGTTCTAGACGTTCAGGGGCAGGGCGTGCTATGCGGCTATTCGGAAGCATCTCCGACATGTACTATAACCACAAGTATAACTACACCATCGGGACTATCACCATACATTACGACCTACACTATATACTACACTATCATCACGACACCAGCAATATCACAGCCATATACAGCATGGCAAGGCGGCTCTTATGCGCCGTCTAAATACCACAGTACCGCGCTGGTTTCACATCACTGCCAGCAAACGAGATAGTCCTATAGCTCATGACATTAAACTCTATTACTTAACACATACCTTGTTCATATGTGTTCTTTGCTCGTAGCTCTCTACTCTCGAGTATAATCTTGTCCGTCTTTGTAGAGCCAAGATCTGTACTGTCCGGATGAGACGAATGATGGTTGACGATCTGGGGAAGCCGCACATGTCAGTGCATCTTGACATCTGCAGCAATGCCGTCACAGCAATAGGCCTTCCATATATTCCCCAATGTGCACATGCAGTGTGTGTAGGAATTTCTCCCATCTCCTGGTGTCGTGGCCACTTCGGGACGCACATCAAACGTGGTGATTCATGCGGCGGTTAATTGTTGATGTGAATCACTAGTGGGATATGTTTATCTGATCAGAGGTCGAATCTGCGTATACAATTTTTCTAGTCTTATGCAATGCTATATGTTTACTCCAGACGCATAGAATTGTATCGCTAGAAATGGTCTATTATATGCAAAGACATTGACAAATAAAATAAATACCAACCTCAAACTATACGGTGAAATTATTTCAATTTGGTTTAAAACCTCGAAAAATATAAAATATCCATCAAATAGTTTGATGTTCACTATACAGTACAATACCAACACCATGATTTTACAGATGCAGCCGATGCCAACAAAAAATGGCCACGTCCTGCTAGGATGCCCGAATACATAGCTCTCCTGCAGCCATCCGTGCTTGTCATCGTTTTCGAATTCAATGTTCAATATGCAGCATGGCAAGGCTGGCATTGTCGTATCGAATACGAGATGCAACCCGTTGAATCGATCTCCATCAGCAAGGCTGCAGCTCAGCTGGCCGAGCCGTTTGTGTGGCTGCATGGCTGCGGCCGCGGTACTTGGTACTAGCCGCTTTATGTTACTCATACTGGCGCACATTGGCCTTCCGTGACCGTTCCCTGATTATTCCTTGACCCTTTCTTGACGATTCAAATTTGGTCTGTCAAGACGCGACGCCGTGCCTAAATTTGCACCAACTGATACTGGGCCAGTCAGCCCGACTTGACAGCCCTATGCCGGCCCTGGCCAATATTATTCCGCGATAGAGCTGCTAACAAACAGCAAGATCAGCAAGCTATCGGTCTGCTGGTCATCTCCTTCATCCATCACTCCATATCCATCACCCTCCACCACCTAGTAATTCTACAGATATGTACGATCCCGGAGCTGGCCGTGACGACATTACCGATCCGGTGGACACGTGACGCACATCATCTCCATCCCTCATCTCATCTCCATCGGGATGATTCTAGGGGATGTTCTCGGTGCTCTGGCCGGGCAATTCTACTATCAGGTGTAGTATTCCGCGCCCTCTTACGACCACTCCGTGCCCATCTCGTCTTTTATTCTTCTACATTCTACAGTCTGACTTAGTTTGTTCTATTGATCTATTTTTGTTTGGCTGCTGCCTCATAGCAGCTTGGCTTCGTAGATAGTATCTTATAAAATGAAGCAGACGGAGACTGCGAACAACCCGTGGCAACGATCGTTTACCGGTGACTGGCTTGGATGTCTTTCACGACTGTTGACATCGTACTAGTATATAGTTCTACTAAAACATCACTAGTCCTCCCGACCGCCAATTTACAGAGCGGTCTGGCTGCTTTGCCTTGTCAATGGCGGGGTCCACACCAATCTCCCAGTAGTACCTTGTATACTTGTGATTCTACAAAGTAGTAGTATCATAGCTGTGCGTCCGATGAGCGAGAGAAGAAACGACGCAAAGAAGAGAGGCAGAGAGCCTCTACGGAGTATCTAGCTTCACTAGCCCAATGACCCCTGATAATATAATATTAAATAAGCTATTATAGGCTAGCTCTGCAATCACTCAGTAGCCAGTAGCGCATAATGCTGAAGCCGGCCTGTAATACTGTCTAGCTCTGAGAGGGCATCGTGCCAATTCTGCGTGTAGATATGAACGGTCAACCTGCATGCTCGAGTATCAGGATCGAGGTTGTATCCAGGACGCCGTCGTACTGTCGATAACGTAGCAAGCCTTTTAATCTGTGAATATATCTACCATGAGACGGAGTATCTTGCCGAATTTATTTTGTTGTGAAAACCATTCCTGTTCTCGCCATTTTCCCATCATTTCTTTTGCGGTCTCAGTCCGATGTCTCGACTATGCCCTCAGCTTGTTTAAGCTTCTTTCTGACACCTCGCTCTTTGGCTAGTTTAGTATTTAAAAGTACATACACAAGTAAGTATCTCATAGAAACATTAATTCCCGGCCTTCCCTTCGATTCGCTTTAGCATGCGGGCCGCCGCCGGGGGTGTGATTGGACTCAGAAATTAAATGGGAAATTAGGCTTGCGTTGCGCATATTGGAGGGTAGAGTAGAGTAATAAGCATGAGTGGCGCGAGGAAGGAGCGAATGGCAATCTTATCTTATTGAGAAAGAACAAAATAACTCTTTCAGCCTTGAATACTGCCTGCTGCCACTGCCGCTGCTAAGGACACTGCCACTGGCATTGACATTGCTTGGTCAGCTTGCGCCCAGTCCATCTTCAATGCGCATTGTGCATCAACACAGGATAAACCTACAAAATACAACAACATACAAAATACAAGAATCTTGCAACATAAATAATAAATAATATGGTCCCATCCCACTTGCATGGGTATGACGGGGGTGGCTGAGAGCATGTGCAGACAAGGCTTGTCTCGCCTGGCTTGCTGGAGACTGCGCTTGCCCTGGCACGGCCCTGATGGGCATTAGTCTACAAAGTATCCATCCAGTCTGTTTGGACCTGGAGACTAACTAGCCATGCGTGCTCTTGCTTGTTTTGGCCGCCTCTCATAAACTTGGTTGTTCCTTCTTCATGTAGATATATGCTCGGTAGATATGTAGATGCTTACTTATCACATCACATCACCGTTAGCGCGCGCCAGCCGTTACTGTTCGTGACTGATATTGTTTGTACCTTACTTTCAAAAGTACTCTACCAGTCTATTTAATTGTACCTGAGCGACAGCAAATCAGCAAATGGCGGCCGCCATTCCTAAAGCAGGCTAACCTCAATCTAGACCGCGTAGACTCTTGTCTCTCGTCTCCTCCTCTACAGAACAGACTATCGCCGAGAAAGGGCGCCAGCGCCAGGGGTAATTTGGAGATTTCGAGACTCGTCGAATAGGAAGGAGCTGCGGGTAGTCAGGGCCCAGGGCCTAGCTGGTTCATATTCAGGCGCCCTTTTGCTCTTCTACTGCAGAGAATACACCATACGACAGACGACGTCTTGAGTCGATTCTCCGTCACCTGTGGTTGATTATTGATCTACTTGCACACCTCTATCCATGCATCTGCATCAGATCGGATTGGCTGTTGCTGATTTGCATTGCTTATTTTGTATTTTGTTTATTTTACTACAAAGTATGCCGTGCTCTTGTTCTCTCAACTCCGTTCTCTCTGCAGCATCTCCAACTCCCGTCTTCGAGCCTTCCGCTTCCGGCGGACTGTTCCTCATTGTTCGTTCCTTCCTTTGTAGATTTGATATATCTTTGTACCCCGGATGCTCCTTCCTTTGTGGTTTCTTATAGCCATGTTTCGCTCGCTTTTCCCTTTTCTCTTTTATTTCTCTTTTATTTCTCTTCTTCTCTTCTATTCAGGGATTACTATAATAGTTTTAACCGAATATCTCTAATTAATACTGCTACTATTGTTCGCGACTAGCCCCATCGCTTCCATCTTCTAATAATATCTACAGTCCCTTTGCCTGTTGCCCTCCGGCCAGCGTTTCAGCATCGCCCGCTGCTGTGTCGCAACTGCTCTCTCTTGTGCAAGACTCTAGACTCTCCTGCCTCATGCCTGCTAATTATCAACTCGTAAAGTACGAGCCTGTGCCTCTGATTGCATTGTCTCGGTCGCGCCTTCCTGGCCGCTGCAGTTTTTTATTTCCCGCTTTCTCTTTCCAAATTCCCTCTCCCTATCCCTCTCAATCGCACTTTCCCTACTTGTAAGATTATTAGTTACTTCCTGCCATTATCTACTTATCTTACCTTGCCATTTCACCATTCCCGATTCCACTTGTTCGTTGTGACTGTCAGAGATACCTCTCCCACCCCCTATTGTGGCACGACCAGCGGTGTACCTGGTCTTTTGTCTTTTGTTTTGTCTTTTGTCTATTGTTTTGTCTTTTGTCTTTTGTTTTGTCTTTGACTTTCTGCTCTTGCCTCTTCCCTTCCTGTGCTCTCTCTCAGCTCGCAACACCCCTTCCTCTCCACTCGCTCCTTCCTCTGTTCTTCCTCTTCCCTTCCATTTCTACGGAGCACCTTCCACCTCCAGCGGCCTACCCCTTTCACACCCTATTAGTCCCCTTTTGTCAAATTCTACTCCACCCCTAGCCACTCTGTCTCTCCTACCCGCCCTGGTCTAGGTCCTCGCTCTCTTTCGCTCTCTCTACCTCTACCCTCTCTGTCTCTGCGCCTCTATTCTCTAGACTCTACTCATTGCTTCTGTCTCGGTCTCCCTCCATTCCACATTTCATGCACAAGCTACCCCTTTTGTTTTCACCTTTACTTTCATTCAACATTCAACATTCTTGTCACTCGAACAGCGACTGCAATCAACTGCACTACCAAGCTTATTTCCAAGCGCATCAGGGTCTGGAAACCTAACGGCGACAAGCAACAAGCAACACGCATCAAGGCAACACGACGACATCCGTCTTTTCTCTCTTCTCTCGCTCTCTTTTACGATCCTCGATCAACACCACATTCCTTTACCATCACGACTGACGACGACAAGAGATCACGACGCAAGACATCATACTCTAGACAAGACACCACACAGACACGGAACAAGAACACACAACACAATACATCGCGACTAGACGCGCTGCCAACCTCCTCCGCATCGTCTTAGCACGGCCGTGATATTCACTAAACTATGAATAACCGAAATGCACCACTATCCCCCGTGTCTATAGGTGATAGTGACTGGCCCAGTAACGGCTACTCAATGGCCAAGGACGACCCCTATGCCAACGCAAACCCAAACAACCGCGGTCAGATAGTCTCACCTCCCAACTCCGACGGCTCTATCGCCGGCTCCCTTCCCAGCCCCGGCACGGGTCCTATGAGCGGCATGAGCTTTCCCAATGGGCCGCGCAGCGGTGGCCCTTCACCGCCACCCTCTGTAGGCCGCTCCAGCGTCAACTCGTTTGGCCGCAGCGAGTCTGGACGCGGCCCGCCCCCCGAAATCACCGAGATCATACTCGGCGAACACTATGTCGCGTTCAAGCGCTTCTTGTCTCAAACATCACGCGACGGCAAACCCAACCCCCCGGCTAACAAAGCCCGCGACAAGCTGCAGCGCCTCACGTCGGTCCAGTTCCTCGAGCTCAGTACCGATGTCTTTGACGAGCTGCTTCGCCGCCAGGCAGTCAGTCGTCGCGGAAATGGTGGTCCCCAGAATGGCGGCCCTCCCGCATACCTGCTGCCCGAGGACAACTTCCACCCAAAACGTAACCAGGCGCGTCAGAAGCTTGCATCACTAGGCCCTCCTCGCTTCCGGGACCTGGCTACAGACGTGTTTTGCGAGCTGGAGCGCCGGTTCCCGCCTTTTATTACTGGCGACATTCCCCACATGAACGGCGGATTCCCGCCGCGAGGCCAGAGCCGGCGCAGACCGTCTGAAGCCGGATCAGTAATGTCGATGCGCAGCGGTGTGGGACTAAGCGGTCTCGGACCAGGAATTCCCGGCGGTGGCAACTCTGTACCACCATCGCCCGGCCTACCGCCAAATGGCTACGACCGGCCTCTGCAAAAGCAATTACAAAGCAACACGATTGTGCCGAACAAGAGCACAATGGTGGAGGAGGACGACGATGCCGTGACCAGCCCGATGAGCGACATGCCCAACGGAATCCTGAACGGCAGTGTGGCCGACGAGGCAGAGAAGAAGAAAGTTATTGATGAATACGAAGCACAACTGAAAGACTTACGAGAAAAGATGGAGAACATGGAGCAGGACATGAAGCGGAGCCGGGACGAACTGGATGCCGAACGGTCGCAATCATCAAGCGACAATGTTGAGAAGCAGGAGTGGCAGGCGACACAGCGCGACCTGGAGACCCAGCTACAAGAGGCACTGGACCTGAACGACACATTGCAACAAGACATTGACCGGCTTCGCAATGAACAGTCGGCGGAAGAGCGCCAGCTGCGAGCACAGATTGACGAGCTGCGGCAATCTCTGGCCGACGAGGCCCGAAACAGCAGTGGCGGCAGCGGTGCCAACGACGCGGAACTAATGCGCGAAAACGAAAACTTGCGGGAAGCACTGCGCGAACAGCAGCAAGTCACCGACGAAGTGCGCGGCGAGGCGCAAGAATTCCTGCGCGAGATGCGCCTACTATCGCAGCAGAGCAGCGCCTCGTACGAGAAGCATGCGGAGCTGGAGCAAAAGATCGAGGCGCTCGAGGCCGAGGTGCGCGAGTGGCGCAACCGGTACGCACGCAGCAAGACGCAGCAGCGCAACATGCGCGCATCGTCCATGGGCGTCCCTATCGAGGAGGATGCTGGCCGCTATGTGCGCGAGCAGGGCTTCACAACAGAAGACGGCGTTGTCAAGGACGTGCACGTCACCAAATTCCAGATTGCCGTGGACGAGTTGCTGCGGCGCGCACGCACCGAGGCGCCCGAGCGCACAGTGGACTCGATGAAGGCCGTTGTTGTGTCGGTGCGCCGCATCACCAAGGACATGGACGATGCCATGTCGCAGCAGCAGGACGAGGAGTCGGCCGAGCAGCTGATGAAGCTCAAGACGCGCGTGTCGAGCACGGCCAACAACCTGATTACAGCGACCAAGAACTACAGCATGTCTGCCGGCCTATCGCCGGTGTCGCTGCTGGACGCTGCTGCGTCGCACCTCGTGGCGTCTGTGGTCGAGCTGCTGCGCACCGTCAAGATCCGCACGACGCCGGCCAACGAGCTGGACGAGGACGACGAGGGCAGCGTGACGCCCGTCGAGTCCAATGCCAGCTTCTTCTCGCCGGGCAGCAACGGCCAGACGCCCGCAACCACCTACTCTTCGGCTTCGGCCCCGCAGAACTCTCTGCCGCCGCCGCCGCCGTTCCAGGGTCTGGGCGGCATCCGCGACAGTGTCGACTCGTCTGCGTACAGCCCTATTAACTCGCCCCGCGATTCTGTTGATCGCTTTGGTGGCGGTTATGCTAATGGTCGCGCCAACGGCAACGGCATGAACGGCAACTACGGCATGAATGGCATGAACGGTATGAAGCCTGCAGGCCTGAACCTCAAGGGCAGCATGAACGACAGCAACTTTGGCCCGCCATCGCCTGTGCCCGGCCGCGCCGACGAGCGTACCGAGGACCTGAAGGCCATGCTCGACGACCAGACGGCTACCATGGTCCAGATCATCCAGGACATGGTGGGCTCGATCCGGAGCGACGCGCCCGTGCAGCAGATCACCGGCCAGATCAACGATATCACGGATATTGTGGGCAAGGTGCTGGCGGAGACCGAGGCGAGCGGCAACGGCGACCCGTCGCTGGACAAGCTTGCAAGCTGCCGGCAGCGGCTGGTGGACGCGGGCGAGCGCGGCGAGCAAATGTACGCATCCGAGGCGAGCGGCGGGCGCAAGATGGACATGCGGTCGTGGACAACGTCGCTGCCGCCGATTGCGTTTGAGATTGCGCGCGAGACCAAGGAGCTGGTCAAGCGGATTGACCGGCTTGTGCTGGGCGACGGCGAGGACTTTTCATAATAGGGAGGGGTCTCGCTGTAGTTTTGTCTACGTGATTTAATGTTGATTGCCTAATCCTATTGGCCTGCATTGCATTTTTACTTGCACCTGGCACCGTTGCATCGTTTCTTTCCTAGGCATACCCCTTTTATTCTTTTATTCTATTCTTCACTTTACCCTTTACCACTTCACTTCGACTACCTTGGTATATACGAGATCATGTCTCTTTTCTTCTATTCTCTCTCTATTCACCATTACCGCTTTTTTGTTCTATTCTCAATTCCAAATCTTGTTCTTGGTTTTCTCCTCTACAGTACCATGGTACTCATTGTTAGTGGTTTGCTTTCTGGTTTTTGTTTACTTATTGGTGTCGTTTGTTTTCAATTCTTTTTTTTTTATCTTGTGTTCTCTAGCATTGAATAATCTTATTTCTTTTCTGCAACTACAAATGTCCCTACCACTAAATGAAATCAACGCGTCTACCTGCCTACAAGCTATCGCCTATGTCTGCCAAGTCTGCCCGTAGACTACCCTACTGATAGGCACAGTCTAGGCAGATCTCCCGATCCGTATCAAACGTGACCCTTCTACCCGGCTTTTTGCAGGGGTTGTCCTGGCCGGCAGCGCATCGATCGAGGCCTCTCAAGGCATAGGTGCAGTGGCCGCACCCGTAGGCGATGCTGCTCCAGTGTTCGGTGCACATGGCTGCTGTAGATGCCGTTGTATATGTTGTTTAGGATGTTGTCAATGCTGTTGGGGTATAGCTTGAGTTTCTACACGATACTGATGGATGAACAGGTTGGATGCACACGCTACCGTATTTATACTATGCGAGGGTACTCAGCGCCAACAGTGACTGGCTGCTCGCGAGGCCATTCCAGCGATCTGTTCACTTCCTCGGCGAGGACCATCATTGTCGTCATCGTCATATGCAAACCAGTGACGACTTTACTTTGTTGCTCTTGCGTCACTGTAGTCTCCTTGCATGCACTTTCTCCTTCTTCACTGATTCCATCTCGAGGCTGATACCCGGGCCACTTGTAGTAGCACCTCTTCAAGAAAGCCTCGCCATAATACAAAAGACCTCCGAGGCCATGAGCTAGGCTGATTTATATAAAATAAATCAAACGTGACATAAAGATCATACTACAGCAATATACTTCAAACAACACCGGTGGCCTGAATAGGGCATCGTATCTTATATCTATGATTCCGCAAACTGGCTTGCCAAGATATGGAAGATCTGTCGCGCAAGATGCCCTTTGACATGCGCAAACAAATACGGACGACCGTACGAGCAAATACTACACTATGCATCATAATAACGACCTGCGATCACTGCATTTTGGTATTGTTGTTTCTATATTCAGTATTTGTACGGCAGCCGGTAATCATCCGTTCTGAGGAAGACTATTCTGGTCTGCAGAGCTCTATGATTATTGCAGTGTTGCAGAGCAGTTCCACCGCTATTCCGCACTCGCTCCTTGTCTATTTGTATGCTTGTCTCCTTGCTCTTTTTTCTGTACTCGGTAAAAGTCATGTCGGCATTCCTCTCCGATAATCGTCTTTGGTTCATGCCTCAAACATTGTCGGTCTTGTCGGGCATACTCGCTCCGAAGACGGTGGCCGTGCGGTAGAGGTTCTGTAGAGGTTCTGTAGAGGTCTACAGCCATGTACAGAGACTACTTTCAGCCGCACGGGTGTTATATTGGCTTGATCTCTACATGTTGCACCCATACTACACTCCTACGACGGCTCATTTGTAGAGAATATCCCGAATACAACAACTTGGCGGCTAGTCTTGGCTTTGTAGAGGAAAACTCGACTCATGCGGTTTGAATAATCACTTCACGAATTAAAATATGTCTTTGCACATCTTTCTCTTTTTTTTCTTTTCTTTTTCCTTCTTTTCCCTGCTTCTGTAGGGATCACGACCCGTCTTCTTTTCAGCCACTCACAATCGAGTGTTAGCGAGGTAGAATGACACTCCAAGTGGAGTGCGAAGGAAGGCTGAAAAAGGGCAGAATGAAAACAAGGAAACAAACAAGAAACAAATCAGTTTGTGAAAAGAAATCCCAGCGCACGTTAGTCGTGCAAGGAGAACCATCTCACAGAAAAGAAGACCTATGCAAAAAATATAGAGAATGAAGAAATCGGAAATCTACTGGTTGATAGAGGAGACAGAGGACATATGCTTGAATCAGAAGACGCAAGTTGAGTGACAAACTCCTCGATGCCCAGTCCGCAAGGCATACTTGCACACTGCCACGCTACAGATGATAAACAATAATCTTAAACCTAAAAGTGAACCAATCTAGAGCCAGGCCAACACGGAATACGAGGCCCAGTGAGATCGTACATTGTATTTCTTGTCTATATTTCTTTTTCGTCACGCTTTCCGAATCGGGGCATATCTTTGTTGATTCCTGCACGGCCGCTACACACATAGACCGATATCATATCCGTTCCCAGGCATTGATCTAGAGAGAGGACTTTGGTTTTATTTTTACTCTACAAAGTCCGCAATGTCTGCCTCTTGTAGCTGGGATTTCCAAGTTGATATGGAGTCAAAAGAGGCGGTGCTAGCTGTAGAGGCTTGCTGGTAGATCTCCCTACGACGACGAGACTACTCCGCAGGATGACTAGGTGATGAAATACGCCTAGAGACTATCCTATCGTCTGAGTCACTGTTGTCTGCAGTCTACAGATCGGTGCTCCTAGCCGGTGTTTGCTTTGTTGGCAGGCAGACTCGTTTGTCTCTTGACCTCCTCCTCCTCCTCCTCCTCTCGTTCTCCTCGTTTCCCCCTCCTCCTCGTCCTCCTCCTCACCCCCCCTCATTCTCAAAGACAACAATAGAGCCTCCCTTGGTTGGCCCCTTGGATCGTCTCTTGGCTGTCTCTCAGTCTCAGTCTCAGTCTCAGCCGCACTCGCCATTGTAGCACAGTTTCCTCCAAGCCTACTCTGTAGACCACTAGACTTGGACTTCTACCAGACTGACATGTCTTTCTGCACGCCTTTGTCATACTAAAAATACATGCCCAATAATACATGCCCAAACCTGGCACGTCTTCCCAAACGAGCATGCAGAGCGGTCACAAGATGCAAATTAGAGAGATGGTATTTGGATTATCAAAAGAAACATGGGTACTTGTTGTCCGCGCCCTAGTAGGGTCCATGCAAGTTAAAGTTGGCCCTACCGTTGCTGTTAAAGTTGATACTAGCTTGTTAGTTTCCAGCCAAGCCTTTCCCGTCGGCCGTGTAGTACTTGACTTGCAGAAGAGAGACGCCTTGTCTTGTCAGGCTCTCTCAAGCCCAGAGATGCCCCTTTTGTTGACTGCACATTAGATATAAGATATTAGATATTAGATATCGGATATTATTGATTTATATTACCGTATTTGCTCGTATTGTCTGGCGCCTGCATATACAAAAAGGCGTCCCCGTCTCTTTTCTCGTCTGTTGTGCCTTTGTTATCTAGACCTCTGATTTCTTGATTCTTCTGACCTCTGACCAGACCTCGTGCATCTCGACATCGCGACATCTCGACATTGACTTTCTTCACCATTTCGTTTACTTCTTTCAAAACTATTCAGACACTTCTACTCTACACAATGGGCATGTTTGACGGCGCTCGGCCCGCGGGCCGCGAGCATATCCCCATCTACCCCATCGTCTACCGCATCCTGCGCGCCGCCATTCTCCTCGTCACTCTCATCGTGCTCGGCCTCGACGCCTATGGCCTCTATTACCTGCCCTTCTCCGGCAATTCTCTCATGATGTTCACTTGCGTCGCATCCCTCGTCACCTCCATCTACTTTTTGGTCTCCTACTTTTTTGCACCCGCCGCCTTCAACTACTGGGCCCTACTCAGCCTCGACATCCTCAATGTCATCTTCTGGCTCGTGTCGTTTGCCCTGCTGGCATCCCAGGTCGCCCCCCTGATGGATTCCGGCACCGAATGCTACTATAGCTACTGCTACAGTTATGGTCTCTATGGTTCCGACTTGACCTTTGCGCAGTGTCTGCTGGCCGCTGCCGGTCTTGGTGGTCTTTGCTTGCAAGTTTTTTTTCTCTTTCTTTTCTTTCTTTTCTTTTTTTTCCTCGCTGCGCTCACTTCTTTTCTTTCCTCGCTGCGCTCGCTTCTTTTGTTTTCTCGCTGTGCTCGTTTACACTTGTTGGGCCCTCGCTAACTATACAGCCTCCTCTACACAATCGTCCTTGTCTTGGACAGCCTCACCCTCGTCAGCCACCACAGGGCCGGTTACCACTCCCAGGCAGGTACCGCTCAGGACCCCGAGAAGGCTGCTGCCGCCGCCGCCGCTGCTGCTGCCTCATCTACTCCCGCCCCGATCGCCCAGCCCTCGGCTGTGCCTCTGCAGAACGTCGCACCGGTCCCCTACTACGAGCAGCAGGCAGCCGCCCAGCAGCAGGTCCATCAGCAGGTCCAGCAGCCTTTCTACGGCGCTCCCACCCCATCGGCACCGACGCCCGTGTCGTACGTGCAGTCGCCAGCTAGTTCCAACGGTGGTGCATACTACGCTCAGCCTCCCCAGCAGGTTCCTCATCAGGTCCCTCAGCAGGTCCCTCAGCAGGTCCAGCACCAGGTCCAGCAGCCTCCTGCTCAGTACTACGAGGCAGCAGCAGCTCCTGTCCAGCCCCACGCTCAGCCCCAGCAATAAACTGCTCTACTCATTGTAGACTCTAATCTATACCTGTACATCTCTATAATCACATCAACAATATACCACTTTACTTTTGTTTTTGTATTTACTTGCACTTCCTCTGATACACATATACCAATTACATACCAATAGTATCCAACAGTCTAATACTACTACACTTTCTCAATATACAATCTAGTAGAGGGCCTTGCTGGCAGCGGCAATCCGGCTCTCAACAATCTCCGCCCACCGCAGCGCGTTCGTCCAGTTGCCCGTGTCAATGCTCTCGACAAGACCAGGGAACACGGCACCCGAGTAGCCAGTCCACACACCTGGCGCAAAAATGACATGCTTGAACCAGTTGCGGTCGTCCAGGCCGCCCTCGTACAAAAACTTGCGCTCCAGGTACTGGTACTTGTGGTTGACCGATGCCACCTTGATGGCCAGCCAAAAGCGGTGCAGGCGGTGCAGCAGGCGGCGCCACCACTCAGGGGCCAGCGACCAGCCTCTCTCCTCATCCTTTTCGGTAGAGGAGCCATCGCCCAGCTTGGTGCGCAGCTCATCGGCCTCGATATCAATAGACACGGCATGGATCGAAAACTCGGCAACGGCACTGTCGAGACGGTCAAGCGACTGGCGGAACAGCTGCTTGAGCTTGACCGGGTTGTCGCTGTCGGCGCTATGGGCACAGCCGGCGGTAGATCCTGATTTAGCCGACTGGCCCTTGCGGCCACGGATCTCGGCCATCTCGTCGTTGGATATGAGAGTGACCTCCTCGGTAGTGAGCTCAGCCTTGGACTCGTGCGCCTCAAACTGAGCACGGATCTTGTCGACATAGGTCTGCAAGGCATCCGCATAGTGGGCAGCCTTGAAAGGGATCACCACGTCGGTGGCCAGGTGTGCCACCAGCAGACCCAGGATCTGCGCTATGGTCGTGTGGTACACGAAGCCAGGGTCGCCAAACTTCTCCATCCAGTGGAAGCTGTCGTAGTTGCTGTGGTAGTGGTACACCGGGTCGCCGTCGCCGCCAGTAAAGTGCACATCCACACTGGAAATGCCGGCATGATCCAAAAAGGCAGTGTAGTCGCTACCGCTGCCCAGAGGCGCAATATGGCCGTTCCATGTGTCGCGCACAGTCTGGCCAGGGACCGTCTGGTTGGGCGACTGCACCTCGCTCGCCACCTTGTACACCAGGTCGTGCACCAGAGGCACAGCTGCCGAGCCAAAGTGCGTGCCGCCAACGCCCGTGTCAATGTTGACATATGCGACCGTGGCCGCCTTGAGCCACGGCAGGTACTCCTCGACCCATTCGGTGCTGCCCAAAAGACCGTACTCCTCGCCGTCCCACGATGCAAACACGATGGTGCGCAGCGGCTTCCAGCCCAGGGCCGAAGCAACACCAAAGGAGCGCACAACCTCGTTGACAACGGCCGAGCCAGAGTTGGGGTCGACAGCGCCACCGGCAATCCAAGCATCGCGGTGGTTGCCCACAACAACGACTTCGTTGGGAAGAACAGAGCCGTTGAAGATGCCAATGACGTTCCAGATGGGAGTGATGGTGTAGTTTTGCTCATTGTACACGTTGACCTGCACCTCGTTTGCGGGGGTAGGACCGACATTGTAGTCGACACCCTTGTCGCCTAGACCCTCGTTGCGCGTCCACCAGTGACCAAAGTCCTTGGACGACGGGCCGTGGCCGTTGAGCGACTTGAGAATGGGCAGAGCGTCGACGTACGAAATGGGGATAGAGGGGATCTGAGGGATGTAGCGCTCAGTCGAGCCGCGCGGCACACCAGGCTTGGACGGGTAGCCGGGTGTCGTGGGATCGCCAGGGGCGATGCTCAGGAACTGCACACTGCCGCGCTGGACAGAGCTGGGCTGGCGCGCAGGGCCCTCAGGGTAGACCTTGTAGCCGTTGGCTTCGGTGATGCCGTTGTCGTCACCGGGGTCGCTGTACAACAGGACACCAACAGCACCGAGTTCTTGCGCACGCTTGACCTTGAGACCACGGAAGATGCCGCCGTAGCGGGCCAGGGCAACAGCGCCCTTGAGGCTGATGTTGGCCTTTTCCAGGTCGGCATAGTCCTGGAACGTGCCGTAGTTGACGTAGACGACAGGGCCCGTGACGTTGCCGCTGGCCGAGTAGCCGTGGAAGGTGGGAACGCTCTCCTTGAGGCTCGTAGTCGAGTCCTCGTCGATAATGTCCTCGGTGAGAGAAGCCTGGAAGGCAATCTCCCACTTGATGTCAGAGACGTCCTCGGTAGCTTCGGAACCCTCGGCCGGCTTCAGCAGAGCCACGCTGTGGTCCTCGGGGTAGTTGATGAACAGGTCGTACGCGGTAATGTGCGACACGGCACCCCACTCGGCCCAGCGGTCGCGGGTCCATTCGGCCTGCGACAGGTTCTGGCCAGCCAGATGGGGACCGGCAGTGTAGTAGCGCAGCCACTCGGCCGCCGAATCATTGGAGGGAGTGGTCAGCAGGATGCGCTTGAGCTCGTCGGGGCTGAAGTCGGGAGCATAGCGCTGCGAGTAGAGCGACAGCGTGCTGGACACGGCCCAGGCATCGTTAATGTGCAGCAGGGATGTGAGGTAGCAGACACCCGACAGCAGGGCCAGTGAGCCGGCTGCAGTAGCGGCGACGACCCGGTAGGCAGCCTTCTTGTTGGCCTTGTTGCTGAACAGACCTCTGGTCGTGCGGCGTCTCGAGGCAGCCAACTTCCGGTCCGCCGTGGTCGGCAGCATGGGTTCCTTCTCCATGCTGGGTGCGTGTTTTCTTATTCTTTTTCTTTTGTCTTTTGTCTGTGATTTGGTTTTATGATGTTTTGTCTTGTTTTTTTGTCTTGTCTGGTGACGATGATGTCACGATGTAAGTGCTAGGCACCAATCAATTCCTTAGCTCGAGTGGAGCGATTGAGCTCAGAGGTAAGAGATGGAGAGAGAATTGACAGAAAGTGGTTGAGATTGAAGAAATCGAGGTTGTCGACAATTTACAATGACTGTCGACGGAATAAAAGAGGGAGACTGGGAAACTGTATCTGAAGCCTGGAGGTTGGAAACTGGAATGTCGGATGTCGGATCAGGAAGAGTGTTTGGACAGGAAGCTCCGCCGACGTGCTGTTGCACCTTCCTGGTCGAGCTTGACGTCGAAACACGACCGGATTAGAAATGAGCGCTATCTTGCGTGATTGGGGTGGCTGGTAAGCTATGACAAAGGGCTAAGCACTGCCACAGTACACACAGTACATATATTATAAACACTGTGTTCGACACCGTCAGATGTAGCTGTTTCCACGGCGTACTTCGGTATGATTCGTTCTAATGTTCCAGTGTGCATTGCATATTAAAGCTGTTAAATGAGCAAGACTGGAGGAGCTAGATGAATACTGAGTCGAGAATTCGTGAGAATGCCAGCTATTGCCTGGCATCGACTGCTGAGTGTCGGCCAAACATCCGTCGATGCTACGGTTCTATCATGTGTGATTGCGACCTGGATCACATTATTTCTGTCTCATTAATACTGTGCATCTGTAAGTCTTACTGGCGTGCCGCTCTCAAACAGTGTATCTATCAAAGTTGACGCATGCAATGCACAGAGCACGACATGTGCAACCAGGTCTGCTTATATAAGCAAAATAAGATGTGCAAGTCTATACAAACACACATATATACACACACTTGATCACGTTTATCACATTGCCAAGTCAACATACGCCGTGATCACAGCCGTCTTACCGCATGTTCGGCGACAGCACGGCCAATAGTGCGGCTTCGGCGCCGTCGAGGCCAGCCTGTAGTCGTCGTATCTATTGGGTGTCCTAATACTCCGCAGATTAGAAAAATAGACCCGCATATACCATCCAATAACAGCCAAGGAAACTAATAAGGTGACCAGGCTCCGGAACGGCCACACGTGATTATATGGAGCTTGACGTCGTAATACAGGCAGGTCGACAGGCCTATTCTGCTAAACGGCCGGTCACAGGTACAGCTCTCCAGGCTGTGCTTGGATCGGCAGTGTACTCCTCTTCGATCTTCTTTGCTTTTGGAATTTCTATTTCTTCTTGTAGCTTATCGTATTGTATGACTCGACGTCTGTAAAGCACTCTTAAATCCAACCCTATGAGCCTATCTGCCTATCACTTGGCTTGGAAGCCGTAAAGGGATGCCCTCTGAGACATGCAGCAGCGACACTGCTCCTTATATAAATATAAAGCAATACAAAGTGAGGAGTCTGTCTTCCACCGATATCCAAGTACAAGTAAAGGAGTGTGTGTCTACAATGAGAATGGGCCCACTTTTCCGGGGTGCTATATCCCGTGTGTCTGTGCCTCTTCCAGGCCGAGGACCGGCCCAAGCAGTGGTGAGCCTCCGAAAGCGCACTGCCAACAGGGCCTAGGCTTTGCTCTGGTACACATGAACGCAAAAGGACAGAACGATGCACGGGTTACGGCATGGCTGCATTGTTCCTGCTGTATCGGTCATGTAGAATGTACATTATGTGAATGGACAGCGGTAAGCGGTAAACGAGAAGCCAATATACGGCTCAAAACGGAAAGAGCGTGGTTACTAAATTATTGATTTGGAAGGAACAATGCGCGCTCTTTCTCCTGGACTTCATAACTTGTTCACAACCCTAATGTAGTTGTTAACCTGGTAGTTGTCAACTCAACCAACTCAACTGATTGTGGTCAGGCCTTGTATTACCTTGACTATTCCGAAACGACATTATACAACCACCACATGTCCCCGCCTTTCCCATCACACCCGCACTGCACGGCTGCACGGCAGCACGGGACGATGCAGACCCTCATCTTGATGATTGACATTCGGCTGCTAGGAGACTCGTTGCCCAAACAGAGAGATATCCATACCGGATACCCCAAAGTGAAGATGCGCATAGGACTGGAAAAGGACTGCTCGGTCAACAAACAACGTCGTATTCTTTGTGCTCAATACGCGATACCCTGACACCCTGACTAGCTAGGCCAGTCGCACCTCCACTACGGAGCAGCTTACAGCGACCGACATCCACCGCCCCTCCCCTCCACTCGCGGGTCCCGTCTCTCTCGATCCTGATCCTCTTTTCTATCAGTTTGCAGTAGAGCCCTCTATTTCCTCTTGTTTCTTCGAATCGGATGTCTTTTTACTGCCGCCGCGGTTCGATAAAGCTACTTGGAGAAGGCTACGACGGAGCCACTCTGAATATCTCATACTCGGCGTTGATTGCATCACTGGTGTCTGTAAATATAATGACTGAGAAAAGAGACACGCACAGAAGCAATACAATCTCACTCCACCCTTATTTACACGTAGTGATGGCTGCCGCCGGTGCCGTTCCGCTCTAAATATGCGTGTCTTGCCTTGCGCTTAAAAAGGGAAAGATCAGAATCAAAATTTGTGATTGAACGAGAAAGCGACAAGGCACATTATAGAGAGGCGGATGGGTAGTAACGGCCATGCCACGCGACCGTTTTTACCTCGTTCACCGTCACTTTGCCTTGCTTAAAAAGCTTGCCTCGCGGTGTTTTATTTTTACGACGTTGTTGTTTTGTCTCTGATGGCGGAATCTGCACTAATAGCACTAACAACACTACGACGTCCCCTCTTGTCCTCTTCCTCTTGTCCTCTGTCCTCTTGTCCCCCTACCCCTACCCCTACCCCTACCCTTACGGAGTACTACCCCGGCCGCAACCGCAGACCGCAGGGCTGTCTGAATTTTCGTTTTCTCATTTCTCTCTTTTGCCGCCTGTGACTCGACAGATGTGTTTCTCTGCAAATTGATTATATCTTTTTTATTTGTTTATTTTATGACTCTCTTCCCTTTCCCTTTTGCTTCTCTTTTCCTCTTCCTCTCTTGCTCCCTTCCTCTCTTTCATCTTCTCTTTCCCTCATAGATTCACGTCTTCTCTCAACCTTCTTTCAACCTTCTCTGCATTCATACCCTTCCTCAATTCGCAACCTTTGGCCACCGCCTTCGTCTTGGCACCCTACCTCCACTCGGCTTCTTCGATATACCAGCTTCAGACTTGTATTTTCTAGCAAAGAATCGCGATTGAAAAGCACTTCTATTTACGATTTGACTCTGACTGTGATAAACTGCATGACCACGAAGCAACGAATATAAAAACGCCTTTCAGGCACGCTTGTACATTCACACCTTCATCTCCATTTACATATCATGGCGAGAGAAAAGAAACTGGGCCCCAAGCTGCCCGCGCAGCAGCTGGCCATCTTAGGTATGATTCAACCCATCTTCTCAATTTCTTTTTATTACTGTGGCCGTGATGAAAGTTCATAATGTCTGCCTACTCCTTCCAACTCATAGGTTGTGCCTGTCATGGGGCTGCGAGTCCGCTTGTACCAGTAAAGTGTTGTAAGTGCTGCACTTGCCACTTACACAGGTTATCCTACATATCCGGGCCTCACAAACCTGTCCAGAGCAAGATGACTAACAAATCAGCTTCTGTTCGGTTCGCTGAACCCCTTGCTCTGACATCTGTCTTTCCCTACCTGCCCGAGATGATCAAGAGTTTTGGCATCCCCAAGGAAGAGGTCGCCAAGTGGGCTGGCATGACCAGTGCCGTGTTCTCCATATGCCAAAGTACGACTGCCGTGCCATGGGGCTGGACATCCGACACAATAGGACGCAAACCCACCATCATCATGGGTCTCATCAGTACCATGACCTGTTTCTTGTTTTGGGGTACTTCGACCAGTCTCTCCATGGCCATCACTGTCCGTGGTATCCAGGGTGCTAGCAACGGCAACGTCGGCACCATCCGTACCATGGTAGCTGAGATGGTGCCCGAGAAGTCGCTTCAGCCGCGCGCTTTCTCCATTATGCCCATGGTCTGGAGCGTCGGAAGTGTCTTTGGCCCTTCGTTTGGTGGCTTCTTTGCACGTCCGGCCGAGCAGTTCCCGGCCGTCTTTGGCAACAGCGTGCTGTTTACTAAATTCCCCTTTTTGCTGCCCAACCTGATTGCGCTCATCTTCTTCATCTGCTCGGCCCTGATGGCTCTGCTTTTCCTGGAAGAAACCCTCGACACACAAAAGTACAAGCGCGACTGGGGTGTTGAGCTGGGCGAGCGAATCCTGCGTCTGTTCCGCGGCGGCAAGCCGTCAAGACGAAGCATTATTCGTGCACGTAACCGGGCGCGGTTTCATACGCATGCCGAGCGCACCCGCCGGCACTCCTTTATCGACGACGAAGCCACTGCACCGCTGCTGGCTGCCGAGACCACTATAAATACCAATGCTAATAGAAACGCCAATGGATCCAGCAACGCTGTGCTTCCCACTGTCGACGACGACTCGAACCAGCTCATCAAGGCGGCTGCGGCCGCTCCTTTGCTCGCGACACAGGCAAACAAGACAGCGCCCGAAAGAGTCACCATGTTTACGTACCAGACGTCCATGGCCCTGCTGTGCTACACCATGCTGGCCCTCCACTCGGTCGCCTACGACCAGGTCCTGCCCGTGTTCCTCAACTACCCGCACGAGACGCACGACTCGACCAATACCCAGCTTCCCTTTAAGTTTTCGGGCGGCTTTGGCCTGTCGTCGGGCCGCATTGGCACTTTATTCACGGTCAACGCCCTGCTGTCCGGCGTTGCCCAGTTTGCCATCTTCCCGCCGCTGTGCTCGCGCTACGGACCGCTCAAGTGTTTCCGTTTCTCGTGCACGATCCTTCCCTTTGTTTACCTGCTGACCCCGTACTCTGTCCTGATTGAGAACGCAACGCTGCGCTATGCTCTGTTTATCTCGACGTTTGTGACCAAGGGCATGCTGTCGAATGCGACATTCCCATCTATCACTATTATCCTGACCAACTCGGCGCCCTCGGTCAAGGTGCTGGGCACACTCAACGGCTATGCGACGCTTGTCAGTGGCATCGGCCGTGCCATTGGGCCGGCTCTGACGGGTGCTTGTTTCACATGGGGTGTCCAGAACGGCTATATTATCAGCGGCTGGGCGTTCTTGTCTGCGGTCGCGGTCATTGGCGCTGTCTCGACTCTGTTCCTGGAAGAAGGCGACGGTCTTGATGTGAAAAAGGTTGATGAGGACAATGTCAACGAGAACGGAGACGAAGAAGAAGAGCTCGAGGAAGAAGACTTTGACACTGAGCCGGGTGCTGGCTTCAGCACAAGTACAACCGATGGCGACGACAACGAAGAGGAGTTTGGCGACTATGAGGAGTCTCTGACCGAGGCACCCTTGCCCAACACGTCGCTCTTCACGTCGGTCGACGGCGGCGTCACCAATGCATCCCTTCTCGACGACGATGTCCCCCACTCGTCCCAGACCCAGGAACGAACATCCGCATCTACTCTGCTCGAACCGGAGGATGTTGGCTCAGAAGACTCGGATGTTACCGTCAGTGCCGCCGCCGTTGCTGCCTCGACAGCCGGCGCTGCCGACTCTGCCCCAACCTCGCCTGCACATACCCGCCGCTTCCGTAGCACTAGCTCGGTATCAAAACGCGGTGCCGATGAAGCCCGGGCTTCTGCTAGCTCAGGCAGTGTTGTGCCGCTGTCAGCAGTCTCCTCTGGGCAGGACTGAGCGGGCAAGATTCGCCACCACAAAAGAAACGTAGACTGATGTCGTGATCTGGATTATAAAAGTTGTCTTGCATTCTATGGTCTGCATTTTGCATTTCTTCGCATTATTTATTCGATTTGGCCTGTTCTTCCCTTTAGAATACCCTCGCACTGCTGTTGATATTTATTTATTTTGCACTAAAACAAAAACTGAACTTGCACCCAACAGTCGATGCTTTATACTTTATACAAAGACATTGAGACACCTCGTAACCAACAGAAATAACCAACACAGGATAACAGCCACATATAAGAAGCCCAGATATAGCAAGATCAAGGCCAGCATCGAGATATACCAGACGTAGCCGTGAAAGTACATTGTGATATGCTACATTACTCAGGACAGCTCGATTGGGACAGCAACACATAGGCGTAGCAATGTCATCTCTGCTGTTGGAGGCTCTTTCTTGTCGCGCAGTGCCGTAGAGGTAACTGCCGAATGCCCAGTCATCACCAACTTCAGACTGTATATCAAGCAGAGACCATCCCTAGTCACTTCCACGTCAAGCCTATCTCAAATTCAAAGCATCGGCTATCTGCTATCTGGCCACCACGATTGACCACCTTCATAGTCCAACCATCCACCCACCAATTGATCACAATGGGTAGCTGTGTTGTAAGCACAAAACACCACAAACATCTGTATTGCCTACAACTTGAATAAACTGATAGTTAATACAATGACAGTTTAAAAAGACCGAGGAGCCCATGCCGGGCGCTCGTCCGGTGGGTGACGATGCTATGTCCAAACACACCTATAAAAAAGTCAGTCACAGCTGCGATGAGAAGTCTGTATCTGGTTTGTCACCTACGTATTCACGTCCACCTGCACCTCCACGCGAGACCGATGTGGAGTGCACTGTCCACTACACTTATACGAAGCCCCATCACGCTGTCTATAAAGGCACTTTAACTGCCACCTATCATGCTAGCAGCTACACCACCATCCACAAGGGCACGACGTTTGATGGTGATAGAACCTATGACAACAACACCACCGGTGTCACTACCTTCAATGCCCCTAAAAATTCCGAGTGCGTTGAATGGCGTGATGGAAATCTATATCCCAACGGTCCCATACGCCGAAGCCAGTCGAAAAAAGCTTAAGGCTAAGCTGCTACATGACAAGTGCAGCAGTCCTTGACGACTTGGGCGTGCTGATTGATGCCTCGTAGCCTGTAGTCTAGTGGTTAGTTAACTTTGTGATACCTATATATACTTTCTACTGAATATAATTTACTAACTGTGATTTACTTTATTCTATAGATGCCATTCATTCACCCAAACTGCACTCGTGCCTAGATGGGACACTTTCTTTTTGCTTTAGATAAAGTTGTTGGCTGTCAATGAAGCACAGCATCACGCATGACAAGTCAGAGTAAGTGCAAATAAGGGTGCTGTCAGGCCGACGTGCCTTGCTGCTGAGCTATTTCGCTGCTACGCACCCGTACCAGAGCCGCCAAAACTGGCCAACAGCGAGCGCGATCGCGGCCCAATGCACAATGTGAGCGTGATTGAGGAGCAATCTTTTTATTGTGGATAGCATCAGGACAACGTTTGAACATGTTTGTTCCATCTATCCGTCTACATATTCTGCTGCACTATCATTACCAGTACTTTGCCTTTCTCATAATGTACGACCCCGATGTCATTGCTTACGTTTATCCTACTCGAGGCGAGGGCCACACTGCTGCTGTGGACACCATCAACAAGTACAGAGCTAGTCGCATGTACATCCCTCCGCTAGTCAAAGCTGTACGGCCCTCGTCAGCAACACCCGCCTACAACTCCAGAGAATCCACGGAGGAGCCCTCGGACGAAGACGATGATGAGGACGGCAAGGGACCGAGCAAGCGGGACGGCGGTCTTGCTATTCGGTTTAGCACGGGAGCAAGAAGCGGCACGGGCGTGGTCTTTGGCACAGGCAACAAAGCCGACATTGTTACAGTCCAAATACCTTCTGTAAGCAGATACCATATGGCCATCGCCTTTGATGCTCAGGGTCGCGTCATTGTACGCGATCTTGGCTCGAAGTGCGGAACCCGAGTCACATACGGCGATGGACCTGTCACGGACCGTTGCAAGAACTTTACCTGGCTTCTTGACGGCCCATCTATTCTCGGCCCCTCAAGAACGGCGCTCGTCAGCCTGACGGCAAAGCTGCAGTTTGAAATCGTCGTTCCGTACCACGATGTCAACTCTCCAGCCCACCTCGCAAGGGTGAAAAAGTTTCGCGCTGGTAACTGGGGCTCTTCTCGGCTGATGGCGTCTCTTGCTCTTACACAATCTGGGACAGCCACCCAGAACCCCAGTGGCACCCAGACACCAAACAATACACCACCGGCCATTCTTATCAGAAAACAGCTTGGCCAGGGGGCTTTCGGCATTGTCACTTATGTGTGGAATGCTACCACAGGCGAAGAGTATGCGATCAAAGAGCCTCTAGAAAAGCTTATTTCCTCCGGTGTCGTAAAACTTGAGACGTGGAAGAAAGAAGCACGCCTTTTGCACCGCATTTCTCATGTAGGTAATTCCCACCGAAAATAATCATTGCCAATGCAATGCTGACAAGCTGCTGATAAACCCTCAAACAGGAACATGTCGTCAAGTTTCTGGGAGATGAGACGGTACCACACCACCGTCTCAAGCTCGAATATGTGCCAGGTGGCTCCCTCGACTCGTACAGAGATCTGTCAACCCTTGAGAACACACAAATCCTCTGCCAGCTTTTGTCAGCCTTGGACTACCTACACGCGCTCGAGCCTCCGATTGCACACCGCGACATCAAGCCGGCCAACATCTTGGTTGACTACAGGCGGCCCTCTGACAATGAGATCCGAGTCAAGTTTGGCGACTTTGGCCTGGCTAGAGATGCGCACGGCTTGTCCACAGTGTGCGGTACAATGTTCTATGCAGCACCAGAGATCTTCAACAAGCGTATCGGCAAGACCGCAAAAAGCTCGGTTCCATTCAGCAGGTATGATGTTGCTGTGGACATATATTCTTTGGGTGTTACAGTCGGCAGTTTAGAACGTGAAATGCCCCCGTATGAGGATTCGTATAGCTGGTCTGGTTTGGCCTGGGCAAACGCTGTTCGCAATCACTTTGAAAGCCATGCTTCCTCCAATGACCTCATGGCTTTTCTGCTTGACTGTATGGTTGTCATTAACACTCGAGACCGCATGGATACATCAGACTGCCACGCCGCCGCATTGCCTCTGCTTGCCAAAATTCAATCGCAAACTGGTGCCCTGGCACCTCGAGCATCCTCGCATCAAAGCCAAGAGAGCACGGCCGGCAAAGTAGCCCTGGAGGCTGCTGCAGTCCAGCAATCTGCTAATATGAACTACCATGGCTCCGGCTCAGGAGCAAGATATGCTGCGCAAGCTCAAGGCAGACCTGTAGGTGCTTTGAAATTCGCTTCGCCAAGAGAGGAAAAGACGCCACGTGGGAATGTGGAATTACCAATGCCAGCTATTAGTGGCATGCTTTTGAGGTCTGGCCGCGTGGTCAAATCTGCCCCGGAACGTTAACATCTGATGGGGCGAAGGAGACAATACTAGCCAATCCATCCCTGGTCTCATATTCGTGCCTGGCAGAGTTTTGGTAGTAGAAAAGCGCCGCAAGTGCCACACTGAATATTACAAACGTTGGTGTAGCTGAGACTTGGACCAGAATACTGTGTGCTTACAAGTTGTGTATGGGAGTATTGGGGGCTTGATGCCGTGTCTTATTTAATATCATTGTATTTTTTTATATAGCAAAACGATGCTTCCGTGCTTTGTTTCTACTCTATTGAATAAGGAGAAAGAAACGCAGAACCATTAATCGCCAACACTTCAGGCCGAGAACGTTTGAATCTTCTAGAATGTTCCCTTGAGCTATATCCGCTGTCGGTTGTGCGCAGCCTCCTCGATTGGCGGGTGTCTATGGGTATGAGTTGGACATCTGAGCTGTTCTTCCATAGTTGACCGCATTGTTGTACTCGTACTCGAGAACTTTGCTTTTTTCCCTCAATCATCACATGCGCTTCTTTGACAATCCAGTCGACCCGGGCTCGTTGCTGTTTAGTTACGAGTTCCTGCTCTCGATAGGGGGCAGTACGCTTAACAAAGGTAGCAATGGCTGTCTCTGCTGTTTGGAGATAGTCTGTAGCCTCTGATAGACTCTTGACGGGCTGCCGCAGCTGGGGATTTCCAGGTCTTGCTCTCTTTTGCTCAATATCGCATGCATCCTGCAGAAACGTTGTCCAGGCCTCCCTATATCTATTTTCTTTGAGCTCGGCATCATAGACCTCGTTATCCAGACACCAAAGCTCAAAGCCAAGATATTCGAGCCACGTAGTCAATGCCGTCTGTGTTCTTGGGTCTTTGCGAAGTTGGAGACTTTTAGCAAACGGGTATGGTGCCAGAAGCGTCTTGAGCTGTCTGTGATAACTTGCAAAGTTGTGCCTTCCGTGTGTGGGCTCCAAGGATGCAAGTAGCGCATCCCACGAAGACCTTGTGGTCGACTCAAACGATTTTTCAGCCAGAGCTTTGTGGGATTTGGAAAAGGTGTAAGACTCCCGCATGGACCCAAGATAGCGCCTGAACGCGGCTTCGCCGCTGCCCGCAATAGCGTCCCGATTCATCCATTGCCATTTCTCAAACTCCCACCAGCGTGCGAGTTGTTGTGAAAAGACGATAGACAGTGAACTGCTGTGTCTTTTCTCGACAGACATCTCCGCAGCATCCTCTGGTTTCAGTAGCCATGGTTGCAGAACAGCACACGAGTCCTCGGGGTGGTTTATGATATGCTGCCACGTTTCTACCGAGCAAGCAGGCCGGCCGCCATAAGTCTCGAGCTGGCTGCGATGAAACGACTCTTCGTCGACAATCGAAACGGGTAGGGGTACGTCTGTTTCCTGACTGCTGCTGCTGCTTCTGGATCCATCGCATTCCTGAAATTGTAGCGGCGACCCGCGTCTGGCAGCTCCGTTCGCATTGACAGCAATATTTTGAAGACGCGCAAACAGATCACCAGTTTCAATGCTGTGATTGGAGTCGCCGGCGGTGACGATTTCGCTGGCTTCTCGAAAAATATTTCGTAGTCGATTTTGTTGGCTTCTGGAGAACTGCCTGGGGTCTATCCGGCCACTGATATCAAATGAACCGTCTTCAGCGCGATTGTTTTTCAAGAGATTAGCCAGCTCGTCCAGCTCCATAGCCAGGAGGCCCGACGCCGACAGATTGCCATCGGTTTCTGGTTCAGGCATCACCGCAGGGTTCTAGTTATAGTTGATTTTGAGCGTACTCCTATACTAAATACTGACGTAAACCTATATGATGCCAGAGAAGTGAAGGATGAAGTAGATGATGAATGCGTGATGAAGCAGAGAATCAAGTGCATGCTTATAGTGAAGAGGCAAGCCTCAAACTCTAGTTGTACAATAATGAACATGTTTCTGACTTCTACGAGTAATGCGAACGACCCACGTGTGTCAATAACATTCAGTGTTTTAGGATCCCTACGTGTGCGAACCAGTGCCCTTTAAAAGAAAGGATCCTGAACCGTCTTCTGCCGCATTGTCAGGGGACAAGGTTATTAAGACACGTGGATACTTACAATTGACGCTGATTGGCTGTATGGCTTTGTGATGGGCGCAACTTCTCCACCGCAGTTGCCAGCATTTAGAATACTTACTCCGGTGATTAGGCGGTGGATCCTCAAGCTACTACCGTCGAGTTAGTTATACCGCTAAAGCCTAGCCTCAATGCACCGCTCGGTATAAATAGTAATTTGGCTCTCAATTTTTTACATTATGACTATATTGTATCTCGAAAACACATTCATCAGTTGCACTTAAGCAGCCTTCCCGGTCGACTTCATCCAGTCCATGTTCAGCTCAATCACTGCCTGCATCGCCTGCACCTGCTTCTCCATCATGGCAGTCAGAGTCACCTTGCCGGCAAGCTCGGAAGCAACGCGCACAAACTCGCGGTTCATGACGCCGTTGATGTTGATCTTGGCCGTGCCGTAGTCGATGCACTTGCGCATCAGGTCTTGCTTGAAAAAGTCTTCGTGCGCACCGTGCAGCACGATTCTGACTCGGTCGCCCACCTGGTCCTCGATTGATCTAAGCCGCGGCCAGTCCAGCTGCGGCCCGCCCTCGGGGTAGGGCCCGTGGATGTTGCCAATGGCGGGCGCGAGCCAGTGGATGCCGAGATCGACAAACTCCTCGGCCTGCTCTGGTGTCGTGAGGATCTCTTCCATTTCCTCGGTGGTGGCTGCGACGCCGTCTTCGCCGCCATTGATGCGGCCTGGCTCGCACTCGGCGATGATGCCGCGCTCGTTGCAGTAGGCGACTAGCTCGCGGCTGAGCCGCATATTTTCTTCGCGCTCGTAGTGGCTCATATCGACCATGATGCCGTCGAAGCCTCCGAGGTCGGCGGCGCGACGAATGATCTCGGGCGACTGGGCGTGGTCCATGTGAACGGCGACGGGCACGGAAGCCTTGGCGGCGGCCTCGGCAGCAGCATGAAGCATTACGCCATCGGCAAAGTCAATCGAGAATGGGAATAGCTGGACAATGGCGGGCGACTTTTTTGCCTCGGCGGCCCGCACAGTAGCGAGAATGCCTTCGAGGTTGTAGCAGCAGACGGCGGGGACGGCGTATTTGCCGGCATATGCGGCGTCGACAATCTTTTTTGCCTTGTTGTCGACGAGGCGCTGTGTTGCTGGGATGGGCGCCATGTTGTCGATATCTCACAGATTGAGACTCGCAGTCACATGTACTTGATGCTGTTGTATTCCAACCCGACCCATGCAAGTCATTTCTGGATCGGCTCTACTGTTTTTATAATTCAGACCTAATGCGTTCACATCGGCCATGATTCCGTATCGGAGCTCAGTCTTGGCAGGCAAGGGTAGCAATGTATTGGGAGTAGTGTGAGTTGTCGATGTTGCGTACCCCAACTTGATCGGCATCCACCGGCACATCATTACGGCGCATCACTTTTACACGGCAGTGTACACCCTACGTCTGCCATTCCCCAGATTTTCAAAGCTCTCGAGTTATACATTCAATAGATCGCGGCTAGGCTCATTAGATAAAGTGTACGGGATATCTGATTCGACCCGAGGCAGAAGCAATTGCATTGCTGTTTACGCCCGTTCGACATGGTCTGCCTTTTCCATGCCGGCCGTGCCAGCCTTGGCTCCTCCCTCCATGGCCAGCTCCTCGGCTGCCATCTCGTTCTCGCCGACCTCGACCACCTTGTCGCCAAACGAGGCCGCAATTTCTTCCAGCGTCTTTTGCTTTGTCTCGGGAAAATACTTGTAGATGCCAATTAGGTACAGCGTGCAGCATCCCACAAACACATAGTAGTAGTTCTCCTTGATGTTGGCAAACGCGCTGGGCCCGGCTTCGGTAAGGCCGACATTGACAATGTAGTGGCTGGCAGCGGCAGTGCCCATGACGCGGTTGCGGATAGACATGGGCAGGATCTCGGCGCCGTAAAGCCAGGTGACACTATTGATCATGCTGTAGTAGGCGACGGCGAACAGGTAGATGCCCAGGATGGCAAAGGCCTTGCCCACCTTGTTGTCGGTATTCTGGAACTGGCGCTGCATAACGGCTGAGTAGATTTCGGCGAGGGTGACGCAGGCGACACCGGTCAAGAGCATTTTGCGGCGGCCCCAACGGTCGGGCAGGAAGTAGACGGCGATTATGTTGCAGACGAGGCCGACGGTGCCCCAGACGGCGGCAAGGCAGAGGGTGGCCTGGGATGAAATACCCAGGGATTTGTAGAGTTTGGCTGTCTGTTAGCACATGTCCTTTTTTGCAAAGAAGAATACAGGGGACCTACTTTGATAGTACTGGATAACGTTGATGCCAGTGACGCTGGTCAGCACCTGGACAGAGATGCTCCTGTTTTGTTAGCAACGGCAGCATGGCTTGACACAGCAACAAGGATTAAAACATACACTAAAACACGGTGGCGGTAGATCTTGAAGATGTCTCGATAAGACAGCTCGCGCTCCTTTTCAAACTGCAGCTGCGCCCGCATCAAGCTAAACTCTTCGAGAATATCGTGGTACACCTGCGAGTTGTGGAAGTCGTCGCTGTGCACGTCCAGACCTGTTGTCCGGATGCGCACAAACAGCTTCCGCGCCTCGTCCACCTTGCCCTTGACAATCAGCTGGCGCGGCGAGTGCGGCATGAACGTCACCAAGCCACAGAACAGGATCATGCCAAAGGGGATCTGCAGACCGAGCGGCAGGCGCCACTGAAGGGCACCGTACGGTGCAAATCCGCAGGCATAGCCGACCCAGTTGGAGGCCATGGTGCCGACGGCCTGGCCCAGGCCGGAAATGCCGCCCATGAGGCCGCGGTATTTGGGCGGGCTGATCTCAATGACGTAAATGGGAATGGTGCAGCTGAGACCGCCGACAGCAAAGCCGGCAATGGCCCGGCCGGCAAGAAGCATACCGATGTTGGTGGCAGCTGTCTGCAGGATGCAGCCAAAAGTGATGACGATACAGCATATTTCGAGGAAGCGGATGCGGCCGAGCTGGTCGGCGACAAAGATTTGGGTGATGGATCCGAGGGCTTCGCCGGCGATGTAGGTGGCGGAGATGGCGCCGGTCAAGCCATTGGACGGGAAGCCCATGTACTCGACCCAGCTCTGGTGGGCGATAGCTAGACGGTCAGCATGTGTAGGAGATCTAGAGATCTAGAGATCTAGAGATCTAGAGATTTAGAGATCTAGGAGACTAAAGGTGAGACTAACTAGTAGTGACGATGCCTCCATCGTAGCCCTACAGAGTTAGTATAGTCGAGCCAAGTTGTAGTAAGGCTTGGAAAAGCTTAAAACGCCTGCCAGGGCTGGTCACGGCTCGTCGACTTACAAAGAGAAAAGTGCCAATGGATGCAAATAGGCAGATACCAATGGTATACCGGAGGCTTGCGTCGTAAACCATGCTAACGGTTTAATATCTAATACGAATAGAGATAGATAGCCATAAAGTAGTCTAGACGGCCATGTCTATACTTTTATACTCTGACTCTAAATGCTTACTACTATCTTGATCATCCCGCGAGATCGTCACATGGCACCACGTCCATCACCTCGTCATCCGGCATCGGGCTCCTCCTTGCTTTCGTTTCTTTTTCATTTTACTTTGGTCACCATCCGTCTCCATTTTCCATGGCAAATGCCGGTGATGTCGAGCGGGGAGTACGCAGACATGCGCCGGGTCTGGACATAGCAGGGTAAAAGTATAAGAGCAAAAGGACGAGAGCGTATGGCACGATCTACATGTGTCTGGATACGAAAGACTAGAGGACTAGAACGGAGACATCCTTCCACCATCTTCAAATAGGATGTCAGTTGTGGAGAATGGGCGGTCGGATATATGTATGGTAGAGACAAAGAGTCGGCCCATAGAGTCACAGTCTCGGGGTCGATGACAGGCGAATACCAGTCTCTCAGGGTGGGAGACATGCGGAGATGGGTCCAAGGTTGGGGTCGTCTGGGGTAGTGTGGAGAGGATGTCGAGGGGAAACAAGGACGGAGAATCGTGCCTCGGGATTCCGAACGCGGTAATATTTTCGCAGTGTGTTTCCAGGCGCAAAGATATCCCGCGGAACGAGGACGACACAGGGCCGGAGACAAAACTGGTGATAGTGGCTCGCAGCGTCATCAAATAGCAAGGAGCAATGGCTCAGTTGGGAGAGCGTCAGACTGAAGATCTGAAGGTCCTCGGTTCGATCCCGAGTTGCTCCAGCAGTTTATTTTTGGGGTTTTGTCTCTTTGTCTCTTTGATCGGGGGAGAGCCTTGCTCTCATATTTTTGCAGGTTGTGTAAATCAAGGTGATGATAGTTACAAGGCTGTCAGTGATAGTATAAACACTTGAAAATAGTCGTCTTGCTATACGCCCGCCGAGCGCCCTCGTAAGGGTCGTCGTATCTTGATGACTATTAAGTTAGTTAATGTAACTAAGCGAACGAAATGAGAAAAGCAGCTTACATGACAGCTGCCCATTGTGATGTATTTGACTTGATACTGATTGTGATAGTTGACTCGATTCGGAGCAAAGGATGGCTGCCTCTTATATAGAAAATCGGGTTGTGACCTCGAGGCTGAAAAAAAAAAATATTCAAAAAATGAAATGACGTTGGTTCTCTCTCGGTCATTGCACGGATCTGCGTCGGTTACCTTTGGCCATAGCACTCACTCTAGATCATAGGCTCTCATAGTTGGCAATCGGATATAAATTTAAATGGAGAACTAGTTAAACATGTAATATAGAATGGCGCCATTTGCTTTGCTCGCTGTTGATATCGTGAAGACTGTACCTCCCCCAAAAGAAAAAACAAACAAACAAACAACCAAGAACAAATAAGAATAAAAATAAAAATAAAACACAATCTAGTCCAGTCCTGCTGTCCATCCTTCTGTTCCTTTTGATACCCAATTCCTCAATGTGAATAAAATCAAACAAGCATTTATAAAAACTTATAAAAATGTCATGCATGAGAAATCTCCGCCCGCGGACGGCGATACCTGGTCCACCGGCAGTCCGACACTGCCACCAACGTCAAATACACGCGCCGGGTCATCTGCATATGGCGTCGTAGGTGCAGACGAGGTGACTCAAGCCACCGACGTCACAGGCCCCATGGGCGGCAATCGGCCGTTCGGCCGTCCAGAGGCGACGGCTGCGGTTGCGGCGGTGGCCGGATCATGTTGCCGCTATTGTTGGCATCATCGTTGGACTCCTCCTCATAGTACTCGTCGTCGTCTTCGTCCTCCTGGATCATACGGTATGCACTTCCACGGCCCAAGACCTGTTGTGCCAGCTCGTCCAGGCTCAACCGCACGGCACGGAACCATGCACGATCGCTCGACGTCGGCGGCCACGTGCGCGCAGGCGACGCCGTAGCTGCCACCAGCACGCCCAGCTGCCGTGCAATGGCCGCACCGCGATGGGCCTGTGGCCAGTACGTCGGGTATGCCGCCATCATATCGGCACAGATCTCAATTTCGGGCCCAAATTCAAGCGGCGGATCGCCTGGCCGGTGGGCATTGATATGATGGAAGAAAATAAACAGCACGGGGAAGATGCAGCAGAGCGTCAAGTGGTTCAATGGGATCTGGCGCTGCTGAAAACGCACGGCATTGGCCTGGACATGTTTCTGCGCCAAGGACAGCAGCGACGGCGACAGGCTCGGTGGTCTGGCACCTCTGCCGCCTCTCCGGCCACCACTTCCAGGAGCACCGCCGCCATTGCTGCCCGTCCGGGCCCTCTGCAAGTGCAGTGCCGACATTGGTGCGACGGGCGACGGGTGGTCGGATGACGTGGGGAAATAGAGAAGCATCAAGATGTTGTAGTAGCGCGCGGCGAGCCATGGGATAGTGACATGGATGCGCAGGTCATCGGCCTCGGCGTGTGACCGCAGCAGACAGCCGTTGCTGTACCAATCTTCAATGGCCGTGCGCAGCGTATGTGTCGACGCCAATGAGGTGCTGGAGAAATCCGACGGTGCAGGCGAGCTGCCCGAGGCCAGCTGGGAGATCGATGTGGGTGGCGAAAAAGACGATGGCGGCACGGGAGCTGTGCCGGAACCCGTGTTTGTCCACGACTGCCGTGCACGGACAGCGCGCAGGACGGCGTGCTGCAGCTTGGCCATGTCGACGAGCTGGCGTGCTGCTTGCAGGGTTGTTGTGTGTTCGGGGCGATCGGGTGAGGCAAACTCGTCCACCGTGATGCTGGGCAGAGGTAGGTCGACAGTGGCGTCGTCGAGCACAGCGGGCATGCCCGTGGCAAGACACACCATGCCATCCAGCACATAGATGCACCATACAATGCGGCGGTTGCGTTCTGTGATGCTGGGCGGCAGTGTTTCGTCAGCAAGGCGGCGCTGTGTCAGGCCGAGACGGATGGCCTGGCGCGCGAGCATATCGACGATAGGCCGTGTTGACGGGCCGCACGAGTTGTAAAGGGAGTACAGCGCCAGAAGCAAGAGCAGCTGGACAACATCAGTCGTTTCTTCTTCGCTGAGACACAGCGCGAGGACGGCCTCGTACGACACAGGACGCCAGTTTATGACAGAGCCCGTGGGTTGTGGTGCAGATGCCGGTGCGCTTGCAGAAGCTGATGTCGTGGCGGCGGGCGCAGGATAGTTGCTGGCGACACCGTCGGGAGGCAGCTTGCCCGTGCGCTGGAGGGTTGTGCGGCCAATAGCCATGACAAGGTAGACCATCATGGAGTCAATGGTGCGGTCGGGCGACGTTGCTGCTGGGTCGGGGTTTATGTTGAAACCGTTCATACCGTGCAGGCCGTCATAGGCCGTGGGCATCGCGCTCTTCATCACGTCGCGCCCCTTTTTCTCAAGCACGTCGAATACCCACGCGCGATCAACAAAGGGATACGACCGGTTGACATCTCTAAAGTAGGCATCTACAAGTACGAGAGCCTCGCGCATCCAGGGGTCGGTGGTCTGCTGGAGATGTGGCGGCGCGTAGGACTGTCGCGGCGCCGGCGCCGGCTCGGGCAATGGTTCTGTACGTATGCGCTTGGCATCGGGGCTGGCGACCGAGGCCGAGGCCGGTGCGGATGTGGGTGCTGAAACGGATATAGCGGCTGCTGCTTGGCCCGACACGGATGCAGTGCCGGCAGGGCTCGTGCCTGTGAGAGAGCTGTCGTCGTTGTTGGTGTCGTCCCGTGACCGCTTGATGTGCAGAGGCGAGTTAAGGGCGGCATTGTTTGCCGTGCCGGCGGCATTTGCAGCAGCAGTATTCAGATTTGATGGAGACGTTGCCGACATGAGCAGCGCCGCATTGGCCATGGCATCGAGGTCGCTGCCGGTCGAGATCTGACTCATCATGACCTTGTCGCCGAGCAGGCCGCGCCGCTCAATAAACTGCTCGAGCCAGGCCAGACGCGCACGCAGGCCGCGCAGACTCGTAGGCACGGCACTGGCGAGCGAGCATGGCCGGCCGGCAGTCACACAGGCAGTGCATGCCGGGGGTGTCTTGCTGCACTTTTTCTTGTAGCAGCGGCAGCGCTCGCAGGCGATGATGCGGTCGGCCGCCAGGGTTGAGTCGCGAGTGGTGGGGGCGCGTGGTGTCGAAGCTGTCGAAGCTGCTGGCGTAGCTGACGACGATGGGGGAGCTGTTGCTGATGTGGGCGTAGCTGATGTGGGCGTAGTTGATAAAGGGGCTCCTGTAGCCGCGGCTGCGGCGGCCGCCGAGGTGTCGACCTTGCCGGCCGGCACGCGGAACCGGGCCATGTGAGCCTCCATGGTGCTGGCGATGCTGTGTGGAGGTCACTAGACACTGATTCACTAAGGAGGAGGATGCACCACGGATCTGATAGAGTCCGGGGAAACAGTGTATATCGGGGCAACGGGGACGATGCAAAATTGTGGGATGCAATCTCCAGTCTCCAGTCTCCAGTCGTGCTACAGAGTCCTGGTTGCTGCAGTCATCTGCCCTGTCTTTGTCGTGACATACCTTTTTGGCTGGAGTATGGAGCAAAAGCGTTTATCAATAGTGGGGCCATTTCTCTCCCTCTATTGCCACCTCTTGCCCTCTTAAATATACTGACTAATCCACTGTATGCCCCAATCGACCTCCCGTTTTACCCCGTAATTTCTGTACATTGTCATCAGCAAACAGAAATAATGGCAATGCTACGGGGCTTTATCTTAGCCTCTTATGGCGATTGCGTGATTGGCTTGCTGAGTTTTGGGGGGCGTTAACGAGTGCTGTCTGCCTCCTTTCTTCACTGTTCACCCGTCGTGATGTCGTGAATACGAGATTGTCCTGCGCACGCCATGGCCATGCATATGCACCTTCCGCATGTGGAATCTGCTTAGTCATAGCTGGCGCTGATGTGCTTCTGTGATTCGCGGCATTCGACTTCACTTGCTGCTTTGCCATGTAGCTGCATCGTTGCGCGTTTTACAATGACACGCCGATACGAAATGGCAATAAAGCTTATCAAAGCTTGTCGCGACCCTTGTTGCAATGGCAATCTGCCGCGTCGCAGCTTACCGAGAGCGGGCCTGGCCATCCAGGACAGCATTGCCACGACTACTGACGCGTCTCTGCAGTCTTATCAACAGTAGCCACTTGGCTGTATGTAGACAAACATTGCCTAGAAGTATAGTTGGTATGCATGCACTGCATGGGGAAAAGCTGCCGGAAAGGCTGCCTTGAGTTATGCAAGCACTGTACAAAGGTTAGCGACGCCTGATTCATACGAGTAATGACTAAGCATTCAAAGTGGTGTCATTTCGAGCTCGACACGAAATGCATATCAAATATCTGTAGCTGTGTCTTTGCCCACTCACAAGATAATGCGCAGGACGGTGCATGAACAGCGACAACCCGATGTAACTGTTGTGCATTCTTATACTCGTCGATTGTGATAGCCACTATCCCGCTATGACCGTCGACGACCGTCTGGCCTGCCCTATGTCTCGAAGAATGTCCTGTTTATATACGGCTGCGCATGCAAGCGTCACATGTTATCAGCCAAGCCAGATTAGTTACTTTGTACACCGTCGCATATAACCCCGGGTATCGTCTCCCTGTTTTATTGACATCGCAGATGCCGACATCACCGTTAGACCAGCGCATAGACCTGCAGTCCAAGGGTCCAAGAGTCCAAGAGTCCATGGTCCAATAGTCCAAGAGTCCAATAGTCCAATCTATAAGATACAACAAGACGGAAAGTAAGCTGCAACGGCAATCCGGAATTAGCAGGGGCATAGTTGCAATCCTGCACAAATCTATTGATAACCTGTCACCGGCCGCCTTGACAGGCGTGGATTTGTGCAACCAGCTCGTAGCGCAAGGCTGGTCCCGCATTACCGCATTAGTTGGCACACATGACCCTCTTTGAGCCTTTCAGCGAGAGACCGCACAATTCACCGCAAGCCCCGGCAGACGACGAATCAGGCAGGTTCCGGTGGATGATTCACCGACATACCAAAGTGGAAGTATAACCTTGTGCCTCTTTATGAAAATCCGCTCCAAGCCGCCCTACTATACTAGATCGCTCACTACCACCACCGGCGCACAAATGACCGCCGCATGATGCCCGCTATACTGGGGACGTCGGAGACTGGAGACCGCTAGACTTGCTAGAATGGTCAGAGACGCTGGCGAATTCTTCACTTTTTCAGACTGCTGACCCAGATGATGCAATGCTTCAGGGTTCTTCTCAGTCTATTTTCCAAGTCTGATCCAGTCTTTCGAGCGCGGCAATGGGCCGCTGATAGCTTCTAGAAGCTGTGGACGAGTTGATAAACGGTCGAGCACACACCGCGGATAAGAATTACAGAGTGTAGACTACGGGAAGAGGATAAAGGCATAACGGCACGGACAGTCCGGCAGAAATTAGAAAGGAAGAAAGAAGGCAGGAAAATATAGAGAGGAGACAAAAGCGGAAAAAGAAAAAGAGGGAAACGAATATAGACCGACTGCATCCCGTCCGTGTTGTTGTTTGCATCTTGTTCACGATCATGCTGTCCTGCTGGTAGACTGCCTCACCTCCCCTTCGGTCCTGCCTGCCCCCCCCCCCCCCCCCACCCCTCGATAGGACCCGTCATGCCTCTTATCACCAGCGACATGTCTGCGACGTCTCTTACGACGCCACCCCTTGACGCCGACATTGCTATTGCCATTGACCGTGGCGGAACGTTTTGCGATGTTATTGCCAAGGTCGGCGGCCGCGACGACATCATCTTCAAGCTATTATCAGAAGACCCCAACAACTACCCCGATGCGCCAACAGAGGCCATTCGCCGGGTCCTCGAGACCGTCGAGGGCCGGCCCATTCCCATAGGCGAGAAGCTGGACGGTTCCCGAATCAGTGTGTATAGTCCGACCGTACTTGGGATCAACTTCTCAAAATACAAAACTAACGTCCAGGCTGCTGTCGCATTGGCACCACCGTGGCCACCAACGCCCTCCTCGAACACAAGGGTGAGAAGTTTGCCTTTGTCACCACCAAGGGTTTCGCTGATGTCTGCCTCATCGGCGACCAGACTCGCCCCAAGCTCTTCGCCCTCAAAGTCGAAAAGCCAGGCGCCCTCCACGACACCGTCATCGAGCTCGACGAGCGCATCACCGTCGAAGACTACGATCTCAACCCCTTTCCCATGGACAAGAATGCCGACTTGTCCTACGACCCAGCCCTCGTCAAGACTCCCAGTGGCGAGGTCATCCGCATCCTGAAGCCCCTCGACGAGGCTGAAGTCCGCACCAAGCTCCAGGCCCTGCGCGACGCCGGCTACTCCTCGCTCGCCATTGCACTCGTCCACGCCTACCTCCACCCCGCACACGAACTCGCTGTCGAGCGCATTGCTCACGAGCTCGGCTTCCAATATGTCAGCACATCCACCGCCGCCAGCCCCGTCATCAAGTACCTGCGCCGCAGTACTGCTGTCTGCTCCGAAGCCTATCTGTATCCCGTCATCCGCCGCTACGTCGAGGGATTCGAGAGCGGGTTTGCCACGCTGCCGCAGCGTGTCGAGTTCATGTGCTCCGACGGTGGCCTGAAGCAGGCCCAGCGCTTCCGCGGTAACGAGGCCCTGTTGAGTGGCCCGGCCGGTGGTGTCGTCGGCATTGCTGCCTCGTGCTTTGACGCCGACGGCGACCGCACACCCCTGATCGGTTTCGACATGGGCGGTACCAGCACAGACGTCTCGCGCTACGACGGCCGCTACGACTACCTGAACGAATCACACATTGCCGACCGCGCCATCGCCGTTCCCATGCTCAATATCCAGACCGTCGCTGCCGGTGGCGGTTCGATCCTGTTTGTGCGCAGCGGTCTGCTCGTTGTTGGCCCCGAGAGTGCCGGTGCTTACCCCGGCCCGGCCTGCTACCGCAACGGTGGCCCGCTGACCGTTACCGATGCTAACCTGTTTCTTGGCCGTCTCGATCTGGCATCGTTCCCCTGCATCTTTGGCCCCGCTGCCAACCAGCCTCTCGATACCGAGATCGTCGCCACCAAGTTTGCCGAGATTACTGCCACCTTCAACGCCGAGACTGGCCAGAACCTATCGGCCCACGAGGTCGCTCAGGGTTTCTTGTCAGTCGCAAACGAGACCATGAGCCGTCCTATTCGCAACGCTACCGAGGCCCGCGGCTATGCCCCCGAGAACCACAACCTCGTCAGCTTTGGTGGCGCCGGTGGCCAGCATGCCTGCGCTATTGCAGGCAAGCTCGGCATCAACCGCATTCTGATCCACAAGTGGTCGTCGCTGCTGTCGGCCTATGGCATCTCGCAGGCACAACTGCAGCACGACACATCCGAGCCGTATGCCGGCAACTGGTCCAAGGACGCCCTGCCGCGGATACGAGCCCGTTTGGCCGTGCTGCGCGACACTGTCCGTGAGGCGCTCGTGTCACAGGGCGCCGCGGCTGACTCGCTCAAGTACGAGGAGTCGCTCAGTTTGCGCTACTTTGGCACCGACACAACACTCATGATCACGCGGCCCGACGACGACGACGACGACGAGGACTATGGGGCCGCCTTTATCGAAAACCACCGCCGCGAGTTCGCATTCAACCTTGGCCGCGAGATTGTCATTGACGCTCTCCAAGTCCGCGGCACCGGCACGGCCTCTGTCGTCGCCAAGACCATTGCGCCGTCGCGCGCACTGTCGCAAGCCAAGGCTGCACCCGTGGCCGCGCCCGTTCAGCGGTCACAGCAGGTGTTTGTCAACGACGCCTGGCACGATGCGCCGCTGCAGCGCTTGGCCGATACGCCGCAGGGCAGCCATGTCGACGGCCCAGCCCTGATTCTCGACGAGACCCAGACCATATTTGTCGAGCCCGGCTACTGCGCGTACATTCTGCCGCAGCACGTTGTCATCGAGAAGGAGGAGGACGTGCACGTCGCCAAGAAGCAAAAGCTCGACGACGAGCCGCAGACGTTCAGCCACGTCCAGCTGTCCGTCTTTGCTCACCGCTTCATGTCTATTGCTGAGCAGATGGGCAACACGCTGCAGCGCACGGCCATATCAACAAGCATTCGCGAGCGTCTCGACTTCTCGTGTGCCGTCTTCTCTCCCGAAGGCGCACTCATTGCCAACGCACCGCACATCCCCATTCATCTCGGCAGCATGCAAATGGCTATCCAGGCACAGCATAAGCACTGGTTGGGCCGTCTCGAGGACGGCGACGTTCTCCTTACCAACCACCCCGAATGGGGCGGCACGCATTTGCCCGACCTGACTGTCGTGACGCCGTGCTTTGTCGACGGCGAAATTGCCTTTTACACTGCCAGCCGCGGACACCACACCGATATTGGCGGCCGTGGCATCAGCGCCATGATGCCCGAGTCCAAGGAGCTGTGGGAGGAGGGCATCAATGTGCCCAGCATGAAGATTGTGAGCGGCGGTGTCTTTTTGGAGGCCGAGGTCCGCGCCGCATTCGACAAGGCCGGCGAGTTCCCCGGCTGCAGCCCGACGCGCCGCATCCAGGACAACCTGTCCGATCTCAAGGCCCAGACATCCGCCAACCAGCGCGGTATCACACTGCTGCGCCGGCTGTGCAACGAGTTCGGCCTGCGGACTGTGCACACCTACATGCACGGCATCCAGGGCAACGCCGAGGTGGCCGTGCGCGGCTTCCTCAAGACGCTCGCTCTCAAGCACCCCAACGGCCTCACGGCCGAGGACTTTTACGACAACGGCACCATGCTCAAGGTCCACATCACCCTCGACCCCGAGACGGGTGGTGCCAAGTTTGACTTTGCCGGCACCGGCCCGCAGAGCTGGGGGAACATGAACTGTCCCGTTTCCATTACGCACTCGGCCGTCATCTATGTCCTGCGCTGCCTCATCGATCTCGAGATTCCGCTCAACCAGGGCTGTCTTGCACCTGTCGAGATCCTGATCCCCAAGGGCAGCGTCCTCAACCCGATGCCGTCTGTGGCCGTCTGCGGCAGTACCCTGGCGAGCCAGCGCGTCATCGATCTGCTGCTGCGGGCCTTCCACTGCGTCGCCGCGTCCCAGGGCTGTGCGAGTGCTACTGGCTGGGGCACTGGCGGTCGCGATCCGGACACGGGCAAGCTCGAGCCCGGCTGGAACTACGGCGAGTCTGTCGGCGGTGGTTCGGGTGCCGGTCCGGGCTGGCACGGCGCTTCGGCCGTGCACGTTCACTCGACCAACACACGTATTACCGATGTGGAGGTTGTCGAGAAGCGCACACAGGTGCTGCTGCGACAGTATGCAGTCCGCAAGGGCTCGGGTGGCCGCGGCCGCTGGAACGGCGGTGACGGCATCACGCGCGAGATCGAAGCGCGTGTGCCGCTCAAGTGCAGCATTATCAGCGAGCGGCGTGTGTTCCGCCCCTATGGTGTGGACGGCGGCGAGGCTGGCCACTGTGGCCGCAACTACCTGATCAAGCAGAGACCGGGTGCGGCCGAGGGCGAGCTGGACTGGATCAGTCTGGGCAGCCAGGCAGTGCTGAAACTGCAGCCCGGTGAGCGGCTGCAGGTCAACACGCCCGGCGGTGGTGCTTGGGGTGAGGAGGAGAAGGAGTAAATAATAGAGTACACGGCACGGTACATGGTACATGGTATATGGTATTTGGTACATGGCCAATAGCGATTATCATCATTCAGCGTTGTAAATTTAGCATTGTATATTCAAAGCATTCTATATCCATAGCAAGCATACGATTATTCGCAAACCAGTTTAAATGACTTTTGTATGAAATTGAGGTGAGATTAAAGTGAAGCGTGAATGAGCTCCCAAGTCTTCCAGATCTCATCAATTTATACATGCAGAGTATGAGTGAGGCTACAGCAAATTTATGAAAGTTTGACTACGGCCGTAGAAGATGAGACGACCTGTTGCCACGAGTAGCGAGCGGCACAGCAAGTTCAGATGAGCTATGTGAGCTATATGGAGTAGACTTGTACGGCTAATGGCTTGGTGCGGCCATGGTGAGTGCCGTTGCAAGAAGGTTGTGCATGCGAAACTGACATCAAAAGTGAAGCCGAGCTGAAGAAGCCGGCACAAAGTGGCGAGCACTGTTAATATCCCGTCATTCTTGCATACAGAGGCCGGCCGGATGGCTATAAATACCGTCTACATCTCCTCTCATCCCTTTTTAATCTTCATTCTCTTCTCACCATCTTACATCACCAAGCAACAACATCTTCATGACTGCTTGAAAAATGGCTCCGACTGAAAAGACAATTCACACGCATGGGTGCCAGTCTGACCACCTTGCACCGCAGGTCGATCTCAAGCTTCTTTCTCACCGTGATATCGGTAACGGTGAAACTGTGTATCGTATCCTCGTCGATGACAAACACATCAAGTATGTGACCATTGACGACGACAGCATTAACGGCATTGGTGAGGTGGTCTTTCTTTTGACGGACATCTGGCGGTCCGGGGACTGGGACAAGGCTGTTGTTCGCGACCGCGATTGCTGCGGGGTGGCAGATATCATTTCAGTCACCTGGACGGAGCATTCCGATAGAGTCTGGGACAACGGCTTTCACCGTCGGATCATCGACTTTGGCGACCTGACCGTGATCTGCAGTCCTGACTCCAACAGTCAGGTCATTTCCTGCCCCCAGTTCCCAGGCCAGCCCCTACTGTTCAAGTACGCAGGCTCTCCTGAGCAAACCGATGAAATGAAGCACGAGATGAAGGTGTATGGCTGGCTGGCTGATGCCAAGGGTTCTCTCGTGAATGAGGTTCCCAATTTTCTTGCTCACGTCCGCATGAATGACGGAATCATTGGGTTTCTCATCGAGCATGTCACTTGCCGTGGCCCCAACCTTGACAATCAAAAGGACGTCGATGCATGCCACCGGGCGGTCCAGCATCTCCATGGACACGGCATCCTGCACAATGACATCAATCGTGGCACCCTGCAGATCAGAAGCGACTCTGAAGGCAAAGCCCTCAAGTGGGGTCCATACAGGGAGCACAAGGCGATTTTCTTGAGCTTCGACACGGCTTCCAAGAAGGACACTACCCCGAACGACGAGGCCAATGAGCTTGCTCATGTAAACAAGTTCCTCGCAAAGATGCTTGACGAGGATGTGGAGGATGCCGAGGTAACTACCCAGTATGGAGACGATTCAGAGGATGGGGTGGTTGTGTCTAGCTGGTAACGGAAAGGCCTGCACACATGGTTCACGGCCATGGCTTGAATCAAAGATGGAGAAAAGACCCATAGGTCTAGAAAATTTGAGATATCGCAACGTTGATTTACATGGAGTGAAGAAGTATGAGGATACAGCAGCTACAGCTTGGGGGATGCAGCGGGCTCAATGCTTGAAATAAACGATGCTTTTCAACTGACAAACATACAAATGATTACCAAAACAAGTCGTGAAGTAAGCCATCTAAATATGCGGTATCAATTGCATGTGCATTTGCAACTAGACAACGTGAACTAGTCTATCTAGAGCATACGTTTGCATGCATTGCATTGCCTTGTTTTTGCCAATAGATGCCAAGGGAACACGGACATCAAAGTCTCGACTACTCACCAGTCGCTTGGCTATCTTGTCCCCTGGTCCCTGTGTTAGTCGGGCTTTTGGGCGACACTTGCCCTTTTGAGCACTTACACCGTCGACCGCACAATTTCCCGTGAGTGTTTATTCGCTATCTTCCTGTCCATCCAACAGCAGTCAGAGCGAGGTCACACAGCCTGCTGTCTGGTAGCAGCTATTACTCTTGCTGATTGCTACTCACGAGAAAAGGAGCCTGTCGCCAACGGTGAGCTAATATCAGCTAAACTTATTAACAGGTGACAAGCTCAGCCGAGTGTTTGAAGAAATGGAAACGAGAATAAGATCCTGAACGCCTTTTTGTGTTGTATTATGTAATCACAAGATTTTGCCATGCTAGCCTCCTCTATATACTCTAGAGAGACACCGTCTTCCACAAGCAAGAGTACAAACGCCCGGTTAGCTCAATCGGTAGAGCGTGAGACTCTTAATCTCAAGGTTGCGGGTTCGACCCCCGCATCGGGCTCAAATCCTGATGCGTTCCTTTAAAAGGAGCACAACAACAGCCACTCTTATTTTTTGCTTTTTTGCAGTAAGCACTCCTTGTCGCAGTCTCGCAGTCTCTTTAATTTATGGTGAGTTTATTTTCTTTCTTTATTTTTTTAATTTTTTTCATTTCTTCCTCTTTTTTGTCTCAGATGACTCACTAAAGTTTCTAGTTACAGTCGTATTACATTCTATTCAAACTATTTACAGTCAATAGTTTTGAAAAATATCTTAACAGCTCGGTATTTTATTTTAATTTGTATAGCAGATTATATGCAAATCAATCTTCCAACTATTGTGTCTTGAAATCAAAACACAAAGAAGGACTTGATGGTTTTAAACAAGTTAAACTTCTCGCGCGGCTGGTTGCCGTCATTCATAATATCAAGCTCCTTCATGATACGCTCCTCCTCGTCAAAGGCACGGGCTTCAGAAAAGTCGACCTCGGCCGGGTTGACCATCTTGGTCTTGTAGTAGAACTTGTAAAAGCAGTAGTTCAAAATGAACAGCGGCAGCGCCAGGTACACAGTGAAGAAACCCTTGGCAGTGGGGGGTGCATCTGTCGGGTAAAGCGCCAGGTAGAACTCGAGGCCCATGATGAAGAGGATGACAACAATGGCCATGTACTGGGTGTATGGTGAGCCGGGCGAGATGAACGGCAGCTTCTTGTGGTCAATGTTCTGTGCCTTGAGAGCGCGGCGGAAGTTGATGTGCGTCCAGATAATGGACAGCCACGACAGGAACGTAGCAATGGCGACGAGGGACGAGAACCATCCATAGACGACAACGGCCGTCTTGTTAAGGTTGAGGTAGCACAGACCGCCGCCAATGACGGTGCAAATGGTCAGGGCAAGCCACGGCCGACCGGCCTTGTCCTTGCGACCAAACATGGGGTGCAGCAGTTGCAGATCGGCCATGGCGGTCATGGCACGGCTGGAAATGTAGACACTTGTCACACCGCACGAGACGACTGTCAAGAAAATGAAACCGTTAATGGCGTGTGCGAGCCACATCTGCTTTCCAAGTTTGAGGGCAATGACAAAGGGCGAGCCGATGGAGCCCGAACTGCCAAGGTCCGGGTGGTCGTAGGGCACGACCATGCCGACGAGCCAGATGTTGACGACGTAAAAGGTAAAGATGCGCCAAAAGATGGGCATGACGACAGCCTTGATGCTCTGGCGCGGGTTGACAGCCTCACCGGCGACAATGGCAATGTGTTGCGCAGCACCGAACGAGAAGGCAGCCTGGACAAACGCCTTGGACATGCCGCGCGCGCCACCAACAAACGCACCAGGGCTCTTCCAGTAGTGGAACACGAGCGGACCATGGGTGGCGGCAACACCGCCGCTGGCCATGATAAACATGTAGCAGAGCATGACGGCAAGCGCGAGCAGTTTCAGCAAGGACATGACGACTTCGACATGGCCGTACCAGCCGACGGGGAAGATGTTGGGCAGTGCAATGGCAACGAGAAAGGTGGTGATATAGGCAGCGAGCGGGACAACGTTGGATTCGGGCCAGAACTTGAGGATGCTGACACAGGCGGTGATTTCAGCGGGGATGACCATGATCCACTGGAAGCAAAAGTTGATGCCCTCGGCAAAGGCGATGGCGGGATCAACGTAGTCGGCACACTGGCGAATGAAGCCGCCATGGACGGGACGGTAGGCCGTCATCTCACCAATCGACATGAACAGACTCCAGACGACGAATCTAAAAGGTCAGCATCTCATCGATAAACAAGAGACATTGGCGGAGGTAGACATACGACTGGATGGAGTAGGCGACGGCAATGCCACCGGGCCCCGCGGCGCGCAGAGCCTGACCCGTGCCGACCCAAAGACCGGTGCCAATACCAGCACCAAAGGTCAGCATCATAATCTGGCGCTTGGTCAGACCACGACGGAAGCCAGCCGTGGCCACCTCGGCCGTGGCGTCGCCGGCCTTGACCGAGCCCTGGCCTTGGCTGACGGTCTGACCTAGCTCAATGTCGCCAACACCAGCAATCTCTTTTTCGTCCATGGTGATATTCAGAGTCGGAATACAGTCGGATGTGGATGAAGGAAACACGAAACATTGCAAGCTGTGCAAGTGCGCGACTGCATTCTTTATAAATATGTATGTTACTTTGTGCCCTATAGATACTATCCCAGACACATATATGTCCATGCTGCTTATCTACCCTGTTCGCATGGTGGCCGACAACATGGAGAACTGGAGATACGACCATGCTATCTGGTGATCACCGCCTATCTGGGTGTCGATGTGGGCTATTCTGTGGGATATCCGGCTGTCGTTTCAACGCTTGCCGTTATCTTGCAGGATGATCGTAAGTAAGGGAAGAGCTGCATCTTGATAGTTGATAGTCGGTACTTGGTATATTATTCTCCCGTGGTGTGCGTGGGACATACATAGTTGGGGTGATGTACGCTCTTCCGTCGGTATTAGCGGTCATAAACCTCATTCTTCTTTTTTTCATCTCTTCATTTTTCATGTTCTTTACATCCCACTTCTCAAAGACATTACCGGTGATAATCAGTGCTAGCTAGATCTACACTTGTCTAATGCATAGTGTGTGGCTGAGTATAGCCCTGACAAGCTTTACCACCAATCGTCAAGCATTTCTTGTAGAAAGCCACAATGCTTGATCGTGTGCCTAAAGCAGGACCAAGCCACCTCCCAAGAGTCCAGAGCAAGGCCATATTCGTACTCGCTGCGGCACACAGGCACTTGAAAGGCAGTTCCTTACGACAAAGATAAGGTGTGGGTGAGAATGCAATCTAGCAAGGATATACAAACAAGAATCAGAGTATCAGCTACTTGACAACGCAATGCCCCGTGCATAATCCGGGGAGATTTATTAGAATTGTACGGAATGCCCCGAGTTCAGGAGTTAGTAGTTTGTTTATTCTATATAAAATCTCGCTGGAGTGTGCAACGGAGTAAATCCCGGCCATTTCGCTGCCAGTTTCCTGCGAGTCATGGTAGCTCACAGCTGTTATCCCCTGATATCTTATCGTAGATTACCGGTCGGGGATACCCCGGTGCAGTAGCTCCATTGTGGTTGGCTGAAGAAAGCGCCGAGGCATAAACAGCTCCGAGCTCGATTCAACCAAGCTGCTAAACTGTCAATCAAGACAAGCTGTGCCAATGCCAACAAGCATCGCTTTTCTGTCCCAAGGCTGGGCATCGATAAGAGCTGCCGGGTATCTGCAAGACGAGCCACCACATCTACGGATGAACGTAAGGGATGGATTGAAGATATGAAATGGAGATTGAAGACAAGAGGCTGATAGCTTGACAACTGGACAGCTTGATAAGAGCTTCGCTTGGCGAGTTCAAGTGCAAGATACTGTCACTTATATGCCCGTATCAGCGTGGGGTTTCATTCGACCTCTGAGGCTTGAAGTTGAAGTTTGTTTGCAACTACCGCCGCTATGAGTTTATGTGGCGTAACATAACCTCCAATTACATTCATTCTCTCGATCCTTACTTTGACATCTACCAGTGGAAGTCTGTTCCCCATAAAGGCTTGTTTATCGAATTATCACGTGACTTTATTGACGATGTTTTTACACCCAGTCAAATTGCTTTTCATCGTCCTGTACTTTCAAATCTGAGAACAATGAATGATCAAACCCTACTTTCACATTACAAATAAACCACAACATGTGACCAGACGCATGTCTCTGGATGAGTGTGCTCGACACGCATTGTTGCCGACTTAACATCTCAGTAATCGCCCCCCTCCTTTGTGCATGGTGCAGATGCTCAGGGCGATACGTTTGTGACCAGTGATGAGCTTCGTTAGCCATTCAGTCATTTTCCATCGCAATAACAGGTAGCATACGTGCATCAGATCAGATAAAAGGATCCCGTCGTGATTGTGCGGGTTCTGGTCCAGTAGGTAGCTCTTGCGTGCGGCAGTATCGCGCAAAAGCGGCGCAAACTTGTAGATGGACGTCTCACATATGACGGCAAAACATGTGACCAAGCGCAACAACATCCAACACATCACAAAAGAACCAACCATGAAAGGCCCCCGAGGCAAAAGCTTCTTATAAGAGAGAGCTGAATGGCCTCTTCAGCATTCTTCCAGCCCTCGCCTGGTTGATGCATCCTCACCTCACCCATCTACGACTTCCGTCCTTTTGCCGCGACCCATTGAACCTCAAATAACTCAAACCTTGCCCAGATCGGCCACCAGCCAAGTGACCACAATGGCAGTTCCCCTACACTCCATCTTTGTGGTCAATAGGCCTGTAGATGGGTACCCGGTACTCGGAGCCTTTCCGTCGAGGCGTGTGCGAGGAATGGAAGTCATCAACGGCATTAGAGAAGAAGATGCTCGGCCACAACTACATGGCGTACATGGCGAAGATAGCCCCTTTCCGACCACAGAGCCTCAGCTGCGCGCAGGCTTCATGCACTTTCTGATTAGCAAGACCAAAGAACTCCAGGAGCTTCCGGAAGAGGCGGGTGCTTCCGACAAGATCAGGGCTGCAAGCAGAAAGAAGACGCTGCAAACCGTGCTCGTATTGGTACTGGACCCGGAACTCAGACCAGCGCCGCTGTCGCTACCGGCTATGCATGGAGCTCTTGACGAGGGCCTTACGCTGGAGATGTTCTATTCCAACAGAGCGCTCCCTACCCTGATATCACTCGCGAAATCAGTAATGCAGCCCTGGGACGCAGATAGCTCGTTTACAACCAAAGAGGGAGACTCTGCAGCAGACCGGCCAGCACTGCCGCAAGTGCCGGAGTCGTATGGCCGATGCATCCTCACCGGACGACTGGCCCCCCTCTACGGGGTGCATATCCTGCCGGCGTGGTGGCCCGAGGGGGCAGACAGTGCCGATTTTGACAGACTGTGGTCAAAACTTGGCAGCTTGCGGCCACTGTGGCCACGCGCCGACCGCCAAAGTGGCCTGGCTTCAGATCCAGCGGGCTGTCGGGAAAAGGTCAATGTTCTCCCCATGGTATCCGATGCCCGCGCAATGTGGGATCGCCGCTTGTTCGGCCTGCGCCCTATCATCATAGACCAAGCCTATCCCGAGTCACGCACACGGCTCTACGTGCAGGCCGTCTTTTTCAGGGACCTACAACACCTAGACTGCCTCGGAGGTTTGCGCACCACGCCACCGGCGTGGTCTCATGGTAGCGGTGACCACTCGTTCCAGGACAACGGGTACCGGAATAAAGTGCTCCAGGCCTGCAATCGGTGCCCCCGCGGGAAAGGCGGCATGTTTGCAAATGTTGGCCATGGCGACATATACGAGATCAGCACTTCCCGCCCTGACGCGTTCCCGCTTCCGAGCCGACACTTTCTTGAGATTCAGTATGCTGTGCACAGAATCATGGCCGGACTGCGGACACCCGAAGTGTTGAGAGCGATTTTCAGCGGCGAACCGCCAGAGATACAGGGTGCAGCTCAGCCGGGATTGGGTGTGCCGCCCGAATGGAAGGGTCTTATCGAGGCAGCTATTGAGACTCGGGTCTTGAGTCCAGAAGCAGCTGCAGGCTGGAGCACTGCGTTTGCGAGGGAATCTGATTGCGAGGCCTTGTCCTTGCGCATCTCACTGTCGCTTCGGCTGAACAAAAGCATGGAGGCTGAGTAGGCGCTGCCAAAAGACTGATTGCTGAATGATACCCAATAGAATGCACGCTTGATTTACTGTGACCTTCATGTGTACAAATCCCCTGTGGCGTCGTTGATATTCCGAGAGTATATCTTGTGTATGTGACTGGCCAATGTTCATGGCGATATCAGCATGAATACTGCGAGCTAGTGTCATAGACGTAGTAGTGACGGTTTGATGTTTTGTCATGGACGGTGGCAGTGCCGTATCGTCGACTGCACTTGCGAACCAGCCGGCCGTTTGTCGTGGGCTCGGCATCAACGCTGTAGTCGAGCTCGCTCATGCCGCCGTCAGCCATGCGTCTGCTTCATGATGGCCATTCTGGCAGACGACGGTTGACTGCCGTGAACCGAGGAAAAGGCGATAGATCTCGGGAAGATGGCTGCACAGGCTTTTCTTGCATCCCGATGATCACTATGAACTATGAACTAGCGGACAGCGGTGTATAGCAAAGTCTGCTGAGGTCTGCAACGCCAACGTGTTCCGATACTCAGTACGATCCAGATCTGTGGCTGTGATGCTTGCACCGACGCTGTTGGCTACCTGTGATCTACCGTGTTGCTGTGTGGCGGAAGTCGGCACGTTGAATATGCCCGTTGACGTCGCGTGTGACACTATTGACCAGTCAAAGTTGATGTTTCGGGCTTAATTCTTTTCTCCCGACAGTCATAGTGACAGGCAGATCTTGGAAAGAATCAAACCATCCTTGATCAGCGTATGAACACGCGTATCTGAAGAGTATCTGACAGAGCTAAGCGCCAGAACGCGTCGTCAGTCCGTGTCGCACATTCTAGAAGCAAAGAAGGTTTCGCTCTCGGTTTCTGTTGTGACTCTTGGTTCTAGCTCCGCTGGTTCTATGACAATGTAGCCAAGGCAAATTGTTCTAGATGCGTGATAACAAGATAACAAGACAAGAACCAAAAGGGCCAACCAACGAGAGACAAAGCAAACTGGGTTCGGGAAACCAGTCATTGGGGCGCCACTGGAGCCACTCCTGTCTCTAAACGCGTATTAATACGTTGATACGGGGTAAAGAGTAAGCTCGGTCTCGCTCCCGCTACCGTTTAGGTCTTAGATAGAGGAGCCTAGCCAGGGTGGGATTTAGAGACCGGGCAATTCAATGTCGTGTATTGCTTAGTTCCTCCATGGGGAAATAGGCCGGTAGCTCTTTTTGATTTTATCAGTGTCTGTGCTGTCAGGGTGGTGGTGATCTTCTGCCGTTCTCTACCTACGGGGTACAGCTGCCTGCCATTATCCTATTTACGCAGTCTTGTTTCGTTTCTTTTGTGTACTTTGCCTTTTTAAAGTTTGATTATTTGCCTACCCTGTTGCCTACCCAGTGGTCTTATTTCGTTTGTATGCCTACGACGCCACGCTCCTATCCGTCGACGGGACGTCGTTAAGCTCTTCTTGGCAACTAAAGGACCGTTGAACGAGCTCGTGTCTCCCGCTCCCCTGAAGTAGTCAGATAGCTACGTGCGTGCCGAGTGAAGAATAACCAAGACAAACACTATCAAAGTAGCAAATCGTACACGAATATGTTCGGGATCGGAAGCTATAGAACCCCGAATACGTTAAGGCTGTTGTTGACTTTGTCCCTTTTTTGGTTCTTTCAGTCACTCGACTCCTCTTCTGCATGCTCGATGCTAATAAGAAGCAAAAAGAAAAAGGGATTAGCGAGGGGTGGCAAGCCTGCTGGGTTGCATGTTATTATATTTGGACTGTGAATTTATCTATTTACATGAATCTGAATTGCTATCATTGTTGCCTCTGCACTTTTCACATCTGCTACCCCGAGCTCGTTCATTGATATAACACGTCCCCCTCGTTCTCGAATTACTTTCACACGTCTCTTTTGTTTGTTCGTTACTCCTCTCGACAACTTTCTTCAACAACTCGTTAAGACTACCTGTCAACCTCGACCACAATATCTTCGAGTAACGTTCACAATGGCATCTACTTCTTCAGACCAAGGGTCTGTGGCACCCCTGAACACTACCAAGTCTTTTGCCCCCGACTCAGCTGCTGCCTCTGCTTCTGTCAACGACACCGCCAACGACACTGCTACCAACTCTGACACTGCCCACCCCGAGGGCCCGCCCGCATACAGCCTGTCCGACATCTCGCCAAATCCCGCTCGCATTGCTGCTGCCGAGCCCATCAGCGAAAAGGTCGACCCCAACGCACAACCGGCTGCTGACCCCGTGGCCGCGGACGACAATGCACGCTTCGCCGTCTGGTGGTCGGAGCCCGAGAACGAGGACCCTGAGAACCCCATGAACTGGACCGACAAGCGGAAATGGAGCATTATTGGTGCTCTGTCATTCCTTACTTTTTTGACGTAAGTCTGCTCTGATGTGAGGGTATGAGATTATGAAGTTCTTGAGCTAACTATCTAGCCCCCTCGCCTCGTCTATGCTTGCGCCCGGTGTGCCTTTAATTCTGGAAGACTTTAACGTCACCAATGACACCCAGGCCACCTTTGTCGTCTCCATTTTCGTGCTCGGCTTTGCCTTTGGTCCCCTCGTTATTGCCCCCGTCAGTGAAATCTACGGCCGCATGATTGTCTACCATGTGTGCAACTCCTTGTTCGTCCTCTTTACGATCCTGTGCGCCATTGCCAAGGACATGGGCGCGCTGCTGGCTTTCCGTTTCCTAGCTGGCTTTGCTGGTGTTGCCGTCATTACCTGCGGTGGCGGCAGCATTGCTGACCTGATGCCCACGGACAAGAGAGGCGGTGCCATGGCCATCTGGTCGCTCGGCCCGCTGCTGGGTCCCGTCATTGGCCCTGCCTGTGCCGGTTTCCTTGTCGAGGCCAAGGGCTGGCGCTGGGTGTTCTGGGTCATTGTTATTGCCGGCGGCTGTGCGACATTTGCCTCGTTCTTTATCCTGCCCGAGACCTACGCCCCGACCCTGCTCAACAAGAAGGCCGCTAAGCTCCGCAAGGAGACCGGCGATGAGCGCTACCACTCCAAGCTCGACAAGGGCGAGACCCAGAAGCAAATCTTCAAGGCTGCCATTATCCGCCCCGCCAAGATGCTGTTCCGCTCGCCTGTCGTTGCTCTGCTCTGCTCGTACATTGCTGTCATCTACGGCCTGCTCTACATCTTGTTCACGACTTTCACATTCGTCTACCGCGAGCACTACGGATTCGCGGCTGATAGTGCCGGCCTGACGTTCCTGGCCCCCGGCATTGGTAACCTGTTTGGTGTTGCTTTTTCGGGTGTGCTGTCGGACCGCATCGTCAAGCGCATTGAGGCCCAGGGCCGCACTCCACGCCCCGAGGACCGTCTGCACCCGCTGCTGACAGTTCCTGCCTCGTTGTTCCTGCCCCTGGGTCTGATCATGTATGGCTGGACGGCCGACAAGCATGTGCACTGGATCGCACCCATGATCGGCACGGCCATTATGGGTTTCGGCATGATTGTCATCATGATGTGCGTTCAGACGTACCTTGTCGACACTTTTCCTCTGCACGCCGCGTCGGTCATGGCGGCCAACTCGGTGCTGCGCAGTGTCCTGGGTGCCGTGCTGCCACTGTGTGCGCTGCAGCTATACGATGCTATCGGTCTCGGCTGGGGCAACACGCTGCTCGGCCTGATCGCTCTGGCCCTGGCGCCGACACTCTGGGTATTTGGTGTGTATGGCGAGAAGCTGCGGACAAGCCCCAAGTTCCAGGTCAAGCTGTAGATGTTTCCACCTAATTTCTTGCGTCTTGCTTCTTTGTCGTTTCTTTTGTTCTCACTATTATTTCGCTATCTTTTATTTAACCCATAGGGCGGCGTCCCAGTTCTTAGATTCCCTCGTTCGTTCATTCTCATTTTATCTTCATATCATTATCATCACCATTCTGTTTTTTTTTTTTATACATTAAACCAAAGTAGTTTTTATTTTAATATCACATTCTGCCATTAGGCAAGCACTTCGGGTTTTACCGTCTTAGCTACTATATAGTCAATTTAATTCCTATCTTTCAGAAATGGCTTAAACGCGGGCCTTGTGCTGTATTGTTTGGTGACAGGCTCGCTCGATATATATTGATGATTGAGAAAAAATAGTAATACACAGTGAATCATATAGTTGCTGATTTCGCCAAGCAGATAATAAATGACGATTCAAATAACACAACTCAAAAGTAATATAACCATAATGCTCGCGAAGTCCCACAATGAGGGGTAGCTCTATCCAAGGGGCGTAGCTCTACTCATATATGAGGGCTTGATGAGCACCTCTCGTGCTACCTCCTGCAGTCCTCTATGCCATACACCGGCAGCCCGGTGCCATACCACACGTGCAGCCATGCCGACATCAGGACCTAAATATAATACGACTCGCTCCTGTGATGCATGCCGAACAGCAAAGGTGCGGTGCATCTCAAGGCTGCGGCCGTCTCCATCTCTTGACGGGGCACAGCAAACATCTACGACAGCCACGATATCTACACCATTTACTATCTGTGATAGATGTGCAGCATATGGCGACACATGCTCATTCAGCCTTCCTTTAAAGAGGCGAGGCCCGAAACCAAAGTAAGTCTCCATCTCATTAAGAGTGTTTATCTCTTTAGATTAACACGCCCAGACAGGAACGTTCCGAGTCATCTGCATTCTCTACATTTAGTATTACAGAATGGAACCATACCGTGCTGAGCCCAGAGGCGGGAGCGTCGAACCTGGGTCCGGCCTCAGTACAAAGTCATTTACCCTCCTCGGAGGATGTGGCCATGGGCAATGACGACTCGGCACGCGGCGCTTCGAGCTCATCAGGTCCATTGGGTCAGTCTAGTCTGCCCGGCCCGCCCGACCCGTCAACAACAATCACCCCATCATTCGGCCCCCCACTCTCGGGAGCCATGCAGCGGTGGCCGTGGCCGCTATCAAGCGACCGTCTGTGCTCGCGCCGCATCTTTGACTTGATGATGCAAGACTTTCTTAACATGCAGTACCCCGTCATGCCCGTTGTGCACAGGCCAACTTTTAAGCAAGACTTGATGGCACGGCGCGAGACAACCGATCCCGTATTTTTCACGTTGGTAATAACTATTGCAGCCGCACTCGTGGCCAACATACCCAGCTGCTTCTACAAGTACAGGGCTATGGACAGCAGCTTCACCTACCAGACACGCACGCAGATGATCAATCTGTGCTACGAAATGGCCATGAGCCTGCGTGCGCCAGAGTACTTTGACCAGTCGACGTATGAGAAATGGGGCATTGCCTACCTCCTGGGCGTAGCTCACGGCAATCTGCACCACCGCAGCCGATCATTGATGTTTTCCGCCGAGGCCGACCATCATATACGACAGCTGCAGTACCAGCAGCAGAAGCGACGTTCCAAATCGCATATCGAACTACAAATACACTGCAAGGCTGTGTGTCTAGGGTCGAATGGATACTTGTAAGTCTGTTGGTATTTTATTATGGTGTTCTAGTACCTACATTCTGACAATACAGCCACCGGGTATCCATCAATCCCTCTGAGCCGTCTGTGCTGAGCGAAATGCAAATGCCTATACTGAACCAATGGAAAGATGGCCTACTGGAAGTTGATGACGAGAATATCCTGGAAGACCGCGTCCTACCGCAACCAAAACACAGGACATCGCTGGCTACGGGCCTCAAGGCTCTGACACGTCTGTATGAGATTGCCGAGGAGACAAGACGACTCGGCAATGCCGTTGAAGCTGAACGCTCGCTCGGTTCCCTGAGCCCCAACCCCGCGGCTATTAGGTCCCCATCAGACCGGCAAAAGAGTCTCGATCGACTCCGTGAAGGCTTTGAGCGGCAAAAGCACGCCCTCGACAACATGCCACCAGAGTTTGATGAGTGGACGACCAATGGCATCAATGCTGCCCATCATGCAAATGCAAACGGAGGAGTGCAGATCGACCCTGTCGTTGCGCGGCAGTTTGAAATTATGCGAGCCAACATCCGCGTCACCCACCTATGGCTGCAGAGCGTTATCTTTGAAGATATTGTGTCGTTCGCCACCGACGAGATCATCAATGTCAAGGACAATGTGAATAGAGGCCAGGAAACGCGAGAACAAGAACCACCCGATACTCTACGCGGCCTATGGGACGACCGAGAAAACATCTGCCGGCAGCTATTGCATGTGCTCTACAATATCTCGCACGAGAACCTGGAACCCAACGGCGCGTCACTAGTGCACAAGATCCGGGTGGTAGCCGCAACGCTGATCGACTGTCCGTTTGAGCTGCAGGGGTCCATTGCGCGTCAGGCGCGCTCCTATATCCAGGCGTTTGTCAATGTGCTGTCTACGTTGGACCCTGCAGACGACGGGGCGTACGCCCGGGATGTGTGGTCGAACCTAGACCAGCATAAGCGGCTGTCTGTGTCTGATTTTGCATACAGTTCAAGGTGATCTCCAGTCGGTGTTTGGCTTATTCTTGTTATTATTGTAGATTAATTCAAAATATCCCCCCTGAATATAGTGGCTCTTTCAATTGTGAATCATGGTGTTTACCATGTGGTACCACGTGGTCGGAAGATATAAAGTGAAGATCCTGCTGATTCTGGATGGCAGATACACATTGACAGACAAAACCACAAGGCAATATGCACAATGCAGATAAATAAAATATACATGCATCATATTTCCAATCCAGGAGCCCCTCGCTTGAAAACTTGCGGCACAATGATGCTCCGGCTGAACGGGTGGGAAATGTGTGGCACTCTCCACTGCATCTAGCCCCGTGACGATGGCATTCTTCGTCACTTATAGCCTCCAAGACCTCTGGACTTGTTCCAACTCATAAATAAACTCGTGGAACTACTCTTCCTTCCCCAGCTTTCTCCACAGTATTCTCCCCTTTTTATCTTCTTATTGTCCGTTTGTCCCGATCGCACTATGAATTTTGCCGATACGCCATATGCATTGGCAGCAAGCGGACTGTCCTGATCGAGGCAAGACCGCTTAGACCAGAGAGACGTCGCCGCTCTCGGCTGCAAGGATGTATCCATGCAGCAAGGAATTCAATGACGCCGGCCAGTAGGCTTAGAGCCACAGAGGCTTCTATTATCTTGAATCTTGAATCTGTAGTCTATAATTCTTTGTCTCCTTGCTACTTTCATAAAACACAATAAAAGCACAACAAACCAAAATGGACGACGACGACTCACCCCCTCGCAAAAGGGCGCGCATGCTGTCCAAGGCATGCGAGATGTGCAAGATCAAGAAGTCGCGGTGCGACAGTGCCCGGCCATGCAGCCTATGCCGGCAAAAGGGCACCAAGTGCGAGTACCGCGAGAAAGGCCAGCCGGGATTGCGGCCGGGCTACGGCAAGGCCATGGAGAACCGAATGGCCGTGCTGGAGGACAGCATGCACAAAATGAGCGAGTCTCTGCAGCAGGTGTTGCAGCAGCTGCAGCGGGGGCAGCTTCCGGCAGCGTCAATGTCAGTGATGGCACAGATGCCACAGATCACACAAGCAATGTCCGGCAGCGGTAGTGAGCACGGGAGCCCGGGCGACGAGACACCGGAAGGCAGCACAGCAGGTGACAGCTCTACCCAGCCATACATCGCCGTCACCGGCAGTAACGCAGCAACCACCGGAGATCCGGCCCGGCCTGGTCTGCCGCCACCTCCGCTCTGGCAACCAGCCACGACCCCCAGTGGCGAGTGGCTATCACTGTCACCGGCCGCAACGCACAAAACAGCACCCGAAATACTTGCGTCCGTGGCATCAGCTAAAACCGTGCCGCCCGCAACGACGGCAGCCAAGCCTTCAGCAAACACGACTAACATGGCTGAGCAAGCAGCAGGTCCCTCCAGTTTGCCGGGTCTACCCCCTCATGAGGTCCTTTATGAGCTCATCGAGATCTTCTTTGATCGCATCTACCCGTGGGCACCGCTCTTTTACAAGCCAAATTTTATCCGCAACTTGGCCACTGCCGCCACCTCCTCCTCCTCCTCCTCCTCCTCCTCCTCCACCACCACCACCACCGACACTGCCGAAAACGAGAAACTACTGCTTTTGCATGGCATTACTGTTCTCTGTTTTCGGTTCTGGTCAAAGCCGACACCAAGTCCGGAAGCACGTGAGGCATATATCAATGCATCACGCGACCAGGTCCTGCTGCGCACCATTGATGCCTGCTCGCTCGTATCAACACAAGCTTTGACACTGCTGGCCCTTGATGCGGTCGGCCAAGGACCGGGGCCGCGGACATGGAACATCATGGCCATGCTTGTGGCAGCGGCTCGACAGCTTATCTTGGCAACACGCACACCAAACCGACCACGAGACGAGGCCAACACACCTTTTGTCAATGATGAAGGCGACGACGAAGAGAATGAAGAAAGCCCGGGCGCAGATGCGAGTGCGAGTGCGGATACTGGCGGTGTTGACGGCGACGAAACACGCAGACGACGGCATGGACCGACAAGTGGAGGTGGTGTCAGCAACAACAACACAGCTACCAACCGCGACCAGTCGACAATAGATGCAGAAGAGAAGCGACGTCTGTTTTGGGTCATCTACAGTCTGGACCGCTTTGCCAGCATATTCCATGGCCAGCCGGGCGCCATTGATACAAAGTCAATCCGGCTTCTATATCCATCCAGTGACGACGAATGGGGCCGGCCGTCTGCCTCCCCAGAATGGTTCCAGGGCACATCCGACAGTAGCAATGGAGGCAGTCAGAGCAGAAGTATCAATGCCAGTGGCGGCGGCGGGATCAACCTCAACTATGCCAATCTCAGCAACAGCAACCCGAACATCAATGTCGGTGGAGGCAACATGAACAGCCTCGGCACCCTGGGCAACTCGAGCAGCAACCATGCAACCTGCTCAGCCAATTTGTGGCACCATTACATCGACGCTCTGACGCTCGTGGACCGTTCTCACCGGCTGCTCATCCAGCCCGTTAACGTATCCATACCAGCACACTGCCAAGAATGGCAGAGCAGCTTCCGACGGTTTGACTCGGTACTGACGGCATGGTTTGACAACCTGCCGACCTCTGTTCGAGAAGGATTGCCTTTTCCGGGACAAAAGGCATCGTCGGCCATGTCATCCGCTGCATCAGCAACATCCTCGTCGCCCTCATCAACTCAGCATACGCCCTCGTTCAGTCCTGTGCGGGCCATGATCTATGCCTCGTACCTGTTGATTCTTGTCCGCATGTACATGATTGCCTCGTTTCCGGCCACCACGTCAGCCTACCTCCGGCCGTCATTGGCTGCCCGCACCCGATTGCGGCAGGTCTGCCACGACTTGGCCACGCTGGCATCCATGTACCATCCTCATGAGCTACAGGCTCTAGGACCCCTCTTCGGCTTTATTGCCTGGGTCGGTGCTCGCAGTTTGGTGATCCTGTGGACGCGCGGTGGGTACAGCCCGGACGAGTTGTGTCCGGCTGTGCACAAGTCAACTTCGGCAGCATCGTCATCGTCTTCGGCCGCGTGTATGCTACCACCCGACTTGGAGACGATTCTGACATCGTTGCGGCACATGGCTGTCCGATGGCCGTGCGCGCAGCGGTATGTCGATATCATCCAGATGATTATCGATACTAAGAACAGCCCCGGTGGCCCTCCTGGTATAGACATCTTTAACGATCCACGACGAACATCATATGTCATCCAAAGCCGGTTCAAGGCCCTGGCCAACGGTCGGCGAGCCTCTATGAGCCGGACCAAGAGCTACGATTCTGGTGCATCACCCAAAGGAAAGGCGGCCGCTAGGGAGCAGCAGAGCCAGCAGCAACACCAACACCACTACTCGCCGTTCCCGCAATATGGCAACCAGAATTCGTACTCTAGTCTTCACCGTCCTCAATATGCCCATCTCCAACCTCACTCTTACCATTCCCAGAGCACGCAGTATCAGTACGAGGCCAACCCAGAACCTATGATGTCACTGCCGTTTTCACAATCGCTCGACTTTTTCGATATGCCACTGCTAGACTCGTACGACTTGACGGGGCCGCTAATCGGGACGGGCACGTTTGGGACGGAGATGGACAGCGAGTGGCTGTAACTGTACCTGAAGCTGGTAGAACGAGATTTGTGCACAAGTAGCACTGGCAGCCATCACACACGCCGAGCCTTAAATGATTTTTGAGAATCTGTGTGCATAAAGAGAGACAATCCAAAGTGGTCCTGGTATATACACTATACAGTTTATTCACTAGAAATCAACAGAGTTTAGATATCCAAGATGTATACAATATCAATGTACTGTTTCCAAGCGGATAACCTGAAATTAAATAAAAAACAAAACCCATCCCGTTAACCAACCCCGAACCTGTGGCAAGAAAATGGCAGCAGCGTATCTCTCCGTTAAGGGGTTGACACATTCGACTGATATCCTCTTGCCGGTGTATATAACAAAAACGTTTGATATCCCAAATATACAAAACCAATAAAGAAGACAGAAAGCACCACCAAAACCTGTAGGTGAACGAACGCTGAAAGGTATCGTGTTTCCCTTTGCCTATCCAAAACAATTAACCGTTGCGCGTGTCCCGTAGCAGCTCATCCAGAGCGCTCTCTATCCTCTATTATTTTCCTCATCGAGTCCATCACTCATACACATTAATATCGGGACACCAGGCAAGGTCGACACTTGTCTTTGTACAATGTTTGTACATGCCATACTTATGGCGGCTTTATCCTCTTTCTCTGGAAAAAGACTGTCGCCTCTTAATAATGTAACGGCCGGCTAGCGTGCACCGCACGTTGGTAGTTGTAGCGCTTAGACGCGGACCTGGGACATGTGAGGGGCGCTGGAGCCACCAGACGAACCGCCAAAGCTGCGACGGCCAGTGATCAGGCCAAGAGCCAGGGATGCAGCAAGAGTGGCAAACAGGAACCACATGAAGACAGTGCTGGCCTGCAGCTCACGGCAGCGCTTCTCGGTGTCGTCGCTACCAAAGCCGATCCAACCGGAGCCGCGCTTCTCGACAGACAAATCACCACCGCAGTCGACAGCCTTGAGCTTAGCGGGCAGGACAATAGCAGCGATAAAGGTAAACAGGATAGAGAGACCGTCGAGCAATATCAGGCCGTAGGCAAAGATGCCCTCGGACAGGAATCCGACGAAACCAGCAGCAATGCCCAGCAGACACGCGAGCCAGGCAATGACAGTGGCAAACAAGGCGTAGTTGATGGCAGACATTCTGCCGTTGTTGTTATCGTAGATGACATTGCCGAGAAGGGCAACGAGCAGGATGATCCAGAGCAGCTGGACGCCGCGAATAATGGTAGAGCCAACCTGCATTTTGAAGGGTGTTAGGTGGGTATTTGTTGGTTGTAAGTTGAGTTGAAAGAGGAATGTGGATGTTTTGGGTATGTGGATGTTATGGAGTCGGAGAATATACGCGACTTCAAACGATCAGATGGGGGGGGAATCAAGACGTCTTATGAATGTCGAGTTGATTAATAACGGTCGATAGTGAGTCGGTTGCTTTGATTACTGCAGATCGTTGTTGTCCCGACGGCGACGAGACACAAGGTGCAGGGATGAGAGACGGCCGGTGGTGTGGTGTGGTGTGGTCGTATTAAATATCAAGGATCAGGTGCCAATACAAGGGTAGAGGAGAGGCAATAAGACGAGTTGATATAGTTGTGAGGGTGAAGAGTGCAGAACTATTCTGGTTGGATGTCAAGAGGAGCAAGTCTGATGGAGGGACGAAGAAGGGGAGGGCTGGCAATTTAAACGGAAAGACAGAAGCCGTAAAGAGGGAAGGAGGGATCTGACAAAGCGCCGTTCTGGTAGAAGTTGGAAGAAGCAAAAACGGAAGGAGCGAACTGAGCGGGAAGAGCAGAGGGCGAGGCGAAATTGGCAAGAGCTACCTTGGTGCTGTGGGACGATCTACACACTCATTCTACATGCTAGAGAGCTCTTTCTCAGCATTCCCACGCATAACGAAAAACAACAGAATACTTGCTTTGTTCACTCACGCTCGGCAGATGCGGGATTGACCTGGTCGCACCTTTCCTCCTCCAGCGTGCTAAAGGTGCTAAAGGTGCTAAAGTGTACTTTTACTGCACTACAATTGTGCCTATGACGTCCTTACTAGAGTGTGGTTCGCCGGGTGACGCCATTGGTCCATGATGATTGGCCACAGAGCTCCGTTTAGCGGGTCTTACCAAATCAGTGTCCTTATTTGTGGGTCGCAACCCAGCACTAAATGAGCTCTGTCGATTACTGTAGGCCTCGCTGGGGCGAATGACGGATTCGGCTCGGTTCTCATAAGATAAAACTCTTTATGCTGTCTGAAAAACTCCATAGACCTATCTTACTATTTTATTTAAACAAAAATCGATCTGAGACAAGCCAAAGCCTTTGAGTATCGCGTGTTAATCAGCAGCACGGTGTCCATCGCTCCTTCCTATTCCGTATGCCATATTCCGATATCGTATTGTATATTTATGCCGTCAGTATGGGGCATCTTACCGAATCTGCAGGTACGCAGCATTGTTCTTTCCCATTGCAGAATACAACAGCTCGATGACATAGATCTGTGTCTCAGCATGCATAAGCATAAATCCACAGCTACTTCTGCTCATGGTTTTAGCGACGCTTGCTAGCCAGCCATAAGCGAAACGCCAGCATATGTTGATACAGCTCAAGTGAATCGCTTCTATAGTTTCATGTTTCAGTAGATGTTTCGATTCAGCACTGCCCAATGCCGTCAACTACTGTCAAGTTTCGCGATACGCTTGAAAAGTGTTAGCATCTCCATCGCCAACGATAGCCATCTCTTCGACGCTGCGCACATGCCAGCCAGCAACTCATGATCCCCAGTCGTTGACCTGTATTGACTATGCTACCTATATCAAACATGCTAAGATACACACTGTAATATACGTAACACACAGCCCCGGAAAATAAATGAACACCGACGTCACGGCCTGTTGAAAGAGTGACAGTGTGGTATTTTCAGCGCAGGACAAGATACTGAGAGATCGGAGCTGGTGGTCTCGTCCGGTGTTTTCAAGCCAATAAACCAAGTCTTGAGCTGAGGGCATGATCGGACGGGCCGCTGCCAATCGAGATGCCAATCGAAACCGTCAGTGAGCTAGCCCGCCGTGCAATCAACAGCGTAGCTGAGGTTTTCCAAAATGACTAAAATAGTTCGCCGATCGACTCAATCACATGTACTCGACACATGCATAGTCTTTTCAAAGCTTAGTCAAGGCCGAATGCTTTTCTTTGTAGTGGTGGCAGCTCCAGCTTCAGCTCTTTGTTCGAATCCAGAATCCGAGTCTAGAGATGAGCTATTGGATTTGCAGTACAGACATCTATGACGCGAGTCGATTCAAAAGTCTTTCCGGCTACTCTCTGGCCACGGAGAAGGTCTTTCAAAGAGCGAACAAGAAAGAAAAAAATACATCCGGGCTGCGCTGCACAGAGTAGCAGAGCTTGCATGGTAGCCTATGATGTTGTTTATGAGAGTGTGGATGAAACTGACCTCTGCAGAGTGTGCGTGATGCTGCTGCGCCTTGTTACTTTGAAATATATTGATTGATGCAGGAAAAGACTGGCTGGCAGCCTTGAGAGAAAAGAGAAATACTTAACGCCGTCCAGAGCAAGTGAAACATATGCGGAAACCAAAAAAAGAAAGTTGAAACAATGAAGAAACGGAATCAGACCATTCTACGTACGCCATGCTGTAATCAATTCCCATGATTTCCAGGGGGGAAAGTAAATCAATCGAGTGCCGAAAAAGAAAACGTGGCGACCTGTCAACCCCATGAAGACAAACTACCCCCGACCAGACGAGTTGACATTGCTGGCATGGGCCAACAAAAACTTGCAGCATGTCAGCGTCAGCTTGCAAGCCTTGGTCCATCCGTCGTCCTGTGCAATGCCCAGCTTGATGCTCACATCACCAATCTTGTCACCCTCAATTAGGTATGGCAAACTAAGGGGCTGCTGGCCCTCAGCCGACGTCTGCCGGTGCACAAACACGCCCAGCTGCCGCACGAGCTCCAGGAACGCTACCATGGCATTGTCAAACTTGTGGTGCATAAACGTCAGCCCCAGCGGCATGTCACCCGATGAGTAGAGTTCCAGCACAGTCTTTTTAGGCACGCCCGGTCGCTGCATCGAAAGCTGCGACAAGATACTGGCTGCACCGCCGCCACTCCCAAAGCCTCCGCCGCCGCTGCCGCCACGACTGGAAGCCGGTGATAATGGCTCATATCTTACAATCCGTGATGTTGATCCCATAGGCAGCGGTTCGTAGTTTTCGAATCGAAATCCGAGCTTGTCGGCAACTGTAACTAGTAGCAGCAGGGCATGGCCCCAGGCGGCATTGATTTCGGGCCAGTCCACTGGTCGTGTTGACAGCCGGCCCAGCCGCAAGCCGTTGATTGTGGCAAAGGTGCCGTCGTGACTGATGCAAAATGTGTCATTGTAAACGTTGGACCGCTGCAGCCTCTCCAACAATCGTGCGTCGTGATCATACTTGGCATTGATGCTGTCGCGCTCGTTCTGGAAGTCGGCTAGTTTCGTAGCAAAAGCGTTGCGTTCGCGCCAAAACTGCTCCTCTTCACGATCGAGCTTGCGCGACTCCAGCTCGAGCGCACGAATTTCGCCGTCCAGTGCAGCCTTGTCGTTTTCCAGCTGCATAAGCTCAGCCATAGCATCCTCCTCCTCCTTTTTCGCCGCAACAAGAGCCTTGGCCTGTGTCTGCAGCTCCTCGGCTGTCGGGGCATCTGCTTGTGTCTTTTTCAAAAACGCAACGTAGGCGTCGCGTTCGTGTGTCGCATCCTCCAGGCGCTTCTGTAAACCCTCAACCAACATCTCGGTACACTCCACACAGACGGGATGGTCGACATCGGAGCGTGCCGACAAGATCTCAAATAGCTTCGAAATGCGCTCCATGCCCTGCGCTTTGCCCGGGTCTTCGTCGTCTCTATATCCGCCATTGTCATTCTCTCCTCCTCCACTTCCAGCTTGTCGCCCGTATTTCATTGGTGGCATAGAGTTGAACCCGTTTCCTCCTGCCCCTGATCCTCCTGGTCCTCCTGGTCCTCCCGCTTGTTGTGGTAGTGCTGCTCCTAGGCTATTTGGACTTCCTATTGTTGATTCGGAGAGGAGGACAAATGAGTCCATAGGAGAAATCTCTCGCTTCAGTCCGTCACCACGCATGGTGTTACCGCCATATCGTCTGAATGCCGGCGGTGCTGCATTCTTGGAAACCTGATCATAGAGAGCTCGTCGGTCGGCATCGGGGGCGTTGACAGGTCGTGATGGTTGTCGCTTTCGCTGAGGTGATTGTGATGATGCGGCTATAACGTTAGCAATAGTTCAAAGTCAAGAGAGCATTTCCATTCAATCATTTAATCATACCAACAAGGAGATCATAAGCTGTTGGGTTGAGGTCTTCCAGAGAGCTGTCGAGCTTCAACGGCGTCCGGCATTTCTGGCAATACATGGTTGCTGTCGTGATGCGCCCGTCGACTAGGGCATTGTTTGGCTATAATTATGAAGACAGAGCCTTTTATTCGTAGTATAACTCTATTGCGCGTAGAGCTGAAGAAGAGCTCTGGGTCGTTGCCGTGACTTGTCGTCAGATGTGTAGATAGGCGGATGATAATAGTACTGTCAGATGCCTGTACCCACCTGACCCCTCTGAAAGTCGATGATGATGGCACTAAGGGGAGACTACCAAGAGATAGGCAGCACTGACTTAAAGTAGATCACACGTGTACTATCACGTGGAGTCGCGTTGGCCTGCCAAATGGGACATCGCGTCCAAATATTTGTATTCAACGTCATATCTGTCGCGAATCACCAATGATGTTCAGCCTTGTCATGATGGCATATTTCTCCAATAATTTATGATGATTTTCATCCAAGCACCAATAAGGCAACCCCAATAGCGAAATAGCTAGAACAGCAAATGGGCTCATCATGGAACCCCCAGCCAAGCGCGCACGACATGGCCGCGCGCCTCACGACGACTTTGCCGACTACGCCATGCCCATGGACTATAACAGCAATAATACGGGTGTCAAAAAGAGCAAGGGCGGCATTGACAGGGACGGTACCGAAAATGAAGACGACAACGGAGACGACGAGGATGAGATCGCCATGGACCCCGAGGATTATGCAATGAAGCTTAATCCGCAGTATCGCATTCAAAAGTCCCGGGCCGTGGCTGACAACAAGCTAAAGTCGGCATTTGAGCTACTGTTTGAGAAGTACAGCAAGGACTTTGGCGACACAGGCGACGAGATCAACTTTTACACAGACGAAATTGAGGTCGACAACGGGCACATCACCTCGATTCTTGCCGAAGAGGATGTGGAGGACGACGACAATAGCGACAGTGATGTGCGTCGGAATGGCAAACGTGCCGAGGAGATTGGCCGTGGGCTAAGCCTACTATCCACTGGACCTATTATCAAAGCACAGGAGCCAACAGAGGAGACCACATCAGAACCAAGGCCGGTCATGGAGGACGATGAGCCTGCCGATCCAACATGGGCTGCTCCCACAATCCCAGATGATGCATTCAGCACTCCAAGACCTCCAGGTCAAGCAATCCAGCCGCCAAGGATCGTCTACTCCGTGCCACATCGGTCAATATTTCGCAAATCATTACCAGAGAGCTTTGGGAAGGTGACAAGCGCCACGGCCAATGACAGAGCAAATGGTGGCCGTACAATGCTTGATACGGATGACAACGACACCGACGACGATCTTCTCATGGACACTTCAGAACCTATTCTTAAGTTCAGTCATGCCGAACACACGCCGCGGCGTAGAGTGTCAAACTGGACAGGCCTCAGTCCCGGCCCGGCGTCGACTGATTCTCCTTTGTTGCCTTCAGCATCACCATTGCATATTACCAACGCAACCTCAGGGGTACCACCACCACCGTCCAGTGTACTCTCGACTATCCCTCAGCCAAATATCAATTCAGCGGCACCTCCCATCACTGACAGTAGTCATGTCTCAAGAGATGCCGCAGCAAAGTCGACCGCAGGAGAAAACACCGAGACGTTTTCCAAAAACACAATGGATCCCAGCTACGCATTTTCCGACGACGAGGATTTTGGTTTGAAGAGGAGAAATACGAATACTACAGCGTCGAAACCGATAGGGGCCACTGCTGCAGAAAACAGTATTGCAGGAACACCAACAACTGAAACGAAGAGGGGACCAGGCCGTCCAAGAAAATATCCTGTCAGCGAGGAAATATCAACAAAAAAGCGGAAGGCGACCCGAGACTCTCTTGGCCCAATATTTTCCACTACCCCGGTTCCCGTGCCCGCAGTGCCTCCACCCCGGGAGTCAACACCGATATCAACACAAAAGCAAGTGTTACCAGTACCTGAAGTGGCAAACTCATCACCTACTCTCCCCTCAAAACGCCGTGTCGGTCGGCCAAGGAAGATAAAACCACCAGGAGAAGAAGTTTCGGCAACTGATACACCAACAACCGAAAGGACCAATGGGCAAGAGGTGCCATTCAGCAGTCCGCAGCCACAATTTTTTGCTTCCACGCCTTCAAAGCCACCAACCCAAGAGCTTCTAGAGGAAGGCGGGCCGCAAGTCTTGCCCCAGCCTCAGAAGCGTCGTGTCGGCCGGCCCAGGAAAATCAGAGAGTCAGAAGGTACCGTCACAATAGTAATAGGCGCCCCATCGGATCAGCGCCAGGGGACTGCTAGCGGTCAAGAAAAGGTGCCAGCTCCTCTCAGCAGCCCGCAGTCGATTTCAATAGATCTGACTCCTTTGAAACCACCGGCACAAGAGCTATATAAATCCACTCAGTCTGAAGCACAGCCTCAGAAACGCCGAGTAGGCCGACCAAAGAAAATTAAGGATGTAGAAGGCAGCAACAACACACCAGACGCTGCACAAAGCAGCCCCGCTAGCGGACCAAGAATGCATGCTGCATCCGCTAAGCCGACTTCGACGCCGTCCAAATCGCCAGCCCAAGTAATGTCGCCGCCACTATGGCAATCTGTGACACAGTTTCAGCAGAAACGCCGTGTCGGTAGGCCAAGAAAGGCTACCGTCGTCTTCGATGGGCTGTCACCACTACCAGATGGGCAAACGCTTTCACAGCCGTCACAGTCAGCTCAACCTTCACAAGAATTACCTCAACAGCGTTTGTCTCGGTCACCATCACAATCCCTGTCGCAGCCACTCCTCCATCTACATCTACCTGAATCGCCATCACCTCGCAACCCTAGTCGTGCCGAGATTCCCGATAGCGACGCCACGATTCCCAGCTCCAACACTACTGCCACGTCCATCGCCAACCGGACCTCTGGGCTCCGCTCATCACTGCGGCCTGAGATCCCTGATAGCGATGCCAACTTGAGCAGTAGCATCATTGCTCTTGTCTCGGATGATGATGACGATGATGATGATGATGATGATGATGACAAAAACGGCAACGTCAACGAAAACAATGATTGTGACTACAGTGCTGTCCAGTTTGCCATCTCTTCACAACTTGTCGGACTGGGAGGCTCTCGACTGTCTCTGGCACGGTCCCAGTCACTACATCGGTCACCTACTCATTCACCAAGTCGACTCTCGCCTGCTAGAGGCATAGCTGCTGCTGCCACTTCAACGACGCCGGTGACGACTGCTAGATTTGTTGTCATTCCTCGTAGTAGTGCAGGCAGTCCAATTCCATTTGGTCTCGGCAGCGGTCGGGCGTCACCTCTAGCAAAGTCAGTCTTGAGAACACCGAGCCCGGTCAAATTTTCCAAGAGCAAACTTTCGTCTGGTACCAAGCTGTTTTCGAGTAAGGGTGCAGGTTCCGGTGCGGCTGTAGACATCAGCCCGAGCGGCTCAGTAAGCTCGGTGAGCTCAGTGATCTTGACACCGGGCGGCACGATGCGGCGGTGTGGACAGGACGGCTTCCGATGCGAGCGCGAGTTCTGTTTTAAGTGTGCATAGATAGATGATATGTAATGTCTAATGGATATTATACCATTTGCCTTATTTGCTATAACGCTATTACGAGTCGCTTTTGGCGCAAATGCATAATCGGCTTTTTGAGATAATATGTGTTATGATATATAAGCAGACGTAGACCAATACAGAAAAGCGGTACAAAAAGGAGCCAGGGAACCGAAAACGTTACAAGAAGACATTACATGAAGACATGGGACATGGAGAGAATACAAAAAGACAATAAAGGAGAATAGAGACGTGATAGTTAAAAGGTAAATTAAGGCAGGCATGAAGAAAGAACAAATAGACAGACAGACGATAGAATATGACAGACAGAAAGAGTAAAAGGTAAGGTAGACAAAGACAGCTGCTGAGCGAGTACGGGTAGAGGGAGAGGACTCGTTGGGTATTTTGGCTGTATTTTCCTAGTCGGCGCGATGGACAACGCCTAGAACCGAGGACCGGCATAGCGTCCGGCAGCTTGTAGCGGGGACACATAGTCCCGGGACACAAACACCTAGGAAGACTGTGCCGCTGCAGCAGCTGTTGATGCCATGAGCCGCTCACGTGTGCCGGCATCCCGCACGGGGTCAAAGTAGGCGTGCAGCATTGCTTCTTGAGCCGTCAGGCGTTCCTATACTGTTAGTTTGAGGCGTCCCAAGGGGAAATAAGCAGACTAAATCGAATAGAATTACGTACTGCGTGGTCGTATCTAAGAAGCTTGTCCAAAAAGTCAATGGCCTCGTTCGTAACGAACCGTTGGTTCTCGCTGTTGACAAAGCTGTGCCACGGCTTCTTCTGGAAACGGCCGAGAATGTCGTCGTACTGCGTGTCCAGCTCAATCTCATAGCGGTCAAGGTAGTCAAACAGGTCATCAGTGCCCAGGACCTTGGCAATCTTGACGAGCTGGTCCGAGTTGGAGTTGCCGTGGAAGAAGGGCTCCTTGCGGAAGATCATGCTAGCAAACATGGCGCCCAGAGACCACATGTCCAGGCTATAGTCGTACTCTTGGAAGTCGACGAGCAGCTCGGGGCCCTTGAAGTAGCGAGACGCAACGCGCACGTTGTACTCAGTGCCCGGGTGGTAGAACTCGGCCAGACCCCAGTCAATCAGGCGCAGTTTGCGGTTCTCATGGTCGATCATAACGTTGTGAGGCTTGACGTCGCGGTGCATGATGCCCTTGCTGTGGCAGTAGTCGAGGGCCTTGAGCAGCTCCAGGATGTAGAAGCGCACATCAATGTCGGTGAACTTGGGGTAGAGGGCGCGGAAGTCGGTGTTGTTGACGCACTCAAAGACGAGCGATGGGGTCTTACTCTGGGAGTCGCGAACAACGTCCAGCAGGGCGACAATGTTGGGGCCGCCCGAGAGATTCTGGAGAATCTTAATCTCGCGCTTGATCTTCTTCTTCTTGACAGGCTTGAGGACCTTGATGACACACTTTTGGTAGTTGACGACGTTGATGCCCTCAAAGACCTCGGAGTATTTACCACGGCCTGTTTGGTATTGTTAGCACGGTTGCTGTCTGTCGGCACCAAGCTGATTGTAATCTCATCTCGAAAAAGACATACCAATCTTGCGGACGACCTCATAGTTCTCCAGGACACCCCAGCTGATGTTGACGCTGTCGTAGTCCCAGTATGCGCGAGGCATGTTCTGGTTGACGTCGGCGTAGACGCGCGACATGATGGCGGTTTGATTGTGTGTTTTGTGGGTGTAAGTGTGTGCGTGTGTGTGAGTGGCTGATGTGAAAAAAGATACGCTGTCCCGGCCGCACCGTGAGCTCGTGTGTCAGTATCGCCTCGGTCCGCCGCGTGTGTCGCTTTTGTTGTGCTCCGTCCAGTGACGCGACTGCTAGCAGCTTGTCAGTCGTCAATCCGGCGTTGCAGCAGTGACAGAGTCAGCAGTGTCAGCAAGATCGTCGGTTGCCGGCCGTCGATGGTCGGTATATATATCTTGCGCGCCGAGGGTGCAAGGTCGACGTGCGATATCAAAATAAACAAGAAACCCGGTGGATAATGTTTGTCGGTTGTCTTTGATGCTGTGCAGGCTAAATGTATTAATAGGTATAAGCACTGCTTTCCAGTTGCTGCTCGTACTCGTGCCGTCTCTGTGTGCTGTGTTGCAGTATGTAGTCTGTGCTTCTGTGTTTCGCCGGTGTCGTCGTCGTCGTTGGCCGGTGCCTCGTTTTCGCCCCAGAAAAAAAGGTTGACGTTTTTAGAGGGGTAAAAGGGTAATGCCACAGAACTCACAGCACAAGGCAAAGTTCGAAAATTACGGCGGTTGGTGACACCAGGTTTGGGCTCAGCCCAGACAAAGAAGAGTAGTGGATCAGACGAAAGTGTTCCCATTGGCTAATCCGCTTGATAGTGGGAAGGTTGGAAGCTGCTGCTTATTCATCACTCGGGGCCTTTCGGCCATGACAGGAATAAAGCTCATGATATGTTAATTTGACAAATAACATGGACAGTATTTAACAATTTCAACCATCGTATCATTCACTCGAATAGGTTTAGTTACAAGGAATTATTTCAAGTAATATCTCGTTTAATATGCAAAACATAAGGTGGTATCCACGCCTGTGACACAGCACCACCACTTTCACGACAGCGAAACAAAAGGGTATCATGAGATTGAAAATCAAAGAAAGAAAAGCCAAGGATAAAGGATTGAGACTTAGGCTGTTAGCAAGTGCACCCATGCGAAACAAACAGGATTCTAGCAAAAGTGGAGGGGCTCATGATATCAGAGAGAAGATTATTCTGTTTCGACATATTCCCGGTCATTCCCAGAGAGAACAGAGACGCTGACGTTCAAGCAGAGACGACAGAGACAACGATCACGGACCCCGAGTTGTCAACATTGTCAACAAAACAGGGTCATCAGTCCGAGTGACGGACGCCTCCAACCAAACAGGCCACTGTCTCTCCGGGTAGGATTTCCGCCTAAGGATGACGATACAATAGGTTCTCATCATGTAGAGCGCAGCAAGAACAGGGCAAAAAGGCAGAGACATACAAATAGCACTGTTACTCACCTAGTCTTCGTACTGTATGCGACGGCGCTGGGGTGGCGCCGGCATAGATCCAGGGTCGGCCTCGGTGTCGTCATAGTCCAGACTCCCGAGACCCTTGTCAACGACGTCCCATGTCCGCTTGCGCAAGTCGGGCTTGTGCGGCCTGCCTTGTCTTTCTTGTCTGGCGTGTTTGTCGTGTCTATCTGCTTTTTGGTGTGCATTGTCGTTGCTGCTTCCGTTGGCGGCATTGCTGCCATCCGTCTTGTTGCCAGCACCATTCTTCTTCCGCCGCCGCTTCTTCTTTTTCGGATTTGGACCATCGCCCTCTTCGGGGATCTCTCCATCTTCGGCGTCTTCTTCTTTGTCGTCGTGGTTTTCGTGATATTCTGTGAAGTCGATATTCTGGCTTCGGGTCGTTTCGATTGCCGGCTTTGTGTCTTCTACTTCTACCGCGTCGGCAAAGTCAAAGTCGGGCACGAGGTGGGCCACAGACGGGTCAAGAGGCTCGTCGTAGTCACCAAAGCCCTCCTCTTCTCCCTCCTCATATTCATACTCTTCGTAGTATTCTTCTTCAATGCCCTCTACTGGGTTGGTCTGGACTGGCGCGGGCGGCACTTGAAGCCCGATAAAGCTCACTCCAAAATCAGCAACAGACACATTGGCAAAGTGCGACTCGTGGAATGCAAATAGCTCATCCTAGATTGTTAGCTCAGAAAATGATGGTGAGAGATGATAATGAAGCTTACCTGAGATATTTGAGGCACCTGGATGTCTGCAAACACGGACATCCTTGTGCAATTGCGAGGTCGTCGAGAATAAAGGGGAGGAAAATTGGGCGCGATTGAGCTCCAGCTCCTGGTTTTGTAGCTTGAAATGGTGTCACGTGACCATGTTCTGCCTGGACATCAACTTGTATCGGACACCTCATTTTACATGGATTTTATGTATATTTCAGTGATTATTTAGAAGCCTGCAAGAAAAGAGACGAAAATTGATCACATGAAACAAAGCAGTGTGGGAACTACCTGTCTACCCGTTGAGGTCATAGCATCGTTAAAATCTGTGAAAGCAGAAGATGCAGAGAAGATGCAGATAAATGCTAAACAATACATGCACTAGAGCTACTAGGCCTGCATACACCAGTAGGCTGAGTATATCTAGCCGAAAACGTATATCGTGAAAGCTCGTGGTGATGGGCAGGACCTTATGGCTGGCTGAGCAGGGCTAAGGCGCTCTGAAAGGCACGCACAACCTCAGTCACTAAAGAGTTAGATGGACGAATAGGTGCCATAACAATTCAAATCGTCTGAATTAAAACTTACAGTGCTGCTTCCGCTGTCCAAGACTTTGCTCGGCTATTCTCACATAGCGTTCGCGGGTGTGCAAGCTGTTTGTCAGTTAGCATATAACACAGAAGCACGGACAATGGGAACATACCGTTTGATGGCCCGCTCGTCGTCGTGGGCGGACGCAGCAGATGCCCAAACATTAAAGTACTATAGGTCAGCATATCAAATGAAGCACTAAGAAGGCTACACTTGCAAACTCACATTCACCAGCTGTTCAAACTCCTCCAGCAGCTCCTTCTCCTCGCCGTTCATGTCGGCCAAAGCCTGTTCATAGCGAGCTTCAAACTCTTCCCAATCAAATGGCGGAATGTATCCGGGTGACGACTCGCGGACCTGGCTGCCGCGTGGTTGCAGCTGGGGGTGGTTGAGCAGGGCGTTGCCGTTGGTCTTACCATTAGCAGTGCCGTTAGCAGTGCCCTGGCCAGCTTGGCGGTGTGGTAGAGTAGTCTGCAGCTCCGGCGTCCTAACTGAAGGCCGTAGATCTCTTGCCTGCTGCTGCTGCTGGGATAATGAAAGGGGCTGTGGTGCGGCTAAGGTTTGCTGGTGTGTGGTTTCGTCTGTATCTGCCGTGGCCATGGGCTGGGTTGGATCTGCTGCCGCTGCAGTCTCGTCGTCAACGTCCATGTCGATGATGATATGGGCTGTATTCAGTGTATTCAGTTGTAGCTGATACGTGTTGAACTGGGTGGGATAGGTTGTCTTGAGATGGCGTTTGGGAGAAGAGCTAGGCCAGGCACGCAGAGCCAGGCGATGTATCAGAACCGGAGTGTCATAAAATGTGGTGAAAAGGAGACGATATAAGAGGGTGGGTCAATTGACGCGGGAAACGTTTATGCAACAGTCTTGCACAAAGCAGTCGCTGGCGATGATGCGCCTGAGCATGTACTTTGCCAAACTGAGAAGCTAAAAACCTGAAATACTGAGGCATACAAAATGGGGGCCGAGCATGCTGATAATGCATCTATGCAGCCTGTTCCCAATACGGAAATCACAGCGATAGTTGTTGTGAGATGCAGGCACGCGTGTGCGCGGTTGCTCCTTCCAAACTCTACAGAGCTGTACGCGCTGTCATATGATCTCGGCCATTACTTACGGGTCTCATTATTACATCCTAGCATTACAGTGGAGATAGCGGGGTGCAGTCTTACACTATTATTGTGCTATCCTTACACTATCAATACACTATTTCACACCACATTTGCTCTTTTTTGCACTATCAAGGCCCTGTATCTTTGCTATGTGCGCTCCAAGGACTGCCCCGCAAGGCACAAGCGTACACAAGGCTACACTACACGCTTTGATAAGCAACTAATAACTGAGGAAAACGACCCTAGAGTGGAAATGGTAGGTGCGACGGCCTATGATTGGTCTAATGACCCCAGGCTTGTGACTCTGTGACGTGACCATGTAGGCAGGAAGCTCTTCGTGCCTTCCAACCATTACCTTTGTTTCCTGCCTTTCACATCTCACTTTTGTAACTTCTTCCAGCCTTGCATTTTGGCCAACCACGTATAAACACAGAATACCTTGACAATTTTTGGACATTTCTCGACAAATATTCGCATCCAAATGGAATAATCCTCACGCGACCAACTCGATCACGCCGATACGCCGACACGATGGGCTGCGACATCTGCGGCAGGCCCCAACACCCGCAGAAGTTGCCCTTTCTGTGCGCCGTTGATGCTCGCAATGAGCTCTACGAGCTGCGCATAGCACACGCAGTTGCACTCATTCAGAATGAAAAGCTCGAGCAGCAGGTGAATACCGAGCTGGGCTTTCCCTCATATACAGACACAAATAAAGACACAAATAAAGACACAGCAGTCCCGCGAATACAGCTTGAGACACTCGAGACCGAACGACAAGAATCTATACAAAGAGCGAACGATGCCACCGCACGGGCCAAGAAGATCCGGCGCGAGCTGGAAACGACACGCAAAGAGCTCGATCGACAACGGAAACTTTTGAAGCAGCGGCGGTCCGACCTGGCGGCAGCGGCGAATGGCACGGCAGCGCGGCGCCAGCGCATGCAGGCTGATGTCGAGCGGTCCATATCCATGACCAAGTACAAATGGAACCAAAGTTACGAAGCCATGACGGCAACACGCGGGTTCCTATGTCTCGAAGCCTCAAGGCTCTACGGTCTACGCCGCATCGAGGAGCGCCGCGGCGGCGAGCTCGGTGCCAGCACGACGCGCTACGAAATTGGCGGGTTCGAAGTCATTGACCCCTACAACATGAACAACTTACCACCCGAAGTCGTCTCGACCAGCCTTGCCCACATCACACACATTCTCGTGCTCGCCTGCCACTACCTTTCGATCCGCCTACCTGCTGAAATCACTCTACCACACCGCGACTATCCACGACCCACCATCTTCTCACTCGGCTCTTCATATTCGCACGGCGAAGTACCGTTCCCGGGAACGGCCAGCCTACATCCTGGCGCAGCAGCACCGGCAGCAGTCACACATCTGTCGTCTGGTCCACAAGCGGGCGATTCGTTCCAGCACGTACCCCGGGCGCGGCCGCTATACATTGACAAGCCGCTAGGCACACTAGCAAGAGAGGACGGGTCGGTTTATGTTACTTTTCTCGAGGGTGTATCGCTATTGGCCTACAATATTGCGTGGGCGTGCTGCTCACAGGGTGTGCCAATCACAGCGAGCGAGGGTAGAGTATCCTTTGACGATGTTTTCAGCATGGGCCGCAACCTCTACAATCTTTTGATAAGCAGCCAGAACAACGGCAATGCGGGCGGACGCATCTTTTCGCCGACATCGACGCCTGCCATGTCCCCGTCGCCATCGCGGAACGGTACGGCGAGTCCGGGTCCAGGAGTAGGTGCAGGTGCAGGTACCGCAAATACAAATGCAATTGCCAACGGCCCTACTCCGCCACTATCAATGGGCCGGTACTCACACGGCACAACACACACTTTCCTCGGCGACGACATTGTCCAGGGCTTCAAAGTTCCAGGGCCAAACCGGCTTAAAGATCGGCTCAAGACAAAGCTCAGCAGCGAGAGCACCATGCCCGACTGGGAAGTGCTGGAGGATGACGCATGGGCCGTCGAGGATGAAGACCAGCAGCATATGGCGGACGGCGTGCTAAAGCGGGTCGTCACGTCTCCTGTTAACCAAAGGTCGCCACTACCTGGCAGTGGCAAGCAGCAGGGCGGCATGGGTAGGAACGGTGGCATTATTGTCGGTAGCCGTGTGCCCGAGAAACGGCTATACGGTGTTGAGAGTGTAGCCACGGTGATGGATGAGTCAGTGGCCAGTCTGCCCTACCGCGATCATATGCCAGTGCCGGTCTCGAATGCACGCATGGCACAGAGACTGATGCCAGACCGTGGTGGAGGGGGAGCAGGGGTAGGAGTAACAGGGGCAGGAGCAGGCAGTCCTGGCTCCGGGACACCTGGCAAAGACCGCCGGCCCAAGAACAGCGGCACGAGCGGGTGGACAAAGCTACGGAATCGGTAGTTTTACAGTCTTTATGCATGGGGTATAGAACGGCGTTTCTCTTCTCTTCTCTTGTTTTTCTTTTGTGTTTCAGTATATCTGTATACTTGGAGTTTGGGCACTCACCCGCGGCGGGACACTTGACGGCCAAGCAAAGCCTTGACAACATGCATAACGACGAAACGGTATATCATATGAGGAGTTATTACCAGGTTGGTTTCTACCATTTTATATTTCCTATTAACATGCTAGTTCAACTCTGATATTTTGATCGTATTGTAGGATACTTTATAGCATCGAAATATAATCTTGTCTGAATTAATTAAATTATTAAGCAATATGCCTTTTTTGTCATTATTTTTAAAAATGACAAGATTTAACTAATCATTATTTGTTATCTAAGTATCATCTATGGAAATTTATGTATTAATGTCAGGAATAAACATTGCTCATTACAAAAAAAAAAAAAAAAAAAAAAAAAAAAAAAAAAAAAACGAAATGCAGCACATCAAGATATTGCTTTCTGCGATGGCTTCATACTGACTATTGTAGTCTGCATCACGGGATCGGCTATGTATTTGTCATTGCATGTACCTGCATTCGCAGTGCGTGCCGTGACTCAAGCGGTGACCGAGTCTCCCAATCAGCTCCTTCCTCGATTTTTGATGCTACATGCCTGCTACATAATAAGGCGCTGCACATCACCACAGAGTAAGCACAGAGAGGCTGTGCAGACCCAAGACCCAAGACTTGGCATTGCTGTCACTAATGTTGTTGATAAAATATAAACAATAGCTAAGGCTATTCGCCAATGACATAGGTGCAGCCTTCTGGCCCAACCCAGACCTCGTGCCTCTTGTTGGCATCCACATCCAGTCGCTCACCGGCGCCGTGGACAGTCTTCTTTGCGCTGTCGGCGTCGTCTGGATAGGCAATTGTCAGTTGACCGCGTACGATCAAGTGGGTAGTCAGCCCTGCGTGTGAGTGTGGGCGATAGTAGGCGTTTCTTGCAAGTCAGTACCAAAGACTGAAAGATCGGCGAGGTTGCCCGAGGATCAAGTTTGCCCAATATGAATATTAAGCCCAAAGCTACTTACGGCGCATCCGTCCAGGTAAAGACGTGGCGAAACCCCCAGGAGCGCACTTCAGCCTCATTTTTCAGAATGGCTCGACATGTTCTTCGTCTGTCGGATTTGATTTGTGATTAAAATGGGAAGATTGAGTGTATCGTCGGCGTAAGAAGAAAACCTTGGGCAAATTGCTGTAATGGTCACGTCAAATGGACTCTCATGACTATCGAGGGATGCCGAGTCGGTGCCGAGCTGTTCTAGTTCGTACTCGGTCGTCGTGTTACTGGCGGGAGCTGAGGTCGAGTCCCAGTGTTTTGTCTATTCTGTAATCTATGTTCAGAGACAGGAGTTTGGTTGTATGCGTTTGATTTGCGACAGCTTGTGAGGCTGAAATCCCAGTGGTCGGTGCAGTGCAGAATAACAGAGTATTAATATTGGAATGACAAAGTAGGGCGATGCCACTACGTCATTTATTGGTCGGCCGGTCGCTCCTTCTATAAACTGACCAAAACACTATAGACAAACTCTGTTAATAATCTCTTGAACTTTTCATCTGATCAACAGGTGTACAAATCTGAAAAAGGAAGGAACCCGTATCTGCCGTATTACATCCAAATCGCCATCAATGGTCTTCAATGATCTCCAACGACTTGCACTTCAATCATGCTTTGTGCTCTATGCATCATTGTCTTTTGACAAAAATATACATGGCTGTCATCCAGTACAACCATTACCGCCATTATTATCAATGCTATGTTTGATTCGTCTCACTGTTTCTCCAGCAAATAACATCCACCCATTTGCTTTTTGGTGCTTTTTGGTCGTGGTGAGGCATAGCCTACTAGGCATCCGGTAGTGCCTTCCCTGTTTGGTCAGCTTCTGGCATTTCCGTCAGTGAGATCCCTTCAAAGTTGCAGCCAAGCTGACGGTCGCTCCTTCCTTTATTGGTTTTTAATCACTTCTAGCTGTGAATACAAAGTACATACATACCCCATCTAAAGAACAAGCACCAAACCAAGACTGGGCCGTTCCGCCCTGCTCTTGCCTGTTCTGTTGCCCACCCCCCCTATTCTCGATTACATAACTTTACTCCAGCGTAGCACCCCTGTAGATGCCTGCCTCTCATTGTTTCTTTCGTCTCTTTCGTCTCTCTGCCCTCTGCCTCTGTCCTGTCAGCTTCTGTCCTGTCAGCCTCCTAAACTGCCACTTCCAGAGTGCATGCAGTAGCGGCGTCAGCCCCATTTCACCTCTGTGTTGCCGAATCAGCTTCGCCCAAGCCTAGTTGGGAGTCAAGGCTGTGACCAGCTGCATGTCGACCCGACACAGAAGGAGCGATCGGCAGCGAAGTCGTAGCTAGCAAGAGCGCCGCATCGCCTGTCCTCCGCGCTTTCCCCGATTGTTGATTAGAAAATCTCACCCTCTTTCCTTTTCTTTCCTTCCACATATCCTCCCTCTTGTCCCCCCTCTCTCCTCTTCTGTTCTCTACCCCCTCTCCTTCTCATCTTCTTCCGTCTCGTTTCGCCAGAGTTCCGTACGTTTCGAACATTTTCAACCACGACAACTCAACATTACACAGTGCAAGTCGTCTTTTGCAAGATTCTACACTTCAACGTAACTGCACGACAGCTCCTCCACTTTCGCGACACTGCAACGGTCTACCCGAGACAGAAACACGACATTGTGCGGACCAAAAGTTAAACCCCCAACAAACGAAACAACGAAACAGAGAACAGCGGCCTGAACAGCAACAGATACAGCCAAGCGACGCGGTGCTAACTACGCCGATCGACAACCGTCTTGGTCCTTTTTCACACTTGTCCGCCGTAGCGGCTTGGATCATTTTAGCTTGACGGCTCTCCCGTCCTCGCGCCAGCCCTTAGGGCAACGGCTCCCTTTTTGGCGCTATGTGCTTTGCCTTTGTTCGTCTCTTCACGCTTGGTCCTTTGTTTTCATATTCATTGCTAACCAAAGTTACAGCCTCGCCGGCGTGGCAAGCGGCCCACGTTGCTGCCAGTTTCCGATGATCACCACATTGGCCTCAGTGCGATGCATAGGATGGTAGGCACCACCACACTTGCCTCTCCTACGTACAAAGGCCACCACCTTGAGCGACTCTCGGTGCCGGCCAACAACAATGGCAATGTATCGATTTCCAAGCGGCCCGCCAGCCCCATTTTCTCCCTCGGCGAAAATATCCAGAGCCAGCTCGAGTACATCTTTCGCACGCTCTGTAGCCGGTCTCCCACCACAATTTCTACTACCTTGTCCCACACCTTCCACAACAGGCGCCTTTCACTACCGGGCGTCCCACGACCATATCTGACGCGAGAGAAGCTGGCCGTGTTCCTAGAGCAAACACAGGGCGAAGTGTTGACGGTGGCACTGGATAAGGATCGGTACCACTTTGAAGACTTCCTCCAAATCTGGCAGCACATGTACAGTTGCAATGCGTCGCGGCCACCGGCACTCGACGAAATTATGAACATGTCCCTACCCATCTCGCACTACTTTATCAGCAGTAGTCACAATACATACCTGTCCGGAAACCAGCTGTCTTCACCAGCCGAAGTCTCAGAGTACCAGAAAGTGAGTTTCTCAATTGCAGCAACTACAAGACTATTAACGAGTACATGATTGGTATCTAACATGGCCAGGTTCTCCAAGGCAACTGCCGCTGTATCGAGATTGATGTCTGGAACCCTCAAAGAAAGACAAAGCCAAAGAAAAATTCCAATGTTCAGTCCCAAAAGCCGAACCACCGCCGTCACATCTCGGCTACATCTGTAGCTGCCTCGCTCCACGGCAGTCTTGAGGCAATCGCAAGTCTTTTTGCCTCAAGGGTGCCACACAGCCGGGCCTCTAGCTTCAGCCAACGAAGCTTTCACTCATCGGCACATGGGGAAGATGCACCAGCAACAAAGCAGTTTGACCAAGCTGCTATGCTGTCGCGACTAAGAGAGGAAAACAGCCAGCTTGTGGCAGACGAGGCAATTGATGATGCCGACGATTACATTGAAGACGCACAGGCTGCGCCCTTGACAACAAGCGACTCGGAGACGCCAAATACCTCCCAGACATCCCAGATGTCTCAAGAGACTGCTGTGCCTGCCATTGCCCAGATTTCCGTCACTGCCCCAGATACGAACGTCTCCTTCCCTGCGCAGGTGCATGATGAGACTGAGTGGTGGGGAGGCAATGAGCCTATCGTGATGCACGCTCACACTTTTGGTTCAAAGGACGTGTCTCTTGGTACGAAAGTGCAGTTCCGAGATGTGTGTAGGGCAATAAAGCACTCGGCATTTACGACAAACCACATGCCAATCATTGTCAGTCTCGAGGTTCATACGAACGCCGAGCAGCAGCACAAGATGGTCAAGATTATGAGGGAGGAGTGGGGTGATCAGCTCCTCGAGGCGCCACTGGATGGAACAGACCCCCGTCTGCGGCTGCCGACCCTTGGCGAGCTGCAAAACAAGATTCTCGTCAAGGTGAAGCGACCATACACACCGAGCTGGTCAGCTGGGGGTGCGAGTTCGGCGGCCCTCTTGCAGGGCTTTAGCCTTGGGGCATCTCTGTCCGCTGCACAACATGTCGAGCAGGCGAACTCTTCAGACTCTGAAGACGAAGCCCCGCTAAGCAACGTCAACTCACCTGCGATTAGGAACGCAAAGATCACTGAAGAGCTCGGCAACCTGGCAGTGTACACAGAAAGTCGGCGGTTGACGCGCTTTACAGACCGGGATGCCAAGCTACCGTCACACATTTTCAGCCTAAGCGAGACCAAGATTCAGGAACTGCACGAAAAGAGTCACGAAGAGCTCTTTGACCACAACAAGAAGTATCTGATGCGTGCATACCCCAATGCAACAAAGCATGTCATGAGCACCAACCCCGATCCGGCATGCTGCTGGCGGCGTGGCGTACAGATGGTGGCCCTTAATTGGCAGTCACTAGACAAGGCCATGATGCTGAACCACGGCATGTTTGAGGGAACGCATGGCTGGGTCTTGAAACCGGAAGGTTACCGCTTTTCAACGGCTAGCACTGGTGCAAACAGTGCAGTGGGTGACAGCAGTGCCAGCTACAGTACTTCCGAGACGGCTGGACCAACGGCATTTCAAATGACAGCATCGACCAAGCCCGGAACTGGGATCTGCCCGGTTGCAGTGGCAGAGCCTACATGCTCACTTGACCTATACATCACGGTGTACGCCGGACAGCACCTACCCCTTTCCCCCGTGCTAGAGAACAAGATCAAGAAGAAGTATGCGGGCAAGGCTCGGAGCATTGCATCGACGGCAGGCTTCGTGACCAACCGTGGCCATGCACACTTTCGCCCGTTCGTCAAGTGTGAGCTCAATGTAGAGCATGCAGAGAAGCGGTGCCCGGAGACGGTGGCCTCGTCGTCGCGGTCCTTGGGGGGCAAAACGGGAACGACGTCATCTTCGACATCCAAGATCCCGAATAGCGTGTTCTTTGCATCGTCGGTGCGGACTTCGACACCGGCGATTGCCGGGGTTGGCGCACCGTCATTGAGGGTTGCGATTTCTCCGACTAAGCCTGGCGAGACTCTTAACAAGCACAAGACGTCGGCGAGCAAGACTGATCACCCTCATTGGGGCCCGGGCGGAGAAACCCTCTCGTTTCCGAACATCAACCACATTGTTGAGTCGCTAAGTTTTATTACGTAGGTTTACACATCCCCTTCTTTTTGACTTTCTTGAATCTTGCTCGGCCAATGACTAACAGACTAGATTTCTTGTGGAAGACGAAGGCAGCAAGGACGCCCTTGGCCTCAGTGATACACTTGCAGGATGGGCATGCATCCGTCTTGACCGGCTGCGGACGGGATACCGTTTCGTGCAGCTGATGGACTGTCATGGCAGACCGACCGAGGGCAAGCTGCTCGTCAAGATTGAGAAGCGGTACCGGTCGTGATGTTTTCCACTATTGATTTATCCTTTGATTTATCCTTTCGTTTTTTTCTTCATTTTATCTCCTTTTCCTAATTATCTTGTATACCCTCGTCCTTGCACTTGGACACAGTTATTTTCTGATATCTGTCTTTCTCATTTGTTTCTCTCCGTCATAGTAGGACTTGTTTGGCATGGAGGCGTCTTTTGGATATTCAGCATATGTGTTTGTGCGATACCAGAAGCCTGTTCCTGGTTTTGTTCTTGTTGCGTCTTCTTTCTTGTTTCTTTTTACACTTGATCGATATATCTTTAGTTGTTTATCCATTATCTACTTTTTTAAACTCAACTCGAGCAACTCTTACTCATCTGATTATATAATACACGGATATCGGGAAAATAAAAAGGGCTCCAAAATGCACGCTCATGATATAGCTCACATGGTATTGTCGGAAGAGGAATACGGCCCCCGCTGTTTCAGTTCTTGATCATGTTTCCCTTATTCTTTGATCATATATTAGTTTTGGTATTGATCATGTGGCTGTCGTGCGGCATGCCGTTGCATTGAGACGACCTCACGATGCTTCTGGCACACCGACTTTGTCTTTCACAAAACTTCTCTCAAGCATGTATTTTGACCCGGGCTTATATGCTGATGGGCTGATCTGTTTTAATGGCTTTAAGAACCGGAGCTTGATTGTTCAACTTGTCTCGTTGATCTCTTTTTCTAAGAATAAAATAATATCTGTTGCTTATGATCGCTTACGGTTGATTATGGCTGATCATTCATTGTTCGTTCTTCGCCGGTCACGAGCCAGTCAAGCATTGACACACCTGTAAAAATTCTGTACTTTGAACTCTGTATCCTCCATGCACCTCTGCATCAACTTTTTTTTATTTTTTATTTGTTCTGTAGCGGCCTACGATCCATGATCCTTCAAACGGACAATAAAGTACACTGGTTACCGTGGCCTTGGGAGCGGACTGTTGAAGATAGAGTTGCAGTGCCGGAGCCTGTTGGGAAGCTCCAGTCGCCAGTTTCAAGTTTTCTCTAGAGCTCTGTCTGCAGTAGTATTGTAGATGTATGGTAGATGGTAGATGGCATCTTGGTCGTCTGCTAGTAGACACGCGCGGACGTCGGATATCGTACCGAGCCTAATTTTCTTATTTTCTTATTTTCTTATCCATATCCCCCCCTTTTTCTTCCAGTTGCCCAGAGCCAAGTGACGTGAGCATTACGCGACTGTAGAGACTATTGCAGACCGCAGACGACTACATATACGCATGGATGTCTGTTATAGCTGATAGCTTGGTTTAGCATTTGCTTAGTCTATATCACAGTCTACCTACCGGGATCGTTCCGTGACGTTTTGTCATCACTTGTCATCTTTTGCTTCTTTCTTATGACTGTGTATTATTTGGCAGTTTCGGGTTCGTTTGAAATTACCGGTGAGTCCGGCCAAAGAACGACTCTAGCATAGAACCTGACCAAAAAAAGGTGTAAGAAAAGGTGACAAGGAAAGATGACAAGAAAAGGTGAGACGTCATACGACGACCCCGTTAGATAGATGACAGCTCACTGTTCACTGTTGAAAAGCGTGTGTTGAACCTCCAGCCCCGGCCACACCTTTCCCAAACTCCTATTGCATAAATGAGTAAATAAATAATAGACTCCATCATGCCATGCTTTCTTCTGGCTACACCGGCGGTTGCATGATATGGTCAGTCGAGTCTTTTGAATACTGAGAGTCATTTTGCACAAGTAATGACATCTGATATGATAGATACACTCTGCCAAGACGCCCACTGAAGAAAGACTTCTAGGCAAAGACTGAGGGCTGAGAACCGGGGTCTTTTGTGTTTGCCTGTGTTCGTCTACCTCCCTCAACCTGTGTATCTGCCTACATTGGCTGTCCACACCACAATTATAATCTATTAAACTAGAAGAGATGTATCACATTTGACTGGTTCCTTTGCCTCTGTCTTGCTATTGTAAAGATTGATGTATATTTGTTGGAGTCCATATCTAGCAATTGTTTGCGCTCGTTTATTCAGACAAGCTATTTATCGACTATCTGTTTATCAGTATTTCCCAACCAATACTACCTTTTCTACCATTGTGCATGTGCTAGACGCTTGGCCAGAGACAGACGCCAAACGAGCGAGCATCACTTGTTCGGATTTCTCCAGCCAGGACAATCGACGGTGTCCTGTTCCTTTTGATTCCTCGAGATGAAATAAGAATTGACCAACCGAACAACCACACAACCAAGCCTCTTTTCAAAAATGACAAAGTGAGCGATCATATATTGTCCTCTCCCTTCTTGCCAGAGAGTGATGGCACATGTCCGGATCCGCAGCAAAACTGGGCGAAGTGTTTGTCAATGGCCAGCTGAATACTGAAATATGATATACTGGTGTTTTCCTATAGCGAATCGTACAAGACAGCTTACGTTGCGCGTCTGTCTAAGCGATTACGAGCAGTTTTATTGGTTTTTAAATATGAAAAATAGCAAACCAAGTCGAGTCAATATGAAAAGTGAGCAAAAGAGTGGGCATCGAGGCCGGAACATGGTTCGGCGACGATGATAGGACGGGCAGGCAAAACGGGCAACCTGGCACACACTAAACAGGACTAATAGAGCTAATAGAGCTAATAGAACTATTCGTACTAGCTAAAAGAGCTAATTGCCGAGTCTCTTGTGATTCACAAGGCAAAGACTCGGGGAGGAGAGGATGCAAATGAAACGAAAAGTGATATATCAGATTTGGGGGATGAGAGACAAAGAGGATGCACAGATACAGAGTGCCTGTCGAGAGGAACGAATGGCAAGCTCCCTGAAAAAGAACGGGTTCATGGGAAAGACTGGAAGCTACAAGTACTTTGTAGTCAAAAGACAAAAGACGATTCAATAGCCATCTCGCATCGACTCCGTGTCCTCGGACTGTAACTTGGATACAAGATAGGCGGATGGATAGTCGATCGGGTGCAACTATAATGGTGTGTTGTATCTATTTGAGTGTGTATCTTGTAGTTTTTAGTATAGAATAGAGAGCAGTGTGAATAGCCGACGTCATATATAGAGACTGACAGTAACAAACACACCAGACACGCCAAATAGATGGAGACTGCCAACATAATCTACTTGCCATGCACGTCCTCCAACTAGGAAATGAAGAGTTAAAAGAAGCGAGAGAAGCGAGAGAGAAAGACGCAGCCAACCAAGGAGAGATCATCGTGCTGAATCGTCCCGGCAGTTTCTGAGTCTTCTGGATGCCCCATTCTGGCTTCTCTTCTTATTACACTTGGCCGCACCTCCTCGTTTGCTTGTCCATATATACTCGTATATGTAATTTTGTGTATTTGTATATGTCTGTTTGTCTGTTTGTCCATTTCCCCTTTATAATACTGCATTTCAACACAAGTATCAATAGTTCTCTCTCGTCCTACTTCGTACTCTTGTTCTGCCGTTTTTCTACCAAGCCTTTCATAGCCGAAACACATGGCCGTGCAAGTATAATATCCCTTTAGCAATAAAGATGTGCATCGAGGGAGAAGGGCAGCCTCGCTTCCGACTGGCTGGTTTACGAGTTGATTCTGTGGCTAATGGACTCAAGTTGATTATTTACTCTGTACTCTGTACTCTGTAATACTGTCTCCAGCCCTCGAACATACTCTGGACCGTGCTATCCTGGTGATTATCCCGGGTCTCGCACTGGCCACCAGCCCCGGGGAATATTGGTATGCTACTCCGTAGAGGGATCCATGCTTAGCGAGCTTGTTAGTAGAATCGGTATAGAAGCTGTAGATGCGGCACTTGCTGCATCTTGTCGTGTCCTGCAATGACCTGTCGGTGGCTAATGCAGCCAGCTGTCCTGTTGTCTTCTCTCGTCTGATCTGTCTTTGGTGTCTTCTCCGATAGTCTCTGATGGTCTCTGATGGTCTCTGATGGTCTTCTTTGACCTGGCTTTTGCCTGACTAGCATGCAACATGCACTCCCTTGCATCAGCTCTTGCATCACTTCTTGGACTTGGTACATCAGGCATTTTTTTGATTCTTCCATTTTATTCTGAATATATTTTCATCTTCATTGACCTCGACCAAAGCAGTATCTCGCCCGTTATTGGCTGGTTTGTTTGTTTGATTAGTCTCCTGTCTCCTCCTCCCCTAATACCGTACTCCAATTTATCAAGGCTCAACTTACCCGAAATCCGTCAACCAATAATTCTCCGTATGTGTAGATATTCCAGATACTAGATATTCCATACTTGGTATTGGAAACTCGATATTAGATACTCGATATTGGGTACCTAATATTAGACTTTAGATGTAAGATATCAGCTACGGGGTACTTGGTAGAAATACATTACAATATCTCATCAATATCTCATACCTTGTAATAAGGAGACGTAAGATGCATTCCGGGTGGATGCAATATGCATGCGAGAGAGAAAGGAAAGGTCGGAATCTTGCGGTGTATCCATTTACCCACTCACACCTACCCAGTGACACCGCACACCGCACTATTTGCTATCCTACTAGTAGGGGTGCTCCAGTCCAAAGCCAAAGCACTGGATAGGAGGGCGTTGGCACTGACGGTTGCAGCCAATCCCTCAGCTTCCCAGCAGCCATGCTACGGAACACGGTCTACCCTGATCTTGGAATGGAATATTGCCATCCATGTGGCAGCCGGCGGACTACGACGTTTATAGTATGGCGGTGGACTGCTCGTTTTCGTCGTGCAGACTAATAAGACGAGGACACAGCTACGGAGTACTTGTATGTGCTTGAACAAGGTTCCCGATGGCATCGGCAGTGCAGTCCAGGGTATGTTGTCTAGTCGCACAAACTCCAAGTGCTCGTAGTTCAAATCCTCTTAAACAGATAAAAGGTACATCGCCATATTGCGCTGGCCGCGGGTGTTGATATATGCACTGGTGCGGTGTACTGATACAGATGGCATCTGCTTGGCAAGCCATGCAGGCCGCAAATCGGGTCTCTTTCGTCTATCGTTTATCGCATCTATCAAAACAGGTGGTGTAGTGTAGTATTGGGGCAGAAATTATTGCGGCGGAGTACACTTACGAAAGGAGGCAATACGAACCAATAAACGAAACAACAAACAGTCTACGGTGCAGAGTCTCTTGTGAGATACCAAGATGTGATCCATAACAGCGCCAGTCACCTTTCTCTGTACAAAGAGCAATCCAACCTCTGTGGGAGATGCCCCGATCCAGGCTACCCCGTCGCAAACTGTGAATCGGCCCTTGACTGGTGATCTTGTGTACACGAGATTATATTACATCAATTTTAAAACTATATGAACAAGACAAGTTAGGGCATAGCTGACATTCAACCCCATGCCCCTCCAAAAGGGCCATCCCGAGCAGGCAACCCATCACACCTACAGACCGGCCTGTGGGCCACCCGCAGAGAAACAACGGAGCCTTATGGTGAGGAAAGTAGAACATTAATATTGCGATGATGCCGAGCAGGATGGCAGTGTTTTTGCCGTGTTTCTCTTTTGAGAATAGCATAACTGAAGTTCTGGGGGCGTTGATTCGGTGATTCAGTGGTTTAATGAATTCTATGTATACATGATTTTTTATCAATGCATGAATGTTTGAATGTTTGATTTGCCCATCCTGTCTCGGCCTCTACTCCGTTCTCTGATGATCACGATCAGCCGTTTATGCTGACATGTGTCGTCAATCAATTGATGTATTTGATTTATTTCTTCATGTTTTCTTTTTTTTTTTTTCGATTCGCCAAATATCGGCCATTCTTCAGAACTGCCATCTCAGACAACCCCGAAACCCCCATAGCCGGGGCCAAGGCCGCATGCCGGTAGTTTGAGTACGGAGTAGAAGAGGAGTGTTCAAGTAGATATGGCTAAGAAGGGTAATAGTTGCGAGAAACCCAAGGGAAATGAACAGAATTCTGATTGGGAGAATAGAGGAGCAAAGAAGAGATATCCCACAATGTATTGTTTCGTTTGGTGTCGCAGTGCATGCGTAAGACGGGGTACTTTTGATCTCTTTTGATATTGTTTGCTATCATTTGCTATCTTAGGTATCATGTAATGTTTTTTTATTAGGTGACATGCGTTTAGACATATGACCATTGCTGTATGCAGGATACTTTTGTGTAGCATCAGCTATTATTGGTCTTGGTTTTTTTTAATCTAATACTAAACTGCAAGGTCGTACTTTGTTCTCTCCGTAGGGATCTGGGTCCAGCGTAGCTACAACTGATCAGCGGGGTTGATGCCAGGGTGTGTCGTCACGAGGAGGTGGGATGAACATGTACTGCGTTCACCGAGAAGCCGGGGGGCAATACTCTCTCAGAGGAAGAGCGTGGTATCGATCAGATGGACGTCTCATGTCTATCTACTAGACTCCGTATATAGAGAGGGTGAAAGGGACACTATGGAGCAAAGTGATCTCGCAGCTTTTGCTAGATGCAGTAGCAGAAGAGAAGGAAGAAGCAATATTGAAGACAGATGAGATGAAGAAATCGAGAAAAAATACAGTACAAGCCGACAGTGTGGAAGAGATAGTCAGGCTAATACCGGTAGATTATTCCATCATTGGATTCCATCATTCCGCCTCGTGGATATTCTTCTTCGCCTTCCCCGACCCTGATTGGCAGTGGCGTGCATCGCGTGGCTATGTCTCCTATTGACACATCTGTATAGCTCGACTAGGATGGGTAAACAGCCCATGGCTCTAATCTGATCTATCAGGCTGTTGTATTACATGAGCTGAGTCAGACGTAGGATTCAGCCCAACCGTCCAGCCTTGCCGATTCATTGGCTTGTAGTCGATGCTGGCTAACTCGGGTGGTTGGCTTGGCACGCCAGATATGTCACATTACTGTCGGCTGCTGCGGATAACGAAAAGAAATGCAAGAGTAATAAAAGGAGAGAAAAGGGAACGAAAAAAAAAAGAAAAGCAGCCATGGCTTGCTACAATAACTCCAAGCAAATAGATGCATGATTAGCTGCAGCATCAAAGCATACTTCACCCCTGCTCTGCTGTACGATTGGCCGTCCACCATCTCAGCCCTTCCTCCCTCGCACTTGCAGAGTAATCATAGTACACCGTATCACACTGTCATACATAACCTCCCTCTCTTGACAAGTCGTTCTGGCATTGTTACTCGGCAGCTGTCAAGTGTTCAGACCCCGGCATTTTACCCCTTTCGACTCTGGCACTGGCTGACGCATGTGGACCAGTCTAGAAAGACACGCCGTTTGCTGGTGGCTGATTCCCGCTACTACGGATTTGGTGCCAGTAGTGTTTAATAGTCTGCTAGTGTGGTAGTCTGATACTTTCGATGGCGGTCTTGTTCAGTTCGCTTCGTTCCGCCCTTGCCCCGGTTCCGTCATGCCACTTTGAGTTTTAAGATGGGTCTTTTACTGATACTATTCCAATAGCATCGAAAAAGAAGGCAAAATTCACAGCCCTTGAGCGGCTGTATGCAGTATATTTACATGGAATTGTGATGGTTGTGCAGATGCAAGACTAGGACTCTGCATGTGGAATATCTCCGTTCCGTTCTTCTATTCGCATCCCTTTCCGAGCCGTCGGAGCTGTCAGTGGCATTGCCGGACTACGTGCTTTGAGCATGTAATTACTGCAGTGGCTTGGATTTATCAAACGTAGATGAGTACTATAGTATACTCAGTTTCTGAAAGTATAGTCAGGCCACTAGACACTCAGACGCTCAGACATTCAGACTATACGTGCTGCTCACTACGATCTACTCACTACAAGCCCGTATTCAAGAACTACCTCCGGGCAGACTCTACTTGTTCCTCGTGGCATGTCCAGTCCTTTGCTGCCCGCATGTAATAGCGCCACAATCTCATGCAACCTACAATAGTATTATATTCTACTCCATGCACCACGAACTACTACAATTATAAGATACCTCTTTCTACCCTCCAGCCATGTTGGCATCCTATGCACTCCGTAAACTCCTTACCGAGCAATACTCGTCATCTTGGCGTGGCCGACTACCCACTCGTGTGGACTTTCTAGAGGGCCTGTAGATCGTCTGTACTGTACTTGTACTTGTACTTGTAGATGTTCTCAGTATTTCTCAGTAATCTAAATATTCTAAACATTCTAAATACTCAGCTCTGCCTTGCATTGCCACTTTTGGCTGCCTGTCGAACTGTATGCAGCTAGGAGTAGCTTATGCGCCTGTCAGCTATTCTTTACTCCCAAGTGATAGGTAATCAAATATAACAATATAACAATATAATCAAATGATAGAGAAAAAAAAAAAAGGTAATCAAACAATAAACTTGCAATACCTTCAGTATATTTGATAGATTCAGTAACTATACAGCACCCCAGAGCAAATCCTTTATCCCCGTCCCGATCCAAGAGGCTAGTCAGGTCGGCGACCAGTGGAAAATAAGAAAGCGACTAGTCTGATAGTGAGCCCTTGGGTGTTCCTCCGCATGCTCTTGTTTCGTTTCTTTTTCATTTCTGTTTTGGTTTGCTCGCTTTCGTTTCTTTCTTTTCCATCCGCCAATCGTTTTCTCCCCCCCCAGCCGTACAGCTGACAGCCCGCCAGAAGCTGCGGCATCGTCTCCGCACGCTCATTCTCTCTCCTGTGCTACACGCCTCGCACTATTTGGTTACAACATCTTACAGCTGATCTGCTCAAGCTAACGTACGGGGTGTCTGCTTGCTAGTGACTGGGTCAAGCGGCTGAAAATGAGAATAGGCGAGAGCGAGACGTAGGCTTAAGCTTGGAGTACTTTGTAGTGAAGATATGTAGTAGAAAATGTGATCAGAGGTAATTAACTACAAATACAAGTGGATAATCAGATATCACTATTATAGGTAATAGCAATGGCGGAAATAGTGGCAGCATTCGCAAAACATGGACGAAGCTGGAAAACAAAAATATGCTCTCAACAAAAGAGAAACCATGTGTTCAAAAATCAAAGGAAATCCGATTCACCGATTCAGGCCTGAAGATTCGAAACAAATGAATCAAAAACTAAAATTCAAGTGAGAACCAAACACACGACGACTATGACCCTGGGAGCCGCGGTCCCTTGCGACAGTCTGAGCTCCGTACTTGTTCCAGTAGACGCGAAACTTGCTTTCTTTTTACCATCATCTTTTTCCTGTCCATGTCTTGTCTGCTAACTAGTCGACCTGGCTGATTTGTATTGCCGGTAAACTAGATCAGATTTTATCTCTTATTTGATCTTCCTACCTGTCCTATGCTGTTCCCTCCGATATATTGAATGCTTTCTTTTTATTTTATTTTATTATCTTCCCCTCCATTAGTGCTGTCACCAGCACCATGGAACGCCGTTTAGGGGTTTGGGTGCACGGGGCTACTGCATACAGAACATGCTTGTTTGAATAGGAAATAGTTGCTGCAAATGAAACAAGGTCGAAAACGGAAACAAAAAAGTACTTTACCGTGTACGTTTAATACGAGACAACTGGCCAACAAATGCAGTGAAGACAGAAAAAGAAAAGAAAGACCGACGATGGAAGACGAAACAGGAAGAAACAGAAAAAAGAAATGATAGACAGAAGAAAAGAAAGATGGGCAGAAGCACTAAAGAACGGAGTAGGAAGAGAAAACAGAACCAAAGGCAAAAAGAAAAGAAAGAAAAGAAAAGAAAAATAAGAAAAATAAGAAAAAGCAAAGAAAAAGAAAAAAGAACCCAAGCAAGCAAGGTGTGTGGACCCAAGATCAACACATAGCGGCCTCTCTCACCTTTCGCATTCATCTTCATCTCACCTCCTCTCCTTGTATCTCCTTTTTATTATTATTTAAAGATAGGGTTTATTCTTTTCTTATTTGCAGCTTCAACTCTATATCACCTGTGCCTCCTCTCTTACCTGTTGCCTCTCTCCCTGTCTACATCTTATCGTCCAACTCCGTTTCTACTCTCGGCATCCCTTCTTTTACAACTCTCACCTTTCTTTCTATCTGCCTTAGTATCCGCCATCCACCTCCTCGCATCTACTTCTACTTTCATCACTCGTAACCCGTTCACACATCTTGTCAAACTCGTCAACCCTGGCGCAACACAAGCCCTACAGCTCATACATTTGCTCAGCCGTCTCTTGTCTATATCGGTTACCTCTTTTGTGCTCCACGCTCGGCCGTCGTAGCTGCATCTCATCCACATCGTCCACATCGGCCACACACACATCATAGCATCAACTACATCCGCCTCACTAGATCCACCACCACATCGCCACTTATGCCGTGGGCCTAAACAACCAGCATCTATATAACCATAAACGCCGCCAGCCGTATCTACCAGAGCAAACATCTGCCACCGCTGTCAACCGGAAGCAGTCTGCATCCGCCCCAACCACAACCACTGGCAATTCTCACAACTCACAACTCACAACTCATCATTCATACAACCAAAGCAAAGCTCGGTTCTAGCCCCTGGCTGCCCGTCACCGTTGCGTTGTCCGTGCTCTCCCTTTTTTGGCTATTCCATGTTCTATCGTTTTACTTCTATTATCTGCAGTCTCCTCGTCGTCTGCTGTACGTCGTCTGTCCGCCTCCCGCTGCCGTCATCCAACACCATATAAACAGCCTACCATTTGTTGCATCCGCAAACCCAATCTCTATCCGTCATACTGGTGAAAACTTATTCTGAGTTTTCATTTTGGGTTTTCATTCTGGGGTTTTGAGTTTCCAGTCTGAGTTTCCATTCATTGCTTGCCTCCTCGTTTACTGCGGATCGTTTGGCATTTGTACACCGTTTGCGTGGTGCATATTCTTCCCGTCCCGGGCCCGTTTCCTCAAAAAGTTTGTATCCGTCCCGTTACTCGGACTCTTGCTCTCAATTCTGTCTCTTTATTCTCTTCCTTTTTCATTCTTCCACCCATTTGCTTGCTCTTCTTTGCCTTCTCTTTACTGCGCTGTCTCCCTCTCTGCCCCATCTCACCGGCTTCTGCAATCTATAGCATTTTGTTTTGCAGCTCTCATCCGTTCTCGTTTATTCTTCCGCGCTTCACGGACGGAGGTAACCGCACTTTTACCATTTGTGTTTTTTTTTCGTCTGCCATTCTTCGTTCTGTCCGCCTTTTGTCAATCTTTCAGTCTTTCCTTTGTTTTTTTCTTGTTTTCCTTTACACACACACACGCAAACACTCGCACCGGCCTGTGTCGTGCCTGTGCCTGTACCTGTGTTTCTGCCTGTCTGGCTTTCTGTCTTTGTACTTTACTTTTTCCTCAAGTTGTGCAATGAATGCAAGACGGTCGTGTATAAAGGGTCGACCACTCGCCCTTGACTTGTTCATGGAGACTCATCATCATCATCATCATCAAGAAGAACAAGAACATCTTGAGTCTCATCATCAACATCTTCCATTACCACAATCTCATCAGCAGTCACATTACCAATACTCTCTATCAAAAAGTATCTCGCCATCACATCGCTTCGGATCTCTTCCATTACCTCCCACAGCAGCAATAAAATCAGCAACTACAACCGCACAGTGGTCCTCTCCCCTCTCATCACTACCATCACCAGCTCTGCCACCAGCAGCACCACTACCATTACAACCACAATCTACAATGTCTTACCACGCTCATGCCCACGCGCACTGCCAGTCGCACTCCGACGCCCAGTCGTTCTTTGACGAATCGGCCTATGCTTCTGACTGCGAGTCCGATGACTGCTGCATGGTTGAGTCGTATGGCAGCCCTCTCTCAATATTTTCTTCACCATCATCTTTATCATCCTCAAGTTCCTCCTCCGTCCTGCCGCAGCCACGGTTCTCCATCCCCTCGACAGGCAGTGAAGGCATCCGCAATGTTCCAGTAGGCTTTACCTCAACATCTCCTTTTATCATTTCTGAAGGACCATCACTAACAATCAGCTTCCCGGTGTTCGTTGCCCAAAATGTGCAAAGGAAGGCAAAGAGGTCTGGGTCATACCTGGCCGTGCCTGTGGCTATTGCGGTACAGCCTGCATCTAGGCTGTTCTCTGGACACTCTGCTTTACTTCTTGCAATCTAGACTGCTCTTAATATGCCACCTTCCGCAGGCGTTGGTGCACATTGTTTTATTGGGGTTCTTTATCCTTTGCACTCCCGTCACTAAATCCTTTAAATTTTTGTTGTCTTGTTCTTCTCTTTCTCCAAGCATCCACCATTCCTGTCTCGTCCCGAACAGCTAGGAGGAGAGATTGTTTGAGTGTAATACGACTGGGCAGACGCTGTTGGATTTCTTATATTTTTATATTGTCTTCAATTTCCTTTATTGCCTGTTCTATCATATCTGGGGTTCTCACCACTACTACATTGTTATAATAGGAAAAGCATTGGCAACTTGCAGGATCAATACCACAGGCGCCGGTTGGATGTTAGTTTTTTTTTATGTTAATCTATACTTTTAGACTCTGATTTTCAAGTTCCTACTCTGTATTCCAAATGCTATTTGGTTATCATTGATTGACGGTCTGCTTTCCAGAACTGTGTTTGTGCTTTCTTGAAACTACTACAATGTCTAGACTATCAATTTGAAAGTCTTGATAAATGTAATAAAGGAAAACCTGCAAAACCCAACCCCATCAGTTTTCATCATGTACAACAGTGCTTGCGTATCTGTTGCAAGAGGCACCGGCACGGGTGGCAAGCCGGGCGTCGGAGGATCAAGCATATTCCCTTTTCAACTTTTACAGTTATTCTATTAAATAACCTTATTGCCGCTCTCATACCACTGTGGATGTCTGTGTTGCGTTACACGAAGAACCCTCATGATTCAAATAATTTAAAGCCAATGTAAAGCAAGCATCAAATATATAATATTTCTAGAATACAAAGTTCCCAGAGACCAGTGCCAGTGTGTTGTCCGAGCTGCTAGGGCTGGACAAGACATTTACTTGAATGCAAGGGGTTTGGTGTAACATGGAATGACCTTGGCTCATTGTGCATTGTGTCTAAATGTTGGTCGTCTTCGTCGTCGAATTTTATTGATACTGTTGTTTATTGCTGTGACCCGCAGGCTTCAAGAGTCATCACATCTTGTGACCTTGGTGGAAACTTCAATCGGAAGACTGCCGTCGCCCCGTACTATAAAGCAAATATAAAGCAACTATAAACAAATGAAGACATACGTCTCAACAACGACAATGACAAGACATGATATCTGACAGAGCTAGACTTGACGGCCTTTAAACTGCCAACACCTTTTCCAGAAGCTGCTTGCATGCCACAACTCAAATGGCACCACGCTGTGCTCTTCTTTAATCTACCACAAGGGAACACGGCCGATGCTGCAGAGCAGCCTGCTGCGAACGCACTGCACTGGTCGCTATAAATTGCTTGTGCTGTTGTGCCTACTTTGTGTATATTTCATACCTAGCTCATACTCAACAACGGATGCAACCAGCCATGCCTGTCCGACTCTGTTTAGAGTTGTGCGTTGTTTTTCAAATACATTTCCTTTCAACCAACACAAGTAATGTTTACCTCCGCGGTCGGCCTTGCATATGGCGAGGCTCAACGCATGCTGTTCATGCACGCAGCCTCGACCTATCCGTCTAGAGTAATATACACTATATACTGTATGCAATATCAACAATACTATGCCACTACCGCCCGCACCGGTCAGAGATCCCGCCGCTGTGTTAAGTGGTACAGACAACACAGCAACTATTAAAGTGTAGGTACAGCAAGTGAATAGGCACAAAGACAGGCAGGTGTCTTGGCAGGAGTTCGTCAATACAAGGGAATAGTTTGCCCGTCAGTTACACGGCATTTTGTATATTTGTTTATGTGTTTATGTGTTTATGTGTTTCTTTGTTTATAGACTTGTTTATTCATGTCTGCGAATGACTGGTTAATATTTATAATAGGTGGAGGGACTGCTATTAGAACGACCCAAACCTTGGGCTCATATAGTACATGGATAGTGTACATAAACACAAACATGACACAGACACGGCACAGACACCAATACATCAAGACATTAAGACAGTCCAAGGGTGGCATGACTGGCCGATCTGGCATTTTGACAGACTGCCTCCGTGTTCTGTGTTCTGTGCTCTGTACTCCGTCTCTGTTTCTGTCTTTCTTCTTCTGTTCTTATGTTTGCGTGTTCTTGTGTTCTTGTGTTCTTGTGTTCTTGTGTCATTGTGTGTGGCATCTGCCAAAATGTTGTGTAGACTCTCGGAGAATTTGCTGATTTATGTACGATGTTTGCTGTAGATATGTCGGTGTGATGGATGTCATATCAAGCAGCATATCAACCGACATGACGATTACGAGGCTGGTTACGTGCAGCGCCACATACCACCTCATTTTCACAATCGGCTCCTATATAACACATCGAAGCTGCCATTTGGCTTTGCTATTCCTACAGACACAGGCTTACACTATCTCTGGTTGTTTCATTGCGTGCACGTGGCTACTTTTCTGGTGGTTTGTGTAATACTCTTCCTCTAGAAGCACGTTACAAATCTTGACAGCAAGTCGCGATACAAGTGCTAGTCATCATAAGACGAGTGTATAGTATGGTGATCAGATTTAGTCATTGGATACAGTGATATCTACATCATAGTCTCGAGACGTTCTATGTGATCAGTCACGTTGTAAAATTTCGGTAACCAATTCCCTTTCCGACTTCGGTAGACGTTTGTATTCTATATTTGATGATGAGGTGGTCTAAAAGCAATTAGTAGTATCGGTTCCTCTATTCATGTAGCGTTACCATCGTGGTGGTGATTGTTTGATGATATGTGACAACTCAGATCTATTTACATCGATGACTAAGCTATATATTTCCATCCCTAATCCAACAGATTCTTGACAACGCATATCTCTGTATTCAAGACAACGATCCAACTCTAGAGGCAACATACCCAACAGAAATATATATGTAAAAGAGCTGTCCATCTGTCACTCTCTGTCTTCCGGCAACTGTAACTATGAACTACCCGGTAGTTGTATTCCCTGGCAACGGGCGTCGTTGTGTCTGAGACGCAGTGTACCAATGACTACGTTGCATATGTTTATTCAGTGTCATTGGTGTAGACTTCTCCTTACTTTAAACTGTTTATCCATAGACTGATTGGTCGCTGACTCTTAACCCTTCTTGGTACCAACCCTACGACTGCATCTACAAGATAATGATGTCACATCTTCCCTTAAGGACGTCATCGTCGTCTTTCTCTTCTTCTACCTCATAGCCGTTTACCTTTACGGCCTACACACATAGATGAAGGCCTGCTATTGCCATCATCAATACGGCAAGGAAACAAACCTTTACCCAAACGGCAGACAATACCATGGCAATGACGATGATGGCAAGATTAATGACCGGTCCCTCTTTGTTCCACAATCGTCACCCGGACTTCCGCCACAACAAAACCAGGATGACGGCAGGCTAGGCATCATGTCTGTCATTATCATCATTGTTGGCAAAACCATTGGGGTCGGCGCATACTCTGTGTCATCGGCTGTCTTTGTCGGGGTCAGGTCGGTCGGCATGTCTCTCGTAGGCTGCTTGGCAGTCTTATCTAGTTCTGTGGTCTAGCTGTCTATCTTGATTTGGGGACGGCCATTTCCAAAAGCGGCGTCGAGCGCGTCTACCTGGAACGCATTTTCCAGAGACCTCGCATGCTGACAACATGTATGTTCATGGCATACGTTGTGCTGCTGGGCTTTTCGACGCCGAATGCGATTGTCTTGGGAGAGTATGCACTATATGCACTCGGCATCAATACCGAGGAGAACGCTAATCGGTGCAACGTGCGGCTGATTGCCGTCGCTGCTGTTTCGCTGCTGTGCTATAACCATGCACGGCACGCGCATTTTGGTCTCCGCCTGTTGAACGTACTAGGTGCGACCAAGATGCCGATGCTCGTTGTTGTTGTGTTATGTAGCGTCGCTAGCGGTATTTCGGGCGTCGGATCTGACGGTGTCGTCAAGGAGCTGGTCAATACCGCCCCAAAACATCACGTCATGGGCGACCATATCGATGCCGACTTGGTCGGCCATATGTCCATATCCGTGGAGGGGGTAGCTGTCGTCACTGCGTACTCTTCGTGTGACGGCACCCCTCGCGTTTGTTCTCATGCCAGTGGCCTATATGGTTATCAATATCGCTTTTTTGTTCTCGTCGTCGACAAGGAAGAATTACAGTCGGCCGGAGTCCTTGTCGCCGGCATCTTCTTTCGTAACCTCTTTTGCAATGGGTTTGGTGCCCATGTGCTGCCCATTCTTGTTAACATTTCGGCCAATGAAGAGCTCGCAAAAGACGGACTGCTGCCCTTTTCGCGGTCTGGACGGCGCGGGGTCTGCTGTTACACTGGCTTGTATCGGTGGCCGTCATTGTGGTGCCGCCGCCCGGCAAGATCTATAATGTCCTGGCAGATATTGGTGGCTACTCCGTGTCGGTAATCAGCGTTGCAATTTCGCTGGGTCTGCTGTACTTGCAAAACACTCCTTTGGCACGCTAGGTGTCGCCATGGCCGGCATAACGATTCGCTATTGTGATCTTTGCAGGCAGCAATTGCCTGCTGCTTATCCTACCATGGCTGAAACCCATTGGTGGCCGGGGTGAGAACGAACGCTTCGTATACTATGCCTACCCAGCAACAGCGCTTACGGTCATTGTGTCGGGCTCTTTGTACTGGTTCTGGTGGCGGTACCGATATGCTGGCCGGCTCGAGTCACCTGAGAGGCGCCATCGGCAGTATCTCATCGGTAGTCGTAGCAGCAGCAGCACGAGCGACAATGATAAGTATCACCCGACGTACAGTCTGTTGAGTGGCAAAGACGACGATGCGTCTCAGCCAATGATCGACTATGCCAATATCAGGCGGCGAGCGCCGTGTGGTTGCCCAGTGCGGCACTGACATATATAGAGCTTGATACTATTAGATGCGCTTTGTGCAGTAGTTGCGAAACAAGTATAGATAAGTGTTTATAATAAAAATTGAGTGTTCAAAAGGCCAACATTTTATAATCAATGTGATGCTTCTCAATTATGCAGACCAAAAACAAAGATATCAAGTATTATAGTGGAAAGAGCCGAGTATGGAACACTTTACAGATCAGTTGTTGTAGCCGTTATAGCCACCATTTTCGACTTTACCCTTGATCAAGAAGCTGCTGTCCTTGGACTGCGACCGCTCAATCTCAGATTCCTCGTTGCGAAGAGTCGCTGGGCTATCAGAGTTCTCGCCCAGCAGGTACCGCCGGTGCCAGGGTCCAACAAACACGCCGTCAGGGTCGCTGGCATTGCGGACGGCGTTGAACTTGGCCAGGTCGTCACCGTATGCGGCAGCCAGCTCCTTGTGATCTGAGCCAAAGTTCTTGGCCCAGTGCGGCTTGCCGCCGATATCGCGCATCAGCCACTCAAAGGCCTCGTAGTACCGTGCAAGACCGGGAGGGTCTTTGTGGTAGGCGCGGTACATGGTAGCATTGAGGTAGAGTGTTGGGCTGTCGGTGGATGTAGGGTCGAGGAAGGGGCGGGTGGACAGGGGAGACTTGGACGAAGCTTGAAGGGCTGCAGTGTCGGCAACGCGAACCTCGACGGGCGCGTGCACATAGAGGCCTTTGGCGGAAAATGGGATCTTGTGGTCAACGTAGCCGGCATCACCGGGCTTGAGCTGGTGCAGCCACGCACCGAGACGGGTCAGGGCCTCGGGTCCGCGTGCGAGGGGAATGGCCCACTCGTTGACAAACTGCGAGTAGAGGCAGTTCATCAGCAGAGCCTGGTCACTGGGCTGCAGGCCGGATGTGGTGGTGCCGTTGCGGAAGCCGTACTGCATGCCGAACACGAACCACTCGACCCACGGCAGGATGCGCGGCACAAAGCGGCCAAGGTACAGCAGATTGTGGTAGACGTGGTAGCCAAAGTTGCTATCGTAGTACGACGTCGGCGGCGTAAAGTTGGGCTCCTCCTCGGGCGTCTTGTCGCAGTCGTCGGCCGCCCACACAACAGCGCGCCGCGTGTAGGGGAACCACCAGACGCGCACAAAGTGTGCCTGTGTCCACAGCTCGCTGTTGCGGCATGTGCCATCGGTATCGCCCTGGCGCCAGCGGTCAAACGCGACGGCATCGGTGTCGACCGTCTGCGACCAGCGGAGACGGAACGCGGGCACGGCACGCAGAGTGATCTCGACGACGATGCCCAGAGCACCGAGAGACAGGAGTGCCGCACGGAACAGCGCATTCTCGTCCTCATCAGAGCTGTCGCGCCTGCACAATTTTGTGGTACCGTCGCCCAGTGTAATCTTCAGCGCCACGATATCGTCCGACAGCAGACCGTGGCGCAGACTGCTGCCGTGGGTGCCGGTGGCACATGCGCCTGCAAGAGACTGCTCGTTGATGCTTCCCAGGTTGGGCAGAGCCAGGTTGTGCTTGGCCAGCTCCGCGCTCAGCTCATAGAGGCGGATACCGGCCTCGGCGGTGACGAGGCACGACTCGCGGTCGATGGAGCTGATGCGGTTGAGACGGTCGAGGTTGATGAGCCAGCTGCTGGTGCAGGTGATGTCGGAGGGCGAGTGGCCGGAGCCGGTGGTCGCGATGCGGCCACGGCGGTGGCGCGCAAGCTTGACGGCCTTCTCAACCTCCTCAATGGTCTCTGGCTGGACGTAGAGGGCCGGGCGCGATGTGAAGGTACGCGCCCATGTGGCATGGACATGATTGCCTCGAGCCAGGAACAGCCGCGGCCGAAGGTTGTCCAGGGACAGGTTTTCGTCGTCGTAATCTTCAGGGTTGAATGACATCCTTCCGACAGATGGCGAGTGACTTGGTATGGTATTACTAAGCGACGCTGTGAGATGCTGTGTGACGCAAAAGTCGGCGGGGAGGATGAGGTGAGGCCGAGGGAGTGGAATGCAAATACCTCGGACCTCACAGCAATTTATAGAAGGAAAAACTCTCTAAAAAATGTGAACCACACCAGACGCTGCAAAGCCAAGAATTATCCCAGGTATGAGCTGGTTATCCCCGCCTAGCTGCGGATGAGGCCATCGTCGCGAGTATTAGCTCCATGCAAATTGCGATGTAGGAGGGGCATTGACGGAACGATGATCGATAAGAGCGATAAGAGCGATAAAGCTCAAGGGTAGGAGCGTTCCTGGATTGCGGGGACGATCTAGATGACATAATCCGATCTCTTCAGGGCCATTGGTGGGGCTTGACGCCGAGCTCCTACAAGAGGCGGCGCTTTGCCCTGACCTCATATCGTACACTACAGTCTCGATACCTGATATATCCACAAGTCACCATCGGCAACATGTCTCGTCGCAATCCTCTTGTCTTTCCAGCCGTCAGTGCTAAGCACACTGCGACGGTGATCTTCACCCACGGGCTGGGCGACTCGGGCAATGGCTGGTCCTTTGCTGTTGAGAACTGGCGGCGTCGGTCAAAGCTCGACGAGGTCAAGTTCATCCTGCCTCATGCTCCGGATATTCCAATTACCATGAATCATGTGAGTAGCTGTCTGTATCTATCTGGCTCTTGAAGGGGTTAGCACTAACAGTATAGGGCTTCCGCATGCCGGGCTGGTACGATATTGTAAGTCCGACCGCACAGATGTTTGAATCTATTAAATCTCGCTACAGAGATTTTCTAGAAAAGAAGAGTAATCAGGAGGATCTTGGCAATCTAACAGCAGAAAAGGTCTCGATTGGTGGCAGTGTTGATAGCATCCGCCGCAACGAGGACGAAAAGGGCATCCTGGAGAGCCGCGACTACATCCAGTCGCTTGTCCAGAAGGAGGTCGACAGCGGCATCCCGTCGGAGCGCATTGTGCTCGGTGGCTTCTCGCAGGGCGGTGCCATTTCAATCTTTGCCGGCATCACGAGCCCTCTCAAGCTCGGCGGTATCATTGGCATGTCCACCTACCTGCTGCTGTCCCTCAAGCTGGAGTCGACATACCTGCCGAACCCTGTGTCGAGCGCCATCAACGCGCAGACACCCATCCTCATGTGCCACGGCAATGCCGACCAGGTCGTTCCCTTTGAGCTCGGAAAGATGTCGCGCGACCACCTGCAGAAGCTCAACTTCTCGGTGGACTGGAAGGAGTACGCGGGCATGCCGCACACGGCGTTCCCCAACGAGCTGGACGATGTGGAGGCGTACCTGGCCCAGGTGCTTCCGCCATCGAGCGAGGCCGGCAAGTCGGAGCTGTGACTTGGGAAGCCACAGTTGTAGTGGCCTTTTAGCCAATGATCATTCTCAATCTTAGACCTCAGACTTGAATATACGTTTATTGATACAACTATTCTTGCTATATCGGCACGCCCATACTAATCATCGATGCTACTATGAGTACCGCATAGCTGCATCGCTTAGAGATCGTCAGCACGTTTACGTTTGCATTCCAGTGCTGGTGATGATCCGGAGCGTTTGCTCAGGCATATATCTAATGCAGTAGGCGACACAGTAAGGCTTATCGCTAACAGCGTTGATGTGCATGTTCTTGCAGAAACGGGTAGAGATGATCAAGTCTACCCGGAGGCAACACGACGATGGCCTTTGTACAGAAAGTCACGAGGCATGAGGCGCGAGGCATAAAGTCAAGGCGATAATCAATATTGTTCTGTGATGGGGATGGAGCTGATGGAGATGCACATCAGACATTGCCATTCAACGAAACCGGTTGCCGATACTACACACACACCAAACAAAGAATGTCTGAATGTCTAGACAAGTGTTTCGATGTTCTACTTGCCGTCTGCCTATCACTACGAAAATGGCAGACTAGTATAAAGATGACAGCGCTCAGATCTCGATGCGTCTCCCTTGGTTCTACTAGACTGTCTGGACTATTTTACTATCTCACTATGAGGAAAAGGGTGTGCAACGGCTGTCAACGACGGGAAGGCAGGGCTAACAAGAGGATGGACGCTAATTTTGGTGCAGTTTGGTACAGAAGACCGGGAACCCAGAAAGGTGTTGATGGGGGTGTCTTGAAGTCCTTGCCAGTGCAAGCCGGCTGGTTACTGTTCCGGGGTCTAGATGAAAGGATGTATCAGAAGGCTGACGACGACATGCTGTGTAGCCAGGACATCGCCAACGAGATCCGGAAGCGGTGCTGGTTCGGTAATGTCTCTAACCTTCTCTTACCTTCTCTTCTTATTGAGGGGATTGTTCTCAGCAGATACTAATCGATATCTAGTCCAATGGTTCCCCGAGATCGTGGCTGTTGGATATCACTCCGGCCTCTTGTTTTCAGATGAAAGACTGCCGGCCCTGCCACCCGCCACACCAGCCACGATCGGCTGTCTCTATACTAGAAGCAAGGGATTAGTCAGACAATGATTTGAAAAGAAAAGTCAAAGCAAATCATCAATCAAGACCATATGTTGTCTAGGTCTAATACACCGACAGCTGTCTTGGTCTTTGCGGTCTTTTCGTGGCCGTGCTGGCCTCCATCACTCGGCTCAATCTATTGGCCACGATTCGTCGACACGCTTGGCTGTCAAAACCACGTTATGTCACTGTTGATGACCACGTACTTTGGAATCAAAGACGCGACCGCGTCTGCATGCAAGTGTATCATCGTCAATAAACAAAGAAGAAACGAAAACAAAATAAAAACAACAAAACCGATCCTTCGACTGCAGCCAAAACAATACTAGACTTCAGCTCTCATCACAATGTCTCTCAGTAAATGAGGATGCAGCTAAAGCACTGTTTGATAAAGACAATCTCCTCCTCGTGGCTGCATCTCTACGCAAGACCAAAGACGACTAAAGCACTATGCAGCTAGTAAATTGGCGTGTCTTTTGTATGAACTATGGAGCTGCCGACTTGAATACACTGCGTAAACGAGATGATAAATGCTGACATTTGCAGGGATATATTCCATATTCGCTGTCACAGTTGGAGAACTTTTGAGTTTTGGATAAAGACATGATCTGAGCGTCTTTTTCGGACTCAGAATAAAGACCCTGTGTATATCACAGCCCTAGACTGATTTTCTATTTGAATTTGCTATTAAGCATTTTCAGCATCTTATTTCTATTCTATTGTCAAAATATACATTGAAGTCTTTCCTCCTCAGCTGGCCTGATCAACTTCCTCTGTCGGGAACGATGCTACCGCGAGTACAATACGACATGGGTAGTAGAAATATCAAAATATCTCAATAATTGCAATGTAGAAATAAAATAGATTAGAAGCGATGTGACGCTGAAACAGTAGGGAGGGACAGAGCAAGCTGGTCTCTGCAAACGTAAAGGAGGAGGCCCTCCGTCATTGAGTAGCTTTCTGAGTTCAACTAGCAGGCTACCAGACAAACTAGATCGCGAATAAGCATAGCCATCTCAATGCAAACTCTCCCTGCATGTCCTTTGCTCGTTCTCTGTAAACCCTGGTCATGGCTTGGGTCGTATCATATTCTGTGAAGAGACAGCAAATAACCTCGGCGTTGTATCGACGGATATTTTGATCCTTTGATCCTTTGATCCTTTGGTCTTTTAACCTTTGGATTTTAGTCCTTGAATCTTTAAATCTTTCGGCTTTGTTGTTCTTGTCTGCGGCGAGGGTCGTGCCTTGCTAAGCTCCCCCGCACGCAAACGCAAGCCTGTCTTGCATCAGAAGAAGGACGTGCGAGAGAGAAACGCGTCCTCTGTATTACAAGCTGCAGTGGGTTTAACCGTCTCAGTTACACCGTCTCCTCCTCCGGAAACAAACGTCACCGTCTATTCCGTATACTTCTTACAGTGCGGGTGCCAGTACCACCCTTGCCTTACTTCTCCTTGCCTCCCTGCACCTTGCTGGTTGGTGCTTGCCTCTTGCTTACCTTCTATGCACCTTCCTCGCCGCATTTGCCTCCTCGCCAGCTGTTCACGATGTCTTGGGGTCTGTGATTTGATATATACTTACGTAGTTGTAGAACACTCTCTATTTTCTCTCTTCCTTTTACCCTCTCTCGCCGACCGAAACGGGCAGATCTAGAAACGCCAGACTGCCGCCAGAACACCAAACAGGCGCTACTTGTCCTCCCACGCCTTCTCCTTCTTTTGTGTATCTGCTGTTTGCTGTCTGCTGTTTGCTATTTGCTATTTGCTATTTGCCACCTACAGTCTTCTCTCCTTCTGTTCGTCTCCCCTTCTTCCTTCTTTGTCTCTCCTTTCGCGTTATAATCTCTTCTCTTCCAAGCGCCCGTATCTCGCCCCCAAAGGGTAAAAGGCGGTGGGTTTGTGGGCTCCCATGCATTGGATCTGCGAGCTGAGATGGGTCTTTACCACGCTCAGTCTTTATTATTCGTGCTCATTTCATTTCATTCTCGTTTAATTCGTACACACAATAGTCTCCTGTATTCTCGTGCTTCAAGTCCCGTCCTCTCGCTGCCGCTTCATCTGAAACAGGCCGTCGGACGGGCCTCTTGACCTACCAAGTAAACTTCTGGTACAGCGAAACGCTGGTCAATTGTCGCATGTAAGTCACCTGCTCACCACTGCCCACCATATTTGCAATCTATTATATTCCTACCATCTTTGGTACCAATACACAATCAATCCTACTGTAGCTTTTTCTCTGCATAAGATAGACCGTTGTATTATTACTCAGCGACACGTTGAGCCGATGGCACCTTCCTCATCATAGTCCTGCGCGCTGTCTTTTTATCGTCGATGTTCTTTCTGTTTATAGACATTCATGACATTCATGAGAACAAAGTCAGTATCAGGCCGGCAAGAGCGATGCACTCTTCCTTCTACAGAATCATCTGCACAAATGGCTAGCCGTGTGGAAATGAAACTGCATTGCATTTAACAGATCGGGAAAGCGCGACAGGGGCTGTGGGTGTTTCTCTTGCCTTTCTCGGTCTGTAGTCTGTATTGGTCCTGACACCCCTTTTCCACCCTCTCGCTTGCCCTCTCGTTGCTCTCTTTGTTGCCTTTTTCCTTCTTCCTTTCCAAAGGCACTGCAGAACCGTCGAGTTATTTACGAACCAACTGACAACGTTCCCCACGCAAAGAAATAAGCGACAGACGTCGTAGAAAGAGAGAAGGTGACAGAGATCTAAAAAGTATATTTCAGGAAGGGGATGTGGAAGAGGAAAAACTCAAAAAAGAAAGCCACCAGGGGCAGGGGTCTATCCACAGCGAAGTCTCATACAATCCACGCGTGAGCGGGTCGGAGTGACAGGTAGAGTAAGAGGGAAGAGGAAAAAGAAAGAGGAAAGAAGGAGGGGAGGAGGAGGAGGAAGTCGAAGAAAGTTGAGAGTCAAAATCAAGCTTGGGGGAATCAAAGAAAATCAAAGGCACACCGAGAACACCTCCATGACGCAGTGCAACGCAGCCAAGTCGAGCCGGACCTCCAGGCCAGCCCGGCCTTAAGAGACCATGCAAAGTACTCGACAAAGCTGCAGACGGGACTTGAATTCAAGGGCAGCCGCCGCCAACATCGCACGGCATTGCGGTATTGCCACGGCACTTGGCCCGGGACTCCTGCAAATGCTGTGTTATCGGCATCGTCAGCTTGGATTCTCAGCCATCATCATCACCATCATTGTTTAAGAATCCCCCGGCTTGGGCAAGGTGTGCTCTGTAACCCCGTGCTTTTGTTCTGTGTCTACTGCTAGTCTGTGTCTGTGTTTTGTGTTTCTGTTTCTGTTTCTGTTTCTATTTACCACGCTTGACTCTTGTCTTTTGTATCTTGTTCTTCTCCTTGGCCTCGGCGTTGTCTGCGGCAGTCCTGGCCTGTCCTGTTATTATATTTCCACACTGCGCGTACTGTTTTGTATTCCATCTGTTTTATCCTCGTATTGTCTGTCTTGTTTCTCCATACTCTCCATACTCTCTACTCTTCTCTCTTCCTATCCTCTTTTTCTTTCCTCTCATCCTATCCCTTCTTCAGCCATCTTCGACCATCTACTTGACCTGGACCTGACCTGGTCTGGCCAAGTGCTTCGTGCTGTCTGCGCTAGCCTCGTCCAGCTAATAACAGCCCATCTGCACCTTCAGCTTGGCAGATTTGATTTGATTTGATTTCTTTATTTCTTTAATTCTTTCGTGCTCAGTACTCTTGCCTTATTCTTTGAATCAGTTAAATCAATTACTTATTGATTTATTCATTACTGTAACCACCCCTGCCGCAACAATCTGATCGACGGTGGCCATCTTCCATTCTCTTGAATCTTATTCTTACTTCCTTCTTATTCTTCTGTCAGCTACTTCATACTCGTACATCCCCATCTTTCTTCTCTCACCCCGCCACCTCATCCTGTCTCTCCCTAGAGCAGATCAGAGGGCTTTCTTCTGGTTGCGGCGAGACATCCTCTGCCACTCGACTTCTCATTCTCATCTACTCTGTGCTCTCATCATCCTTATCTCATTTACATACCGCAGAGCCTTCTACTCTCCTACCTACACGATCGTCGTCTCATGGCTGCTCCTGAATACCACCGTCTGTGAGCTGTTACTTGTATCCGGCCATTGCTTGTCTTGGCCTGGGTTGGGATTTTCGGTTTGATTCTCTTCTTGTCTCGATTCTCGATCTCATCGCATTCATTACATACGCCATTACACCTCTCCCACGCCACACCACATTCTTGTACATTCTTATACTCGGCATCTCCCACCTCCCGTCTTTGCTAGCAGCTCCACGAATACATTGAAGCATATATAGCCTCCGGATCGATCTGCTCACACCCCCTATAATAACACGTCTGCTATCAATTCTGACATCTGCTATTTCGACTACTTCAACTATATTTCGAGCCGTCTAGTACCATCTCGCCTCATCGACCTCCACCCTCTGTTCTTGATCTGGGGCGTCCTTGTACGCAGGCTGCCGCTCGTTTGACGGCATGGAAGTTTCAATATCCGCATTGTCCATCTGAGCCATTGTTCTTGGTTCTTGTCCAGCAATATCCAACAAACACAGTCGCCATGTCCTATGCGTCTCCCTTTGCATAGCCAGCCGCACTCTATTCTCAGTGGTTCCAAACCTTGCCTTGCCAATTTATGAATATAAGCAGCCTCGAATAAGCCGCCATGGGGAACCAGCCCTCCTCTGAGGCCTACCGGGGGAACCCCCTCTCGTCTCATCCGCCTCGAACATCTCGTCCACCACCTCCAGCAGACCGTCCTCTTCCACCATTACCTCGCCCGCTGCCTGCTGACGAACTTGACTATGACCGCTCTCCCCGTCTATACTCTTCTGCACACCCACGCACCTCAACGCTCACCTCTGCTGCGACTAATAAGCTCTCTAAATCCCGAAATAGAGCCCGTTCGCAATCAACTGCTGGTATTGGTTCTAATACTGGTTCTGGTCCTAGTTCTAGCCTCACTCTAAAGACTGACAGCCTCGCAAAGGGTGCAGCATCCTCTAATTCTCGCTTCTCAACCTCCAGCTTCGCAAACCTCGTATCATCTACGTTTTCTCCTGCCTCCATCTCTACTGCCGGCAAATTATCAAACCCTCTCAAGCACCGCCCTTCGCCATCATCCGTCTCGGGCTCGGCAAAGCCCTCCGCCCTCTCGAGTCCGTCGGTCTTTACCTTTGAAGAAGCAGTCGCCGCCGTTTCTGGTCAGCGGGACAGAGAACCTGCATCTTGGAAGCCAATAACAGATACCTACCCAAATACCTATCCCGACCCAAGCCTTGATCTTGAGCTTCTTCAAGAACAGCAAGCCCGCCAAAAAGAATTCGAGGAACGCCAACGCCTCAACCTGATCCAACGCCAGAACCGGCTATCAAGGTCAAAAACCCCAAAGCTACCTCAAGAGCAGTTTCTTCAGCAGCAACAATACTCTAGCAACTCTCAAAACTACCGCGCATTTGATTTCGAGCTCGACAGTGCCGCAATTGAGGACCTCGTGTCTGATCCCACTGCCGAAATTGACTTTGAAGAGCAGCCCGTCGAGAGAGAGCCTCGCAAACTCCAACGCCAACTTCAAGGAGCTTGGAAAGAGCCAAAAGTAGAGAAGGAAGTGAAAGACAGACTACACCGCAGGTCGTTCTTCCGTTCTAGCTCAACACAGCATAACGTCCGTCCCGAAAACGGCTTTGGCGACCTGGATGCCGGCTATACTCACCCTCGGCGGAACAGCATTGGCTCCGTCTACGCATACTCGGCTTCTGCTTTGCCTGGCCAGAATTCCTGGGACTTGAGCTTGAAGCCGAATCTGAGCTCCATGACGCACAATTCCTTGTCTCAGGCTCAGGATTGGCCACCCGCCGCGGCTGCTGGAACTCGCACGTCGTGGAACTATGACATGTCGTCATACGCCGCCAAACGGCTGCTCCACATCGTTGACCAAAATGAGCATGGAGAAAGCATTGTCGATCGGCGCTTCGAGCAGTCCTCGGTCACTTCAGAGAGCAGACGCTCGACGGTATCCGAGGTGACCTGGAAGAGCTCGCACCCCGTGCCAGGTGAAAAGCACGATCCTGCTCTGAACAATCTCAAGCGGGCCACTTCTGATCTCTCCTTATATGCGCCTGTCCGCCGCACATCCATGTTGAATATTCCTGGTGTTGCTACGCGGAGAAACAGCACCAGCCACTTCGCAGGCATGGCCAATTCAGCAAATATGGTTTCTTCCACATCTTCACGCCCATCCTTCCGCCACAGCCAAACAGCTCCCCAAGCTCCTTCAACACCCCTAAGCCTCTCACGCAACGTATCTTGCGAATCGCTCTATGACCACAGCCATGGACTTTCTATGCCCGTACTGAAACGGCCTGCCGCTATTGTTGGCGATGCTGCGGGCGAGTCGGTTGCTCGCGTCTCGACTCCCACAGACCACGACAACGTCAGATACAGCACTATTGGAGCATACAAGCTAGGATCGCTGCGCATCACCAATGGAGCTGCCAGTCCTTCGTCTCCCGAACCAAAGAAACCCCGCATGGTCAATGTCGAAGACGGCAGCCCGATTCGGAGTCCTGACTTGGAGTGCAAGGCGCGGTTGATGGCCTTAGCTGCACTTTCTGGCAACACGCCTGTCGAGGATCAGAACCCGTATTTTGATTCTATCAAGCCTGATGTCAGGCCTGATGTCAAGTCTGATATCACCAAGCCCAAGACTAAGCTATCGCCCTCTCTACTCCAATTCTCGTTCGATGTGTTCTCTCCAGAACAACCAGTTCCCGAGCCGGTCAAGTCACCAATCGAGCCGCCACAGGTTGAGCTGCCCGACGACCTCTTTGCCGGCTTTGAGTTCAGTTCTTTCTCGTTCGAGGATACTGTGACTGTGGAAGTGCCCCCTGAGGTAGCCGAAGATCAGCCGTACCAGCTCGAGACAACCTCTAAAGCAACAGCCATGGAAGATCTCTTATTTGAGGAAGACGACCGCAGCACTCTCGGGTACTCGACGACTTCTGAGGTTCTCGACGTGCGCCTCGACCCCAGCGCAAAGGCTACAGCCAAGCGTGGCAGGGCTGGTATCCTGGCATCTCGCAAGAGTGTGCACAGCGTCCAGAGTGTCAGCCGCTCCGATAGTGGATTTGTATCAAGCCCTACCTCGGAGTCGTCGCACTCCCACTCCCACTCGCGGTCACACCCGCACAAGGCTCTGAGTAAGGCCGACTCGGGATACAGTTCCAATGTGTCTCTTCGGTCTTTCAAGCAAGCCGCATCCAAGCTCATGGCGCCCGTGGCCAAGGCTGCCAACCGTCTGTCGTCTGACCGGGACTCGAGCCGGGCTGTCGAGCGCGAGTCGTTCATTATTGACGAGCTCAAGCTGCCAAGTCCTGCCTTTGATGCAGCCGACATGAACGCTCAGATGCAAAAGGGCGCTCCCTCCCCTCCGGCTTGCGAGGCACCTGCGCCACCTACACCTACCGAAGACCCCCCCGAAACCCCGCCAAAGGATGTGTACCCTCTTACCCCCATCAGCATCTCAGTCACCAACCCATCCAGCCCCATTGTGTCGGAGTCGCCGGCTCCCCGTCTTGTGCGCAGTTCGACCAGCCCAGCCAAAATGCATAACAAGCGCTACGTGCTGCCCGCACCGATTGACATGACCCGGCTTGCTACTGGCCCGCGCTCAAATGGCCAGATATCGTCTCGCACCGGCTCTAGCCTCAACCCTCTGCCTCTTACTTCCAGTAGTATCCAGTCCGTCCGGTCAGCCCGTTCAACTCAGTCCAATGGCTCGGCATCGGTACTCAGTATTGGCAGCGGTGCTCCACAGCGGCCCAACAAGCTCTTGCGTTTCCTGACATTCAATAACAGCTCGACTAGTGCTGCTCATGCTCAAACTCAAAAGGGTCCGCCTGCTGTTCATGCAACACACATTGAGGATGAATACGATGCCGATGTGCCTGCTGTGCCTAGTCTGGTCAATGCCCAGCTGCACGAGCATACAAGGCGCTTCCCCATGACGACCAAGCGGCTTGCACTCCGATCGCAACTGAGCAACAACACGCTCAAGACCATTTTCAGTGTCGGCAGTCTCGAGAACCGCGGCAGCAATGCGGATCTGCGCGGCTCTAGTATAAAGGACGGTAGCAGTTCACGTGCTGGATCGCGGCTGTCGATGAACCGGGATTTCACTACAGATAGCGCAAAGAAGCGCAAGTCGCGGCTGCACATAGCTGTTGATTTCAGTGACGATGCTCCTGTCGAGGAGGCAAAGGAGGTCGTCTATGAGACGGAGAACCAGACCGTGCAAACGATGCACGCTGAGCAGACCGAGTACCGCAGCAAGACATTTACCAGCAGCACACTAGTTGAGGCTCATGCAGAGGCTCGTGTCGAGAGCAAGACCAAGGCGAGCAGAGTATCGTGGCGCCGTCGAGTCAAGGAGGACGTCAAAATCCAGACACAGGTGCAAACGCAAACAGTCGAGACCAGGCACAGCTCAAACGATGACGGTGAGCCTGACAATGATAAGCATCGGTCGCGGTCGTCGTCGATTATCAACCGCACAATGAGCATGACGGCACAGTTTGAGCGTACGCTCAGCATGAAGCTGTCGTTCCCACGGCTGTCAGCCAAGTCGTACGGCTCTGGTGACAACAGCAGCAATGCTTCCACTGGTGCAACATCTGCTGGACAGTCTACAGGCCATGTTGCACCGGCTGCACCCCCGGTGTCTTCTTTCTCCACGGCACTCAACAACCACGATCAACCGCTGTCACCCAGTCTTCCAAGCCCACTATATGCTGGTGCCATGGCCCATCGCAAGTCAATAGCCAAGGACGCTACAGAAAAGGCAGAAAAGACAGAAAATACATCCAAGCCTCCAGTTAGTGCGTGCATGCAGCAGATCCGGCCGTCCATGCTCCGTGTTCCCCCACTACTACGGTCCAAATCGACTCCGCCGACGGAAGCCAGCAGCAACCGCGAAATCGTGTTTACGGCACCGTCCAGCTCAACGCCTTCCATTAAATCACCTGTTGACCCGCGGTGGGAAGTCAAGACAGACCACGATACCAGCAACTTGCCCAGCCGCCGTGTGTCAGTGGACTCGGCATCACGCGCATACAATGGCCCATATGTTCCTCACCGGTCGTTCTCAGGTGATGCATCTTTGTTTGCCCAATTTTCCACCGCCCAGACAGTCCAGCCGCAAGTGCAGTTCTACGAGAGCCAGGACGAGCAGCCGCAGTCGCGCGTAATCCGGTACCGTGCAAGCTATGATGGGTATAGCAGCGTGTCGGTAGAGGACAGCAGCAGCAGCAGCAACAGTCACAACCACAACAACACTCGCAACCCGCCGAGCATGTCCAATGGCTACATTGCGCCAGATAGCAAGAGCATTTCCCGTCAGCAGAGTGGCAGCAGCAGCAGTGGTGGTGGTGACACTTACACTCTGCAGCAGCAGCAGGCATGGGACTACTACTACCAACAGTATGCGCGTCCACCGAGCGCACATGGCCGCAACCAGAGCATAGGATCGCGGCACGGACCAATGCCTGGACCGCAGGCACCGTATCGGATCCTGCACAGCTACAACTCGCCGGCCTACCGCGGTGTTCCCATCTGGGGATGATCTTTGCTCGTTCCTCTTTTTCCCTTTGTTCCTTTTCTTTTCCCTTTTATTTTTTCCCTTCTTCTTTTCCTAATCTTCTTCCTATTTCCTACTTTACCTCTTATTCTTGATACCCTTCATGGCGTTTATACGAGCATCCACTATCATTACGTCTCCAACGTGCACAGGACACCCACTCTCGTTAAACATATACGCCACCTATATAGCATGTCGGATACCGACGGCCAGCTTTTTTTTGCTCTTTTACCTTCCTCTGCCTTTGTATGTCATATTCTCTGGATGGACTACTCTTCACTCGAGTGATTTGCAGACAACATGGCTACACTCATGACGGTCTCTTTTGATTTTATATCTGGTTTTATTGTTATCACGACGGCGTCTGTATTGATGACTGGAATTCTTTGGTTTTTTGGTTGCCTAGCGAGTCTGTTTCTATTGCTTGTTTATTTCTGTTCCTTTATTTTGTTCGTCTTTCCCTTGTTTCATCTCTACCTATGTATCACGACTTAGCATGGCGAATATCATGAACAAACTCAGGCCTGCACCCATAATAAACGACTTTACTGTACTGTACCATCACTTGGCTGTCTATCACTAAGCCTGTATACCTAGAGATAGCATGCTTGTGATTATGAAATTGGAAAGTTAATTGTTTAATCTTGTCTCCTGCTAGGAGTCGAACGCATACACCTCTTCTACCACCACGAATCCAACTCAAACACTAAATCAAAAGAAAGACCTCAGCCAAATCTACTGCTTAGTCTGGGCCTCGGCGGGAATAGATGTCCGTGCAGCGTAGATGCGCACGCACTGGACCATACCGGCAATGCCCAGGAAGAAGTTGGCAGCAGCCAGCAGGTAGTTCTTGGGCTTGATGATCAGGCACCAGCGAGTCCAGATCAGACCAGTGGCAGTCAGGGCAACATTCTGGGTGACGGACAGCTTCTCGGCAGGACGGGCCAGATCAGAGATACCAGCAACGACCAGTGCCCACTTCATAACAGGAGCCCTGAGTAGTTAGTATACACTCAAAAACACAAAGAGAACAGACAGACGCCGGCTTACCAAAAGTGAACAGTCTTGAAACCAATGGGCGAGTCCCACATGCGCTTGAACCAGCCGACCTGGGCAGCAGTGGTAGCGGTAGCGGCAGAGGCAGCCTCGGCTGAGCCGCTCTGGAAACGACGGCCAGCAGAGAAGTAGAAGTTGCTAAAGCGAGAAGAGGTGTTGGTGCGGCGGAGGCCGGCGAAGAAGGACTGGGTGGAAAAGGCCGGGATGGGCGAGGCGGATTTTGAGGCAGAGCGGCCCGAGGTAGAGATGTGGCGGACGACAGACTGCGACTGGCTGGAGAAGAAGGACGAGGAGAAGGCCGAAGGAGCGGCAAAAGGGCGCACGGCGGCGCGGGTGAATGAGGCCGACATTGTGGTGGTGGGGGGTTTGTGTATGAGTGAGTGGAGAGGTTCGAGGTAGACGGTGGTGGCAGAGTCGTCAAGATCCGAAAGAATGTGGTCGTGTGAGCGTAAAAAGAGCGTTGACGTCGATGGTGGCAGACTGGCTCGCGGGTCGATGATATAGTTACGGAGCAGGATGTCGTTCCGGAAAGCGGTTGGCGATAATTGACAGGGGAAAGAGCGCCCGAAAGGTGGAGGGTGGGGACCTGTTTTGCAGTTGTAATAACGAGGGAAAAAATCGAGTCAACAAAGCTGTAGCGATTACGGACTGGGCTAAAGGACCCCGAAGCAAGGAGTCAGAGCAGTAAAGTTCTAGGAACGGGTACGGTTGGGGAGTCCGGAGATAAGAACGAAAAGAGGGCCGCGCACGTGAGCAGTCACAAGAAATTCAAGTAGAGTGAATTGGCAGCACAGTTTGTATCAGTTCATTACTGCGACTCAATTGGCATCTCATGTTTCTTTCAAGCTATGGCATAGTGTTAGATAAGTCATAAATTTATTCTTTGCACCACTTTAAGCAGCTCTGTTCCATTCTACTTTGAGGTAAAATGCAAATCACTCAAGTCAACGATTGCTTATGTAATCATATAAGTCCCTGTCGCCCAAAATACAGTCAAGAGTACATACAGCTCTCAGCCTAGTGTTCTGTGACGTTCACCCAGCCAATCACAGCTCGCGCTTTTCCCAGCCGGCTCTCAATTGGCTCGGCTCCTGCCTTTTGTGGTTTTTTGGGCGGCCCCAAGCGAGCATCACGACGTCGATGCACCTCAGCTCTGGACCTCGATCTTGATCTTGAGCCTCAAACGGTACACGATTTACGACCCCGAAGCTGCCCCTTTCCACGCCACTCTATCCACCACCCACCTGCACAATGTCGGCCAAGTACGCATTCACAAAATCGCTCAAGGAGGTGCGCTTCCTGTTCTGCCAGACCGGCACTAAGAGCGAGGGTCTCCGGTAGGTTTTCTTGCATTATTTTGCACCACCTATTCTATCTAGGATTCAGCTACTAACCAGATAGCACATTCATCAACCGGTCATACCCCACGATGAAGAAGAACAACCCGAACGTGCCGATCCTGATCCGCGAGGCACAGGGCACTCTGCCCAAGGTGTATGCGCGTTACGACCTGGGCAAGGAGACGAGCAAGCCATTGGAGGGTAGGTATCTTCTACAAAGTAAAGACAACTTATCATATACACAACTAACAATATAGGCCTGACGGAGAAGCAGATTGAGGAGGTGGTGACGCAGCTGGTCAAGGCCGAGGCATAGAGAGGGAAAGGACCGCCAGGATAGGCAGCATTGCGAACAACGAAGCCGGCTGCACGACACACGGAGGTCATACGACGAATCGATTCACAAGCCACGACCACACAAGTTACGACATATACTCTTGGACGGGCGGGCGTGCAGAAGGAGGCCGGGTGGCCAGGCGAAAGGGAAGAGACAAGAGAGGACAGGGAGGGCGGGCTACGGGCCTGTCAGAACCAAAGGTGTTGGTCCGTTCAAACCCATCCTCTTCCACTTGCCCCCTGTGTATATAATACCAACGAGAGGAGGAGCATCTACAGCATTTTACAGCAATACAAGATTCAGATATCAAAATGATAAAGTCACCAACTGGTGCTTTGTGGATAGTGATGACGCCTCCAATGGATCTCGACAGAATCCAAGACTGGATATATGGCTGCAGACTTGCGATATTATGCGCAGAAGGGCCTTTGAAAGTTCAATCAGGTCTACTAGTTGATGTTTTATTATTTTTTCAGTGTCTTGTAGACTGAGCTCAAGCACTGCCAGGGCACCAGCAACATGGCCCGCATGGGCATTCTAGTCTAGCCATCAATGCGAGACATACCTGATGGGCTGTGGCTAGTATCTGTTTGAGAAAGAAAATCAAAAAGCAATCAATAGACTGTCGAAACTGTGTATAGATGGATGTCCTTCGTTTTCTCTTCATCCCTTGAAATACTATTTTGTTTTCCTGTGTAAATCATTGATTATAAAATGTACAAATGAGAACTAAACCCAAAACTGAAATAATAATGTTAAAAATGCAATAATTATATTCAGCATCAAAATAAGGCTATAGAAACAATCCGACAACATAATATGTACAATTATAGATCAATTTGATATGTTCACCATGCTGCGTGTTTACATTATCCACTATTTAAGGACAACATATATCACCATCTCGCCCTTTGTCAGCAAAGAGTGTTATGATGCTGCTATTAAAGAGAGAAAAAAAATATCAAGGGATGAAGAGCCATTTGAATATAGAAGCAGGGGAGCTAAGAGATAAATCATGCAGGGAGTCACCCTCATGCTTGGTGCATTGGTGACTGATAGCAGTTGTGAATGTCAACCATGATCCACGGCTCCATGATACTTCTCGAAGGTGAGTTTCTTGATGGGGACCTCTATCGGTATCCAAACCCTCCAGTTAACTCACTTTAATTTGATAAAAGTGAGTAACCCCTATATACTTGTCATTTCGTATCCTACTTCACTGCCCTCGTCATATCTTCCCATCTACATCTCACGACTTGGCATCATCGATCTTTATGACCTTGTAGTTCTCGTTGACCCAATCATATGATTGAGAACCAACATCATCTCCGACCCTATCAGCTTGAAGTTGAAGCTCACGGTAGTTGTGAATACTTTCAGCGAGGCAAGGCTTGTCACAGCAAAGTCACTCTCGGCATCAAGTCCCTATATATATCCTCATTCTCTCTCTTCTCGGCCACTGTCATATTTTTCCTGCCCCGTGCTTACCTGAACTTCCGGCAGCACTGAATATCCATGGCAACAGCGAGACCAGCTACAGCTCTGTCTGAATCATGTCACCGCCGCAACACCAGCACAGTACGCTATCGATATATAGACAGCGACTCTTGGCATGAACTGCCTACCTCGCGCGCTCAAAATCCAGTCCAAATCGACCAAGCCGAGTCCGAGTACAAACCGTAGTGCTCATCAAGCTTGCTTACAAGTCAAAGAATGGAGATATCAAAATATAGAGGATATGCCTTTGATATCGGCAAGGACAGTCAGTACCTTGGACACACCACTCCTTCTCATCAACCTGCAGATTCAATTTCTCAAGCTAGGGAAGGAAACACTCGAGGCAAATCGATTGAACAACATGAACATGATCAGTACGACCTTGAAGATAGACTTCTCGACCTAGACGGAAGTGCAAGCATTGCCTTTTGCTGATCAAAGATAATGCACACGGGCAATAAGTCGTCATTTTGATACAACACCAGAGAAGGATGTCTTCGAGTCGATGATGGCTCATCCCTTTTGATTACGGATACTGGCAACAGTGAATCTGGGCAATGCTTCATAAGCAGCTTAGGCAGCATGAACGAGCCCATTGAAGACCCCAGTTTGCTGGCTGGAGTCTGCTACGGCCAAGACTGCAAAGGAAAGTACAGGGGAAGTCAGCGAAAGAAGCCCATCCAAACGACTGTACGACACCTTACTATCAGCAAAGGGGATGTAACAGTAGTCGTGATGGTCTATGTGAAATGTTAAGTAAGCTGTTCGCATTCTACGAGACACAGCAGCCGAGCGTGTCCATTCTCAACAAGGAAAGGCTTGTACCTCGATCAAATCCGAAGCACAATGATGGCCAAGGGACAGAGTCCACCACTCTTCATGCTTAAGGCACTATGAAGAGTTCGGAGATGTGTACTCGTTGCAATCGACCATATGCCCTCTTTTTACCAACGGCTCGCAAAGATAACTCTCTCGATAAGCTGGCTGCATTGCCCAACAAGAAAGCCCGGCAGCATCTCCTGAAAAAGGCTCCTACGCCGTCGCCGAGCCATTTCAAGTCAAATGGAGAAGACACGATGCCGTATCTTCTTTTATCACAAGCTTCCGAGAGTCGGCCTAAACACCCCTTTGCTCTCGCATATCGGAGCCATACCCCGGCTCAAGCCTGGAAGATTGAAAACAATGACCGGAGCAAATAATGTGCTGTACGGCTGGGAATGGTTCTTACTTACTGTGGCATGCAAAGAACATTCAAAGCCACCAAGCCTCGATACTAATATGATCTGGAGAGGAGATACTCGGTACTCCATCACAACTACGGCTGCATAGTACAGCGAAGTTTTAGCCCGCAAAAACTCGGAAGGGAACTCAACCGCAAGCATCTTGCCAGGACCATTAAGAACCGTACCGGTATGGTTACCTTTGTTTGACCAACTTCGCAGCTGGCAAAATCTGCAGCCAATGACCATGTTTGTATCAGGTCGTCGGCGCTTTTTCATTTCGCGAGCCAAAGTTTGGCATAGCTACAGCTAATGATGGGTCATATTGTGGACAACCTTGGGAATTATCTACTTCAGTATATCATCTATCTTTTAGTCTTCATAGTTTTATTCTTTCAAGACAGCATCTTGAAGACTACGTTTCCTCTGGTGTTTTGTGAAAGTGACATATACAAGCAACTGGTTGTTGGTGCTTACTCTTTAATTAAATATGCTATAAACGCCACAATAAGATATATCTAATGGTACAAAACTGTAGAATGTAGAAAAGGACAACAAGACAATGCTTCAGTACTACCAGTGCTTATGCGTCAAACATGCTCTCCGTCTTGACAGTGCCGCCATTGCTCCCGGCTGTGGGTGCTGCCTTCTTGCTTTGGCTGACACTGGCTCCCTCTGCACCGCCGTCAGCTTCCGCATCGGCACCCGACAAAAGGTCCAAATCCGATGACCGGACAGCCCGGCTGCCATTACCCGCACCACTGCTGCTGACACTGCCTGATGCACCCCGACCGCCACCATTACCGCCGCTGCTGTTGCCACCACCGATACCAGGGATACCAAGATCATCGTCTTCGTCGTCGTCGTCGTTTGCCTGGCCGGGTAAGGCATTCTTCTCCAGTTCGCGCTGTGCCTCTTCCATGCGCTTGCGTACTTCGGCTGCTACGCGCATACCGTCGGTGACAATGTTATCGAGGACACCGCGGAGACCGCGCGACGCACCGCTAAAGGCCTGACCAGGCTGCATACCCATACCGGGTCCGCCGGGAGAACGGGAACCAGGTGACACACCGCCAGGAACGGATAGGTTGCCGTTGCCCGTGCTGCTAAAGGCTGCAGCCGCTGCACGACCTGCACCAATGCCAAGGTTGGCAAACGTTGTAAGAGCAGACGCGTTGTTGCCCGACGGGCTAGCAATCGACACGCCCTCGATGACGTGGAATGATGTAGGAAATGACGACTCAAAGAACTGTTCCAAAAGCTCGTCAGCGAGCACGACCATGCGGAAGGTCGGCAGGGTGATGTGCATCGGGTTCGAAGGGTCGAGGGCTACATTGGCGCGCTCCGACTGTGCCCTGGACACGCGCCGCTTCGAGTCGATCTTGAGCTTGGTCTTGGACTCTGCGCCCTCCTTAGGGCTGCCTGGTGGTGACATGGCCATCAGATCTTCCTCCTCGTCTTCGTCTTCGTCTTCTGACTCCTCTGATTCTTCTTCTGATTCGTCGTCATCGTCGTCATCAATAGCAAAGGCGTTTGGCGGTGCCAGGTCGTCGTCATCTGTTGTAGCCTTTGCCTCCTTTGCCTTCTTCGCCTTGGTCTTGGTCTTGGCCTCCTTCTTCTCCTCGTTCTGAGGATGGTCAGGATCGGCATACTCAAAGCATCGCCGAATAAAGGCGCTGACACTGCCCAAGAATCGCTCGTTGACCGTCATTCCGGGCGGTAATGGGCTGGACGCACTGGCAGCTGCGCTGTTGTCGCCGTTGGCTGCCTCCAGGGCCGCCTGGTTCTCGGGACTCAGTGTGCCCTCGAGGCCACGCCGCGACAAGAACAGAAGTGTCTCCGACATGCGCAGAATGCCCTCACGGTCCACACGGCCATCGCCGTCGTCGTCGTGCAGCTCAAAAAAGTAGTTGATAGCACCCATAATATCACGCTTGCCCTTGATGCGTGCGATTCCAGTCACTACATCTTGCAGGGACAGCGTGCCTACATGGTCCTTGTCCCACTGCGCAAACAACCGCCGCAGGAACTCGTGTTCGGCAGGCTCTGGGCCAGCGCCCCATGGCGGCAGCATAACGGCATTGGTAGCACCCTGGGCTCCACGCAGTGAGGTAAAGTATGCTGCAGCCGATGCCGCAGAGAACGAGGCACTCTTGTCGCGATCGCTGAAAGAATCGCGCACAGGTGTCGGCGGCGAATCGGCAATCGCCCACTTGGCCATCCCAGCAAGGAACTCGCGGAATCCATCATAATCCATCTGGGAGCTCGAGCCAAGGCCCGAGCGACCCTGGTCGTCTGATGTGTTTGTGATGTTGGACGTTGCGGGGGTGAGCGAGATGCGATGCTTTTGCCGGCGAAGAAGCTGTTGCTGCTGCTGCATAATTTGATCCTGCTGCTGCTTGATGATCAACTGCCGCTGCTGCCGCTCGTACAGGACGCCGTAGAAACGGTCGTAAAGACCACCAAGCTCTTGGGTGCTGAGCGCCTTGCTCTCAGGGCCCAGGTTGCGGATAGCCGTGCGCTTTGTAAAGTTCTCAATGTTATTGAGAACAGACTCCTTGTTCTTTTGCCGCATATCCGCGACAGTGGCATTGGTGATGCCAGAGAACTCTTTGAATGCAACCACCATGAGCTCTTGGAACCGTGTTACAGCCCGCAGCTTGGGGTTATCGGACCGCGGGTGTGCCGACTCGTCGAGGCGCGCAAAGTATGCCTTGAGCACCGAAATGAATGCGCCATCATCACCAGCATCGAGAAGCTCCTCGCCGTTGATACGCAGAATAGCAAGGCCGACCTGAAACAGCACCTTGGGGCCTTCAACAAAGAATACGTCTAAGACGCGGAAGGCAAACACGAGCGGCATCGAGTTGATGTAGAGAGACAAGAACCACGGAAGCGAGACTACTGAGAGCTGGACGTCGCTGCCGACAAGGTGCTCCCAAATTATGGGCATCGTCTTCTCAACCAACGACTCAAACACCTTTTGGTCGAGCAGGGTACCGTACATGGTGGTCGAGTAGTAGCCTGGCACAAGGCGATCGCATAGGGTAGACAAGAGGTAAAATGCCTGGGTCTCGGACATGTAGATCAGCAGGGCGGCCACGACGATATTCATGGCCTGGCAGTAGCCGACGTCGGCATTGACCCAACTGTAGGCCGTCAACACACGACGTAGCCGGCCAATTCCCTCCTCGCTCTGGAAACCAGCATACTCGGGCAGACTGCGATTTAAATCCTTTTCAATCTCATCAATAGCAAGCGACTCCTGGCCCTTGTACTTCTCCAGCGTCTCGGCGTAAAGGTTTGGCTCCTCAAACCGAAGGTAGACCGAGCCTGATGTCAGCTCCCAGATCTCACCACGGAGTCGATTTGGCAGACCAACACGGATGAGCTTGTAGAAGGTGGGCTGGCGGATCATTGTGAGGTTGCGGCCGTTGTCACGTAGGTATTCGGCCCAGAGACGCATCTTGGCCCTATCGCGAAGCTTCTTTGCATCGCCGGGGTAGCGGAAGATCATACCAAGACCGGCGTCGGGTGGAGACATGGATGTCTTGCGCTCTTCGGGTCGCAAAAGATACTCCGAGTAGCACTCAGCGGCCACCTTGCGCATCTTGGCAATATGGCCGACAGCCATGCGCAAGTTCTTCTTGAGGCCGTCGCAGAAACGTTCACAAGCTTGACGGGAGCCGGCCAGTTCGATTGTGATGCGCTGCTCGCGCTGGTGGTTCTTAGCATCGTCACCTCCCTTGCTGGGCGTAGCTCCCTCATACAGCATGCCGTTCCATGATGTTAACGACAGGCAGAACAGGAAAGTCTGTGTGTGGAGACGCTCGACGCGGCGAATGGCGCAGAGGGGAAAGATGAAGCCCTTTCCGCTGGGACCCTCGCCGTGAGTCTGACCTGTGAATGCAGAGGCGGTGGCTTGGCTTGCAGAGGAGACAAAGCTGGATGGTGCGGTCGAGAAACAGAGGTAGGACTCGGACAGGTGTAGCCGGCCTGCATAGCGAAAAGCAGCGTTATTCGAGGACGGAGCAGCGACGAGGCCAATGGCGTCTTTATCGGAAGGCGGGAGCGTAAGTTCGGCAGTGATTTCGTGAAGGGGATGTTGTGATGCTGGCAGACGGAACTGGGCCTGGAAGAGAGAGGCCTTGGAGGGGTTCTTTTTGGTGCTGTCGGAGGTGAGGCCTGCAAGGAAGCCGGCCGGTGCGCCGGAGGAGCCGGAGCCGGAACCCGAGGGAGCTGTAGAGCCAGGGTCGAGCAGCTGTTGGGCCCGTTGGACGAAGCCGGAAAGCATTTTGAAAGGTAGAGAGAAAAGCTTTGGATAAAAAGGGTATCAGGTTGTGGGAGATAAAATGTCAAATTGACAAAGCGGTCTGGAGGGGGCAGTTGACAACGGGTTGGTAGAGCAAGAGGGCGAGAGAGAGTTGCTGACAAAGGCCTGCTTTCTCTGGGCCTGTTTTGTTCGAGATCGAATGCCTAGATCGTATTTAGAGGTGTGGTCACGTCGAGAGCTGACGAAAAACGGCGTGATAACGGGGGATGGCGAAGGGAGGACGGGAGGAGACGAAGCTGCGTGGAGGGAGACTTGCCGCTCCTATCGATTCCAACTGCTCATCTGCTCTTTTGCTTTTGGTTCTTTGTAGGTTTATGGTATTTCGTGTTTCATGTGAGCAACTCGGCGTGCGCGCGTCGTTTCTTTTTTTGTGTGTGTGGGAGTGATGCTGATAGTATGTAGTATGTATGCTATGATAAAAGGTCAGGAGAAGGGGAGCTGGAGAGGTCCAGTGCAGTATCAGGTGTAGTCGGTTATGAGCAGTGGGGAGTAAGTAGGTCGGTGTGGTCTGCTAAAGAAGTGGATAGAGGAGTCGCTGTTTCGTATGCTCTGGTGTGACTAGGGAATGGTGGTGAATGGAGAGCGACTAAGACTAACAGCGAGGATTAGTTAGCAGTTTAGTTGCAACGGATGGGCGGCAGGCGGGGAGAGCAGTGGGAGCTGGTCTGGCCAGATAAGAGGTGTAGCTGCTGTGTTTTGCTGATAGGGTCTTTTGAGACACAGCAAAGACGGAAAGAGGAGAAGCAAGACAACAAGAGAGACAACAGTACTGGTAGTGGCGGAAAGTAGAAGGCTTAATTACAGAGCAGAAGCTAGAAAGCAGTCGAGGGCAGTGAAGCCCAAAAAGATGTGAGAGCAACAGAAGCCAAGCTGCAGTGGAATCTAGCAGTTGTGGGGACTGCACAGAAAGACTGGTCGAGACGCTGTACTGAGTACTAGCAAACCGAAGGGATATCGTCGAAAATAATCAGGTTTTGCGCGGGAAAGGACCGGTTTGTAGGCAACATGGCAGATTCAAAAAGTGAAGCTATTCAGAGTGGCAAAAAGAGAAGTCACGATATAGGAAGGTATAGATAGATAGTTACTGAGAGGACTACGTAATCAGCGATAGCGAGGGAAGGTGCGACTGACAATGGCAACTAAGGGAAAGAGTGCAACGCTTCCAGGCACCCAGCTATTATGCATTGTATTCATTAGGGTCATATCTATAAGCGACAATGGAAGGAGCGTTTTGTGTTTTTGTGTTGAGCATTTCTTCTGTTCTAGGCATCCTGGATATGACGGTAGTGGGGGTTCGAGGACAACAGCGAACATTCCAAAGTAATGGCGCTGATGACGCTCTCAGCCCTGGTCGTCACTGTCCACTTTATTAGCCATAGCCCAGGGACTGTCGATGGAGTGAGTATCCAGCAGGCATTGAAATAGTTTATTTATAGCTTCACCAAAAGTTGAACGACAGTGGATAGTCCCTGCCAACTATGAGGTTTTGCTGCGCCTCCTCGAGTCAGATTTGCAAAGTCAGCATCAAAGTCAAATCACGGTCACAATTGGGATAGCTTCTGTGAGAGCCTATTGTTTCTGATAAAACTCATAATTCATAATGTTTGACAGTGTAGATGTGTTTACAACTACTGCAGCCAAGGAATAAACCAAAAAAGACATAGAGAAAGAAATTCTGTGGCCGTTTGGTTTGGTCTGGACGATTTCTAAGCATGTCAGATTCTGAACATTCAAATTCCAGAATCTAGAATCCAGAATCTAGATCAAAAAAGCATGGACGAGCTAAACAAAAGATAAATTAAATCACACGACATCCTCATGCTCCCTGTTGCCCTTCCGACAGCCGACGCATGTTGAACATGCTATGTCGACATCTACTTATCGGCGGGTGCGGCATCGGACTCGACGGCACCGAAGCAGGTCTCCATGATGATACCAGTGATGCGGTAAGGGTCGGCGTTGGAGGCGGGGCGACGATCCTCGAAGTAGCCGTAGCCCTTGGCGCCAACCTCGCGGGGAATGCGGATGGAGGCACCACGGTTGGCGACACCGTAGCTGAACTGGTCAATGGCACCAGTCTCGTGGCGACCAGTCAGGCGCTTGTCGTTGTCCTCGCCGTAGACGGCAATGTGCTCCTTGTGGCGGCCCTCCAGTTTGTGAATAGCCTCCTCAATGTACTTCATGCCACCCTCAACACGCATCTCCTTGGTGGAGAAATTGGAGTGCAGACCGGCACCGTTCCAGTCACCGGGGATGGGCTTGGGGTGAACGGAAACCTTGGCACCGAGCTCCTCAGCAATACGGTGCAGCAGGAAACGGGAGATCCACAGGTGGTCACCCATTTCAATACCCTCGCAAGGGCCGACCTGATACTCCCACTGAGCAGCTGTAATGGTCGTTAGTATGGTTGAAGCCGAAATATACGAGACATTTGAGTCCAAGTGGAAAGAGTAGAACTTACGCATGACCTCGGCGTTGGTGCCGCTGATCTTGACACCAGAGTACAAGCAGGCTATGAATGTTAGCATGTGCTATAAATAGTGTAGTAAAAAGGCGCAACGCAGGTTCGCTGGGCTGTAACCGTTGAGTAGTTTAGTTGCGTTGAGTCATATGCAGCTTGGCTTGCTTTTCTCCGTTTCTGGACAAGCCGAAAAGGCCAAACGAGCAAGCATTGCATACGACCCGACGCACCGACGTAAACCGAGTCAAATCCGCAGCTACCGAAAAATGCAAGCAGCTTACCCTTGTAATGAGCCTCAACAATATCACGCTGGACGACCTTGCCGGCACCGTTACCACAGTAGTAAGGACCCTGGGGAGCCGGGTAGCCGTTAGTGGGCCAGCCGTAGGGGCGATCGTTCATGTCGAGCAGAGTGTACTCCTGCTCCAGACCGAACCAGGGCTCGTGAGCGGCGTGGGCCTTCATGAGCTTGGCAGCCTCATGGCGGTAGTTGAACTTGTTAGGAGTGCCATCGGCGTTCCAGCACTCGGCCAGGACGAGAATGTTGGGGGACAGAAGGAAGGGAGAGGGGAAGATGGCGACGGGCTTCAGGTAGACGTCGGAGTTGTCGCCAGGGGCCTGGCCGGTTGAAGAGCCGTCAAAGTTCCATATCGGGAGCTCGTCGACGGTGTACTCCTTCTCCTTCAGGGTCTGATTTTGTTAGATTGGTGTTCTTTAATGTGAATTATATCGCCGAAACACCACGTTGGCACATATTGGCGTTGATCAGAATCACGGCCGATGTACTCCGGAGTAATCGGCCTGAGCTGACCGGAAGCCCAATTCCACACAACCAAACAACCAGCGCCGTACATCAACGTGGTGAAGTGTAAATCGGCGCTGAAGATTTTGCTTGTTTTCATTTTCGCCATTGGTGAGTCACTTACGCGGGACTTTGAGCGGGTCTGGCCCTCAGCATCGATCCAAATGTACTCGGCGATAATGCTGCCCTTCTGGTCGAGCTTCAAGTACTTCTGAAGCTGTGAGTTTGTTAGCAATTGAGCCTCATGGGATTATAGCTGATTATATGCGAAAGGGGCCAACTTACCACCGCCGTGTTGGAAATCTGCTGTTCTGACGCCTGGTGGGGTGTTAGTGACTGCAAGCAGGCTTTGATTTGACACATGATTTGTGTCGTGGCATAGTGTCTTTAGTCTGCTGCGGGTTGACGTGATAGGTGTGTTTGCGATTGAGCGGTCCGATTGACTTGTGACTGAATGGCCATCTTTCTTTCGAATGTGACAGTGGCTGCTGATTAGACCGAATTTGAAATCAGTTGAGATCGTATATTTTCAAACAGGTCGAAGTATCGTCTGCATTCGACTGATGGTTTGCGATGTGAGAAGCTGGACCAGACCGGAACGCCAGCCAGCCAGCTACCCGCTGAGCGCCACAAGAGCAGCTATATCAGCAGGCAGCGGAAGAGCCAGCAAGACGAGTAGGCGGTATGAGACGTGCAGCAGACCAAAGACTGGACAGAGCAAAGCAAGTCTTACCATTTTGAAAGATGTGAGTTCTGGGGGGGGAGGGGGGGGAGGAAGATAGTGTCGATATGGAACAGGGAGGGAAGAGAAAAGGAGAGAAGAGAAGAGAGGAAAAAGGAAAAGAGAAATAAGAATCAATCTACAAAACGACAAGAGGGCAACGAGAATATATTATAATTGAATGCAGAGGGGGAAAAGGCGCGCGGGTGATAAGCGGAAGACGCAAGAGTCAGAGGGAGACAGCAACGGGGCGACCGTCACGCTTAAGCCATTATAGTGCGATCATAGCACATTTATAGCACGCTTGCAGTGTACCCCTACAGGCTTTAGTGAAGACTTAGTAGAGTTTTAGTGAATAAATAATATGTTGGCGGCGACAGCGGGGTGCCGGGGAGCGGCGAGATCAAAGGCAGTTAGAAGTATCTTACTCCGTAGCGTGTTGTTTGTAGTGGTTGCTTTTATCTATGTATTTAGCTATTTATGGGCAATTATTGATAAAGTGTGATTAACTATTTAAGTTGTGCATTTTATAGTTATAATTTGCATATTTATTTTAATGGCTAGGCTGTTTATTTCTTTGAGGACGGCGCTGTATCGGCTTGTGAACGAGGACTCAACAGACAAGGAAAGAGGGAGTCTAGAAAGAGTGGGGCGGTTGTGACTTTTTCAAAGTTGCGTGGAAAATAGTCAGAAAGTGGGGAGGCAGAGGCAGAAAAAAGAACGGGCTGTCTATTTTTTCGGGGGCGTGGAGGCGCAAAAAGGGGGGGGTGTGGCAAAGAGGTCGTTACAGGGAAGGGGTAGATGAAGTTGAGGAAAGAGCGAGGTTAGAACGATTGAGTTGAAAAGCATAAAAGGAAAGAGCAAAGAGACGAGGCAGTTTAGATTTCAAAGTGAGAAAGAGCGTTCGGGTCTGCTGCGGGTGGCGATGACGCTGGTGCGTATCGTACATATAGAGTTAAAAGCCAGAAATAGAAGGAGGGGAGAAGCTCTGGGGGTAAGTACTTGCAAGTATCTTTTTATTACGGAGTAGATTAGAGAGATAAGGAATTGTGGTTTCTATTACAGGAAAATAGGTAAGAGAAATCCAAAAGGGAAGGGGGCAAAGAAGTGACGAGTGACAAGGCAGGCGCGGCTGGACGAAAGGCACTGAAAATGGATAGCGAAAAAGGAACAACAAGGGAAAACTTGAGAAAAAGAAAAGACTGATCAAGAGTCAGTCAAAACGGGAAACTGCAGGGGATATTCTTGGTCGTATGAGCACATGTACAGTGGACAGAGTATCTTGAGTTGTAGTGTGGGTGGGCTATAGTCGATATACTCGTATTAGTTATTTAATTTACATATTTAGTTTTCAATTATTGTCTATTTAATACTTATTGTTGACCGACGAGCAGCGAGGCGGCGTCGAAAACCTGCACATCGCTTCTTCCTTGCGTAGACGTCACAAGACGCATTCTACACCGCAGGTAAAGTGTAAAATGAAAAAAAAGGTACAATGCTTAATACGCGGGGTAACAAAGCGTTGCTAGACTCAGGATGAGCTATAAAGAGCTCATATAAAATATAAAATGAGGCAGGAGATAAGGGGGGGAAAATCGTTCACGATGCATCGTGGGAGCGGAAGCACACCCCGTCTCTGAAACGAACTGGCACCAAGTGGGTGGCGGGTTTCCTGGTGGGGGTAGCGAGTCACAGCGCGATCATGGGAATAGTGAAGTTGATGGAGGCCGATATATGGAGTATGATTTCCCAAGTGCATATTCTCATAGTGTATAGTCCGTCGGCTTTTTCTACTCTATGTTTTGATTTTATTTCAAAACTCGCATTCAGTCGGAATGCCTGAAAGTATGCCCGCGTGCTCGTGTGCTCAAGGCAAAATGCCTCCAAAGAGGCAGACTTCCAACAATGTATTATACGCCCGATGCTATGAAGAGATGGGTGAGATAGAAGATTGGATATAGATACGTACTCGAAATCACAAACAGAATCGAGTAATACACTTGCATGTATTATTACTTTGTATCTTATATCATTGCATACACACACGCTACGCAGCCGTTAGCGTTCCAGCCAGCACGACTAGAGCCAATCGTAGCACGGTTTGATATCGACGAGTAAGAGACAAGCGAGGTGTAAGATACATATTCGGTATAGGAGCGGTCCGAAGGGTCTACTCGATAGCAAGGCCTGCGTCTGAAGGGGTATTGTTATCACTGTTATCAAAATTACGTGGGGTCGAGGTGAGGCTGGTCAAAGTCGAGGGTGGTGATAAAGGAGTGAGATACGGAGGGCCTGAGGCCGGCAGAGGTTTTGAAGATGTGCGACATTTTGGGCGAGATGCAGATACAGACGTTTGTGACTGTAGGCATAAGCCTTGCAAGCGCGGCCAACATCATGAGATACTGTGAGATATGGGATATGCAATACAGCTCAATGGTACGGCGGGATATAGTGAGTGTGCAGTCTACAATCAATATCACGAGTGGCAGATAAGAATCAGACCGCCGCCCGTCTGCGCCCATTCTCACCAGCCAGACAATTCAACCGAATATCAAAGCATACAGACCAAACGTCGTCTGTTATCAAATCAAACAATAAAGAAGTAAAGACAGAGAATATTCCACTTGCTAGGCGGCGTGGGGTTCCTATTCCCTCGTGCGTCTGTTTGCCGTTTTGGGTGGCTGCACCATTGATATCTCGTGTATTACCAGTATTGGCAGTACTTTCAGTACTGACACCAGACAGACCCGGAGTAGACTGACGAGACGCCAGACATCCAACTAAACTAAGATACTGATTGGAAATTACCCACCAGCAGGGGTATGGACGAGTCGCGGAGGGGTGTTAGCTAAGACAAGACGAAAAACGAGACATCACCGGCCATTGCGTCCCTCCATCCTAAGAGATATTGATATATTGATGATATTGATGATTAATGCTACTGAAGCTAGACAGACGTCCGTTATGCGGATGGCATACCCACTCCGGCCGGCCAACCTATCCTGAACGACCTATTTTCCGCACTCCCAGATGCAAATTACCTATCTGTACGAAAAGGGAGGTGGCAGGTGGGCGGGTGGGAGAAAAACACCACAGATTTCCTCGCTTTTGTTTGGCGGTGCCGTTGCCAAAGATCAGCATAGCTTAGAACTCAGTGGATGCCATGCATGGCTTGATGGATAATTTGCATTCACTCAACATTGTATGGCTTGCCTGTAATCTATGCTTACATGTGTGCTCCCATGACATAGTGCACAAAATACCTATTTTGTTCATCTGACGAGCTCGGGATGCTTGCCGGTCTCTGCTCTGCATGCTTTGGCCATCTCATTATATGCGCCCATGTGTTGCGGTAATACTCATCACGTCATATTTTATCTTCCACCTTTGTAAACTAATACGCAGTTGAGTAGTCGTGGGATATGGGGAACCGCACGGGGGAGGCAAATATGAGTATAAGTGAGCTTCTTTAAGCTGTCTACGCATCACCACTTTGCACCGCAGTGAAAATTTAACCCACGACCGAATATGGTGTAGATTCAATAGGCCATCCAAACGAGCAGTAGTAGGGCCGGGTGAATGCATCATTTTTCAATGTTCTAATGAATCTGATCATGCGAATTTTCTCTAGTCTAGGGAATAACTTCCGTGACTCGACTCAACCCAACAGTGTTTTCCATATTCCTTCTTTCTTTATATACCCCCATGTTGGAGAAGTCTTTCAGATATGTTAGAGACACCGATACAGATAAAGATAGCAATAAAGAATGCAAAGGAACCCAGAAGAATCAGACCATACACGCTTGACGCCATACCAGGTCTTGGACTCGTGGCACACGCCGCCCTCCATACCAGTTTATCTCTGTCTCTATCTCTACTTTGATCGGGCTGCTCTATCGGACACTCACTCTATAGCCTCCATCTATCAGTCGGATAGTCCTCCCCCTTCCTCTACCCTCCTTTACCTGAACCCGGTCTGGGTTATCATCGATAGAGATACCAAAGATGGAGAGGGAGCTTTTTTCTGTGTCGGCATCGCTTGATGTCGTCTGTTGGTCTGCTCGTCGCTCTTGTCTGGTAACTTTATATATCTTGATGAGCACTTCCCTTTCCCCGTTTCCCCGTGTCAAACAGATCATCCTCGACAAATAACTACAAACTAATTACTCTCTCCTAATTGCTCAGCTCGGGGGGGAAGGGGGGGGGTGTACTTAAGCTGAATAATCGCTTGGCTTTCTATTTGCTGTACTAGACCTCAGACGTTGTAATACACTATTGCAGGCGATGTAGTTTGTCGTATTTGGAAATACTGGACCCGTGCAGGCTTCCGAATGTCGGCCAATCAGAGCTGTTTCGCGAGCATCTTATCGGCACTCTCTAATTGGTTCCTTATTCATTGCCGCGCGACCTCTTACCTAAGGTCCTATGGTCACCACAGGTCACCAGAAGTCGGAACCTGGAGGCGGAGCCAAGCCTAGCGGGGCAAAGGCAAAATTGAATTATTTTTATAATCTAATTTAATTTTTATTTATGAAGTTGAATCTGATGACAGCACCGCGACAGAATACGCAACAATACATTCGCGATACGTGCACCAATGAACACCTTATTCAAATCAGCATAGTAAACACGTAATGACAATCATATACACAGCTTCACAAGGACAATTCAGCAGCACTTCTTTTACCCGGGCCGGCGGCAACGAACTCAAAGCCGGTAAAGCACTTCAACTTGAACTGTTATTATACTATACTTGTATTTCATATTTGATACCCTATTTTATTTATATTTTATAGTTCACAAAAGGAACAAGATCAGTAGAGGCTGCTACCGGGCGGGTATCACTCAATGTGTTGGTAAATCGGCTCTCGTACAATTACCCAAAACGGCAAAAATCGGTCATCCACGACACGCTCGGGATTGATAGTTTGATACTGGTGGTGCCGGTCGCTTGTCTAAAGTTTATTCCCCGTACTACACACACTCGGCACAATTCGATATCAGATCAATATGCAGTGAGTTGTTACGCGAGTCGCGGCGGGCGTATCTCTTAGATGGGTAACTGTAAGCCGAACAAAGACCCCGGCTATAGTAGCAGATATGCCTGGTCCTGCCTGGCCTCTTGTTCTGCATCGTCGTGCCTTTGTATCGTGAGTGCCTCATCCATTCCTGTCCATCATTCCATTCGATCGGACTGGCTGTCTCGCTTTTGTCCGCCTTCGATATTGCCGGCCTATTGTCTTTAATTTTGCCTTCGCTATGCCCATAATATCACTGTCGTGTGCTAGCATGGTGGCCGCACCTCTCCTGGCCACTCCGTATGGCTGGCTGCATTTCTATTACGTTTCAATACGCTGCAGTTCCTTTTAGGCCCTTTCCATCTTGGCTTATTGCCATAGCCTCACATTCTCCAATGTGTCTTGCCCTTTCACATTTCAGGCTTTGTCTTGAACTTGTCTTTCGGGTATCGCGACACCAGGCTAGGCTTTGCGAGTGAGCATTCTGTTATGTAATTGCACGGCAACGCCACTCGCCGCCGCCCCTTTACATTTTTACAACAAAGGGCGGTAAGAGAAATTGGGTAACAAGTTGGTGAGGCAGAGCCTTGGTTTATGCAGATCAGGGAAATTGATTTGCCATTGCATGGCTGTCTGTTAATACTCGTACTTCCGTCGATATTTACAGACCGACATTCGCGGCTCATTACATGACTACATGACACCGACCACCTATCTAGGACAACTCGGAATCATCTATCTCGTTAATCTCGCTGCTGCCGTCTCGATTCCCCAACAAAACTAACGCCAACGTTGACAGCACGATTATTGACCGGGTTGCACGATATCCCAGCAGCCTGATAGTTGACTGACTATATGGATGATGCCACTGTCCTTGTCACGTGCTACTCTTCCATCTTCAAAAGTCAAACAACCTGCGACACCTGTGCAGTCGTAACTTCCTCTTTGGAAACTACCATAATCAAGCTTTCTTGCATATGTGCCTTTGCAGTACACGCTGCAGAATCCTGCCAATGGTTGCTGTCGGCACCAAGTGGCAGGCCAGACAGTATCGGCCAGGCAATATGTTGTGATTATGCTGTGGCATCAATGAGTTTGGCCCATCGCTCCTCTCTAAGATACATCGGCAACTTTGACGAAAACACAATTAAAAGGGAAGGAGTCTATGTAAAAGTGCAATGCCCCGATGGAAACCGCGACTCTGAAGGCATTCGCGCCTGCCGTATCCTCTCCCACCCCACATTTGCCCGCTGGCCCTTGCTCTGATTGCTTTCATAGTTCTCCAGATGCCCCGTAGATGCGGTCATAGCCTGGCCACGGAGAATATATGCGAATAATAGCTAATAGCTCCGTACCTGTTGACAGCACTACGGGTCGCAGCTTCTTTTTTCATGAATTTTTGCATCCTACATTGTATCTATCTGCGGCAGGCGCGAACGTCTGTTCGATGCCAAAGCCTTGATAAGCCCCGTGGTTTTATTTTCTGCAAATGACGCCCTGTTAGATAACCATGAACCTTTGCCCTGAAATCACCAACACCTTACTCTGTACTAAGGACTCTTGCACCTAAAGGCCCCTCTTTAAACGTCTTCAAACCTATGCTCTCATCTTACTCGCTCTCCTTCAGATATCTCTTTCTATCACCTCCTTCAATCACCTCCAATTCTCCATAATTCAGCTCCTTAATTCAAAAATCTCGTATCCCGCTACAGTTGAGCGAGGCCGTCTCAGTGATTCACCGAGACTGAAACGAGCGAAACAGCAACAGCCTCCTCTCCTCAGCCTAGCCCCAGTCCCTGCTCCTTGATATTAGACCGTGTCCCACAGCCGCAAATCCTAGCAGCAGCAGTGTAACAATCTGACAGCCTAGCAAAACTACCGCCCGACAGCACCCCAGCTGCCCTCCAATTAGGCGTCGGTTCCCCCTCTTCGCGGCCGTTGTTCATCCCGCACGCCCGCACTTGCTCAACCTCGCCCTTGTCCTCCGCATTGCTCCGTATCTGGCATACGGCGTGGCAGCAGCAACATATCAGGCCAAGTCGCTTACATTTGAGCCGTAACTGGCAAGTGCATATCAAACATTCAGTCATAGCACCGACTCGTTCATCCGTGACGTCCTCTTCGGCATCACTCTTGACGTCACGTACGAACTATTGATACCTCAGCCAATTTACCACTCCCGACTTTCCCGGGCACAGTACTCTCTTGCTCCGAATCCCTGCAGCACACCTAGACACTATACACATGGCAAGACATGAGCTCACGGCTTTTCGTCTCGTGTCCCCTTAATCTCTTCAATTTCTTCGAGACACACCAGCTGAACCTAGCAAAAGCAATATAATCAGTATCCAAGACATTTATCTGCAGCTCTCTGCATACTGTTGCAGCGGCCCCTCCTTCTCTCATCAGCCTTTCACTACGGTGTGTTATACAGTATAGGCCACCGTGCCTGTACACCAAGGACGGCAATGGCCGCCGTCCACCCCAATCCTCCGTTTCCTCCTCCTACTTCCGCTTCCGCTCCTCCCGATTCTGGTTCTCTGCCAGTTGAAGATGGTCCAGCAGGCTACGTAGGACACAACTCAGGACACAATGACGTCACAAGCAACGTGAACAGCATTCTCTCCAGTGCCAACAACGAAAGCAGGCAAGGTCCTGCATCAGCATCATTACCGGAGCTGCCAACAATATCGTCATCAGACTGCTTGTGGAAGCCTCCAGTAACATCCATCGCGCGACCGCCACGCCCACTATACCCGTACCCGCTACCAGCCGATGGCAACATGGGCATCCAGTTCAGCTCATCCTTTCCCAAGAACCTCAAGGTCGATGATTTTGCGCGCATTCGCACATTAGGCACAGGTATGTATATAAAGCGTTAGGTGTGATGGGAAACAGCACTGACATTGGCAGGCACATTTGCACGCGTAGCCTTGGTTCGGCGGGAAAACCCCCGCAACGACGACGAAGCTCGGCAAGTTTTTGCTCTCAAGATCTTGCGCAAGGCCGCTGTGATCAAGCTGAAGCAGATTGACCACGTGCGCAATGAGCGCCAGATCCTCAAGGACGTTGGCGGCCACCCCTTTATAACACACTTGCTCGCCTCGTTTTCGGACCGCGACTTTTTGTATCTACTCCTCGACTACGTGCCTGGCGGTGAGTTGTTTAGCTACTTGCGTAAGCATCGGCGCTTTGACGAAGCAACAGCCCGCTTCTATGCTGCCGAGATTGTCCTGGTATTGGAGTATTTGCATGAGAAGCAGGACGGAATCGCATACCGTGACTTAAAGCCAGAAAACCTGCTGCTTGACGCACGGGGCCACGTGAAATTGGTGGATTTTGGGTTTGCAAAACGGCTGGGCCGTGGCGCAAATGGTGCTCTCGAAACGTACACAATGTGCGGCACACCCGAATATATTGCGCCTGAGGTTATCCAGAATATGGGACACACGACGGCCGTGGACTGGTGGGCATTGGGTATTCTAATCTACGAATTCCTAACGGGATATCCACCATTCTGGCATCAAAATCCATTGGAGATCTATCGACAGTAAGTATTTGCAACCTTCCTTTTGCTTTTTTATGCCAATGTATTTACCAACACTAACGATGTAGGGTTCTTGAGAGAGCGGTGGTGTTTCCACAGGACCCCTCAATATCACCAGCTGCGCAGGACATTGTGCAGCAACTGTGCAGGGTAGACCGGTCACGGCGGTTGGGCAATATTAGCGGCGGTGCAGCCAAGGTGAAGGAGCACCCGTTCTTTGAGGGCGTCGACTGGGATGCAGTCTATGCACAGCGCGACAAGGGCCCAATCATCCCGGCTGTGCGGTACATAGGTGATGCACAGTGTTTTGACATTTACCCGGAGAACGATACCAACTTTGATGTCTACACGGATGAGCAGAAGGAGCAGTACGACTCGCTGTTTGATCACTTCTAAGCAGCGCGGTGATACTAGTGCCTTTACTGTTTTGCTCTACCCCTTAATCACTTAAGTGGTTTCCTGTTTTGCCTTTTTGCCTTTATAATGCCGGGCTTGGTTTTCTGCTTATTGGCTTCTCCATCAGTTACTGGATATCTGTTGGCTATTTTATATTCACCTGTCGTTTTGTTACCTTGTTACCTCTTGTCGATTTCTACAATGCATGAGATATCTTACTTTTATCAATCGGCGGCACCTTTATCCCTAATATCAGTCATCTCAATTTCTCTTCTTTTGTGATTGATATACAACTAATCCAATGTCAGTGGTATGCTTTGTAATATGACGTAATATGGCAGCATCTGAGATGCACAAATGATGGGATGAACCGTGCAGCTTAAACGAAGAGATCAAGAGTGTAAGGGTCGGTTAAATAATCCGTGTCGCAATGCAGACGTTGTGTTACAGTAATATAGTATGCAAGTAATGATAAGCACGCAAAATACATACATAAATGACTCATCAAGATGCATGTGTCGTTAAGCCTCAAATCACGCCCATCCATTCCATGCCCAGTACAAGCTCGCAAACAATACTAGCAGTGTCAGCATAGAAGCAGCACCTGCCCGTGTGTTAAACAGAAGCATGCCACCGCCTGCTAGGCGCTCCTTGTTGCGCGCCCGAATGCGGCGTGCCCATGCATCCGTGTCAATGGCCACTGGCAGCCGCAGCCGCGGGTCAATAATCGGTGCAGACCTCTCCAACACGCCATCCTCTGTGATTGGCTCTGTTGAAGGCACGCCTCTTGATGAACCTGGTGGCCCTGATGGCCCTGCAGTAGTCTCGTCTTCGTTTGTTGGGCCCGCACTCTTTCCTAAGAGAGGGATCTTGGCGCGGAAGTAGACCGGCTGGTGATCACTGGACGCCATCAGCGGGAGCGACTTGTAGGATGTGACATCAATCTTGGCATGGTGTCCCTTCCACTCGGGCACATCCAGGTACAGCACGCGATCGCACCAGCTGGGCCAGCGATGTGATGCGTACTTCCAGGGCACGGGTTCGGCCGACTTTGCATCCTCGTCGCCGCGGTCGCGCGCAGCCTTCCACGCCTTGATCTCATCAATATTGGCAGGCACAGCGCCTTTTGCAATGTCCTCAACGGACAAGAGATCGTACTTGTAGGTGGGCGGGAACGTAATGGCCGCTTCCTGCATGCCGTGGAATGTGCGGCCAGCCAGACGCTCTTCAGTTAGCTGGTCGCGCTTCAGGAACTCGGGCCAGGTGCTGGCTGATGGGAAGGCAGCGTCTGGTGGTGGCCGCTCATCGCCTGTCCGGTAGTTAAGGTCGCCTGCAACAAAAAGCAGACTGTCAGGTCGGAAGATAGACATCTCCTGTAACCGACGACGCACATCTGCCTCATGCTGCTGCTCGCCCATCAAGAGCCAGGCATCATCACCGGCAGCATCTTCTGCCTCGGCCTCGGCCTCCTCATCGGACGTCCTGGGCGCACTGGCTGCCTCATTATTGCTGCGTCCTGAAGGACCCCGACCCAGAGCCTCTGCAGCCGCGCTTGATGCAGCGGCAGCTGTGATAACGTCCTGGGGATTGCCAAATGTCAGGCCCGCTACGATGCTGCGCCAATTGATATTGCGTCGGCGCTTGTTCCACTCCATGGCTGCTAGATGCGTAGCAACAAAGGTGAGCTCGCTCTCCTCGTAAGCGATTCGCACACCCACGGCACCCTTGTTGCCCATGTTCGAGACACCGAAGCCGCAGTGCGCGGTTTGCACGTTCTCAACGGCAGACAAGTTGCGTGCAAACACAATAATGGCCGTCATGCCGACATTCTCTTGACGCACAAGGTGGTAGTGCTTCTTGGTGGCTCTGGTCGTAGTTTGTGTGCTCGCTGCAGGTTGCAGCCGTGCCGTCTCGTCGTTTGTGTCTTCATCGTCGGCCTCGTTGTCATTGCTGTCGTGTGCCGTATCTTCAGATTGATACCCGTCAATCTGGGAGGCAGCCTGTTCTAGAGCCTCGTCGAAGCGCGAAAGATATGGAGCGAGAAAATATGAGCCTGCAAAGGCATGGCCGAGGGGAGCTACCTCCTGAAGAGAGCTGCACAAGTTAGTTGTTTTCCTTGCAGTAAGTATGATCAAATTGAAAGCGATTAGTCAAACTTACAAGACAACCAGGTCGGGTAGGGCGCTCGGTGTCGTTGCATTATCGGAGATGGCGCGCTGCAGGTGGTTTGCAAAGTCGGGCACGTGGATGGGCACCTTTGCGCAGTTGTATGTGAGCAGTAGCAGATCCAGAGTCGGGAACGAGACCATCTCGTCAGGGCTGTTTGTGGTTGTGGTGGTAGTCATTGCAGAGATGGGGAGAGTTTAAGAACGGTAAGTTTTCCGAGTGGTAAGGTTAAAGAGAATGGACGACAAGGAAGCCAACTGCGGCTGACCGCGCGCTGTAGGGTTTATAGACAAGAGAGCTCTCTGGAATGTCTTTTTGACCTGCTGTCTCTCGCTGTGTAGGTTTATGCGTATCCTCAAGTCCTCCAGTCTTGCAATATATCAGCACGCGTCTTCTGTGCTTGTATTTATATTTGTTTCTCTTTCGATGTTCAGACAGCAGCGTTGCGGTAAGCGGGTATCACAGCTCTACCTTGCCGAGACGTAGTCGAAGCTTGCCCTCCTGACGACTTGTAGGCTCGTCACTCCCTGCCTCTTTAGCCTCCTGGCCTAGCCTTTAGCTGTTTCTCACCAGGATAGAGCCTAGCCTGGATCGCTCTGGGGGGCTGTATAAGTGGGCCGCACAGCTGAAATGGGCCCGGTGATGACGACGGGTAGGACTGATGACCTCGTTTGCTAATGCTACGAGGCTTAGACTGCAATGTATGTGTGTCCGATGTATAGTCGAGTTGACAATGCTGGATCGATGGTAAATAAATTCGTATACAAAAAAGAAAAAGAAAAAAAGGCAGCAAGGAAAGCAAACGAGGCTGTACATTTGCCCGTTCGCTGCTGCACTATGGATTCACCTATCATATGCTCCCCACCGTGCCTTCCTCTTCCTACGATGACTATCCGTCTACTTTTCTTCTAGCCGGACTCAAACGCGTGCCGGTGTCGGGCACGTGCCATAAACGCAGTTATTTGGTCGTTGGCAGCTGACTAGCCAGCTTACTGTCAGGCTGCCAGAATGGCCACATCAGGTAAGACATAGTTGAGGGAGCCCAGACATGCCAACGCCAACTTAACTCACATCACAATCAGGCACGACTCTCTGAAGTACAACTAGTTGCCTAAGCACACCTTGCACACAAGCCATGCTGAGAGGGAACGGGATATGTGATGGAAAAAGATATTATTGTTGATATGCTAATTAGAATACGAGATGAAGCCGAGTGACGCGGAGAATGTTCTGCTGAAAGATACAATCTTTCACAGCCAAACAACTAGCATCGGCGTACCAGTCTCTTTCCAGATTTTCTATACCACCGCCAAACCCCAGAACTGATTCGAGCAAATCATCTTCACCGTTGCCACTGCTCTTGGGGCCAAGAGCAGCACCTGGCAAGACATCAGAACCTACTCATGAACACCACTCCGAAAATCCCCGTTCCTGCAGCATCATCCTGCAGGACTGCCAACAAACGTGTCTTGCAATTTGATGCCTCCTCGCAACGTCCTTTAGGTAGTAAAATTGAAACCCCCTCGTCCCCTGTGTTAGTACGCTTGAACCTCCCCACAAGCGAGCTGAGAAGCGACATGCAAAGCAGAAAGCAGATAATAAATAACAAAAAGCCCGAAACCGTGCTGAACAAGAATGATGACAAAGAATAAAGCAATGTACGCAAGAATAAAGAACAAGAATACACGCAATAGGAAACACAGGTAGGAAAAGAGACGATGAGAAAAGAGCAATAGAGCAGAGCAAAAAGGTAAGAGAAGCAAAGAGATAGGAAATAAAGAAAAAAGAAAGGATGCATTGTGAAAACAGGGGATAAGAGGTGGAAAAGTTTGGCTGGTTGTTTCGCAACGAAACTGGAAGAACAAAAGGGAGGACTGCCAATAAACAAGCATTGTTGCCGTCTAGGTTCAAGTTCCCAATCATTCTCTTCGTCCAGGTCGTTTCTTGATTTTCTGCTCGGTCACATCGTCTGTTCATATGCAGGCCAGTGCTTGTCGGCCGTAAAACAACCCAATGTATGCTGTTTGTCGGCTTGTGGTTGGCGCTGCGGTATGCAGTTCGAATTTGAAAGGTCGTTTGAAAATCAAAATGGGCCGTTGTCCCGAAAATGAATAATGTCGCGTCCACTGTGGATGCATTTCGGGAGTCGGGAGGGTAGCGATCTGAGAAAAAACAGTAATGTTTAGCGTGTAGATGAATGGATGAGCCGTGTCGCTGGAGAGTACATCAAGCAAAGGCCGAAATCCCCATTTCATCCACAGAACTGCCTTTAGCACAATGGAGGGAGAAATACAGAGTGAGAGAACGATGCCAATTCGAACGAAAGTGGCCGTTGTTCTTTCCTGCATCCCATAGCCAGCATTGCCGTAGCTCAGGGAAAGTGGTGCAAGCCAAAATAAAAACACAAAAGGAGGAGGCGCAAAAGGGAGGGTTCAAACAGAATGAAATGCAAGCAAGACTGGGTAAGGAGAGTATCGGGATGCCCAGAAAAGCGGATGAGGGCCGAACACCCTATACCGATACTGTTACTAGTGAGGTGAACAGTGACCTACATTGTCCCTTTCGACAAATGCCAGACCAGCTCATTCACACTTACTGAGCTCCATAACCCTGGTCATATTGACCTCCCTGTGCACCACCCTGACCCCGTGTAGAAGAACGCAGCCTAGATAGCATAAATGTTAGTAATGTGTGCCTCGACAGACAAAAAACCACATACAGCGTCTTCATATCCCACTACCCCCGAACTTCAAAAGGCAGAAACAAGGGAAAGGAATAATTCCTTACAAGGAATGCTGATTTGGGTTGGGTTGGCGATCACAACTCACATCCGGTCACCAGGGCCAGAACCGCGAGGAGCATGTTGGGGGTCATCCAGACCCATCGCCTTGGTACGGGGGCGGGCAGACGAGAGCAACTGGGAGTTGCCAGCCTTGGGGATGCCGGCCTGTGCAGCCTGGCCAGCAGCAGGATCAGCGCGCTTGTCATCGCCGGCAGTAGCGGCCTGAGCAATGGCCTGGGCGTTCTTCTGGTACTTGTACACGGTCCAGTCAAAGACGTAGTCGTATTGGAAACCCTCACGCACAAAAAGATCGCGGAAGATCTTGCGAAGGTAGCTGTAGTCGGGCTTGTCGTCGAAGCGCAGCGACCGTGTGTAGTTGAGGTAGATGGCGAACTCATTGGGGAAGCCCCGGCACAAAATCTCGGTGGGTGTAGTCATCTTCTTCTCCATGATTCTGTCGTACTTCTGCTTCTTGGTAGCAGCCTTAAGTCCCTGCCAGGGCAGAGAGCCACGGCAGAAGTAGAGCATGACATAACCCAAGCTCTCCATGTCGTCACGACGGGACTGCTCAACACCCAGATGGGTGTTGATGGAAGCGTAACGGGCAGTGCCCGTAAGGTTCTTGTTCTCCCGGTACGGGATGTGGAAGTGAGTCTTGGGATCACGGTACTTTTTGGCCAAACCAAAGTCGATAACGTTGACCTGGTTGCCACGCTTGCCAATTCCCATCAGGAAGTTGTCGGGCTTGATGTCCCGGTGAATAAAGGACTTGGCGTGGATGTATTCGATGCGGGAGATAAGCTGGTCCGCGAGCAGCAAGACTGTCTTAAGCGAGAACTTGCGGTTGCAGAAGTTGAACAGGTCCTCCAAGCTCGGGCCAAGCAGGTCCAGGACCATGGCATTGTAATCACACTCTGTGCCGAACCAGCGCACGAAGGGGATGCCGACACCGCCAGCGAGCGACTTGTACACGCGGGCCTCGTACTCCAGCTGGGGGTGTTTGGCCTTGACACTCTCCAGCTTGATGGCAATCTCTTCGCCGGATATGATGTTGGTGCCTAGGTAGATATCTCCAAAAGAGCCGCTACCAATCTTCCGGCCGATCCGGTACTTGTTACCGACGCGCAGATCCTATAAAAATGTTAGTTGCATGCTCCAATTGTGACAGTAGAAGAGTTATCCACCGTGTGCTTTTAGGATGCCGGCCAGGCTGAAAGCAGATCAGGTAATGGTCGGTCACTTATCGACATAGGTACATACCATTGTCGTCATTTTTTTTGGATAGTGCCTCGATCACGCGAGGTCGTGTTTTCTTGCGATGTAAGAATCAAACTAACGGCAACAATGTTAGCTTTCAGAGCGTTCAAGAAGGTACATGTAGGAACACGATGGATAAAGCAGAGTACTGGGGTTCTGACGAGTCAGGAGGCAAATCGGGGCAGGGGAAGCGAAAGGAAAGGGCAGTGAATTCAAAAAGCAGTGACAGCAGTAACAGCAGTGAATGCCAGTGACACAGAATAAGGTGCAGAAGTTGTGTGCTTCCGCGGATATTAACACAAAACACATCGGCAGTGCAGAAGGGCGTCGTTGAAGGGCGTAATTGATCGGCTCCAGTCCTGATAAGATGGCCAAAAGATGGTCGACGTGAGGGCAAGCGACTGTCCAGAAAATGGTCTATCTTCATCATCAAAAACCCATCGTAGTATAGGCCACAAAGCTCTAGAACCATTAACACAGTTTCGAGACCGTGCCCTGTTTGTTGCTACTGTCAACGAAGACGACCAGCTCAGCTAGTCGTGGTTGTAGTTGATGATATTTCGTGGTATTTAGATACAATCGACCGGGCCTAATGGGCTGAAAATATTGACACTACCAGGACAGTCAAAAGGTAAAATGCCAAAGGCAGCGGTGAGGCAACTCCAAGAACTTCGCAATGTAGGGAGAGGTCGAAGTGCGAGTCGGAGGGTGGGTGACAAACGGGGAGAAGTCGAGTCAAGAGGAGGAGATGAAGAAATAATAAACAAGCAGACAAAGACAAAATACCTACATTGGAATGATGAAACCGTCGAGTCAAGTTGATCGAACGGTGTGTTGAAGAGGGAGGTCTAGGATGGTGGTAGATGATGGTTGATGGAAGAGAGTGCGGAAGTGAGAGAGAGAAAAAGGAAGAGAGTAAAAAGGAGAGAAAGGGAAGGTTAGGAGTAAGTAAGGGAAGAGTAAAAGGGAGGCTAAGGTTTTGGGGCCGGGTTTTGGGTGCTTTGTCAAAAAAAATCAGGTGCTGAACTCAACCTAGTAGCGGAAGCGGTAGGCAGTTATCTGATTTGTTCGGTGGAGGGAGGAGCGATGTGTTGGCCTGTCATTTGGGTGGCCAGGCGGGAAAAGGGGGGATGGTCTGGATAATTAGGGGTGGGTTTTACAAAGACAAGGAGACAGCTGGTAGAATTGCTGTGTATCTTACTAAAATGGGCGTTTCGGGAAGAACGGTTACTATCCATTGGGGAATTTAGCGGTGGGAGAGGGGTGGAGGGGCGGTTGGGTGAAAGATATGGAAGGAGCCTAGAAGGCTAGAAGGGTAAGCCTGAGGCCTAGAAGCCTAAAGCTGTGACTAGAGGCACCTGATAGGTGAGATTCAGACGAGCCCAGGCCGCTAAGAATATATTGCGGCGATTAAACAAGAAAGAGCGACTGACAGCTGAGCAGCGGTGGCAAGGCCCTAGGACTCGGCATGAACGACGAAATGGGCAAAAATAGGCCACTGTGACTAATAAAGAGGGAAAGAGCCGGTACAAGCGAGGCAGGTGCGAACGGCCAAGATGCAGCTCGATGGCCGAGGCCGAAATCTTGATAATACTAAATGAATTAAAATAAAGGCATCTATCAACTACAATCGAAATAACCCGTGAATATTTTTGCATCTGTCCATAATGTCATACTATTTCTTTACATTTTTGAAAGAATCGGACCGCATACTGACTGACTAGGATGTGGCGGTGGCCTTGCCCAGCTTGACTCTTTCAAAATCGGAAGGAGGTGTGCCTCAAATGAAGAGAGAAGAGAGGGGGAGCGACCGGGACACAAACCAGAGGGCAGCCGCATGAGATGGCCCGGTAAGATAGGCCTGGCTACGGCGGCTGAGCGGCGCGAGTAGGAAAGTGCCATCACAGGGTTGAAAGTGAGATATTCAACATACCAAGAAGGAAAGAGCAACCCAGCAGCCAGCCAGAACACAGTACATGAAGTGGGGCAAGCATACGGCGGGAATGGCCACTGGCCCTGTAATTAGTGCCTGTTTATGCCAGTGATTGATGCTGTGATGCCCGTGCTACATGCAGATATGGTATCTTATGATATTGAGAAACCTGAGTACTAAATACACAAGTGAGTTTATCTTAATATTTATTACTTATTATGTATCTTACAATACATATAATACACATACTAGTGCAGTAGCATAATACGTGTGAGACGCTCCGTATTGCACGGGCGGTTGCATTTGGGGGGAAATGCATATTGTGAGCAAACAGGAAAGAGCCACCGCCGACCGACCAGTGGAGAAGGCGCACGGAATCAGTCATTTGAGGCAGGAGCGATGCAGGCCAACCAGGCCATATTTACACGAATCAACAATTGCACAAATACATGAAATAAAAGGCACCTAAGACAGCACACCAAATGGTTTGTTGGCCGACTGTTGGAGAGGGCCGGCCTGGCCTGGTTCAGTTCGATACAAAACGGATCAATCGTAGGCGATCTTTGCCGCCGGAAACCCAAGGTGGTGTCCCAAGGAGTCCAGGTGGTGTGTGATGTGTGGTGGGATGTCCAAAGGCGTCGGAGCAAACTGCTCGGCTGACAGTTCCGCACAGTGTATATATGCGGTAACGCCACACTACTCACAGTGTCTATATTTCCCGTGGACTGTGCCAAGATAGAAAATCCACTACGAACGGCGGCTGGCAGAGACGAGAAGTCTACAAAAGACAAGGAAGCAAAGAAGGGAAAAAGGGAAGAAAGAAAGAAAAGAAAGAGCAAGAATAAAGAAAGGAATGAGTAACTAAAGACCTAAGATGAATAAAGAAACGGGGACCAAGCCTCAAGACACCACGCCGTGCCACATTGAGTAACAATGTTGGATGCAGATGCAGGGAAACGGACGGTGAAGACGTGTCAAAAAGACGAGTCAAGGACGGCGATGCGAACTCGTCTACAGTGTTGGCATAGGGCTTGGAGTTGGTGATGTTTACGCACACGAGACACTCGGCCGCGCAAAGTGAGAATCGAGGATAATAACGTAATATAACCCTTATAATGTCTAGAATGCACACTAGTCACCGCCATTCGCACAAGCATACAGGCAACAACGCAGCGGTGACGGGCATTTCTGTTACATGGGATTTGCACCCCCGTGCATGACCAGGGCTATATGTAACATAATTTGCATGTATGGAATAGGGTTATATTAGAGCAAAGACGAGTTCCGATCAAAGATGGGACGACATCGAGAGCTGCGGTGATAGGAGTTCAGACTGCTAGTCTGAGACGAGGAGCCTATTGAAATATGTTTCAAAGACCAACCAGCAGCTGCCATGTCAGCGGGCAAATACCGGCGAAAAGCCACTTCTATCCTGTCTCAGGAGATGAAACACGAGAGATATGCTAGATGTGGCAGCAGTATCGCTACCATCCAGAGGCCAGAGGCGACATAACCGCAGGATGTAGGGGGCCAAAAGATTACGGGTTTTAAGAAAAAGGGTTGCGCAGATGCTCCGTCATGAAATAGACGTGCTTTTTGTAAATACTTTTCAACATTTCTCTCCTCTTTTGCTGGATTACTGTATTCCCCTTGCTTCACATTATAAGTGAACGATGCCCATCATCGCTGATTATCGTGGGTGGTCTGGTCGACTGGGACTCATTCCTCAAACAGGGGGATTCCAGCACTCAGCAAAGCATGATAAGACATGCAGGCCATAGTGCCGAGCATATGTTGGTCGACAGCTTTGAATGGGTCAAGCTGAAAGGGAGACAAGATACAAACATGAAGGATTGATGAAATCCAATAGCACAAACATATATAAAAGAGAGAGACCTATTTGGGCAATTATAGCTGTATTTTCAAGTTGCCGATACGTTATGCCATATTGTTACGTCGCAGCCCGGAGCTGGTTTTTACTTGGACTCATCCCTTTCGGTGTTCAAGAACCTTTTCAGTCACGACTAACTTCGCCATGTATGTAGTATTGTTTTTGTCACCTCCCTTGCTTGTCCTATCGGCGTGACGACAGTAATGACGCACTTGTTAATCAAATTTATAGAGTTCCAGCCAAAAGGGAGATAATCGAAAGAACGGGTTCATATGTATTCTGTATGCCTCGCCTTGGACACTACAAAAGGCGGTCTAGTTGCCTCTAATATATCCTCTGATATTTGCCATTTTATCCATTTTGTACCTAGAAATTTTAGACGTGAGGAAACTTGAAAATTGACAAGGAATCACAGCCTTGTCCCATTATGCCTTGAACACCCCCTGACAAGTTGGGCCGTAAAGCAATTGCCAACAGGTCTCTGCATCAATTTGCCAGTGCAAGGGCTTGGGCAGTAGACATCGGATGCATTTTCGTTTTGGGGGCTTTGAAACATCTCATTTGTGCCCGATCATAGCATATATCATGATGTACTATATCATTGGTGTGCAGCTATGCTCACAACCATATATGAGGTGCTAGTCGGGGCATCGCCAATGCATCATCTGATAGCATCATACAGCCACTATCATGATATCTATGCTGACAATGCTGTTTGCGGTACTTGCTCGGGTCACGGCATCGATATGTCCCATCTCCTATGCAGATTTTTGCTAGCGAGGCCACATGCGAAGAGTTGCCATGTTTCGTACACCGAAAAGGGGGAACAGAAGAGAGAGCAAATTGATCAGGTGAGCATTTCCGCTCGTCATATCTTGACTGCCATGACACTAGAAGAACCACAAACCTATGCAATAGATATTCGTCCGGTTCTATCGACAGAGCTGCAGCCATGCCCTTTTAGAAAGTCCTATGATGAGACGCATCAGGTGCAGTAGAGAGATGCAGGAGCCGTACTTTTGAATTTGTCTCCGCTAAAGTTTCCGTGCCCGTTGCCGGCTCTGGCCAGTCCAATAGGCACCAGCTGACTGGACTCCAGGCACTGAGTCCCGGTAGTGGCCCGGTGTAGAGAGAATACTCCGGATACTCACACCTTGGAAGCCGGCTGCAGGCGGGTCTCGCTCGCGTTTGATGCAGAGACACATTTACGTCATAGCTTGTATCTATTGATACTTGCGCCATAAGAAACTTGATGAAAAGCGCGAAGACATGGTAGGAAGCAGGATACCTAGATACCTCGCCGCCAGTGCTGGCGTAGAGTGATATCTTACCTAGAAGCCAACACATAGAGCCAGAGCGTTGCCACCGTCAATGATGACATCAAAAGTGGTTCTCTTCCAACAATGGGCTGGTTTCAATCAAGCTCTCGATCGATAAGACTCGCCTTGATTTTTATGAATTGGATGTAATGTCAAGAGCGACAATGTGAATTTATGTCGATATCCGACTCTGTAATCAGAGCGATAATGTTAAAATCATGAACACGAGATTTGTCTTGGCATACACCCCAATACGAGATCAGACCAGCACATCCTTAACGGGGTATGGAAATGATGGAGGGGAGATACTTCTAGGTGGTCTTATCGTGCATGCAACATGATGCATGCGCCGTATGTATGGCCGTCGTCTGCAGAGAGTAATAAGTACGGAGTAAAGTATATGTAAAAGTCGAGGCAGTCGTGATAGTCAAGATAGTCGAGACTAAAATGGTTGCTATCTCCTTATTGACCATCAAAATATCCAGGTATCTTAATACGGTGTGAATATACCTCTGGCAACGGCCAGACGCTGGAATTTGATATTTTATTTAAACAGCGAGATTATATATCAACGACTTGTGCCTTGAATGGCATGCGTGTTCATCTGTGTTACTGATTGCAACCGATCTGCATTTGTCTCTTGTTTGTAGTTCGCTTTCTCGGTTCGTATTCACCAAGGTATGTTATCGAGACTGCTACTATCGAGTGCAGCTTGTTTGTTATTGACACCAAAGACATCATATCTTAAGTTATAGCCCTCGTTATGACACAACAGATCGGCTGAGTGCTTATACGAGATTGGCCCGGAAATAACTTAGATAAATCAGATAATGAAGAAGCGCACGGCAGACGCATTGGAAGAGGATGTATAAAGAGTCCAAGGAGAAAGGTTCAGGACCAAGCCGGTATACAAGCTGGTTCTGGCGGTGAGTAGTCTTGTGTTAGTTTTACTGGTTTTTAGACTGAGGAGGAAGTGGAACTGGAGCCGCCACGATATCGGCGTAACACCGAGTAGGCTCAGATTGCTGGATTGGGTACGCGTTAGTAGCACACGCTCACATATATATTGCATTTGTGTGCAATATTTGCAACATCTACGAAATATCTGTATGCGTATATGCGTTGGTGCATGATCGTAGTTATGTCCAAAGTCTGCTTAGTCGTTCGTGCGGTGCTTAGCATGTGATGGGAAATTTAGACAGCTGTCTGGCAGGTGAGCTAGCCTTACTCCTCAACTTCCTTCCTTCCTTCGGGATAAATAATAATCTCCTAAATAATTAATAAATGGTTCGGCACATGGTATCTAGATTCGCGCGGGGGGGCAGGTACAATATACGTTCACCTTCCCAATTGTCACTTCCTGATCCTGTTCCTTCCTCATCTGTACTCCGTGCCCCGTTAGTCACGCCGTTGCTGTTTCCTTTCTTCTTGATCTTAGTCACAGCTCAAGACGACACCCCTCTGTGCAGTCACGCAACGACACCGGGCTACTAGCGCCACTGATATGGATCCATGGATGAAGACAGGAGGCTTGTCGATCTGCTTACTCCTTTTCGTTTATCTTTATCTTTGCTAACGTACTCAGTAAGCTCATCTTCGCTTCTATCTCATGTGTCTACTTTCTTTGCTAGAAAGTCAAAAGTGGCAACTGATTGTGACTATTGTATTTTGGGAAGGAGTGACTGCATAGTCCCAAATATTGTGCTCTTGCCTATTCGACTTGCCATTTAGATGCTTACCTGATCATATCTACGACAAGCAGAATCTCTCCGAGTCAGGTTAACCTCATTCCCCAACACCCACCTTCAAGCCCCAACCTCGAGCCCCGAACCTTGACTATCTTCATCTCCCGCCGCTACCTACCACGTATGGTCTTTGACCTACACTCCCCCTCCGTTCGTCACGACATACACGCCCCGATCCCTGCCTTGTCTGTCCTATTTCCCGCTCTAGTCCCGCACGCCTCGTAAAGCGTAAAGAACAATTATTTTCCCATCTTCCCCCTCCTCCTCTTCCCCTTCCTTTCCCGCGTGTTTTCTATGATATTTGTTTATGCTCTTTCATCTCTGGTCTCTCCGCTTTTGTAAGACTTTTCTCTCATCTCATCTCGTTGCTTCTCAACCCGACACCTAATCTCGTTCTTCGTTTGCTTGTCTTCTTCCCTTCTCACTCCTTTGGTCTTGTTGAAAGCCAATCGCTCTACATTGCTACTCCGTAATTCCCATTGCAGCATCATCTATCATCTGTTTCCAATCTACATCCTTAAATTGCATCCACCTTGCCTTTATTTCTATATCATTCTCCAGTGGACTCCTTTTCCCTCTCACCGTTCTTTTACAGTATCGTTTTGCCCATACAGACCAAGTTGTTGTCTCCTCTGGCTGTCACATCTGCGCTCGACTCTTTCAAAATATCAAATCAGATCCAGCCGGGAATAAATCACAAACTCACCAATCTGCATACCCTCCCCATCTCTAACATCCCCTTGGCATCCTGCAAACGCTGTGGCTCCAGTCCAATCACCATTGACTCTCCTCCACCAAGCCTCCAGTCACACTATCGGAACCCTTAGTTTTCTAGCTTCAAGTACTCTGGCTTCCCTATTCTAGCCTATTCGCCACACCACCTACATAGTAATACACACCACACCCCCTCCGACTGAGTCGTCTTGTCCATCAACTGCCCACCTACACGCCGAAAGACTCTCCAGCGCATCCGATATACTCGTTCACTAAAACAGTACCTCCTCAATTGTAAAGGAACAGGGCTCCATCGGTATTTACAACCCCACTTTCTATTCCTTAACCCTCTCCTGTCTTTGTGAGAAGTCCTGCCCGCACCCCTTTTTTTCTCTCCTCGTCCCCTGGAACTTTCGCTCTCGTCCCTTTTCTCGACTGCTTGGTCTAGATTTGCTTCTTTACTTTTCGACTTTTTGATTTGGAAACATTATTTCCATCTCACAGCACCCTTCACCTCAGTATACATCGTTGAACACTTGTCGAGCACCTCATCTTTGCTGCTCTTGCAAAACCCTCTCGCGACACTACCCCCCCTGCTTCTGCTCCTTGTTGTGTCCGTGGACCCGGTTAACGACACGGATTGGGGTCTTTCTACGTTTCCGCCAGTGATCCCTCCTCTCTGTCCCATCATATATTCTTCCTGTGCACTCTTCGGCCGCCCAACCAAAACCAAGTTTTTTCACCCGCTTGTCGCCCGACCATCGCAACAAGACACCAGTTATAGTTGCTAAAGACGACACATTGGACACAATTTGCTAGACCTTACATCTTCCCAGCACTCAGTTCAACAGCAAACGCAAGGAACGCCAGCTGCCCGCCCTTGCCTCTACACCAGCGCGAACCTAGGATACCTGACGTGCGCCTCCTATTTGTGCCAATCAAGCCCCGACAGGCGATTCGCTCTCACCCTTATAGCATCGCATAACATTACACACATATTGCCGTTTGCGCCAGCAGAATCTGTCAAAATGTCAAACTTCTTATCGGATTCAGGTATGTATTCTTCTAGTCTTTCGTCCGCCCTTTGATCTTCTGGTATGGACGGATGCAGGCATGACGCGTGGCCCGGCGTTGCTTGGCTACACCCACGGCGCTTGAGCCTGTTTTCCAGGCGGCGTTGATACGTGGTAGCCGTGGTACGACGTCGTGGGATGTCAAGTTCGGAATCGAGAGTGATGAAATGAAATCGCAAAGAACGAAAAGAACCGAGGAACGATACATTTATTACAAGTAGGAGAAACAGAAAGAGAGCAAACATTCAACAGCAGACCGATAGCGAAACACGTTACGATTCCACTCAACACACGCGAGCACCGGCACGGCAAATGTTCTCTTCAACACGAACATATTGTCTTTTTTCAGCATTGCCAATCTGGCCCAGGTTGGCTCAGGTTGACCAGAATTACTCTGGATGGTGAAGGCTGGGTGAGAGATTCGGCATGTCGCAAGCCTGCCTGGTTAAATTGGAATCATCAGTTTCGCAATCTCTGGGAAAGGGGCTTGATATACCTCGTCATAGGTCATGACCAGCACGGCTTCGTCATAGACCTGCTCTGCACGTTACGGCACGTTACACCCCACCTCCGAACCGCGTGCTGCAATTTCCAATGTCCTTCCAGGATTCCAATCTGTCTGAAACGGCCCTGCCAAGAATTCAAACACCCGCCCTTTGGACGCGCAACCTAGAATGGGTTTCTTATCTCGCCTGTTGTCGCCTGCCGCCCGTCTGCTGCTCTCCCTTTCTACCTCTCGTTCCTCCCATTCTGTTTCGATCGTCTTGTCACTCTTTCGTCCCTCTTAATCCTCAAACTTATTTTTCCGATCACCACAAGCTCTTGCCTGAATCTACAACATCGCCATACTACCCTGTTTGAATCCCCTACTCACCATCTTAACCCCATACAGGCCGCGAGCCACAGCTTGCTTCCAACAACCCCTTCCGTCGTGCAGTCTCACCAGCTGTTCCGAGCCCGACCTCGCCCTTCCTCGATCCCGCCCTGTCGTCCAACAGCGGCCGTCCTGTCTCCCGGAACCCCTTCCTGGATCCCCCAAACGACAACCCTACAGAACCCTCCAACACCGACTTACTCATCTCCATCGACGACATGTCTTCCCAGTCCAACGGCGGCTCGACGTCGATTGACGATATCTTTGTATGTTTAACCTGGCCTTTGGACGTCATATGGTGATTTTCTTACTTCGTGCATTCTTCGTATCTACCTAGTGGCTGTTGTTCGCGTCATAGATATGCTTTGTCTCCACCACACCCTGCTTGGTCGCTCCTTCCCAACTCACATGCGCGCTCCTGCCGTTTTGGCTGCCATCCTGCCTTGTGTTGTTATTCCCCCTGCCGTTTACCTGGCGACGTTGCTCAGGCCATTGCAACCCTTGACTTCATTTTCACTGTTATTTCACTCTGCTTTCATGTTTCTCTCACTTCCAAATCCATCCCACTTTTACCCCCCCCCCCCCCCCGCCTCACCTCCCACCTAGTCTCGTCTGCTCTCGTCCCTCTCGTCAGCCTTTGCGGTCACCTGTACCTCGTCTTGGCCAATTCGCATTATCATATCCGACCTTGCGACTGACATGAATGCAGAACTCCCTCTCGGTTGACAACAAGCCCATGTCTCCGCTCAACAACCCTGCCGCTGCCGGCACTGCAGTCTCTGGCGATAGCCGCTCACCACGGCTCGTTGGCAAACCCCCTCCAGGCTCCGGCCGTAGTCGCGAAGCCCCGCCGCAGGTGCGTGGTAAGAACATCCCACCTCAGCTTTCGGGCAACCACCGCCCCTCCCATTCTCAGGAGACTTCTGGAAAGAACAGGCAAGGCTCCAGCAGCCGCGAGCTCGGCGGCGCTGGCTCTTCTGACGCCCCTCGCCGCCCATCCAGCTCTCGCCCACGTCGCAACTCCGAGTCCTCCATTGCCCCTACCGACTCCAAGAGCGCTGCCCGCGAAGTGCGTAAGCGCGAGCAAGCAGACCGCGAACGCAGCGGCTCTGCTCGTCCTCGTCGTCGGAACGACATTATTGACCAGATGGATGCCTCGAGCATCTTTGGCACTGGTATGTAGCTTTGTATTCGTAACTGCTGTTTGATATCTGCTCTTGACTTACTAATAACACTTTAAGTCTTCCATCACGATGGCCCCTTTGATGCGCTGAACCCCCACCGCAACCGCAAGGGCAGCCGCCGCGCACCCATGCAGGCCTTCCCCAAGGACTCTCTCAATAATTCGATTGGTGGATCTGGCCCGCTCAACGCCCGCCCCGATTACCGTACTTTGATGGGTCAGGGTGATGACGAGGCTTTCCAAGAGTTCTCATCTAACCGCCAAGCAGGAGCTCAGCCTACTGACAAGCTCCCCATCGTGCCCCAAGTCGGCGTGTTTGACCCGCTCAAGCGCAGCTCGGTCCTGCACGGTGACCAGTCCCTGGGTCTGGGAACATCTACCTTCCTCGAGGGTACCCCCGCTACTCGTACTGCGATTCAGCGCCGTGAGGTCGAGAAGGAAAAGGATGTTCAGGATAACCCGATGCAGCGCAAGAAATCTCTGGCACAGCGCTTCCGCGGTATCAACCGCGGCCCTCGCGACCCGAATGCTTCTCGTGCATTCAGCACTGATGGTGGCCCGGGCTCCTCGCGGTCCGCCAGCGGTCGGTACAACACGGAGCCGAACCCATTCGATGAGTTCGACAACAAGCGGAGTGAAGATGTTCTGTCTGTCCGGAGAAAGGATTCGTCAGGCTTCCAAAGCCCCAACAGCCCGCCTCGTGGTATGCCGCTCGAGCGTAGATCTACGACTGACGGCAACGACGAGAGTGCTCCAATCAAGATCCCGAGCAGCAGACCCCCTATCCCTGCTGAGAGCTCGCAGCCAAAGCCGTCTGGTGGCCTGCTGTCCCGTGTGAAGAGCTTGAAGGGCGGCCGGCGGCCCGCCCCTCCCCCTCCTGTCGTCAAAGATTCTTAGAGAGGTCGATTTTCAGCGAGGGCGTCGAAGGGCAGCCGATTGACATCTGACTTGAGTGAAGAAGGCGAGGCTGAGGCCATGGTTCAGGCTCAGGCTCAGAGTCATACCGAGGCAAAGGCAAAGGCACGGACCCAGGAACAGGGCGATACTAAGACCAGCTGCATCACCAGATCTTCACCTGCATCTGTGCCTGCATCCCATATTGATGCCGAGGCCAACACCAACATCAATACCGACACTAAGACCGATACCATGTCAAGCACCAAGGAGCTAAAGGCGGAGGAAGTGAAGCCTGGGCCTGAAGCAGGGACCGCAGGAGCCACAATTCCAGAATCCGAGGACAAGGCTCAGATTGTGCCAGAGGAGCCAGATACTAAGCCGAAGGATGAGCCAAAGGCGAATGTGGTGGAATAAGGAGCGCGATAGATTCATTTATGTATTTTTGCTGTTCTGGAAAGGGACCGAGGGAGATCCAAAAATACCCGAGCGAACGAAATAAAAAATGCCCAAGAGAAAGAGGAGCCCGCCGCACGCTGAGGGTGCAGAACATGCACCTGCAAAAAACGCTGCATCAAGAACCTCATCTCTTTACTCTTGCCTCTTTTTTTTGTCTTTTGTCGTCGTTTCATGTTTCTCTTTTGATTTGTGTACCATTTCATACACGTTGACTCAGTCGCGTTTTCTTTTTTTGGACTACGGCGTTACTACTTTGTATCTTTTATTTTATATTTTGGCATTATTCGTGACATTGATCATATTAGTTTTAGTATTCATACATTTTATAATATAAACCCAATTTGCTAGACATCGAACAAGATGCATAACATAGGTGATGATATGTTGTTGCTTGACGTCATGAGAGCTAGCACGTGACGACAATGCCCTGTGTATTACCATCAATGGTACTCCTTCTATAATCGTAAAAGGCAGTCGCATCCTAGATAGAAAGAAAAGTAATCTACTATCTATGCTTAGGTAATATGCCGTTGCATATTCGGAAAAAGCAATCAACAAGGTAGTTTACCGTTGCGTATAATACAAGCGAATGTCTAATCGGGCGGGCGCTGCATTCCACCTCTAGGAGGCGCTACCCTAACCCACTTGACCTCACGATCACCCTAACAAACCCCGACCGAGTAGGCTATCTTCACTTCATCTTGTCAAAGTTTAAATACAAACATTGCATTCACAACCAGTCGCCAGCATGAGTGAGATCACGGATAAAGCTGTTGCCAGTGAGCTCAAAGGGCAGCAAGAAGACGAGAACGAAGCCGAAGCCAAAGTTATTTCATCAATTCCAAGCATATTGTTCGCTGCAGCGCCTTCACACTACACTACCGGGTGCTCCGAACTAGATGAGCGCGTGCTTGGCAACCGCGTGACCGGCGGGCTGGCAGGCGGTGTCGTTGGTGTCAGTGCTGAGGGTGATATCGGGATATCGATTGCGTTACAAGCGGCTGTCAACCATTTGCGGCGAGACACGACGGCCACAGCGCGCCTTGTTACAACACTGCCCATGGAGCATGCAGTCCGTCTCCTCAAAGGAGTTCTAAAAGGCGTGTTCAAGACGGAAAAAGGCAGCAGGGAACTCAAAGCATCCATTCTGGGCAGAGTACTCATCTCGCGAATCTACGCCCAAGACGACCTCCAGGCAGTGCTAGCCGAGCTTGAGGCAGAAGTGCCGTTTGAGCGGCTATGGTCTGCCGCTGCCAGCGGACGGCAGGATGCAGTATCTGCCGGGCACTCCAATCACAAAGTACAGTCCTCGCCCTCAATCCTCATCCTTACCGAGGTTGACCATCACTTCAAGTGGATGAGGCTCCAGGGCCAGGGCGGCCGTGTACATGAACTCTATGGTCAGCTGATGCGGCGGCTACGCTCCCTCGCAGCCGGTCATCTATCCTCTGGCACGACAGGGAAACACCGCTTAAGGCTTATCTTTCTTCTCAACGATACATTGACACGAGTGCCCGACCAGAGACCAGATGGCGGTCTTGGTGCCTACGACTACGAGACCCGGGAGACTGTGCCACAAGCACAGTCCAGCAACCAAGACACGACGTACCAGCTCGCACTGGCTGCCCTGCAGCAAGGACGGCATATCGGTCGACTAGACGCATTCCGGCTCTGCTGCGACGAGCTAGCCAAGGCACAGTGCATAGAGCCTCGCTACCGCTACCTTATGAATTACTACTGCAGCCGACATGTTTGTTTAACTCGGCTACCGCCCGACCTTGTTGATCTTTGGGGAGGCCTTGAGGGTGGCAGTGCTCAAAACTCTGGTGCCGAGTCGTCACTCTGGGTAGGCAATATCGAGACGGATGAGAACGAGCTGGGCTACCGTATGGCAGATCGTTTTGGAGTTGTTCACTACGTCCAAGGTTTTGTTCAGGATGCATCACTCACATGAAAATTTTGCGTCAATATACGACATAAATAAAGCACGAGACAAATACATGTGATGAACGCCATTACATCTCAAGCTCAGGACATTTCAAAAAAAAGATCTACTTGTCTAAACTGGCCGAGTAACAACTTAGGGACAAGGTCTTCTCTATGCGTCTTCTCCTTACAACTTGGGTCCTGCCTTGCGATTCTTTGCTTTTTCTTGGTCGCGCAACAGCCGACGCAAAATTTTGCCACTTGGACTTTTGGGAATGATCTCGATAAACTCGACACCACCCTTAAGCCATTTGTATGGTGCCTTGTGGTTCTCGACATGCTTTGCGATTTCGCGGGCGACCTCGGCCTCGGGCTTGGAGGCATACGCGTCTGAGCGCACAATAAAAGCCTTGGGGACCTCTCCAGCATTGTCGTCAGGGACCTGGATGACAGCAGTATCGGAGACGGCAGGGTGTGTGAGGAGATGAGCTTCGAGCTCGGCCGGTGCAACCTGGTGTCCCTTGACCTTGATGAGCTCCTTAATCCGGTCGACAATGATCAAGTGTTCATTGCCAGACGGGGCCAGGGTAACAATAACCTCATCACCAGTCCTGATCCAACGGCCGTCGTGGTGGTGAACAAAGGTCTCGGCAGTAGCCTTTTCGTTATTCAAGTAGCCCAGTGTAACCGACTGGCCCTGGACCAACAGCTCGCCCGGCGTATCATAGGTGGTGATTTCCTTGCCATCGAAGCCAATGATCTTAGCTCTAGTGCCGGGTACAAGCGAGCCAGAAGACCGATCATATGTGTCGTGCTCGCTTGTTGTGCAGACGACGGTAGATGTTTCTGTCATACCATATCCCTGACCAAAGATCCACTTGGGGTATATCTTGCGCAAGTCATTGATGGTCTCCTCGCCGGTGGGTGCCGCACCGGTGTAGAGAAAGCGAACAGAAGACAGGTCGTACTTTGAGCAGACGTCCTGAGTGCGCAGCAAGCGTATCACAATAGGAGGCACGATCCGGAGCTGCTGGATGCGGTACTTTTGAATAGCAGTTAGGAACGTCTCCAGCTCGAATTTAGGGATCACGATAACCTCATCGCCACGGAAAGTGCCAGCATGGGCAATGACAATGAGACCATAGATGTGGCTAAATGGCAGCAAGCCGATCTCAATCCGGGTGTCGTCGCCGTGCTGCTTGCGAGCGAAAGATTCATATGTCGTTATTTGGAGGATATTGGTGATGACGTTGTGGTGGGAGATCATGACGGCCTTGGGCAAGCCAGATGTGCCGCTGGAGTAGCACAAAAAGGCAGTCTGGCGTGCACCCTGGCCCTGTGGCCACTGGACTGGGTCGAGCACGGGCAGCTGCGAGCCTTGGGAAATGAGCTGGTCGACTGTGAGATGGTTGTCTGGATTGGCCGAGGCAGAAGCAACGGCCGGCAGTGGAACATCTATTAAAAACACATTGTCGTCAGGGATCTTCATGGCACGCGTGGCCTTGAGGGTGGTCTCGAGCAGTACGGCGCAGGTGAAGACAGTTTGGGCACCAGACGAGGATAGCTGGTGCTGGAACTCGGCGGCAGAGTATGCGGCATTGGCGGGGGTGACGATGCCGTCTAGGCGGTGAACAGCATACATGACGGTGAGGTAGTCAATAGCGTTGAGGGTAAAAATAGCAGCGACCTTGTCCCAGGGCGTACCCTCGTTTGTTTGCCAGCCGAGACGCTTAGCTATGGCGCGGGAAAGATGGTCGGAGCGCTGCTGTGTCTGCTGCCAGGAAAAGGTGCGGCCGGTGAGAGCGCAAGTGAAAGGATTGCGGCTTGTTGCCAAGGGGCGGCGGCCCAGAGACTCGGAGGTCATGAACTGCTCGATGGACACTGAGTCCGGAGGGTCTATCAGCGGAATTAGCATGCTTATGGTCTCCATGCCGTTCATATCCCGACTTACCGATGGGTAGCCGAGGCACCCATTTTGGCGATTCAAACACCATGGCTGGTTGAGTGCGTGGTGGTGGTTGAGAGAGCTGCAACAACACAATACTGATTAAGTCGACAAGAGAATAGAAAGACAAGAAAGAGAGGACAAGGAGATATTCATAAAGATGTGAAGTTGTATGTAGGATGGGATGCCAACAGATGAGACGGAGGGAAATAGCAAGTATAAAAGGTGACGGCATCGGCAAGAGTAGTGGACTCGGTAAGTGAGAGTCTGGGGAATATGTGCGGGGGTGCCTTAGTGGCTTCTAGTGCATTTGGAAATCCACTAGGGAGTTTACAGAGATCAACCTCCTCTGCTACTCAACAGATAATATCGATGGCTTCTCTAGCCTCCTGGTCTGTCTTGGTAGGATGTCTTGCTCATCACTGTATGGTCTCCATTGAAGTGAGACCGTTGTCATTTTGCGCGTTTCCATAGATAATTAGATAGCAACCAAGGTCATCCAAACTACAGCTTGTTACCGAGGCATACTGTTGTATTATGCTTACATGCCTCGGCCGCCATCATGACTAATAACAGCACAACTTGTAAAGTTCAACGGCAGGAACGAGCTGAGAATGGTTGAATATAGCAAGAGCGACCGACCTCGTAAATGCTATGTGCTATATTATTAAGGCAACTCCGTCTATCAAGGCTATTGCCCCGTATTTCCAGAGGATCCTGTTAACAAAGCCAGACAAAATACCTCGTACTCATCGTCGTTCTTTGCTCTTCCTGGGTCTGTTTTGCTTCTTTGTCTTGATCCGGCTGCCCTTCTTCTGTTATTCTCAAGCACATCCGTTTCTCCGTCAAACTGGGCTAATAAATCAGGGAGAAAGACCTCCGACAGCAATAGTGCATACCAAAAGAGATGGAGTTCAGGCAAATTGTATGCGATGAAAACGACACAAAGTGTTCAATGTTAAGTATTCGTTTCGTCAGCACTCTATTTAATCATCGAGGTAGAATATTGTCACTGTATAAAATAGTTTGGAATATGGGTTTTGTATTAGATTTATTGTTAAAAAAGCAAAAGTCAGACCGAATAAATAAATAAGAACAAACACTCGAAATAAATGAAAATTAATAGGACTCTAAAGCATGCATATATATGAGATAAATAAAACAATCAAATATACAGAAACATAAAGTAGCCGGCAAAATTCATAGACGACTCAACGCCTCGGGCTGACTCGCTTACCGAAGAGCCCTGCCCACAGCATGACACCCTTGACACAGATTACAAGCACGAGCGCTGATTGCATCAGCCGAATATACTAATGCAACTACTATCAAGGCATCAAAATATCATTTATTTTGTTCATTTATGGCTAGTTCCATCATCTTTGTGAATATGCGAATAATTGTACATTTCCCCCGTAGTTCCTATAATCTCATCGACCGTGGCCATCTAGCTCACGAGCAGCACGACGCTGCCATAGTGCCGCCGCATGTCGGCGCCCTCGACGTCATGTGTGTCCTCAACCTCTCCCCACTGCATCGTCTGAAACGCCGTCTCCATGCTTGTGGCCGTAAAAGCGTCCTCCACAGATAGCGGTGAACGCTCGATTGATGTCGACCTGGACTTGCTAGCCGGTGCTGCTGTCGGCGATACACCGCTCACAAGGCGTGCCGCCACCACTAGGCTCTTGCCTGTGATTGTAGCCCGCTCAATACCCGCCAGATCCCAGCCGTCCAGAGCCTCTAGCCATGCCGCCACATATGTCCGTGTTTCTGCCGGGTGCGGCTTGGGGAACAGGCAGTTGTCCTGGCCCTCACCGCCTAGAACGGGCTCAACCACGACACCAGGCCACACGTGTTCCTTGACGTATGCCAGGATAGGGCCTGCCGTTTTCTCCTGCATCTGTCTCAGCGTCACCTCGGGCTTGTCGTCACTGGCGTCGCTGCGTGTTGATGCCAGCAGCTTAGCTGCCGAGTTGCCTGCTAATGTGTCCACCTCATCTGCCGGCATCCAGCACAGCAGGCTGTCCGTGTCTAGGTACCGCATCAGGTTCTCAATCACGGCATCGCCCTGTATCCTCCGCTGTTTGTGCTTGTCGCCACTGACCATGGCCGCTTTCTTCGCCTCCACCTCGCCCTGTAGGTCCAATGCCCGGCAGACCAGCGACGTCAGCGGCACGCGGTGACCCTGTGCCGCCTGCCGCACCGATGTCAGCTGGTCCCATTCGGCCGCCAGCGCGTGGGCCAAAAGCTTTTTTTGGTTAGGAATCTGGATAATTGCCTTAGTCGACGGGTGCCTTAGGGGCCGCGAGTCCAGAAACACCTGCAGAACCTGCTTGCCGTCCTGCTCAATCTCTTTGACGCTCGTTGTCTTCCAGAACCGGCCGCCCTCTGCCTTATTAATGGCCGCGGAACGGGCCTTGCGGCGCTCGATCCGGATTATGCGCTCCACATGTTCACGCTCCTTGTCCTCACGAGCTTTGATAGTGGCTTTGTCTTCCTTGACGCCTTCGCTTGAGACTGGTGCGAGGGGTGGCGGGCCCTGGCCATACATGGCCACGACATCGGCGCGACGGGGTGCAGTCGATGTAAGCGGTGATGCGGAGGCGGCAGATACGTGCAGAGATCGGACACACACGCTGGGTGTCGCTTGCGCGCGGAGTCGATGAGGAAGTAGAAGGGGCCGAGCCGATGCTGCAGACGCGCTGGTCGACCGGCAGCAGGCCGCTGCAGATAGCAGGCGTAGTCGAGTAACGGGTCTCATTGTCGATGTCTTGTATATTAAGTCTGAGTCGAAGCAATTGAGGTTGGCAAAGCCAGAATCGACTTATGGCGTCAGAGTGTGGATGAGGTGAGCCCTTTACGCCAGCTTCCGTTGTCGGCAAACTTTTCCATCAACACCTTGTAACTGTGTACCACAAGGACGCGCTATGGGGATGCGTCCCGCTTTTTAGCTCCGAAGCTATGTATCCCCAAAATCCCCTAATCGACAGGGGTCTTGCGTCACTTGTACTAAATTAGTTGACATGGATTATATAATCACGAGCTTGTGGTGCATCGATTCTGACAGGCAATTGCAGGTAACGGAAAGCAAACAATATAAAGTTGAAGCGCGTGCTAATGTGTAATATACAGTGTAGAGCTTTTGAAGACGCCAAAATAAACATTAATAAATATGAAAAAAGGCAAGAGGCAAAAAGACCAAGTCGGCAAGAATAAAAGCAAAAAAAAAAAAGCTCAATCGAAGCACCCGTCTTCATCTCTTTCCAGCCAGCAGAGAGCTGGATTAGTAAGGCGGCCGTGTCAGGTTACCTAGACCGTGCTCACCTGACCGGCTGTCAATGCCCTTGAGCAGCGACTGCAGGTCCATCGCCGGCATATCCGCTTCCTCACTGAGCACGCTTGACAGGACACTCTCACCGCCACGGCTCTTCAAATTACGCCGCGTTGCCACCTTGGCCTCTTTGGCCTCCTTGGCCAGTTGGAATTGCTGCTGCTCGCGGATAATCGGAGACGGAAGTGGGGGTACCGGGGGCACCGACTCGTCGCTAGCCTGGCTATCGCTCGTATGGTTGGCCTCGCCGGTACCATCACCCTGCGACACTACAACCCCGGGTCCGCCAGCACTGGCTGGCGTTAGAAAATCTCCAGTTACAGAGTTCTTCCGGCTAGTCGAGATTGCGTGGGGCTTTGTTGATGGTGCCCCCCCTCCAGCCGACGATTGCTGCTGATCACCTGCACTAGCCACCGCTTGCGGTGGGTTAAATGAAAACTCAGACGCCGAGATGTCATAGCTCGCCATGCTGTCGGTGCTGTCATCGTCATCGTCACCCTGGCGGTTACCTTGCCGGGAACCCAAGCCACCAGCGTGCACCGCTGCTCCTGACAGTGCCATCTTGAGTTGATCAACCGAAGTCACAAATCCGGCACCGGAACCATAAGTACTCTTGTTTCCGCCGTTCTTGCTCGACAGACTACCACCGGGGGAAGGCGACAGGCCACTACGCACACTGGACTTCCGGGGCATGGTTACCAGCGGTGCCAGATTGTCATTGTCAATGGTATGGCCGTTGGCCTGCCCACCTGATGTGGCTGCACGCTGTGCGCTGCTTCGCAAGTTCGGCTGGCTGACAGAGGGTGAAAGTGTGTTGCCGCCGCCGCCAGAGTACAGGTACTCATTGACAAGGCCGCTGGACGTGTTGAGGGCGAGCCGTTGGCGGCCAGCACTTGTGCTCGCGGGCATGGTGCCGGTGCGTGACCCGCTAAGTGACACCGACTTGCTGCCTGAGTACTGCTGAACCGTCTGCATAACACCATCACGCGACCAATCTGACAGCATCTGGTCTTTAAACGAGGCGGGAACCTCCTCGTTTGTGTCGTTACCATTGGTCGTACCGCTAGCTGTACCGCCATTGGCAATGTTGTTGATGGCATAGTTGAACGACGATGCGAAGCTGTTACCGCCCGCTGCACCGCCCTTGCTGGGGCTAGCTCCAGGGCTTGCTGGCGGGGATCCTGTCGTTATCTCCTGGTAGCCGGCACAGATATTTTCAACCAGCGATAGTCTATCATCAAAAGGCAGCAGAGCTTCAGTCTCAATCTCGTCCAGGGGCATTTTCGGCTGGGGCCGAGACATGCCCGGGGTGCCAACAAGCTCCAGCAGTGGTGGCGGTACGTGAACACCTTCCACCCAAAAGTGCTTGGTACGGCGGCGAGTAACTTCGTTGCGAATGGCATGGCCAACCATTGTCGTTTCAAACTGGAACTTTTCTGTCAGAGTCCAGAAGTAGCCGTGGACCAAGCTACCCACGCGAACCTTGGATTGCGGGGTTTCGACATCCTGGATGGCTTCCTGCAGTTGGAAGATCATGGGCAAGCCGTAGCGCGTGGCATTAACGCCGAGCTGTTCGACAAGCTTGTACAAGAGAACATGTAGCAGAACAATGTCCGTTTCGTAGTCGACGTACTGCAGGGCATTGTCAAAGATGGCAAGGTGGAGGAGCGATAAGAAGAAGACCTGACGCTTGCGGCCGCTAGTGGCTTTGCCATTGTTGCTGTTGATAACACTGGCTCCGGCTGCATTGTCGCGGTTCGACGTACTGGACACTGCGCGCTTGGCCAATGAGGTGGTCTGACCTGCGCTTGCGCCTCCAGCTGCACCAGGCGGGCCATTCTTGGTCGCAGGGCGCGGGTTTGCAACAATGGTGGGCGGGAAAGACGACGCAATAGTTGCCACTTCACGAGCACGTTGATCATCATGCGAAACCTCACGGTCAAGCCACACAAGGAGTGCATCAACATATGCCTTGCGCACCTGGCCATCACTATCGCGGAGGAGCCAATGGGTGCCTTCCCACACCTGAATCGGAACACGGTTGCGCGACAGCGTTTGGTTACCACTCAGCTTGGTCTTTGGGTTGGCCACGAGCAGGATGGCCTTGACGGCCTTGAGTACGGCCGTCTTGGCGACAGTCAATGTAAAGAGAGAGTCGGAAGAAGAGTGCTGCACTGAAGTCTGCTTCTGAGCAGATTCACCGGTGCCTGCACCTGCTGCCGTGCCAGGTGCTGACCCTGATCCCTCCTCGGTTTTCCCATCATCTGTGCCTGCCAACTTATCGGCCGAGGCCGTTGCTGAACCGTCACCGATAATGCTGCCGTTGGCCGACCTTGGTGGCTTCAGACGGAAGAGAATTGCCGCTACCATGTCGGAAATCTGGTCGGCATAGTAGATGTGCGTGGCCAGGTCGCCAATGCACTGCTGCAGCCGCGACAAAAGCTCCTTACGCTTTGACGCAATGGTTGTAACAGACTCAATGGCGGTCAGGGTGGTTGGCGAGCGGGGGTCGGCCTGGCCAGGCCGAGGGCCGTCGGATGCGGCAGCGGCAACAGCAGCAGCTGGGTCACCAGGCAATTGCACAAGCTTCTTTATCTGCTGGATGAAACCAAGCAGCACATCCATCACACTAAGACCAATCAAGCTTTCGTCAGACCGCAAAAGAGATCCGATCATGGTGGTTAGCGCAATATGCTGCTCGAGTGTTTCGTCCGACAGGGGAGAGCGGGCCAGGGCATCCATTAGAGTGATGGGGATGATGTAGCGCTCCTGTACGGGGGCCCAATGAAGAAGAAGGCCGCAGATCTTAACGGACCAGCCACCTTCACGGCTTTCAGGTGAGGTGGAAACGACGGCTTCACCCTGGTCGATACGGTCCTTGATAAAATCGAAGAGGGCCATTGTTGCATAGTGGATGAGGGACCGGCTGGGGGCGATAAAAATCTGCTTGAGGCACAGCATGGCAATCACACCAATATCCTGTTCAGCAAGCTTGTCGACGTCACCAGCGGTTCCAGATAGTGCAATGGGGTTTGTATCACCAACAGTATCGGCAGTACGGACAGTAGCAACACTGTTTCGGCGCTTCGCTTGACGATCGTTGTCGTCAATTTCTTCGGACTCGGCACGTCGGAGAATGACGTCAAAGAATTCTTCATTGTCAGTCCAGAGGTTTTCGAGGATCATAGGCACCATGAGGTCGTATTGGCGGCCGGCAATGGACGAGAGTGATTCAGAAGCGGCGACGGCGCGAATGGCTTCAAGACCGCATTGACGCCAGCGCATGGCGACAGGCTTGCTAGACACGCCCTTTCCTGGAGTTGAGCGGGTCGAGGCGAGGGTAGCGTAGTGGCGCACGACAGCCTCGAATTGGGCAAGGTAGACGTGGTCGGCGAGCAGGGTGGAAGCATCATGGTTGGCGCAAAACGCTTCAAACGTGGGAATGGAGGACTCGACCATAGTGATGTCATTGGACCGGAGGATGGCGTCAAGGATCTTGAGGACATTGGGAGCGAACAGAGGCAGATCCTTTGGATTCTTTTCAATTAGAGCTTCGAGTATCTGGAGGGTGACCTGAACATTGCCGATACGTAGGCGCCAGACATCGCTAGAAGTTTTGCGTTCAAGAAAACTGCCGACCTTTTGGATTTTGCTGCGGCGTGAGGTAGCATAGTAGAGGAGATAGCTTAGCTCGCTCGAGTTGGGCTTGACGTCAACGGCACCCTTGGTGGTCCGCGGGTAGCACTTGAGGACAAGGACCTGGTGCTTTGGCCGGAGTTTTTGGCTGAGGGCGTTCATGACGGTGGTTGATAGCAGGGACTGCAAAATTATATCCGGGTGAAGGGAATGACAACTTTGAAGGCGAGAAAGGCGAGGAGGAGGGAGATGATGTCGCGTAGCAGGAGAAAAATTCTACTAATCTTCTCTCCGAGGAGCGAGATCAACGATGGCAGACACGAGAGGGGGCAGCAAGAGAGCGAGCCCAGCTGCAACCGGGGATGGAAGAGGACGTAAGATTTGGGGACTCGGGAGCCCGGTAAGGACGAGAAGGGGCCTGGCCGAGACGGAGCGTTGATTGCATAAATAGAGCTTGAGACGTTTGCAGGGTAAGGATAGCAGGTAACTGCACAGATAGATGTGGCTGTTCCACAGAGGTAGGCGGAAGATTTGGCCGAGCTCAAGAGGTGTTGAGAGCAAATCGGGATCGAAGGTGCCAATATGTCGGGGATTGGAAGCTATCCAGCGGGTGTAGAAGCGTAGACGGGGTAGCCAGTTAACGTGACAAGCTTGAGAGCTAGAAGAGAGGCGGGAATATAGCAGTGGTGAGTGCGACGATGCGTCAGTAGAGGTCGATGATGAGAGAGTTTCTTGATAGGCCGTATGATCTCGTAGGTCAGGACTCGGAAAGCGGAACACAAGCAGCTAGGATGCGAGGTGGCACAGCTGGAGAGAGAGAGAGAGAGAGAGAGAGAGAAAAGTATCTCGAAAATGGAGAGGACAGGAAACGGGAGTGCGAGATGTGCTTTTCCGAGTGTGGCCTTTTTTTGGAGTCTCGTCGCGTTGTAGTAATAGTGTGGGAATAAGCAACTATGGCTAGGGAGGTATACTATAGAGTAGTAGCTGGAAGGTAGAGATCGAGAGAGAGGGAGAGCGAGTGAGAGTAAGCTTGGGGGGAATGTGACTGGTTGGGCGTGAATGAGGGAAAAAGGGGCGGTGGAAACGAGTAATATTACGGAACAAAAAGGGAAAAACTGGGGGAAAACTAGCTTGTAAGACACTAGAAACGGCGAAAAGCAATACGGAGCATGAGCCCCTAAGCATGCGTAAATAAGCAAGAAAACTTAGAAAATAGGGGGGGCTTGGTGCCCATCGCACCTTCCTGCCACTACTATTCTGCTGTTTTGTCTTCTGGGGTTTGTAGAGCGCAAGAGCACGACGCTGCAAAAGCCGCACCTTCCTAAACCGCGCCAGAAACACGTGCACCGAAGTATATTAAAAATGTGTAGATGTTGATTGATAGGTCTTATGTCGACACACTTCGACTGAGGAGTATTTTTGTACTGCAAGATAGTTCAGTGGCACTTAATGTTAAAATCTAATTAATCCTTAAAATCAAGCATGCCAGTTGTGTTGTTTGTCTGTAGGCTTCTTAGTCCCTCTTTATTTTGTGTCATTTTATCCATGGGAAGTGATATACCTAAAACGGAAAGAGCGAATTACTATAGGATAGTATCATGTACTCAGTATGAAAAGAGCGAGTGACGTCCGTTCCTGCCCGGGTAATTCGGAAGGCCGGGAAAGAGCGATGCCGTATCTACTCTTGTCATATAAAGGCGTGTCTGTTCCAAGGTCTAGCCTCTACAAAGGCATTATATTATGTCTCCTCGCGTCTCAACCGGACCAATCCCTCTTGCATGCAAATCAAAAGGCAGTGCTGGTGGCGATCACTGGTCTAGGAGTGCACAATGACGCTGTCAATATTCTCGTACTAATAATTATCCCGCTTCACTGCACAGAGACTGGTAAGCATGTGAAACTGTTGGAATATAGTCTGACTGGAGTCAATGTTGTTGATTGAGGCATTTCAACAATGTTTTCTTACCCCAAGAGTATGAAAACAGGACAGCTAAAACAGAGGGAAAGAAAGGCCTCGAAGGTTTTGAAGGTAGACAAGCCGAACAAGATAGAGACTGGCTCACACAAATGCTGTAGTGATCGTTTTCGTATGCAGCTTTCACCTTTGCTTGAGCTTGGCCTGCATTAGTATTTTATTGAGGATACCTAGATCTACCTGTCTACAGAATAGGGATAATGTGTAGTCATATACTGGATACCGCTTACAGTGCCAGCCTAATACGACATAGCAGTCGAGAGAAAACGATTTCCACTGCGTCAGGTGCGCTGTCATTTGTGTGTTGTCGGGCCTGGTTATTCAATTGTCCCCCGACAAGAAGGCAAAGGGGTCCAAGACCGTTGAGAAAATAAGACATCTCCTGCATGATCAAGTTAAAGTGTAGCTGTTATGGCAGCTATTGTAGGCATCTGATCATAAGCTTCCCGTCTTCAGTGGTTGTCTCAACACTCTTCATCAGCCTTATGATCACATCCTAAACATCACTATCCCGTGATGCACAGCACTGGTTATTAAAGGCTGAGTAAATACAAGCCATACCGACTTTATCAACCGAACAATTAACTAAACCGTCGCAGACATCCTCACATCGCTTGCTATCGGCCAACCACCCAAAACGTGGGGCCCGTCTGATGACGTATTTGGTCCCCCTAACATCAAATAAGTGGGTAGCCCAGCACCAAATCCACCTGTCCACCGAGATCGGGTCCGTCCAAAGTCGTCGATATTTGGTATTATTATGCAGTTGCATCCAACGACATACACACACACAACTGACTCGACTAATAAAACGATAATACTCCTCTGCGTTTGCCTTATCTATAAAACAAAAGTAAAACAAGAACAACATGGAGAATAAACAATACAGATCAAACTGAAACCAGCAATGAAATGCTTACAAAACACATCACAATAAACAGCTGCCATTCTATGGCTACCAGCCGCCTGTTGCAAGATCATACAACCTACCACAGCTTTGGCAACATCATCAATCCACATCCTGGCTCTTGTGCTTAATCCATCGGTGCAGTTGCTCAGGTGACACTGCAGAATCTCCATGTAGACGTTCTAGATGCTTCGGGCCTGCAGCTTGGTCCATCGGCGTGCTTCTTGTGACATCGACCGCTGAACCTGTCAATGTAGAGCTGTCGTGGGCCAGGCTCGCTTGCTATTCCTGCACTATGGACCACTGCCGTGGCCGACCTCCGTGGAGTAATGGCAAGTCCTGCTCATCGTCATGACGATTTTGTTGACTGCTGGCATTACTTCTATCGCCCTCGTTGGCATTGGCATCACCGATCTCATAGAATCGCCGACAGGCTGCTGCTGTCTCATTTTGGAATAACTTCATATTCCGCTGCAATGTCCGCCGATATGGTGTCGAGCCTCGGAAGAAACAATGCGGTGATCCGGGCGTCTGGGTCAATATCGACTCTGCCACTGCATTTGCTCCCGTGATACTAGGCGCCGTTGATTGTGCAGGTGTTGTCGGAGCTGACTGAAAAGCAAATCGATTTTTTGCCTCTGTACTGTCATAGAAGGGATCATTTTCGTCACGTTGCAGCCGGCTTGCATTTCCTCTCAGCCCTGCTGCTTCCTTGGCTCTGTCGCTGTCATCGCACGCCTTTTGAAGCCGCAAGCTCAGCTCTTGAAGTCGGCTTAGAGCGCTTGGTGTAATGCAAGCCTTGGGAATATCGTCTCGGCCACTTCTAGCGAGCGAAGGAGATGATGCTGACGATGAAAGAGATAATGTAGACTTTGACGCTTCTCTGTGAACTGGGCGAGGCGCAGCATCGTGCGCTTTTCGAAAGCTGATGGCCGATCCCAAGGCCGTGGCTTTATTCCGTAGAGTAGGTGTCCTAGGGTACATTTCCACTTGCTGCTGTTGTTGTGCGGAAGAATGGTCATAAGGCTGCTGGACCGATTCAGTCTCTGTGATCACTGGCAAATGCTGCAACTCAATCACACCAGCTATTTGCTGACTACTAGAAGTTGATGATGTTCTCCGAATCGAGTCAGACCAGCTTGTAAAGCGCGACGTGTTTCCGCTGGCCTCGCTCTGAAGTGCACCGCCATTTCCATCCATTGTGCGGATAATAGTTCCGACTTCATTATACTCAGACTCATTACGAAAGATGTTTGTCATTGAGAGTCGGCCCTGGCGTGCGGCCATGAACTCTTGGCCTCCCAGAATTGGGTCTTCAGGCCTGCCAGCCTCAATATGCTGATCTGGTATGGGGTCCGAGCTGGACTCGCTCTTGGAATGGCTCTAGAATCCCTTCAGCTTTGATCTCACTCGCCTCGACATCCGACTTGCCGTTCTTCGCAGGCTTCCTGAGTTACTAGCAATGTATTCGAAGCCATTTTCAGTCATCTGGAGAGCAGCAGCAATTGCAGCAGCGCTTGGTGTGTGCGTCTCGGATGGTGGCCGTATGCTTGGCCTCTGTGCTTCTGGTTGGCTCTGGCGTAGTGATTTTCTCATTCCCTTCTCATCGATTCGTTGAGACAAAAGCGATGCGGGAAGAGGGCGCGGCGCAAGTATGCGTGACGTCGAAGCCGGAGGCACCGAAAAATTTGCCTCATCACTGCTCGAGAAAGAAAAGCTGCGCTTACGGCTGGCTCGCAGGTAACTTCTTGATGATGTCGCCAACATGGTCTTGCCTGGATCGGAAGCTGCTAATGCAGCCCCAACAAACACATCGGTGCTGTTCGGATGATTTAGCCCGTACGTCTTTGCTGCAAATTCAGCTCTGCCTCGAGTTTTGCGCAAAGTCCCCCCGCCAAAACTCGATGCTGTTCCAGATGATGTACCCACGCGGTTACGCGATGAGGACCGGCTCCAATGCCGCTGGCTAAGAAGGGTACGACGTGGAGTGGTACTGTAATGCACAACCTCTCTTCCATGGCCTGCTGACATGAGTTCTAATGGATTCTCTTTCTTGCGTGACTGCACTCCTGACCAGGTCTTGTTGATGTTCTTCCGATTGTAACTAGGTGTATTTGGTAAAGACGATGTGTATTGAGAATAGTTGCTTTCGCTAGGCCCAGTGTTCTTGGGATCTGTTTGGCCACCAGGCTTGGTCGCAGGTCTCTGCGGTGTGTTGAACAGTCCTGGAGTCGAAGGTAGCCTTATATAAGTTGACTCTGGCCTGTAGTCGTTGGCAAAAGAGCTGCGGCTATTGACGAACCGAATACTCCCGCGGGCCGCCTGGCCTCCAGTCTGCGGCTGTCGTCCACGTATAGGCAATTCCATGATCCGAGGTTGGATACCACCAGATATCATTGGCTTGGAAAAGTCGAGATTGTATCGGTTCCGGTCTTCCACAAATGCTTTGCTTGCGGCAATTTGTGCGTCTCTTGTGACTCCTCCGGGTTGCCCCTGCTGAGGTGGAACTCCGCAGATACCGTTAGCAGAACGGCTCCGGCCCACGAGCTCTGGCCGGTATCTACTTTGAGAACGTTGCATGCCGGGTGCACCTGATCAGAGCAAGGAACGAGGAATAATGTCAGTTTGGCAAATTGTATGACCCTACAAAATGTAATGGAAATAGAGTGTAAATAGAGAAGAGTAATGGAATAGAAAAAGAAGCAATGAAGTTGGGTGCGAAGCTCAGACTCCTAACACATAGTGATAGAGTATATACGCTTGCAGTTGATAATTGAAACGAAGTCTCGACTGACAGAAAGTAAGGTAAACAACAGATACAGGATATGTAGCTAGTGAGAAATGTGTTGTTTAGGAGCCTCTGGTGTTAGTCGCTGGTGCTCGGAAGAGACAACCAGGAAAGAAGGACACGCCTCGATGTAGAAAGAGCAGTGGGCAAGTCACGCCGTAGTGTTGCCGTTATAGGCAACAGCGCCACCACTGGTATACGATACGAGAAAGAGCGACTGGGTAGTTGTCACGAGAGCCACCATGGAAGGAAACTTAGATAATTAGTGATCAGTGCAAGAGATAAATCGTCTTATATGACCTGTTATTTGGTGTTCTTGTATAAACAGCCAAGGAACTAGATCTAATACAATACAGAATGAAAGTCTTTCGGAAAGGCGAGCCCGTCATGCAGTGTATGCAAGAGCGTCGTAATAATAAGCAAGAGTATACAATAGTTAATGTTGTAATATCAATAAAATGCATAACCCAACAGCGATAATCCCAAACAAACATAATAACTACCATAAACAGAAAAAAAAAATAGAATAACAACGCCAGTATCATTCAGACACGGCTAGTCAGTGCCAGCAATAGCTTAGGCCGAGACCTCCTTGAGAAACTCCTTCAGCTCCTCGTCGACGAGCTCGTGGATCTTCTCAGAGAGCTTGGAAGCCTTGCGGCCGAACTCGGTGGCACCGCTAGCGAACTTGCCGGCGATGGCCTTCTCAAGCTCAGTGACAGTGTCAAGGACGGTCTCCTTGGTCTTGTCAGCAGCCTTGTCGGCGCTGGCGTCGTACTGGCCAGCGGCAACAATAGAGGAGTAGTTGCTGCAGCCACCACCGTTCCAGGCCAGCAGGTTGGGGGTGTTGGCGGGCAGGTCAGACAGAGTACCAACGGTGGCAACGCCAAGCAGGTTAGACTTGAGCTTCTCAGGAGAGATAGGAGCGACAGAGTACTCGGAGTCGGTAGCGGGCTGCAGAGACAGGTAGTAAGCCAGCAGACCGCAGATGTGGGGGGAAGCCATCGAGGTACCAGAGATGGTGTTGATAGCGGTGGTGCTGCCGATCCAGGTGGACTGGATGTTCAGGCCGGGAGCGAAGATGTCAGTGCACTTGCCCCAGTTGGAGAAGTAGGCACGGCTGTCGTCAATGGCAGAGGCACCGACGGTCAGGGCGTTCTTGGCAGCAGCGGGAGAGTAGTTGCAGGCATCAGCGTTGTCGTTGCCGGCAGCGACGGCGAAGTGAAGACCAGCATCGACGGCAGCGTTAACAGCGGCATCGAGAGGAGTGGTCTTGCCACCGCCAAGAGACATGTTGGCAACAGAGCCCTTGAAGCCGGAACGCTTGCCCTTCTTGGCTAAAGCGACCTGCTCCAGATGGCGAGTGGCAGCAAACTCAACGCCAGCAATGACGTCGGACATGGTGCCCGAGCCATTAGACTTGAGAACCTTGACGGCGTAGACGTTGGCCTTCTTGGCGACACCGTACTTTTTGCCGGCGACAGTGCCAGAGCAGTGAGTGCCGTGGCCGTTGCCATCGAGGTCCTCGTCACCCTGGGGAATGGTCTTGCCCCAGTGAGCACGGTCCTCAAAGTCCTCGTGCTTGACGTTGGTGCCAGTGTCGATAACGTAGGCATCAACACCTTCACCACCCTCATCAGCGAACAGGTACTTGTTGAAGGTACCAAAGTTCAGCTGCTTGCGGTGGGAGACACGGGCCAGACCCCAGGGGGCACCCTTCTCGGTCTCGGGAGCGCAGCCAGTGGTCTCGACCTCGACCTCGACCTCCTGGTACTTCATGGTGTGGACGACAGTGTCTCGGTGAATGTACTCGACCTAGTGCAAGAATGATCGTTAGCATTGATGAATTTTGATGATTTGTCATGCTAGATGGGGTATGATGATAAGAGCAATGATGACTCATTGCGTGATCACCAGCCTCGGTGATAAGGCTGGTAACCATGGTTAAGGGATGAATTCAATGGAAAATACTCACATCAGGGTGACGGCGGACGGCCTCGATGATGGAATCATCAAAGTGGCCGGCGTAGCCCATGAAGCCACTGCCGATGTTGTAGGTGTGCTTGAGGCCCTTGAACACGTCCTCGGACAGGTGCAGGCCGAGGCCACGCTTGCGCAGCTCCAAGACACGCTCATCCTTGTTCTCAGGGAAGGTCTTGACCCAAGTATCGTGGATGGACTGGACCCAAGAGTGGTGGTCCGAGGCTTTCTTCTCGTCGACATGGTCCTTGAACTTGATGATGTATGCACCAGGCACCTCCTCGGCGTTCGTGGACGACAGGATGGGAGCAGCGTCACCGTGGATAGTCTCCGTGCTAATGGCAGGGGCAGCAGAAGCGCCTATGGCCAGCGCGAGAGTCATGAAGCGCATCATGATGGGTGGTTTTGAGCGATGTCGAAATTCCGCCCGGCAGAAAACGTAAAGTGGATGAGGAGGAGCTGGGAAAGGTAAACAAGCACAGAAGACGATGGTGAAGACAAATAACAAACGAAGCCCCGAACAAAAGGACAGAGATATGGTCGGGGAGATGATGAACGAAGACGATGGTGATGAAAGGGAGATGAAAGGTGTAAAGAGAAAAGAGATAGAAGATGAAGGAGAGAAGAAGGAAGAGAAAGGGAAAGATGAGGAGGGAGCGTCGGAGTGGCGTAGATAAAGGAAGGAGCGAACGGTACAAAGCGACCGAGAGGTCTAGAGAAGGAAGGAGCTACAAAGGGCACGAAACAGAGTCAGAGACAAGAGAGTTATCCACTATTGAACGATTGCGTCAGGTATGTTAGCACTGTTTAGTGCTTAAGGGGAGCTTGCACAGTGGACGTAGTAAGAGACAAGCCAGCGTAGTTACGTGTTGCGCATTCGGCGACCGCTGTTGCCTCATCCATCAGCGTGACGCAGAACTGGGGTCGGGCCAGGTCAGAAGGGGTGGTTGATTGGACGATCATGGACTAGCGCAGGCCGGACAACCATTGTAGCCAATGGGCTGACTGAAACGAGGAGGCGGAGAGTTTCCTCGTCAATGCGATAAGGAATTGCACGGTGTATCTGGGTAAATTGGCAGTATCTCGTACTGAGTAGACAGCTGTTCCTTTGTTTTCGGCCATTACATGAGAGCTTTATTCAAGTTGATACTTTTTCGCAATTTATATGTTTGCCGACTCTGACTGCTTAGTATCTGCTGCTACTTATTTGTATGTGTTTAAAGTCACAAAAAGGATTATGAGCATATGCATCGATGAAAGCAAGCTGCAACATGGAAATAACTATTGGCGGTGACGCACTGATAGCTATGCACCGTGCAGTGATGGTGTATCTTGTATATGCACTGGGTACAATCAGATCCACAGTAGCTATCCGAGCTCTTTCCAATATTGGCAAAGAGTACTGGTCTAAGCCTAGAGCCTGGGTGGCCTCGCGCGACACATGACCATATCAGGGAACAGCTACGCCTGTGCTGGGCGGCTGCGGCACCTTAGAGAGGAGAGAGCAAGCTCATTTCACACAAACAATAGGCAGACATCGCCTTCATAAAGCGGACCTTCCATTCCGTTGAGAAGACAAGGACATTCACATGTGTCGGAAGCGTCATTGTCTTAGTTGGATATCATAGTGGATAAGATCAAGATGTAGGAGCCAGTGCGATAGATAGCAGTGTACGAAGTACACGGATATGAACAAAGAGTCAAGACAAGACAAAAGTCAATACTCAAGACGTTATCTTCCCAGGCAGCACGCAAACGCGCAATGTAGCAGGATACTTTGATATTAATACCTACTGTCAGCAGGGCGGCTGGTAGGCTCATAGATAATACGAGATAAAGACGAAAAGGGAAAGAGCACACAATAAGACATGTCGAAGATATGATAGTGGAAGGAGCGATGGCAGTCCAGTCTTGAATGGACCACAATGGACCATAATAACCCGCGAGAGCCACCCCCAGCTCTCATGTGGACAAACTCTAGAGCTTCCCCCTCAAATCGGCCGCTGATATACACCGTAAAGTTGGTTGGTGGTGGGGCGCCGTGGGAGACAGTAAGCTTACTCGTACACCCGTACAGTAGTAATTATGGGGAGATACGAAGATAGCTAGGAACGGCGATGGTATATTAGCAGGGTGAGCGATGCAAAGAGGAAGGGATGGAAGAGAATGGGGGAAAGAGCGACAATCGTGCTCACGTTGCAGGCGTCATACACTCCCAGATTCACAGTGGTTGGTGGGCCTGTGGGGCACAAAAGGGGGAAACGGCAGGAACGGCCAAGACAAGGCGGACGATAATGCATCATTGAACAGCAGGAACACATCAGCAGGCTGCCTTGGGCTTGCAAGCTTGCGAGCTTGCTACCCTGCAGTCACGGCTGATAATGTACGGATAGTCGGGATCGGTGTTGGCTGTGCTCGACGCATATGAATATTTTATCAGGAACGGTAGGCACGACAGGGCACGTAATGAAACAGGGCGACAACTGTGGCAGCAGCAGCAGCTCTGAGCTGGCAACATCCACGCATTTTGTTGGGGTAACGAATGTCATTTATTGTCTTGTGACTGGCCTCAACTTAGTGGCTTCGATTGATCACCATGTCGCTACGACTCATTTCACTCATTTACGATTGAATATCTGTTTCCGACTGGCTCTGGCATCACTCTGGTATCCTTCTCCGGCTCCATTTTGTCCACATTCCAGTGCCTCGGGTAGCCGCTGATAACGCCCGGAAGCGGTCTTATGTGAAGCTGCAAAGCTGCGAAGTTTGCAAGCTTAGATTAGATACTAGTAAAGTGCATGCACATCTCGGCCATCCCTGCAGGTCAACTGTCGTGAGGCAGCGGGTTGGGCAGGAGCCGCCAGGCACCACCCATATGATCAAACCACTTCAAGACCAGCCGCCAGCACAGCACACGTGACCTCACACCACCCCTCTTAGTCATCGTTCTCGATCGTCTCTTCTATTTTTCTACGGGGTCCGTTTCTCGGCCCCGTTTCCCCTCCTAGACCACTAGACCCCTCCAATGAGTCAAAGCCTTTTAGGAATTTTGCTCTTTCCCGCCTGTAACCGGCGCCGGCCACCAGAGAGCAGAAAGTGAGAGAAGCAGGAAGTATAGCCGCGTTTCGTGCTTGCCCCCGTAGCGTAGCTAGATTGGCAAAGAGTTGGCAGAGCACTCGGGTAGACTTCCGTAGATAATTTTTTTTGGTTCCTTTACGTTTCTAATTGACTGGTGATTATCTTTGCTCTCTCTCCCTCTACCTATATTACACCCCAACCTCAATCTAACCACCATATCACATCTATTCACAATGTCTTCTCAGAAGTATGTCAAGCTCCGTTGAACAATTGATAACCCGATTGGACAACAGCAATAATAATAGCAGCCGTACTAATAATCTCGTATAGGGTGCTTATGCTGGGTGCTGGCTTCGTCACGAAGCCCACTCTTGAGATTCTGGCCAAGTCCGGCGTCACCGTGTCTGTCGGTATGTCTATCGATTTTGTTTGCATCGTAAAACTGTCAATCCTACCTCAGTTGCTAACCGGCAGCTTGCCGTACCATTGAGTCGGCGAAGGACCTGTCCGCCGGCATCCAGAATGCTCTCCCCATCACGCTCGACGTCACCAACGAGCAGGCCCTCGACGCCGAGGTCGCCAAACACGACCTGGTCATCAGCCTGATCCCCTACACCTTCCACGCCACTGTCATCAAGGCTGCCATCCGCCAGAAGAAGCACGTCGTCACCACCAGCTATGTCTCGCCCGCCATGCTCGAGCTCGACCAGCAGTGCAAGGATGCCGGCATCACCGTCATGAACGAGATTGGCCTGGACCCCGGTATCGACCACCTGTACGCTGTCAAGACCATCGACGAGGTCCACAAGGAGGGCGGCAAGATCCTGTCGTTCCTGTCCTACTGCGGTGGTCTTCCTGCCCCCGAGAACTCTGGAAACCCCCTGGGCTACAAGTTCTCGTGGTCCCCCCGTGGTGTCCTGCTGGCCCTGAGAAACGCTGCCAGCTTCTACAAGGATGGTGCCATTGTCAATGTTGCTGGACCTGACCTGATGGCCACTGCCAAGCCCTACCACATCTACCCCGGTATGTTGGCATGTTGAACAGCTTGAGAAACGACGCGTAGCAATTCTTTACTAACAGGGCAGGCTTTGCCTTTGTTGCCTACCCCAACAGAGACTCTACCGGCTACAAGGAGCGCTACAACATCCCTGAGGCCCAGACCGTCATCCGGTAGGTTCTTATATATACCTGGCATTGACCCAAAACTTTACATAACATACTAACAACGATACAGCGGTACTCTGAGATACGGTGGCTTCCCCGAGTTCGTCAAGGTTCTTGTCGACATTGGCTTCCTCAAGGATGAGGAGGAGGCTTACTGGAAGGAGCCCATTGCGTGGAATGTTGCCACCCAGAAGATCCTGGGTGCCGCTTCCACCGAGGAGAAGGACCTCGTCACCGCTATTGTGTCCAAGGCCACCTTTGCCGATGACGAACAGCGTGACCACATCTTGGCTGGCCTGAAGTGGGTTGGTCTGTTCTCTGAAGAGAAGATTATTCCTCGCGGTAACCCCCTGGACACCCTATGCGCCACTCTGGAGAAGAAGATGCAGTACGCTGAGGGCGAGCGTGACCTGGTCATGCTCCAGCACAAGTTCGAGGTCGAGCTTGCCGACGGTACCAAGCAGACCCGCCTGTCGACTCTGTGCGAGTACGGTAGCTCCGACCCCGCTGGCTACTCTGCCATGGCGAAGCTGGTCGGTGTCCCCTGCGCCGTTGCTGTTCAGCAGGTGCTGAACGGCACCATCTCCGAGAAGGGTGTTCTGGCGCCCATGAGCACCAAGATCAACGACCCCCTTATCAAGGAGCTTAAGGAGAAGTACGGCATCTACTGCAAGGAGGAAATTGTTGCTTAACTGCATACCTACTGATGAAACGCATCTGGGTAGAAATATATAGACGAACAAAATAAAACGGTGGACGTATAGACCTATGAAACAACCCTGCAGACCTTTTTTTTTTTCAAATACAAATCTGTATACTCACCACAAGAGGCAAAAATAGTTGCTTTCTCGTATCTCATACGATAGAGTATATCCGATTAACAATGAAATAAAAAAAAAGAACGTACAGCAGAGGGTATTCGCTGGTCGTCACCGACCCAACTACTAATCCGCCGATTACTGGTTTAACTAGGGGAGAGCGGACGGGATCCCGTGCTTTCCAGTATCTATGGCCGTACGTGAAGAAATCTGCTTTGTTGTATGTATATATAGTAGAGCTGAAAATGTCATCAAGCAGCCATTTTGACGTTGCAATGTCACATACAATGCACAATCTAAATTAGAGAGTATCAAATTTATTGTGTGCCAACTTTGGCAAGCCCAACAACGCTCGTCATCAATGCCACTAAAAGCCAACCAAAGCATTCAATTTAACAATATTTTCATGCTATGATCACTCTCTACAGTTCTAACATTGTCTTACATGACAAAATAGAAAAAGATACAAAAGAATATCGATGTGGTGTCGCTAACAAGTCAGTGTACATGCGACGTCGTTCAATACGCGTGATCTCACACGTGCGTGCAAACTGCCGCCTATTTTGGCTACACCGCCCTCGCATCTCCACTATCCGTGGCCCTTAAATACAACCGACGCCAGAATTTTCTGCTCTTTGCTCCCCCCTTTTTTTCCTTCTTTTCTCCTCATCATAAAACATAAAACACAAATCCTTCATATTCACTCTGGCTTTAGCGCTTTCAATGGCAGGTCTTGGAGGGGAAATTGGAGGAAAGAAGGACATTTTTCGACTACTTACCCTTTGGGTGCCTTTCTACGGAAACATGGCATTTAGAAGAAATATATGCCGTCGATACAGACTCAAGACTAATAGCAGACTGCTGCAGCTACAAATCTAGTGTAGCGCAGTCGTATACATTGGTTCGATGCATAATGCATGCCGTAGATTCACTGTATATCGCCAAACCACACTGGCCTGCTGTCTATGGCTCGCGAAACGCTATAGTTTATGATCATGTGTTGCCCTGTGCAGCATTCAATGCTACCCTTCTAGCCCTCGCAGCTATATATCTAGCTAACCGCTTCCCCTCAGCAATCCTATTGTCCTGTTCAAGGTTTGCCTGTACCTCCCGGCTTGGTAAATCCTAGATTCTCGCGCGTGCCTGGGTTTCTTTTGGCCCATTCAGGTACAAGAGGATCCGCCGCTGCCCTCTTCTTTGCCCTTGCGCTCATCACCAACGGCCTCAGGTGGCCAGACTCCTTGGCAGCCTTTGCGGCGTCACGCTGTGCCTTGGTCTGCGCTCGCCTCTCGGTCGCCTTTTGGGCTTTCGTCCATGCTTGCTCATCTCTAAACCGCAGGTTTGCATCAGCCTGTGCCTGTACCCGTTCCGATGTGCGTATGAATGTCATGGTATATGTGTTCCATGGCAAGTCCTCGGCACGGCGTGACTTGGCATGGCGATCCACGCCAAATGTCATCGATGCGATATTGTAAACAATAGGACACCGGTCAACCTGGCCCAAACTTTGAATGGCGTCGATCACATAGTCATTGTCATTTTTCTCCCGATACCCCTTCTGAGCGGTGTACGAGTAGACGCGGCCACCCCATTCCATGGCACAGCGTGGGATGCTATTTGGCTCAACCATGTTGAGCGACAGCTTAGAATTCTCCTTCTTGGTCTGCACAGGGTTACGGCAGGTGACATCTCCGTAGCTAAAAAGGCTTCTGTTAGATCTGAAGCCGCGCCACCCATACCGATCCATGTATGCGCTCGTCTGTTTCCAGGCGCCGCGTGGACCGTTCTCAAAGCCTGGACCTGGCTGTATGCTTCTCTCGTCGTAGATAAAGATTCTGTCGACTGACAGTTCAAAATGAGCCAGCTTGGGAAAAGCAGCAGAGTACTCAAGACAGCGCTGAGTAAGAGACTGGCTCATGCATCCCCAAAGCCTCAGCACACGCAGCTCGGGAAACGGCACGGGCTTGGTCGAGCACCAGCCAATAAAGAGCCTGTCGTTGACCTGCGAGGACTGGTGAGAATCTATGCCGCCCATGCCTAACATCCGGACCGGTGGATCAAATTTGATGCCCCTGCTCGCGGCAATCTCGGGGTGATTGATTTCAATAATCTCGAGGATACCAAGGTTGGGCATTTTTGCGAGCTTGATGAGTTCATGATAGTCAAAGAAAGATTTTCCACAGGCATGGATACGGACGTGGGCGATAAAGTCCATGGACGGCGCTGTGAGGGATTGAATGTACGGACCAATTTCTTTCCGGGGGTGCCGCACTTGGGAACAGAACATCTGTGGCCTCTTTTCGGCCTGTGCTAATATTAGGCGTGCTTTAACAAATCCGGCTGCGGATCCGGTTGCAGTTCCATCTGCGGGTTTGGATATCACTGGGGGTGCCGGAGGTGTTGCAGCATCGCCGGGGAGAAGGCGCTCTTGCCTCGGGAGGAAGATTTTCCACAGTTTGACCGAGAGGTCGGCACTATAGAAAGGGAGTGGTTAGCACGGAACAGCTTCTATTCATTCACTCTCTATATTACAACATACTTTCTAGTGATCGTCTTCTTAAGCAATGTGCGCTTTGCGTCACTGAGCCCTTCAACATGCCGGGTATTTAGTTTGTCTGCGTTCATTGCCAGCACAGCCAAAGCCATTTCGCCGAGTGACCGCGGCCCATAGAGAGGAAAGCCATCCTGCTTCCGCTTAGTCCGCTTGAATGCTGCCTCGGACGGCGTCAACTCAAGAGTATATCCTTCCAACCGGTCTCTGAAGTTGCTCGTGCTCCGTACGTCGTTGTTGAGGGCGGGCACAACCGGAAACCCGCTGAGATCGACCTGGACCTTGTCTGGTTCATATTCGCTCTTGACAGAGGGCTCGCCATTATACTCTTCTGGCATGTATTCGCGTTGCGCGGGGCGACCTTCACCACCCAGATACGCGAAATTCTCGTTGTCGTAATCTTCGTCGCTTTCGTTATAGCTGTCGCCGCCGCCGTCACTGGCGTCGATGCCATCTTGGCAATCGCGAATTGACGACCAGTCGAGGTTGAACCGGGTTTGTGCCATTGTAAGTGATTATTGTGAGCTCCTTTGTCGCCCTGTCTCTCTGTCTCTCTGTCTCTCTGTCTCTCTGTCTCGGTATCGTCTTCGAGTTCTGGGAACCATGCCATTTTTTATTTTCAACCCCAGAATGACGCGTTTGTAGTTAGTCGTGTTCGCATGGGCTCTTATCATGTAAGTCGCGTTGGGTGGCACTAAAAGGGGCAAGTTCGGAGTTTGAGCCCTGTAATTAATGCATACGTTCCGCTGCAAACAGACTTTTGCATATTTTGCATATTTTGCATATTCTGACAATTGATATTAATATTCTTTTTTTGCTTTTATTTCAACATTTAAGTATCTAAACGGACGCCAAAATATACACAGCGCATCTATGCTTGCAAATGAAGCGCGCCTCCGGAAAAGAAGAAAAGGCCGAGAAAACAACTCATAGACAGGACAATGATTTTAAAAAGGCCAAAATAGAGACTAGATATTAACAAAAACGATTCGCAAGAAACATAAAGATATCATAGACACATAATTATTCACACATTGCCTCTCTATAGCATCGGCTTCAGGTCATCAGCGACCTTGAATGGCGCCTCGGTCTTGCTCTTAATCTCTTCGACAGTTACGCCGTCGGCAATCTCGGTCAGTGTCAGGCCCAGGCCACGGTCAACCTTGAACACACCCTGAATTTGTTAGTTATGGCATTCGATAGAAGCAATTTACGGAAAACCAGAAAACTAGAAAACCAGACTCAAGTATACTTACCAACTCAGTAATGATCAAAGACACGCATGCCTTGCCGGTGAGAGGGAAGGCACACTGCTTGACTATCTTGGGGTTGCCCTTCTTGTCGGTGTGCTCCATAGTGACAACAACCTTGGTCTTGGACGGGTTGCTCACCAGGTCCATGGCGCCGCCAAAACCCTTGACCTTGCCGGGCAGCATCCAATTGGCCAGGTCACCACCAGCGCTGACCTGCATGGCACCCAGAATTGTCAGATTGATACGACCGCTACGAATCATGCCAAAACTTTCCTCGCTGCCGAAGACGGATGCGCCCTTGTTGAGAGTTACGGTTTCCTTGCCGGCATTGATCAAATCGGGGTCCTCTTCGCCCTTGCGTGGATAGGGGCCCAGACCCAGAATACCGTTCTCGCTCTGCAGCTGCACCTCGACGTCGGAGGGCACAAACTTGGGTGCCAGCATAGGCATGCCAATACCGAGGTTGGCGTACATGCCGTTCTTGAATTCCTTGGCAGCACGGCGCACAATACGCTCGCGCTTGGCAGCAGTATCGCCGGTACCTAGAGTCTTCTTGGCGGCCTCAGCCTCCTCGGCGGGATCCAGGGTGTAGATGACCTTCTCAACACGCTTGGGCACAGTGCTCTGGACGACACGCTTCACGTAGATGCCGGGCAGGTGGACAGCCTCAGCGGGAATCTCACCGGGCTCGACAATGTGCTCAGCCTCGACAATGGTGACCTTGGCGTTGCGGCCCATGGCACCATTGAAATTGTGTGCGGACAGACGAAACTGGCAGTTGCCCAGACGGTCTGCCTTGTAGGCCTTGACAAAGGCGTAGTCGGCAAAGATGCTCTGTTCGAGCAGGTAGGGCTTGCCGTTGAAGACGCGCACATCTTTGGGCTTGGAGAACTCGGCCGGAGTGCCGTCAGAGTTATTGCGCAGAGGCAGCTCGCCGGTCTGTACGACAGTGCTAAGAGCAGCAGGTGTGAAGAAAGCGGGGATGCCACGGCCACCAGACGAGCAGCGCTCAGCCAGGGTGCCCTGGGGGGTAAGCTCGAGCTCAATCTCGCCCTTGAGGTACATTTGCTCCAATGTCTTGTTCTCGCCAATATACGAGGCAATCATCTTGCTGACCTGGCGGGACTGGAGCAGCTTTCCGAGGCCGCTGGTATCAGTACCAGCATTGTTAGAAACAGCCGTCAGGCCCTTAATATGGGGCATATCGGCCACAGTCTCGATCAAGGTGTCGGCAACACCCGAGAGACCAAAGCCGCCGCACAGGACGGTGGAGTTAGGCTTGAGATCCTTCAACGCATCTGCGGCCGACGGGTAGACCTTGTTGATCTCAGAGCGCCGGGCTGAAACGGAGAACGACCGGGCAAGAAGGGCGGCATGCTGGAGTATCGTATTAGTAGTCTTCGGCAAATTGCGGGGTGTTCGGTACCAGCCCGGCGATGTCATACATACATTGGAACCGTATTTTGAGTACGCCCGAAGGGTTCTCAGACATGTGGTAGCTGCGCTCATAGCTGCGATCTGTGGGGGGGTATATGGGGGAGAGAGTAGAGAGAGTAGAGGAAGAAAAAGGAGGAGGTAAGGAGGGTATGGTAAGTCCGTTTGGTGAGACTCCGTGGTGTGATGGCGCGATAAAGAAATGTAAGGAAAGTAAAAATCAAAGGAAGAAAGCCAAAGAGAGAGAACTATGAGCGCGAGTAAGAAAGGGAGGAACGATGCCGGAAGAAAACACGGAAAATATGACGGAACAGCTCAAGTAGAAGAGCAGTGCAAGTGAGAAGAGGTGACAACTCCGAGGGCGTATAATAGCACGCGCACTTGCTCCAATTGGGAAATAGGGAAAACGGGGAAAGGTACTGGAAGGGTGCAGGTGGAACAACGTTTAAGGTTCGGGGGAATAACGATTTGCCCAGTGAGGGGTGGATGAATATTGATGTTGCAGATGGGGGCATTCATGAGATGGCGATCCAAGAGAATAATGTGTTCTGGAGAAGGGAATTAAGCTGATTTGAATTCTGCTGAGAGATCGAATGAACAAATAGTCGGTATTATGTAAGCATATGCGGCAACATATGATGACACGAGATGTACAAACCAAGCGTATGTATACGTTAAATGCAAAGAGCACGATAATACGGAACAATAAAGAAGAAGACAATGTTCTTTTACTAAAAGCAGGAACGTCCGATAGACAAGAAAATATTCCGTTTTGATTCCGCGGTACCTGTTCTACGCGGTTTGAAGTGTTCGATATCTAAGCGTAGGTCTATAGGTATAGCAAGCATGCTTACATTACAGTCTTAGCTGTTGAAAATGTAGACAGAGAAATCTGTTCATCCCATCATGGTCTATAACATTAAAGATGTGGACTTGACACAACTGGTCTCGCTACTGTCAAAGCTATTAAACAGAATATTCAGACTCTAGATAAGACAAAGCAAAGTAAGATGGAAATCAAATATAAAAGACTACATATCGAAAGGAGAAAGAAAAAAGGAAAAAAGGATAAAGGGAAAAGGATAAAGGGAAAGACACAACACAGAGCACACGGTAGCCGGAGTCGGCACAGTTCACACGGGCTACGGCTTAATGCTGCCGCCAGTATACGGGGGGAAACGTTGTACTCCGTTTTGAGACTCCGTTTTGGCACAAAAGGTACTTGATCAGTTGTCTCCACCAAGTACCCTTTGTACTTTCACTCAAGGCACAAGAGTTACCCCACACCCTGGCTGGCGGAAGCAAGTACTCCTTCTTTTGACGCACTTGTGCCACTGTCCCGCTTCTATCCGTGTCTGAGCGGCCCATTCCATCCCGTCTCAAAACTATATGGACAGCTTCACCGTTTATGAATTCATTCCTCGTTATCAAGAGCAACAGCTAGCAACAGCTAGCCACTAAAAATACTGCTTATCTTTACAATCATGCCCGAGAAATGGAGTACACTACACGACTGCACAAATCAAACGCCATGGCAAGTTTCTAGCGCTGCCAGTCTGGCCCGTAGACGCCAAATAACGCGCCGTAGACTTCCGACCCGAACTGGCACTTCGGCAGTAGTTTCGGAATACAATCACGTGGTTCGGCTCTTTCCGATACCGGGAAACTATGTACTTCACGGCATACCCTGGAACAAGCCGACGGATAGATGACACAGTATAATGATAAGTCTATTGAACGGGGAATAAACACTATGTTTGCAAAGTATCAAACAATGCACAGAAGATAAGAGAACATATATGAAGGGGCCGGAAGAGAGAAAAAACAAAACAAACAGTCTTGCGCAAGTGTATTGAGGACGGCGTCTTGAATATAATAAATATGGCGAGTGCATCACGCCTATAGGGAATAAATAAATGAAAACCGGTAATGGACACAGGCTTATGCAATTAGGGCAAAGTGCGGATGCTGCCATGATAGCATAAACCATAATAATGTACGCTTTGCTAGATACGCATAGGACACAGTCGTCGCGGCGAGGAAGGGTTGTGTATCGCACAAGTACAAGCTGGGGAAATTATGTACTAGCTCCGCGTCATATTTTTTCTTGCGGCAACATTTGGTGCTGTAGTAGCTGCTGGCAGCTCTTCGCTGGTAAAAGTCCAGGAGCCTGTTTTTGGAATCAGTTAGTATAAAGCTTTTGCCAATATCGTACGGTCGTCATATCAAGCAATCGAATGGAAATTAAATGAAGGCAACTCACCTTGTGCCAGGTTGTCGGCCGTGTATTCCAGCACAGTCACACGACGCTTGTTGCAGTACGACGTCTTGTCGATAATGTCCAGCTTTGTCTTGGGATCTGCAAGCTCGCTCAGCGGTTTCTCAAACATTTCCGACAATGCCTCGACCGCCATTTCCAGATCCTTTTGGTTGTCTTCAAACAGTTCTGTAATGTTGTTGCGGGCGAGGTAGAAAGCAAATGCGTACGTCCACTTGAGTGTCTGGCGGCACGTCTGCAGCGCCTGCGAAGCCGCCTGGAGGTACTGCACCTCGATCCACGACATGCCAGATGCCGTCTGCAGTTGCATCATCTTGAGCTCAGTCTTTGTGTAGCTGTCCTTGTCCAGCCGCGCCGACTGCTCGTGGTTGGCATACCGGTTATAGTAGTGTAGGTACCGCTCGAGCGACACCCGGGATTTAGCCTGGGCATCGCGTGCGTCAGTCCCGCTCTTCTCCTCGAACCGGTTGCAGTTGTACCAGCTCGTGCCGTGCTCAGACCAGAGGCCCATACACATCCAGCAAAACTCGTACCTACACTTTCTGCAGGTCATATGGTTGCAACCACCATTCTTCTCAATGGTCGAGTTGCACTTGGGGCACTCTTTGGTGTTTGCGGATATCCAGTTGGCTGTCTCCGAATCGTCGGCACATTTCTTGAGCCATAGCTTCACCAGTCTACAGGGTGCCGGCAAGTGATCCTTGAGAGTGCAGCCAAAGCAGAAGCGGTAACCACAGAAGCACTCGACTGTGGGCACAATACGATCCAGGTCCTTCTTCTTCACGCGGCAGTCCACTGCGTTCTCGCAGTTGGGTGCTGGACACCACTTGAGCGATTCCTTGTCCTCGACATATGTGCGGTTGAGAAGTTCGTGGTACCGACCGGACAGATCTGGTGTTACAAGCACATTAAGCGATATGGCATCAATGATCCGCCCGCAGTTGGCGGTTGGGCACTGAATTCTTGCAGCCTCGCCCTCTTCGCGGATCTTCTGTTGAAGGTACTGCCTGTAGCAGTCGACACAGTAGCGATGGCCGCATTTGAGTGCAAATGTCTGAAGGTCATCCCCATCCTCGCAGCAGATATCACACTCAAACTCTGGGATGATCTCCAGTTTCGGCAAGGTGGGAACGTTTGGTCCCAGACCAGCAGCCTCTAGAGTTTTGTTGGGACGATCCATGTACTCTTCAATCAGTCGCTCTCGGTTCCAGCGGAAGTGGCGCAAGAGGATAGCCGCATCCTCGGGTCGCATTTCAAGAATCATGTTGACATCGTCGATGAGTTCTTCTTGCTGCTTCTGGATGTCTTCTGGCCCAATGACTTTAAAGTCGACATCGTACCTTTTCTTGGTTTTGTCATCCGAGACTACGTCCTTGTCTAGCTCCATATCAAGGTCGTCAGGTTCTTCATCGTCAAAGTCGTCGAAATCTAGCAGAAAAACATGATATTAGTCTTTTTGAACAAGTTTACAATGGTACCTGCTGGTAGGTTGACACTAAAAACTGTAGCTCACCTCCGGTATCCGACATGATCGCATTTCCATCATCCTCACTGGACAGAGTGGACATGAAGTCGTCTTCTGAGTCCATTGCGACTGAATTTGCGGTTTGTGGTGTGGGGGGGCCTTTTGGGGTCTGGGCAGTCGTCTTTGGCGGCGGGGACGATTCGACAGTAAGGTCGATGACGGTTGGCTTGGTGGCCACGGCAGACGACAAGGACAACGGAGTAGCCAATGTAGCCGAAGTGGGAGTAGTCGTCTCTACCTCTGTCTTTGAGATGGAGACTGACGACGAGGCTGGCGGGGCAGTGATGGCAGCAGGGTTGAAGGTTCCCTCGGGAGGTAGTCTCCTCTGACGAAGAGAGCGGCCCTCGGTGGGTGTCGTCGCCTCAGCGGTTTTCCGCTTCGATGGTCGGGTAATGGTGAGGACTAGTTCACGATCTCGTCGGATTTTGACGAGCCGTGTGATGGAGGGAGAGGAAGTGTAGAGTCGGAGTCAGAAGCAAAGAGAGGTCGACAAGGAAGAGCAGCACGTTGTGCACACTTTTGTCGATAGGTGATGGTGGTGGTGATGGTCAAATATTGTCGACTAGTTCCTGACGCTTGATTCTTGTTGGGTGTCAGTGGTTTAGAGAAAAATAATGTGAAGGAGGCAGTGCCGGTTCACAAGTAACCGCAGTCGTCAGAGGGGGTATGAGGCTGAAGTTGGGGGAGGATGATGGCCAGGCGATGATGGACGATCAGTCGTTCGATAGGCAGAGAGCCAAGATTAATGGGATTTAGAACGGTAGAGGTGAAGAAGGGGTAAAGAGTGTCGGGTTTTGAAAGGGAGGGAGTTTATCGAGGGAGATGGCGAAAGAAGTGTCGATTACGAGACAGAGTGCTGATGACAGACAAACAGGCAAGGCAGCAAAGCGAACGAAGGCTGAACGATATGGACGATATGGACGATATAGACGATATGGGCAGCGATGGGGCATTTATTATGGAGCGATAACACTCAGGCTTAGGCGTAATTCGGCGACAACGGCAGCGGCGTGGGCGGACATGTAGGACGAGACAGGGAGGCAAACTTAGGGAAGTGGGCGATGAGGGGCTGGCAAACCAAGGCAAGGGCTGTCTGTCCGTGTGTAAACACCCACTCTGTGGCACTGTGCATATACGGGGTATTAGGGGGCTGGGCTGAATCAGGAGTAGGGGGTTCGGGGGGCAATGTGCGAGACAGACGGCGTTCAAAGAGTCATTGAGGGAACTGGCATTTAATCATTACAGAATATATTTCATATTATAAATAACGAATGTGCTGGAAGATGGGACAGACAAAGAGCGTGAATACCAGTACCGTGTAGCATGCAGTAGAGTAGTGTGAGCCAGAATTCGCACAGTGTATATGTCATCACGATCCCATCGCCAGGGTGCTATTGGCCTCACGATAATTGGACCACTGAACGACCGCACTAGGCAGCATAAAGGGCCTCAGAGTCAGTTGTTTTCCAAAACGACTGTCATTTTGCTCATGCTTATTTAAAAGTCCTGTCCTTGTTAGCCATATACACCAACATATAATATCTTCTCAACTACACCGATCGCATAATCAATCTTGAATAGACTCAAGTACCTTGAGGACCTTGCCAGCCAGAGAGACTGTAGAGATTAGTCATCATATATTTACTCTTGCGAGGAGGAACACAAAAACGGTAGAGAAGTTGGCAACGTACCATCGGTGCCGGTGCTGTCGGGCTCAACATGGGCGCTCTTGACCTTGCCATCCTCGATGACGAGTGCGTACCGCTTGGAACGGTGGTTGCCGAAGAAGGCAGAGGCGTCAAAGTCCAGATCCAGGGCCTTGGTAAACTCGCCGGCCGGGTCACCCAGGAAGCGGATCTATTGTGTCAGTATTGTGTGGTTTATATATTCAAAGTAGAACATTCTTACCTTGGAGTCCTTGGTAGGGTCCATAGCATCGGCCCAGGCCTTCATCCTGTGGGTGTCAGTACTACTGAGTAGCTTATATTCGTGTCGAGGGTCAAGATTGCGGCATAGCTGATAGAACGTACACAAACGCATCGTTGACAGAGACAACAAAGACCTGGCCAGCCTCCTTGAGCTTCGGGTGCGTAATGTACGACGGGACGTGAGTCTGCGAGCAGCCACCAGAAAAAGCACCAGGCACACCGACAATGATACCGTCACCGTTCTTAAACTCCTCGGCCAGGTTGACCTTGTTGCCGGGGCTGTCCTCGACAAGGACCTCGAGGTCGGGCACCTCCTGGCCGACCTTGACAAAGACAGGGCGGCTGGCGTGGAAGCAGCGGACAGAGGCCGTGGTGAAAGCCACACGGGGCATGGCAACCGAGGCGGCGCGGGCCGCAAAGGCGGTCTGCCTGAACAAGCGGGAGGCCATTTCTGATGAGATTGTGTTGGTAGAGACTGTAAAATATAATACGAATGTACGATGTGTAGTTTGATTTTCAGATATTAAAAGTCCAGTAAATGGGAGAGCTTTCTTTTCCTTAGGGTCAATGACGTTTGAAAGTGTGGAGGTTGGAGGGGGGGGTGGAAGCGAAATTGGCCAATGAGGGGTGGCGGAGCAGCTTGAGCTCTCCATTTGATCCAGCCTGTGTCGGCCAGCCAGGTACACGAAGCTACCACGGTGCTTTTCTACTGCAAGTGCCATTATCCTGCAGAGTATAGAGATTAGTCTCGGTCCTCGGAGTGTGGAGTGGCGAGGCTGTACGACGGTCACAATGGCACGCAAAGAAAACGTCACAGCTATATTCGACTGTACTCCCACAATTTAGTAGCAATATAAACAGGGTGTCCGTTGCATCATTTGGATAAAATCATAATTTCACTAACATCGAAAGATGTTCTCAGATTGCATGTAGTTTCATCGCTATTGCTCATAAATCGTACGGCCGGGAGCCAGTATATCTTGTTCACATAGCAGCCTATATACTAGCATAATCGCATATGCGCATGCTTGCATATACAGCATACTCTTACTCAAGACTCGACCTCCTTGTCGACTGCCTGGGCGAGTAGCTGGTGTGTCCGCTCAATGAGGCTCTCGGTCTCATCCTCCCCTTCTTTCAAGCCGGTGACGGCAATAATCTTGTCTTTTGACTTTTTGCCATGAAAAACCTCGATTCTTGACTTTGGAATATCAAGTGCCTGTGAATAGTCAGTGTCACCGCTTCAAGATAAAGGAACTAGGCGGGGGTGGAGGGGGCGCAAACATACCCTGTGCAGCACATTGATGACCGCCTTGTTGGCCTCACCGTTGCGTGGAGGAGCAGCGACACAAATCTCAACTGCATCATCTGTCACAGCTGTCACGCCTTCGCGCATCTTGCTTGTTCGCGGCCGCACGTGGCACAGCACAAACAGTGTGCCGGTAGCCGACGCGCGCGCGTGGGAAACGTATCGAAGAACAGCAGCCATATATGAAGATGTATGAACAAATATGGAAAAATGTCTTAAGCGCTGCTTAGCATGTTGGTAGTGCTGAATGTGTCGTTGTTGCTGCTAATATTTGTGGTACTTGGAGCGCTGAGACCATCATTTATGTTTGATTGATTTCGCTTATAACACATATTGACGATGGAGAAATCGACTAAGCGGATATGCAACTATCCGGGTCTCTAAGCTAGCAGGCCCCGAGGCGCATCGCAGCGGTGGTCGAGTCTCATAGAAACATGAGACAGGCCATTATAACATGGCAAATCGTTAATCTACCGAACGCCGCGCCCACGTGCCCTCGCCAGCCCACTAGGCCGCGTGCCGCGGGTGCTTGCTGTTCCGCGGGTGTTGGTTACGCCCCGACCCGCACGCCGAGCCGTTGTCGTTCCACGTCCAGGCGCAGGGGCAAATCCATGCCCGCCAATGCCACGCCCTCCACGTGCAGCACGTCCTACCCGAGGGGTCTGGGTCCGAGTTGCGTTCCTTGAAACTGTTGCGGGGGGGTTGTCGATGAAAGATGTGTCGGTTGTCCTGACGGTGTTAGTAGAGGTCTCGGCTTGAAGGCATCCTAACAGCTGAATTCTCACATGAAGGTGGTGTCGCCGTCCAGATCCCCACCTCTCTCGGTTCGTCGAAGGCCTTTATTTTAATTAGTGTACACCTTAAGAACGCGTGAAGGGTCGTGCGATTGCTCACCTCCAGGGGTGCCCGTTGCCGCACGCTCTGCTGCTGCTGCTTCCTCTCTCTGCTTGGCTCTTCTAAACGATTCAGATACAGGGCCCTATCGCATTTAGCAGTTGTACACAAGTACTCTATTTATGCCACACAAACATAATGGCACACCCACCTCTGGAAAATCGACGCAGTATGCATTCATATTTAGGCCATAGAGGAAGCTGGCAAAGCTCTCGCTAAAACGCGCCAGGCTTTCGTGCATCAGCTGAAAGTGCATCATGTTTGCTTCGAGGTCGGTCATGGCATCGGCCAGCTCGGCAAAGGCAGGCTCAAAGGCGTTTAGAGGAAACGGTGCGTCACCGATGACACTTTCGCGCGCAGATTCCCGGAAAGACGACCGCGACGACGGCCGAAGCGGTGTGGTTGGGCGCGATGTACGACTGCGGGATGTCGACCGCTGCCTAGCTGACGATCCATATGGCGTAGTCGACATTGTTGCAGTTATGTCGTTGTCGTGGTTTGGTGTGGTGTTGTAGTTGTGACTTATTCTCTGCCGTGCTTGGGTTTGTTGACTTGGGCTCGCTTAAGTGCATGGCGGGGTGCGCGTCTTGACGCGCTCTCATACCTATCGATAGTGGGCCACCATGAAGACAGAGCCTTATCTTATCTTATTATATGCTACAACCCAAACGAGACAGCTATCATAAGATAATATTCTCGAGGCCGCGAGCACGTGCCCTGATGCCGCTTATCGATGCGCATAATACTATATACTACACGCTAGACTACAGTGCAGATGGCAATTTGATCGGAAACAAAGCCCCTGAAGGAGCCAACACTAGCGTCGTCAGCAAGGTACCCAGCCTCAACGGCACGCCATGGTATCCTCGATTTCCTCCTCGATTGTGATGATGTCCCTACCCTATCCCTCGGATCGCCGGCGAGGCGCAGGAGGCCACTGACAACGATATCAGACATATATGCTTCTTCTATGCCCGGTTGGGTGATTTGTCTTGATTAAATACTAGTTTTATATGATTATTTTACTATCTGTTGTCGTGTTGCCAAAGTCAACACAATGTGAGATGCTTGGCATAGGCCGGATGCCCCGGCGTATACAGTCGGCCGTTCTGCTCCTTTGCAAGCCTTGCTGTGCTCTTGCCCTTTCTCATGTATCTAGTTAAACTTCCTTTCTTACATAATATACCGCCTGGAAATTACACGGTGGGAAAGAGCACCGAATACCGCTGTTTTTCTGTCAATCGCACTTTCCATAAGACCCCATTGTTTTCCTCATATGTGGTCACGAGATACCAAGACATTGACAAACTTAGTAATACTCCCCCCCCCCTCCCCAGCGTTAGTAGTCTAGCTATCTCGCATACACTCAATCTGACATCATCCCGGGGTAAGAAACAGCCACATCCAGCCAACAAACACCCTCCCATCGCCACTTAAGAAGACTGCCGTTCCTTACCCCAGGAACTGGAGCTAAAATACAAGGTCGGTCAGTCTTTTTGTTCCCTTTGAGAGGTCACTTTGTACCTGGGTGACCATTTCGCAGTCGTCGTCTTGCATCTCCTCCTCTCCTCCTCCTAGGCTTTACCCCCTCTTCCTTTTCTGATTTCTGATCCCATTTCTGCCTCGAGTACAGCGTGTCGCATTTTTGTCGCAATCTTGCCAAGATACATTGGCATACCCATTGGCTCTGTAGCCAATTCCGTTATTGTGCCTGCGCTGTCGCATTCCCCTTTATACCTCCACACGATTTTTACTGCACCCCAAAGTAGTCAATTCTCTCTTCTTGTCACCAACTAACACGCACTACAGCCCAGAAGCAGTTGTCCTCATACCTATGAGGTGTTTGTCGCGCGCTCTCCGAACAACGTCGATTGGAATTCACCCCTGTACCCGAGCTCTGCCTTGCGCGCCGGTACTTCGACAGTTCAACGGCGCTTCTTTGTCGACTGCCTCCCACTCAGCTGTGTCTTCTTGCAAGCCGACTCGCCCCCTCAAAGCGTCCACAGCCACCGTTGGTCTCGTCGCAGCTACATCCTTTGCACTCAGCGCATCCGCGTACTATTTTTTCTCTGCCTCCGAGCCCGCCCCAAGTCAATCCCAAACCAGCACACCTCTCGTCAAAAAAACAACATCCAACCCCGAACTCGATTTAACCGACGGAATGGCTACTGAACTCGCTGCCGGCCGTATCGGCAACCTGACGGCAGAGCAGGAGGAGAAGCTGCGCCAAATGTGGGCTGCCATGTTCCGTGTGTATCAGTTTGATGTGTCTTCTGTTGAAGGTGCAGACGCTGCCGACGCTGCCGACGATGAAGGTGCCGAGAACGAGGCCCTCGAGTCTGTGGCATCGACAACAGCAGCCGCTGACGGCAAGAAGAAAGAGAAAAAGAAGCGTAGTCTCTTCAAGAGATCTAAGAAAGATGCAAAAGACAGCAAGGACGATGACTCGGTCGCAGCAGTGACCAAGGCTGTCGGCACTGTTGACCTTGCTGCTGTGAGTGAGGATGACAAATACGGCCAGGGCAAGCAGTTCCAGGAGGCTTTGACCAGCCTGAGCCCCGAGACTATTCGATCTACCGTCTGGAGCATGGTCAAGCATGACCACCCTGACGCCCTTGTTCTTCGGTTCCTGCGTGCGCGCAAGTGGGATGTTGATAAGGCTCTGGTTATGCTTGTTTCGACCATGCACTGGCGGTCTCAAGAGATGCACGTCGACGATGACATTATGCTCAAGGGTGAGGCTGGCGCCGTGGCGGATGCGGCATCGTCGGCAGATGAGAAGGCCAAAACTGTGGGCGAAGACTTTTTAGCACAGATGCGGATGGGCAAGAGCTATTTACACGGCACAGACAAGAAGGGTCGGCCAATTTGCATTGTGCGGGTACGTCTGCACCATCAGGGCGACCAGGTCGAAGAGAGCGTTGAGCGGTGCACCGTATACACGATTGAAACTGCACGTATGACGTTGCAGCCACCTGTGGACACTGCAACGATCATTTTTGACATGTCTGGTTTCTCGCTGGCCAATATGGTGAGTATTTGCTGAGCATGCAATCAATATGTTTGAATTGTTGTCTTACTAACGTTATGTAGGACTATTCTCCCGTCAAGTTTATGATCAAGTGCTTCGAGGCAAACTATCCCGAGTGTCTGGGCGCCGTTCTGGTGCACAGGTCGCCATGGATTTTCCAGGGTATGTCAATTTTTCTCATGTCCCTTTCCCTCTTTTCCCTATTTCCCAAAGGGAGGAACCCGTCACATTCACTAACAAGTCAGGCATTTGGCGTGTTATTCGTGGCTGGCTCGACCCTGTGGTGGCAGGCAAGGTGCACTTCACAAACAGCGTGAAGGATTTGGAAGGGTTTATTGCCAAGGACCATATTATCAAGGAGCTGGGCGGTGACGAGGACTGGGAATACAGGTTCGTGGAGCCGGAACCGGGTGAAAATGATAAGATGAAGGACACTGCGACTCGTGACAAGCTGCTAGCTGAGCGCGAGAAGCTGTTCCGCGAGTACGAAGAGGCGACGGCACGCTGGGTGCTGAACCCGGCCACCGACGCCGAGCAGGCCAAGGCTGTGCGTGCCGAGCGCGATGGGATTGCTGCTAAGCTGCGCGACGACTACTGGGTCCTCGACCCCTACGTGCGTGCTCGCTCCGTCTACGACCGCACGGGCATGATGCAGGCTGGCGGCAAGGTTGATTTTTATGCGCCCTTTACCAAGGACGAGATCACGCAGACCAACGGTAACGGTGTGGCACAGTCTGATGTGGAGTAAGGACAGAGCCGCATATTGTGTGAGTGGCTCTGCGCATGGTCCGTGAATATCGACTGTTGTCTTTCTTCTTGGCTTGTGCTGTTACATCGTTGCGGCTTGCTGTTACTGCCAGAGTGTGAGGCTGGGTGGCAACTACATATGCTTTGGTCGGGCGGTGTTGTGGCAAAAGGCTACGGTTATAGTATTAGTTTAATCTCTTTTTTTTCACCTTTGTATCTTTTGTTTTTCGGTTGTTGCCCTTCCGAGCTTCGCAGCTTATGCGAGCACAGTACATATAAATACAACATAGATGTATGACCATGCCCTTCCAAAATATATAGTGTTCAACAGTGTGACTCTGTACGGCGTCTTGAGACATATGATTTTATTGTCTACCGATGGTTAACACAACGCCTTCGTCCATTCACAGTGTAATATGTGATTGTTTACCGGTTTGCCCGTAATCATATTCTCCATCACCATTGCCCCCTACTCCTTGACTCCACAAACCCAGTATTCTACAACAGGCCATAGGCGGTATATACTAAGCCTTCATACAACTGATCGAGGTCATTAGATGCGCGGCTTGAGATCCTCGAACAAGGTCTTGAGCTTGTCCATGTCGGTCTTTTGCTGGGGCCAGGCGACACCAAGGCCCTGTTCTTCGTCGGGCTTGGGGATCTATAGTGTTAGTCGTCGAGAGGCTATGACAGTTGCAAACATTTGATGAAGACTTACCATGTGGAAGTGAACATGGTCGACCTCCTGATGAGCAAGACGGCCGTTGTTCTGGAGAATGTTGTAGTTCTCGGCACCAACGGCCTTGGCCAGCTTCTTGGCAACGGGCTGGATTTTTCAGTCAGTCATGCTCCTACTGTATGAGAGTGCACGGGATAATTAGCGACAAGGAGCACTCACGAGAAGTTCAGAGAGGTGCTCGTCGGGAATGTCGAGGAGCTTCTCGCCGTGGTACTTGGGGATGACCAGCTGGTTGGTGTTAGCTTCTGGTCTGTGGATTTCTGTCATTGGAATACTTACAGCGTGGCCCCGGCTAAGGGGGTTGATGTCGAGGAATGCGAGGGTCTTGTCAGACTCGAAGAGCTTGAAGCATGGGATCTCGCCTGTTGTTTCAGTGCTTGTCTATGTTATGTTGTGTGTAGATGTGTAGCTTGTGGTTGGACACAGACACCTGCAGGTTGCTTTAGGCAAGTAGCCCATTCTCAGTAAGTCACTCTTCGTGACTCTGGTGAGGGCACTGCAGACGTATATCACCGATGGCTCGACCTTCACTCAGCGTTCTCCTGACTTTGGTGTACTCCCCAGCTGTTGTGATCTTTTTCACGGCCGTTACTATACCACTTACCCTTGATGATTTTGCAGAAAATGCAGGCAGGAACGCTGTTCATGATTGCGATTGTTGTGGTTGGTGGTTAGAAGTTGGTGGTTCGTTTGCTTGAGTATGCGGCAGCAACAATTTGTCAGTGAAGCTCAAAGATGGCTTTGGCAATTGATAGCAGCTGTCGGCAGAATGGGTATGAAGACTTGGGATATGAGAGCGGAGGTAAGTCACTGTTACCGCGAGCTGCTTACCCCGCCGAGTTAGCTGCGATGTTTATGTAATGCAGGCAGTTGTCGGCGAATATCTAAGAGCTCGTCATTAAAAAGCCGAGTATTCCCCTTGTTTGGGTTTTACCCGGACGTCAATTAGTAAATTTTATGAAAATGTGTGATTTTGACATCAATGAGTTTATCTCTAGTCCAGTACAGAGTTCAATGCTTGTAATCTATAATTATGTAAGTATAAAACCCGAAGGACAGAAGAAATTAAGAGATAACCTAAACATTCAAAATCAGACATATAAATTAGCAATGAAAACATATATAAATCAAGCAGAAAATAATAGACAACCCCCCCCCCCCCACCCCAATAATATAATAGTATATCAATCAGGGATGTTAAAAAAAAAAGAAAAAAAAAAGACAAAACACAAAAAATACGGCAAAAAGTGAATCGAATCCATCGGATACGAAGATTGGGTGCCAAAGATTATAGAGTGGAGTTTGTTGGGCCGTCCCACGGTCATCTCTGGTAAAAGGCAAGAGGTGAGTTCGCTAGGATAGTCCCACTCCAATTAGAAAACGGTCTCTTGTAGGGTTTATATACCATGGTTGCATGACAAGCCCCACAAGCGGCTGCAGGTTTATATGTATTTTTCTCGTAGCCTATTCTAGTCAAGCAGTATTATGCGCAACACGCCACAGTGCAACATCGCTGACCCCGCCATCTGTCGTGCCTTGCTTGCAGCGCTGCACACTTCGTCATCGCTGCAGCAGCTTCTGTAGACACGTCGTGCCGTCCAAGGCTGTGCCGCTGCCATACTGTTACGACCTGCTCCCTCACATATCTCGTCACACCAGCACTGTCCAACTTGAGAAGACAGCCACCTCTATATTCCAGGCAGTCGTAGTGTTTGTATAGTAGTATACTCGACCCACCACCCGTCTGCGATATTCTCCGCATCGTCATATTAACTATCTATCCTCTCCATCTACATCGTTGAACTCATATATCTTCATTAAAGCGTACCTCTCTCAAAGCAAACGACACACCACACTCAACAACCATGGCATCTAACAAGTTCACGTCTATCCCTCTCTTTGGAGGCGCCATTGTCGTTGATTTGCCCAATAATTTTGCCGACGTGAGGTGCGTAGATCATGCTCCCTTGCACTCCTCAAGAACCCCGAGGAAGATCCTGTGACCTGCGACCTGCAAACTGCTAACGTATACAGCAAACTCCGCCAGGTTCCGGACAACCAGGAGGTCTACATCGACAAGGACGGCTTCTCCAGCATCATCTTCGAGATATGTGAGCGCGTAGGTCCTGCCGGCAGCTCGGCTGAGATCGACGGCACGGCGCTGTCAACACACCTCGAAGAGCTGGTCGGCGACGAAAAGGATACAGTGCGTGTCTGGAACTCGACCGACACCGAATTCAGCGAGCTGCCCAAGAACACACCCACCTATTCCGTCCTTGCCACCCAGACGCCTCGGCCCGAGACAAAAGCCACAGCAACAGCTGCCAACAACGCCTCCGATTTTACAGCCATTATCCTGACCCTAGTGCGTCTGGAGAAAGAGGCGACAGATATCCTCATCACCATCAACGTGCCACACATAAAGGGCGAGTATGACGAGGACGACATCGACCTTGAGCTCGGTAAGCAGGGCAAACTTATTGGTGATGCAGTCGAGTACGCCTCGCGCATCTGGTCCACCTTTGAGGTCAAGGACTGGAAGTTGTTCAATGAGGCCTAGCTGGAACAGAGCAGGAGGTAGATATGCATGGATAGTCTGGTTTTTATGGCATATGCCAATTTCTCGTTAGTACAAAATTAAAATTAAAATCAAAATGTTTATTGTTCGGCTCCTTGTTTGATTCTCGAATAAGTTCTTGATTTGAGTGTCTGATTTGATTTGATGAATCAACTGATTCGTTTATTTAATACATCGACGATACGTTAAGTTACTCATTACTTGGTTGCTTGTTCAGATACAATAACTCCCTGCCCTAGGTTTAGATCAACAAGTGCCTTGTCTAGCTGGTCCATGCCCTCCGAGTCCACAGCCTCAGCGGCATTGACTGCATTTCCAAGTCTGGCTAGTTTTAGCTTCTTTGCCTCGGACCACCTGTTGGCAACAAGTCTCATGATGTCCTTCTGTGGGCTGTTGGGATTCTCTCGCCGCACGATTGCCATGTGCTCCTTCATATACTTTTGGTACTCCGACGGCCCTGGTGTTGCTCCAAACCCGCTTCCAGTTCTGGCACCATTCGCGCCGGCTGCCTTTGCACCTACACCGCGTGGCGTCGGCTTGGTCTGCTTCAACATACCCTTGCATGCACCACAACGATGCCGATCCGGGTCAATGCTCTTGGAGTGCCGCTTAAATTCCGTGGCACATGCCTCGCATGTCCACACATACTTGAATTCAATCTCGTAAGAATGCTTCGTCGTCACCTGGATACCCCGGTCACCAAAGTGCTGCGAGCACTGTGCTGCCCACGCCTTGAATTCCTTGCCGTGCGGATTTCCAGTGATACCGCTGACCATGAAGTTGGCCAAGTGGCAAAACTCGTGTGCAATAACGTTCAGCAGGCGGTGCTCGTCGTCGATAACCTTCTCGGCCAGCTCGATAGATGCATGGTGCAGCACTCGCGTGGCCTGAGATGGAGACGGTCTGTTTGCTGCGCTGGCTGTCGAGTCATCGTCGTCAATCACGATCGTGCTGGCCACTTTTGGCCGCAAAGTTTCGCGCCGCCAGTTGGCCCGCCCGGCTGTAGTGTTGAGCTTGTTGGTCCAGTTAATGCGGACACCACCCGTTGCAGCTGCAAGCCGGCTCAGTTCGCCTTTAGTGATCGTGGTGTCGAGCTCAGCCAAGAACTTCTCTGCCATGTCGTGCTTTGCCTTTTGAAACTGCTTCTTGACTACCCTTTCCTTGGCTGTCAGGGTCATCTTCTTTACCGGCGACGTCATAGCACCAGTGCTACTGTTCAGAGAGGTTTCGTCAAATACAGATGCACTTGTCGTCGTCTTCGTTGACCCTGATGTAGATTTTGTCTCGGGTTTCTTGTTGTTCCTGCTGATACCAGGATCAAACAGCAATTTTCGTGGTGAGTGCTCCGTGTTCCAGTCGTCTACAACTGTCTGATCCCAAAATGCATCCGTGTTAGGGCGGTGTGGTGTCTGCGGGATCCGAGGCAGCTTTTTGGTTGGTGATAAGAGTCCAGACGACTTTGCAGTTATAGGCTTGCTAGTTTCATCTGGAGGTGTATTTGACTGGCCGGTACGTTCTGTCTTGGCGGCCTGGCCCGTAGATGGCTGCTCGTGGAAGGACTCCTCGGCGGAGAAGAACATGGAGCTTTCCTCCTCTTTGTACATGTTTGGCGTTCCCTTTGGTTGCTTCGGTATGACGACCGTGTCGCGTGTGGATGTTTTGATGTCTGGCTTGCGCCTCGGGGATGGCCGAGCAAAATAGTCGTCTAGAGAGCCAGCAGAGAAGTCGCCATCTGAGAAGGAAGAATCCTGGAATTCTGATGCGTCGCTTTCGCTATCACTTTGCGTTTCCGACTCGGTCCCAGAATCAATGCTGGTCTCCATGTTGCTCCCAGGTTTGTTAACTGCTACAATGCTGTTTGTGTTGTTTGTGTCGGTGGCACTGCTCCCTTCCATTTCGGCTGGATCATCCGCGTCGCTATGGCCAAGAGTGGCTTTCTTGATGGCTCTTTTTCGAATGCTGGGTTTCCGCCGATTGGAAATGGCGTCCTCAACCTCATCATCGATGCCGTCGCCCTCCAGCGTAACATCCTCCAGAACAGAGGCTTCCTCCGTCGAGAGCTCCCCGGATTCATCTGCTGGGATGTCTGAGACACGCCTTGACTTTCTCAATCTCAACTCAATGCGGGGTCTGGCGCTCTTGGACCGTCTAGGTTCTGGCGATGTGTCGAATGGCAAGTCAATTTCTGGGACTGAGGCTATCTTTCCGGACTTGCCGGCCGGCGTCTTTTCTCCCCACGGGCGAAGAAGAGTAGCATCGTTGCCGAGGTTGCCCAGTTTTCTCCGACGAGTAGCTGTTCTTGGGGCTGGCGTTGTCGATTCGTTTGTCTGTTGGAACCTGGACAGCCTAGGCGTTTTTGCAACAAGCTGTTGTTGGGCTTCTCCTAGAGACTTGGTCTTGATCGAGGCGGGAGGCGATAGCCGTAAAGATGAGAAGCTATCAATGTCGTCATCACTGTCGACAATGATCCGGCGACGAGCCATGGCGTCAATTTGGTGCTTGAGACAGAGTGTCGCTTTTTGCTGGGGTGAGGAAGCAAGGCTTTGGCAGCTTGTTAGCTTCAGAGGATAGTGTAGGCACGCAGTAACACCAAAAACATCGTAGCTATTGTAATACTGGGAACATTGCTACGAAGGATAATGTAAGGATTATGGGCATATTTTTGAGTGTGGTTGGCATAGCAACATATCACATGGAGTCCCGATCCACGTGACAAGACATTGCTACGATAGAACCAACAGTTGAGGTGGGCGCCGTTAAAGGAAACGCGTTTCACTGGGGCTGACATAATCAAGAGACTTGTCGCAAGCTGCAAGTGGTAAGCTGCAAGAGGCAAAGTAGCATGAGCCTCTTGATCTATCTTCTGGTCCTGGGATTAAGTGTTTTGATTTGACGGGGTGCGGAGTATTGCGACATACAGCGTGGAGTAATAGCAGGTATGTTTGTAGTAGATAGCTACTCTATAAGTCTACGTGCAATAACTTACTTCATGTATCAGGCATCGTTGAGAGACAGAGAGGGCAGATAGTCAAGAAGAGGCTAGGGAGCTTGAGATGTGTTCTTCAAATCTGCGACATATGATATGGAGTATTATCTAGTTACAGGCTACGTAAGATGACAAGTTAGAGTAGGTGTTATTTTTGGCATCTATCTTAGAGACTAAACAGATTGTGATATTTTTAATGTTGCTTGTATCTAAGCATCTAATGTGTCTGATCCTCGGTAAGTATATATTAGGCCGGGCATCTTGAAGTGGCTGACTGGGCACTAAAGCATAATGTGTAGCAATATGGCGTAGTGCGTGCTACGTAAGAGGCAAGGAAAGAATACAAAAGAACTCTGACAAAGAGTCAGGAAAGAAGTATACGAGACAAAGCAAGTATTGGCAGCGTGGCCGAAAGCAAGGCGGACAAGTGCATATCTATACCACTGATTGATATCCATTGAGTTCATGTCAGCATACATACACGAGCTACTTACATCAGCCCTGGTCACTGTTGACATACAAATAAGCGACGCATCTATTCTACCAAAGAATGGCATTACAAATGTACAATGGCGGTAGCAATGTGTATTATTAGAATGGTATTGCATCGCACGATTAGGAGTTTGATTAAGCGTACGCAAAAGTGAATTATCTGAAATTGGCTTACAGAGTGTGCCGAAGATCCCGGGCCGAAATACCACTTTAATCGTGCAGTGACAAGTACGAAGATGTAAAAATGGTAAATTGATACAGAAACAAATGAAGATTGATATCGCTAGTTTGTCTATTGGCAAAGATTGATCAGCTGTGAGGTTAATCAGCATTGTCATTGTGGCTTTGGGAGGTACAGTAAGAGGACTTGGATCTGCGAATTAAAAGCTGGCCGTGCTCTGGACGCGTCCTTTTCGTGTCATTGTATCTTAATCCGTTTGTGGAGGGGCATTGCAGCGGATGGATGGGAGATTGGATAGAGATTGGATAGAGATAGAGAGAAAATAGTAATGACCTTGTTCCGTTGTTGAATACTCCATGGATATGATGATCGAGCTGTAATGCTTTGTATTACAAACAGGTTCAGTCGAATGCGCATATATTTTTGTAAGGTAGTTGAGGATTCGGAGAGATTGAAAGCGATAGTCGTAGGACACATCGGAGATCCTGGTTCGCCAGGATAGACTGGCATAAGGGATATAGTAACAAGTTTCAAAGCAAGTTCGAGTACGGGATCACGGACGGTAATTGATGCATATTGTTGGTATATTCTATATTTGGGCATATTCTAAGGTTTATTACGGTCATATGAGGACAATATTGTTCGCAACAACAGTGATGCCACGAAATATCATTTATATGCATATACTCAGTATGGTCATTGCAAGCATCGTCAGGTATTGCTTGATGGGGCTACCCAGTAGAAGGATTGGAAAACACAGAATAAAGCACTGATATGAAGTGGCTGGGGGACCTCTCGATACAAGAGGCATGCGTATGTCTGCTTAGTATGGAACGTGATGTGATTAGACTACTTGGTTGCTTATTTGATATGGAAGGATTGCTCCGTTGGATCGAGTAAGGCAAATAACGAGAACCTGCTGAATCCAACTTGGAACAACAATTGCGGCGAATACTCATAAAAAGTAGATCTGTCCTCCCCTCATACACTTTGTAAGACATAAATTGACTGGATAGAGTTTCTCTCTCTTTGTCTCCCTCCCTCCCTAGTGCTTTATCAAACTACCAACTTGTGAGTTCTTTCTCTAATGTCCTGCGGTTGCACAGCTGAAGATGGCTGGCTGCCTCCCTACGGCCCTCCACGACTTCAGTTACCTCCACGGCCTGTATGGCTTTGGCGGTAGTAAGTGTGCGTTACCAAGCCGGTATTAGCATTAAACCAGACAAATAAAGACACACAAATATTACTCGCAAAGATTACCACACCAGTTTTCACAACCAGTATCTTTTTTGATGGAGACTAGAAGCATTAATTATCGTCACTGATAATCCCACCCTTGTCGTATCTCTGATTCTTGGTTCCAGAACCTGATTTACTCGATGTCGGCTTCCCTGCTCTTACTTTACCTTGTATCTTATATGTAGTTATTTGGAGACAGCAGCATACTTTTGACGACTGATTTTGTGAGCAGATACTCAGTAATCGCAAACCTAAAAACCCTAAATTCAGTAGGAAGACTGGTGGTTCCATGGTGCTTTGGCCAATATATATAGGTTCTTTTATCAAGCTCTAAATCATATTTCCTGTTTGATATCTTAACATTTATGTTCTACCTTTTAGTTGATAAGCTCTAGTGAAAACTAGCTCATCGCTTTGGTCCGGTTCACTGCTTATCCGTTCAATATCTACATGTAGTTTTTCCCAGTTAAGAACCCTCTTAGAGGTGTTGCTGGGTGGGTGCGTGGCAAAGTCGTGGTTGCAAGCCTGCTTCGCGACAAGAAAGACAAAAAAAGGACGAAAAGACCGATGCTATACTGCTATTGAGACACACTCGCAGACTTGACCCAGTCGCGGGACGGCTAGTCTCACGTACCTTACATGCTTGGGCGGGATTTTAGGAATGTGGCCAAACAACACGTCAACAGCAGGTTGGGCTAATAAGGCTTATTGACGATAAGGACATGTCTTGTATCTTTTTGTCTCAACCCAAAAGTCGACATAAACGGAAAGTGTATTACCCTGGGGATAGGTGAGGAGGAATTGTGTGGTAGACGTCTCTATTGCCGCAAGATATAGTCCAAGTCAGCAATGCGGTTAAGCCTTAGATTTTTTCTTCTTTTTCATTCTCAAACGCAAGACCCTCGACGCAACAAAGAAACAACTGTCAACAGTTGCGAGCAGAATTACCCTAGCGTCAACAATTCAGTATACAGAATAAAGAAAAGAATCAGCGACAGGGAAACGAATGGACGAAAACCATAAAGATTCACGCCATCAACTGTCCCGTTGCCACCCGTGTTTGCGTCAACCTACTGCATGTCGAAGATACCGCTACGGACCATTTCAACTCACGCCGTATTTCCGTGGATTGGGGTGCACTGTACAAGTGGCACTTGTACAAGTAGCATACCAGCCAATGCGAAGAACAAAGGACGAAAAACGAAGAAAAATAAACGATGACCGTCGTCATGCGTGCCACTCATACACTCGACTATATAGCTTCTTCTAGTAGCATGCCTGAATGTAAGGTATTCGAAGACTAATGCTACTGTGCCCAAAGGCGGTCCCATATACAATAATCACTGGATATTTTCATTTCTTCGGTTCGCTTACTTTGTAAGATACCTCTGTAACAAGTCACTGCCTATATTACAGCATCGCCACAAAAAGCCCCTCGCTATTCAGCAGCCAGCGAACCACTGCCAGCCCATTAGCCTGCTAGCTTACTCGCTCACATCCTCCCCTTGTTTCCACATTGTTTCCACATTGCTCCATCTCGTTGGCGTGTCGTACTTTTATGGTTGCGCGTTCCCCTGTCCCTTCCGAGCCTCCTTTCGACTTCTTCCCACTTGTTGTTTTCCAGCCTATACCCACTCCCTACCCCGAAGCCCCTTATCCAGCACAGTATATATAGTACACATACCACACACTGTATTTACCTCACTGTACATCAAACTGCGCTCTTGCTGCAGGCTGGCAAAAGTCCCATAATGTACCCCTGGACCCACAGACCCACCATACTCAGCTATGTGGACCTATAGCAGGTGGGTCACGACCAGCCCCTGTAGTATGCATCTGATTCTGGACCTGCTATTACGTCGTAACAAAGATACACCAGTCTGCCGGCCTATCCTGTGAGTGAGATAATATGTAAGATATCTTATGTCAGTGTAGTGCATTCTAATTTTAAACGCGCTACTTGTCTTCCGCAAAACCAGGCATAAATACACTACAGGCCCAATCTAACTCGCCAGCTGCTGTTTCACGCCCTGTGCAGTCTAAACTTAGCACCACCTACAGCTTCTGCAGCCCGCCCTGTCCATGTAGAACCTGCCCTAGTCGCCTCTCTACCCCCTTTAGCGGCGTGCTAGTTCTGGTTTTGTGGACCAGCGCTGTGCTTTACCCCTTTTCCTTCTCATTTTTCTCTCATTCTTCTTCTTTCCGTTTATTTTAGACATGTATAATTGGTATTCATTCGACTCAGCTGGTGTCTATCGTCCCTGCCTCTATGCCCGTCGCGTTATATTTTTCTGCACGCTGTTGCTTTCCTGCGTCGTCATGCCTGACACATAAATTATCGCCCCTTCCCTCTGCCGCTCCCTGTACACCCGCCAGCCACCTACTATGGTTGTACAGTGCATTTTTCTTTACTTCTGCATGACAACCGGCTTCTATCTTTCTCAATGCTTTGGTGCACGCTCGCTCCTTCCCATGGCCCCATATTGCGTACCCCATACGCCGTAGAAACCTGTAGTCTATGATACATAATACGCAGTACTTTCAGTATCGTCCATTCCGTGCCTAGCGAGCGAATCCCTTGTATCAGGGTATCTTACATAGTTACTGATTCTCACCGCACATCACCCTGACACCCTGGAATAGGACTGCCTCTCCTAACTAATGCTCCACGCCATTCCGCCCTCTCCCTCTGCCCCAGCCCCTTTCGATGTCTCTCTGTCTCTAGATCAGGTCCTATCAAGATACAGTGCAGAATACTTTGGCAACCCGACGAACGAGGCAAGAAGCTAAAAGGCTGCCAGTCGTTCTTTCCCCACTGCCCTTGTTCGCCCCTTCCCAATTCGTTCTTCCCCTGGCATCCACACCCCCAAGTCCGTCCTGCATACTGTGCCTGGCTTGACCACGTCCACTCCCACTCTGCCTCTCTGCCGTCGTGATTCTTTTCTCCTTTTTATTTTCCCTTTTTATTTTTCCTTCTTCTTCTCATCTCCTGCCATCTTCTCTTACTCCCTCCCTTCCCCTTTCTTTCTCTTCTCTATTTTGTCCCGTAACCTTCTTTCCCTCCTCCGCCCCGTCACTCGCTCATCAACGTCTTCACCTGCGGAGGACCCTTTACCTTTTCATCTGCTGTCCGTTTCCCTTTGATCGTCTTCAATTGTTTTTGGTCGTGTCTCTCGATCTAGAAGCAAGTGGTGACGACGCCATACAAGGCGACGAAACAAGTGGCATCACCAAGCTACAATCCTTCCAATTTCTATTACATGCGAAATCCGAATCATACGAATACTTTCGCTACCTTCGCTTCATCTACGGCATCGCGCCTTGCTTCACCCAATTTATAACACACTCTCGCTCTACTTGCGTAACTCTTATCTGCGTCTGCTGCATCGACCGACCGACGTCGACCGATTCCATCTGACGCTCACTTCTTATTCGTTGACCGCGCGGCCTGCATTCGTTTGTCTGTGTATCGACCGCCTGCCACTGGTTCACTTTTATGTGCAGATTGCTCTCACTGCTCTTCTACGCTTCTTAATCTCTGCTGTGGCCGGCCACAATTTCTTCATCTTTTTCTTTTCTTTGTTTTGAATATTATCAGCAGATTGTCTTGATATCGACTTCGCTCTTCGACTCGATTTCTTTTCATCTCCTCACTCTTTCCTGCGTCACCCCAGTAATTCTCAACATTCATGTGCCTGTAACTGGTAAGTTCTGCATAATTTCCAAGGCCCAGTCCCACCCCTCACCCAATCACATCCTTCGGCGCCACTCGGTTTCAAGCGGGTGCATCACCTCATGTCAACAAGCCTGCGAAACCTGTCCTAACATTGTTATATAGAAATCATTCAGTCAAAATGTCGGGATACAAAGGTCATAACGACTATGATCAGGGCCAGGGCCAGCATGCTGGTCAAGGGCACAATGATCAATATTACCAGGATGACCAGCAGGGTCAGTACTACGACCAGCATGACGGCTACGACCAAAACGCTGGTCATCAGCAACAGCACGCTGGTAATAATGGCGGCAATGCCAACCACAATGACGGTTACTACGACGAAGCGTGAGTAGTATTCATACTTGTTCCTCATTCTGCGAATGTAACCCGTGTTGTATGAACAAAGTTTGCTAACACACTTTTTCTTGAATCTCGCGTAGTGGCTACTACAACGCTGATACTAGCAACCCCTACCACCAGGATGGCGGTTACTACGAGAACCAGGACCAATACCAGGACGAGTACCATAACAATGGCGCCCAGGGTGGTAACGGATACTATGACCAGGGCTACGACCAGAATGATGGCTATGCCCAGGGTGGCCAGCACCGCCAGGGCTCCGAGGAGGATTCAGAGACCTTCAGTGACTTCACCATGCGTTCTGACATGGCACGGGCCACTGATATGGACTACTACGGCCGGGGCGACGAGCGCTACAATGGCTATAACGACGGCCAGGGAGCTCGTGGCTTCCGCCCTCCTTCGTCCCAGATCTCGTACGGCAACAACCGTTCCTCTGGTGCATCCACCCCCAACTACGGTCTTGACTATACCAATGTTCTGCCCGCTGGCCAGCGCTCGCGTGAGCCTTACCCGGCCTGGACCTCCGAGGCTCAGATCCCTCTGTCCAAGGAGGAGATTGAGGACATCTTCATGGATCTCTGCGCCAAGTTCGGTTTCCAACGTGACAGCATGCGCAACATGTACGATCATCTGATGACCCTGCTTGACTCTCGTGCCTCTCGCATGACGCCCAACCAGGCCCTGCTGTCGCTTCATGCCGACTACATTGGTGGCGAGAACGCCAACTACCGCAAGTGGTACTTTGCTGCCCATCTCGATCTAGACGATGCCGTCGGCTTCGCCAATATGAAGGATCGTGGCCTCAAGCGCAAGAAGAAGAAGAACAAGAAGGCCGACCCCAAGTCCGAGGATGAAGTTCTTGAGGATCTCGAGGGCGACCAGTCTTTGGAAGCCGCCGAGTACCGCTGGAAGACGCGCATGAACCGCATGTCTCAGCATGACCGTGCTCGCCAGCTGGCTTTGTACCTGCTGTGCTGGGGTGAAGCCAACCAAGTTCGCTACATGCCCGAGTGTCTCTGCTTTATTTTCAAGTGTGCCGATGACTACCTCAACAGCCCAGCCTGCCAGAACCAAGTCGAACCCGTTGAGGAGCTGACCTACCTCAACAACGTCATTACCCCTCTGTACAACTACTGCCGCGACCAGGGTTACGAGATTCTTAACGGAGTCTATATTCGTCGCGAACGTGATCATAATCGCATTGTTGGTTATGATGACTGCAACCAGCTGTTCTGGTACCCTGAGGGTATCGAGCGTATCGTCTTCGAGGACAAAACGAAGCTTGTCGATATCCCCCCTGCCGAACGTTATGTCAAGCTCCAGGACGTTGTTTGGAAGAAGTGCTTCTTCAAGACTTACAAAGAGACTCGTTCTTGGTTTCACCTGGTCACCAACTTCAACCGTATTTGGATCATTCACTTGACCATGTGGTGGTTTTACACTGCTTACAACGCTCCGACGCTTCTCGTTCCCAACTACGAGCAGCAGGTCAACAATCAACCTCCTGCTGCGGCCCAATGGTCCATTGTTGGTTTCGGTGGTGCCATTGCATCCTTCATCCAGATCGTCGCTACTCTAGCCGAGTGGGCCTACGTACCTCGCCGCTGGGCTGGTGCTCAGCACTTGACCAAGCGTCTCATCTTCGTCATCGTCATCTTCGTCCTCAACGTCGCTCCTGGTGTGTATGTGTTCATGCCCGAGGCGGATACTGCTGCTTATCTTAAGAAGCAGAAGTCCAAAATCGCCCTCGTTCTTGGCATTGTTCAATTCTTCTTTGCTTTGATCACCTTCCAGTTCTTTGCTATCATGCCACTTGGCGGCCTGTTCGGTAGCTACCTGACAAAGAATTCGCGCCGCTACGTCGCTAGCCAGACCTTCACAGCTAGCTACCCCCGGCTGAAAGGCAACGACAGGATGCTTTCTTACTTTCTGTGGGCTTGCGTATTCGGTGCCAAGATGGGCGAGTCCTACGTCTACCTCACCCGTGCATTCCGTGATTCTATCCGTTACCTCGCCATCATGAACGTCGACAGCTGTCTTGGTGACACCATTGTGAAGACTTACCTGTGCAAGTACCACCCGAAGATCTTGCTCGGACTGATGGGTTTTACCAACCTGATCTTCTTCTTCCTTGACACCTTCCTGTGGTACGTTCTGTTTAACGCGGCTTTCTCAATTGCACGGTCGTTCTACCTCGGTTCCTCAATCTGGACCCCTTGGCGCAACATCTTCTCTCGTCTGCCGAAGCGTATCTACTCCAAGATTCTGGCTACCACCGATATGGAGATCAAGTACAAGCCCAAGGTCCTCATCTCTCAGATCTGGAATGCCATTGTCATCTCCATGTACCGCGAGCATCTGTTGGCTATTGACCATGTCCAGAAACTGCTTTACCACCAGGTGCCATCTGAGCAGGAGGGCAAGCGTACTCTTCGTGCGCCGACTTTCTTCGTGTCGCAGGAGGATCATTCATTCAAGACTGAGTTCTTCCCCACCCAGAGCGAGGCTGAGCGTCGCATTTCCTTCTTTGCACAGTCTCTGTCCACTCCCATTCCTGAGCCTCTGCCCGTCGACAACATGCCCACTTTTACTGTCCTCATTCCTCACTACAGTGAGAAGATTCTCCTGTCCCTCCGTGAGATCATTCGTGAAGATGAGCCTTACTCTCGTGTCACTCAGCTCGAGTACCTCAAGCAGCTTCACCCTCACGAGTGGGATTGCTTCGTTAAGGACACCAAGATTCTCGCAGATGAGACTTCGCAATTCAACGCCGGCAGCGATCAGGAGAAGAACGAGAAGGACACCGCCAAGAGCAAAATTGACGACCTGCCTTTCTACTTTCTTGGTTTCAAGTCGTCTGCACCCGAGTACACCCTGCGCACCCGTATTTGGTCTTCTCTTCGCACTCAAACTCTGTACCGCACCATTTCCGGCTTCATGAACTACAGCCGTGCTATCAAGCTTCTCTACCGTGTCGAGAATCCCGAGGTTGTCCAAATGTTCGGTGGCAACTCGGACAAGTTGGAGCGGGAGCTGGAGCGCATGGCTCGACGGAAATTCAAGCTCATTGTTTCTATGCAGCGGTACGCCAAGTTCAAGAAGGAGGAGATGGAGAACACCGAGTTCCTTCTTCGTGCCTACCCCGACCTTCAGATTGCTTACCTTGATGAGGAACCTCCTGTTGCAGAAGGCGAGGAGCCGCGTCTGTACTCCGCTCTCATCGATGGTCACTCTGAGATTATGGAGAACGGCATGCGTCGCCCCAAGTTCCGCATTCAGCTCTCCGGCAACCCCATTTTGGGTGATGGCAAATCGGACAACCAGAACCATTCCATTATCTTCTACCGTGGCGAGTACATTCAGCTTATTGATGCCAATCAGGACAACTACCTCGAGGAATGTCTCAAGATCCGCAGCGTGCTGGCCGAGTTTGAGGAGATGAAGGTTGAGAATGTGTCTCCCTACACTCCCGGTGTCAAGAACCCTACCCCGGCTCCTGTCGCTATTCTTGGTGCTCGCGAGTACATTTTCTCGGAGAATATTGGTATCCTCGGTGATGTCGCTGCTGGCAAGGAACAGACATTCGGTACTCTGTTTGCTCGTACACTGGCTCAAATCGGTGGCAAGCTTCATTACGGTCATCCTGATTTCCTCAACGGTATTTTTATGACAACCCGTGGTGGTGTTTCCAAGGCTCAGAAGGGTCTCCATTTGAACGAGGATATTTACGCCGGAATGAACGCTCTTCTTCGTGGTGGCCGCATCAAGCACTGTGAATACTACCAGTGTGGTAAGGGTCGTGATTTGGGTTTTGGTTCCATTCTCAACTTCACTACCAAGATTGGTACTGGTATGGGCGAGCAGATGCTGTCTCGTGAGTACTATTACCTTGGTACGCAACTTCCTATTGATCGGTTCTTGTCGTTCTACTACGCCCATCCCGGTTTTCACTTGAACAACATGTTCATCATGCTGTCTGTCCAGTTGTTTATGATTTGCTTGTTGAGCTTGGGTGCTCTGACTCACGAGACCATCGCCTGCGACTACAACACCAACGTACCAATCACGGACCCTCTTTACCCCACTGGCTGCCAGAATACCGAGGCCATTAACGATTGGGTTTACCGGTGTATTCTGTCCATTTTCGTCGTCTTCTTCCTGTCGTACGTTCCTCTGATTGTTCAAGAATTGACCGAGCGTGGTGTACTGCGTGCGGTGACCCGTTTTCTCAAGCAGTTCTTCTCGATGTCGCCGTTCTTCGAGGTGTTCGTTTGCCAGATTTACGCCAACTCTGTCCAGCAAGACCTTTCATTCGGTGGTGCTCGCTACATTGGTACTGGCCGTGGCTTTGCGACAGCTCGCATTCCGTTTGGTATACTGTTCTGCCGGTTTGCTGGTCCGTCCATCTACTTTGGTGCCCGTCTTCTCATGATGCTTTTATTCGCAACCGTGACTATCTGGCAGGCTGCGCTTACCTACTTCTGGATATCACTGCTGGCGCTGATTGTGTCACCTTTCCTTTACAATCCTCATCAGTTCTCTTGGAACGACTTCTTCATCGACTACCGCGATTTCCTTCGCTGGTTGTCTCGTGGTAACTCCCGGTCGCACGCATCTTCTTGGATTTCATACAGCCGTCTTACGCGTACCCGTATCACCGGTTACAAGCGTAAGGCTGCTGGCGACCCTTCCGGCAAGATGTCTGCTGATGTTCCTCGTGCCGCTATCACCAATATCTTCTTCAGTGAAATTCTGACACCGCTGGTCTTGGTCGTTGTCACACTTATCCCATACCTGTACATCAACGCACAGACTGGTGTCAAGGCAAACCATGAGGATGCTAAGGCAACTGCTTCTCTCCTCCGCGTAGGCATCGTGGCTTTCGGTCCGATTGCCGTCAATGCAGGCACCCTCCTTGTCATGTTTTTCATGGCCTGTTTCATGGGCCCGCTTTTGAGCATGTGCTGCAAGAAGTTCGGTAGTGTTCTAGCTGCAATTGCGCACGGTATTGCCGTTGTGATGCTTCTGGTCTTCTTCGAGGTCATGTTCTTCCTTGAGAACTTCAATTTCGCTCGCACTCTGCTCGGCATGATCGCCGTTGTTGCCATCCAGCGTTTCATCATAAAGTTGATCGTCTCTTTGGCTCTGACAAGAGAGTTCAAGACGGATCAGTCCAACATTGCTTTCTGGACAGGCCAGTGGTATTCCATGGGCTGGCACTCGGTTTCACAGCCTGCTCGTGAATTCCTTTGCAAGATCACGGAGTTGTCTATGTTTGCTGGTGACTTCATTCTGGGCCACATCATTCTGTTCCTCATGCTGCCCGTCATTCTTATTCCCCAGGTTGACAAGCTGCACTCTATGATGCTGTTCTGGTTGCGTCCTAGCCGCCAGATTCGTGCACCGATCTACTCGATGAAGCAGTCGAAGTTACGCAGAAGACGTGTGATTCGCTACGCGATTCTGTACTTCACCTTGTTTGTCATCTTTGTCGCTGTCATTGTTGGTCCCGTTGTTGCCGGCAAGTACATCCCCGCCAGTATCACGGGCAAGCTTAACAGCACCAACCTGATGCAGCCCAACAACCAGAACAATAACGACACTCAAGGCCGCAACGAGACTGGTACTGGTGCTGCTAGCTACTCTGGTGTTCGTGCTACCGCGTCGGCAACTGCGTCATCTACCGCCGCGAACAAAATTCGCTTGTTCTAAGCATTCTGTTGATGAAGAAACCAGTTGCTGAAAGAATTTCTTTATCCATTCTGCATAAAGCAGGAGTGTGCTATAGTCCAAATGCAGACTATTTGTGTCGCTCTTTGCATTACCTCGATCCTATTTGGCGAGGAACTGTTTTTACTTTGTTATTTTGGGAGGTGTTCGTTGTTTTAGTTTGTATTGCCAACCGCATATGCTTTTCCTGTGCAGTGTTTTGTGTACTGCCTTTTATCACTTTTCTCACTTGTTCTCTGTTCATGTTTTGGCTTTTTGATCCAGTCTTTTTCGATTTGTTATTTTTCCTTCCTTTTTACCTCAAGGAGATGGTGCAGCATGGTACGTAGGATGTTTTGATTTATTTCTTGTGTCTCGCCTTGCCACAGATGCTCTTATGTTGTTCTATAGAGAGCGTAATTAGGAAAGTATTCATGAATATACTAAAGTTGTTTTCTTCAATTTTTAGACGAGAGTAAATTCGTATGCTGTGAATAGTCTGATATCAGGTTGCGCAATGTTAGGTCTCTCTGTAAGGGTGGCCAGTGGATAGTTAACTAGACAATCATGAGCTTCAAATTGCGATAATGTCCCATGATCAGGTTTGTTCAATTATTATAAACATGCTGAGTAATATTAGGTATTGTGGCGTGGCTATGGATGTTCGTGATTAATAGAGTATCTTAGGCGTACTTGCTTGCCACACCGTGAGACAAGAAGATACTTGTAATTATAAGACGCTGCCCTTCCGAGCAGTTTGTCTGTCTTTAGGGTGAATTAATAGGGGTGCACTGAAATGGCACTGGGACGAAAATAAAATAGGAGACAAAATAGGAATGGGGAAATTTGGTACACAGGAGGTACTGCGAATTTGTAAGGCGCTGCAAATAGGGTCTTATCTCACCGAGGAGCGGTACGTTGCTGTTACCATACATAATCCAAGTATGTAGCACGATTTAGACGTAGCCTAGGCAGCAGCAGGAAGGCCGAGCTTGCTGCTTGCCCTACGAGTCATGACCTTTGTAATAGCGTGGCGAATGGTAACACCGGCCTTCTCGATATCCTTCTTTGAGAGACCTGACGTGACACAAACTTTCAGAGCCGGAGGCACGGGCCACTCGGCCAGCTCGGCAGAAGTCATGCTGCTAGTGACTGGGTGCGTCTTGAGCCGGGTGATCAGGACGCCGTTCGCCAATGACTAAAGCGGCAAGTCAGCAAACCATAAAGTGGCACTAAATCAAAAGTTGGGTACAGTCAAATATCAAGCGGTATCTAGTGCATAGACATACCTCGTCAACACACTCCTGTAAGAGTTTCTCTTGGTCCTCGACAGAGAGTCTCTTATTCCGGACAACATCGAGCTTCAGCACCAGAAGCATAACGGGGTTCTCAGGTGAGCTGGTGCAGGTGACCCAATCGCTTCTAGGGTCAAGCTGTGCCTTCATGGTCTTGATGTTCTCACGGCACTGTTGAAGGATTTCAGGGTTTGACTGAAGCAGGCTGATGGACTCGCTCGCAGTTGTCGCCAGCATAGCAGGAAGAGCAGCAGAGAAGGTGTATGCTGCAGCGGTGATACGCTGGTGCTCAACGACATCCTTTTCACCGGCACAAAAACCACCACCAGCACACAGGGGTCCAGCCAAGGAGCCGACAATCATGTCGATCTGAGAGGGATCCACGTTCTGGGCCTCGGTCAGCCCACGGCCGGTACGACCCAGGACACCAAAAGACCATGTCTCGTCCAGAATAATGCGGAACTTATATTTTTCCTTGAGCTCGATCTAGATGAGGGTGTTTGTTATTTAGCTAGTGCTCGAAAGAGAAAAAAAATCAAGACGTGGCAGAAGAGTCCAAAAGGCGTAACTGCCGAGATTCACTTACGAGTTTAGGCAGATCAGTGACATCGCCAATGTTCTCAAAGAGAGCCTCCGTAACAATAAACCGGCGCGTCAGCTTCTTCTTACGGGCCTGCTCCGAGGCAATCTTCTTCATTTGCAGCTCGAGATCTTCCATGTCGCCATGCTTAAACCAGCGAATATTGCTCCGCGAGATCTGAAGACCCCGTTGGATGGCATAGTTGACAGCGCGGTCAGCTACGATGACATCACCACGCTTGCAGAAAGCCGGAATCACACTGGAGATGGTAGAGAAAGCCTGGGCATACACAATGCAGCCGCCAGTGCCAAGGTAAGAGGCGATGTCGGATTCGGTCTTCATGTGAACATCTTGGGTGCCGTAGAACTGCGGTGGCCCACAGGGACCTACGCCGTAGGTGCGTAGGGTCTGGATAGCCTTCTCTTTGATGCTCTCGTTTGCGTTGAAGTTGTAGAAGTTTGAGGAAGCCAGGTTGACAACAGTGCGCCCATTAGACAGCTTGCATTTAGGGCCGGTAGGTCTGGTAGTTAGAGGCAACAAGGTTAGCGATTCAGTGCCTAATAAAACAAAAGACACAGACGGCCGAATGCAGAGGATCAGGGTAGCTCACCCAACAATAATGGGAAGACTTTCGGCCTCCATCTCCTCTATGGGAGTCAGGGAAGATACCAGCGGTTCCGGAGTCCACTCCTCGACGAGTTCATCAATCTCCTGTATGTAACAATTGTGGTTAATAAGCTGGTATAAATAGGCGGACTAGATCAAAGGACTACTTGTAGATACTTACATCCTCGGTCAGCTTGATGAAGTTCTGCTTCGAGGTCGAGTACGAGGGTGACAAAAGGTAGCGGATGAAGAAAATGACGAGAATGAGCTCAATGGCAGAGCGAACAGGATCGTTTTGGTAGCTCGAGCGGACATAGCGTATCAGGACTGCTGAGCCAGGGACTTGCTGGAAAGTCTGCGAGGCGACATCGAGCCAGGCCGTGACTTGGCCAGGGAGTTCGTAAAAGTCCATTGCCAATAATCGAGGACGAGGTTTGTGGAGGTCAAATAAAGACAATTGGGTCGACGCTAAAGTATGTGCGTTTGTAGATGTTGATGTAAATGCTGTTAGAAGGTAGGTGTTATTGTTGATGTTGGCAATGACTGATTCAAGGCCAGCAATAGATGTGTGGCCAAACGTCGTCGGCAGGTTCGGGGGGGGGGGGGGGGGGGGGTGGAAAGGCTAATCGCGGTTTCGCGTCTGATCCATGATTTAAAGGGGCAACTGCCTCATGTTTAAAGGGGTGCTCCTGACTAATCTGTAAAGGGATTGGGTCAAATGGATGTGGATACTTTGGCACGTGACTTATTGGATGTCGTATAGCGTATGGTCGTCGGGGAGCCAATAAGAAGACAACTCCGACAAGACAGTGTGTCCTGATTATATTATTGTCATGTCGACGCCGCAACCTTGACGAATATTCAATTACAAATGGGTGACATCAGGTTGACGCGTATACTCGCCTCACTATAATTTTATATAAAGGACTACATCCAACGTATATATGATCTGAACTTGAAACTTAATCAGGTTTTCCAATACGTCTGAGCACTGGTTAACATTGCGGCATGGACAGCAAAAAAAAGAAAGAAAAAAAACCGAAAATATATTTGTATCACCGCTATCATTATACTACCGCCTTCCCAGCTCCACCCACACCTGTTTGCCTCACAGGTCTACAACAATACATATTGTTCGCTGGGGCATTCCTTGCGTCTACCCCGAAGACGCACCATCTCCGCCTGATATATGAAAACGAAATAGAAAATTAGTTAAGAGCTGCCGGAGGAAGGCTGGACGGGGGGTAGCAACGGTCAAAGAATTCACCCTAGAAATGGTTAGCGTTAACATCATATTAAACATCGAGCGTCCTGCCGACAAGCAGGAATATCAGAGACAGGACGGAAAGTCCTTAATCACATACATCGTTGCCCCACCACTGCGGAAAGGTGGTGCCGGTCAAGTTGAGAGCCAACATGATGACAGTCTGGCACAGCTGGGAACCACAGTCGAGGCCAACGCCCAGGAGGTAGTTGTATTTGCGGAACCACACCGGGTGATACCGCAGCATATAGCCCATAAAGATCATGGCCGTAGCACCGGATGTGAAGATATTTACGGACTGCGATACCGGTGAGGTGTAGGCACCATACATGATGACAATGGGGTTGCAGCGCGTCTCCAACTCCCAGTGAGGCTTGTACCGGTGCACAGCATAGACAGCCAGAACAAGAACCGGACCAATAAAAAAGGCATAGTAAATCCAGCTGTAAAGAGAGTCTTTAGCAAAGATAACTTTAGGTCCTACGACACCCCAAAGAACAGACATAGAGTAGTAGTTCTTGGTCTTGAGTGCCAGCCACGAATTGCTTTCCAGCTTGCCTGTCAGAACCTCTTTGCCGATACGGTCAATAATGAGACGCATGAAGCCGTAGTTGACAAAGGGACCAAGCAGTGTGCCGTACACCTGACCCCAAAACATCTCCTTCTCGGGAATTTTCATGTAGAATCCAAATTTGTAATCAGAAATCAGGTTGAGGTTTTGCTCCAGAATCTGGCGGCCAAAGGTCATGCACGTCAGTACGGCGCTTGGGTTGCCAGGGAACAGGGCACCTGCCATGAGCTCCGACAAGAATGCCATTCCAATCTGGAGATTTGCAATACCCCAGAGAATTCCGTTGGGAAAGGTAGAGATAGCAGACACAACACAAGTCAGGATGAATCCCCACCAAGGAAGACCAAAGTGACCACCGTAGAGGGTCCCAATGGAGAGTGCGGAACAGATGACAAGAAGAACCAGGTACCACCAGTGAGGTACACGCTCGGTGCGCTCCATGAGAATGAGGTATGGGTCATTGTAGTTTTGCTTGCGCCCCTTGATGGAGTCGACAACGGCATTGTACGAGCTCTTGCCATACCAGCAGATTGCGTAGACAAGAGCGCCGGTCGAGCAAGCAAATCCCCAGAAAAAGTACATTGAGTACGAGACAGACCAGTAGGGCTTCGAGTACTCGTCCATAGCTGTTTGGTTGAGAGAGTATGACGGCTTGGAGATGACTCTGGTGATGTTGTAGGAGTGGCCGTCCTGGTCATAAGTGCCGGATGACATGGGCGGGAAGTTCTTGGCGTTGAGGGTGTTGGTGAAATACATGATCGGGTAGATCATCCATGTAGCGACAAGAGCACCACCGATCTGAGATGCATTTGCCCAAAGGGGGGTATAAAGCGGTTGAAAATAACTAACGTAATTCCAGTCAAGGCTAACGTCAAGTATTCCAAATCCGTAATATCCAGATCCCAAGAGGTAGCCGATCCAGTTGCCATGGGCCATGTAGCACACCAGGGGAAGCGAAGAAAGCAAAGCTTTAGGGTCAGTCGATTTTGCACATGAGAAGGAGGTTGAGGACGGGAAGTGGCAACGCACGGACAATGACACCGGGGAAAAATTGGTAAACAAATGTGACCACGGCAACATAAGTGAAGAATGTGAGAGACTTCTTGGTGACTGAAGGATTGCGGTGCATGGCGTTGAAGAGAGCCACGTTGGGCAGCACGCCAGGGTAGTAGATCTTGGGCGGGCGGACTAAGATATCACGGAAAAGACCAGCAAAACCATAGCCAATCATTTGCGTGGTGACGAGGAAGAGGATACCCCAGCCGGCGTTGACTTTTCTTCCGTAATAGAGCTCCAGCGCCGAAAGAGGTCCGAGGCCGTAGGCCGTGTAGCACTTGGCTGTTAGTGCCGCCGGGTCTATTTTTTTTTTTTTTGGAAATTGAATTACGAGGCAGGTGCAACTTACACTTCCCCAATAGGCAACAACGATGAGGGCGTGCTCTTTGGCGTTCCAAGGTCCCGGGTTAAGGCTGTATGTAGTGCCAAAGATTTTGACTCCACGTGTAGGCAGGACTCTGGCCATGAAGTCGCCCATGCCCCAAGAGAGAAGCTGGACGGCGTAGCTGGTCAGGGTAGATGAGTAAGGCTTGAAATAGTACATGGTGGCAATGGCATCACCAACGACAACCCAAAAAGTGGCGAGGAAAAAGAAACGAAAAGTGAGAATAGGTTCGTCGAAATCGTTATGCAGGTCAACAGTCTTTGCAACTAGCGGGATTGGATAGTCCTTGAGGCGAGGATCAATAAACTCTTCCTTGTCATCCGGGACGTAGATCTTGGTGGTGTCTTCGACAGATCCTTGATTAAAAGATCCATTGTCATGGTTGTCGGAGCCTTTTTCGTTGAAGATTTCAGCACCGTCTATTTTCTTGGCATCTAGATGGCGGGTTGCATCATCATCAATGCCATCAGCATGGATGGAGTCAATAAACTCGGCACCTGGGTTACCGGCCATTGTGTTCTCTCGGGTGCCGATTCTCTATCAGTCACTATACTTGTTCTAGTGTATTAGATAACATCTGCAATGAAGGAATTCCAAAATCAAAAGGAATAATAGGAAACTGTCAAGCAAGGGTAGTGATATATTACCTACATATTTGTATTCCGTACACGGTTTGACGAGAACTCTATGCTTCTCTCTCGCTCCAGAATATACGGGATGACTTATGGGTTTATATATACGCCAGGACAGCCCTATCAAGTACTACACTGTATCACACTTTGGTCTAACCGATCATCAATGACCAGTCTAGACGATATGAACTTCCCAACTAGGAAAGACTTAAGGGCCGACAAAAGACACCCTTCGTATCTGTCGACGCAACGTTTGACGGACAGTGATAGACCAGTTTGGATTGTTGGGCAATGTTCACCAGCTAAGCAGTATCAGCACGCCAATAGTGTAACAAATGATGTACTACCCTCCCAGTTCTGTGGTACAAACTGTAGGATTTTTTTTCTTCAACAAACAGCCGGAGATCCAGTGCACAGGCAAACGAGTTAGCAAGCATGCCGATCACAAGACTGCAGCTCAGTTCATGATGTCTTCTGAGAGCAGATAGTGTCTCTCGTTGAACCAGCCTTCTGTTCAAGACTTCTGTGGCAAACCCGAGGCACGGGATAGGTGTGAGAGGATATGATATCATTGAACTTAGATCAAGTTCTTTCTCTTTCGGGCAGCTTATTATCACGATAGTTTCGCAAGTTTAGGATCACTGTGATGTGGTCTGGGCCCGTACTTTGTCAATGTTTTGGTCTCTTATCTCTTGAGACTCTTACTCTGCGCCGGTTATCTTTCCTTTGAACGAAAAGTAAACCAGTGACTGCCAATAATACAAGGTTAGGTTCCAGAACTTCTAAGTCTTATCATATCAAATATTGCTACATAGAAAAGCCAAACATGCCATTGCACACGGTAAAATCATAGAACTATATGTCGTGCCGCACAGAGGGCTTGGTATAATCGACGACCCGAATCCCCTCTCTCGCGAATGGAAAATACTTATACAATATTGACCATTATATATCTTATGTATATGCATCAACTGCTGTACATATTATTCGAGATGCTTTCTATGGTGACAAAGTCAGAGTACTTTCCTTTCGAATGATCGGCATGTACAGGATTGCAAATCTCAGCCCTTTCGATGTTGGCCAAGCACGTCAGGAACTACGTCCATTCGGGCAGGTCGCTTCTTTTGAAGCTAAGATGGAAAGCGGAAGGCGGAAACCACCTTATTATGGTACCGGCGCCACAAAGTTTATTCTGAGGTTTGTTCTTCTTCCCGTCGCACTGTCCGCAGTATGCTCAAGCATTATGTGCTTCTTTATGAATAAGTACATGTATCGGCCAATTATTAATAGCCTGCCGTGCGCCAGGCCCCACCGCTTTTCACGGCTGATAATGTGATATGCGCCTTATCAAACCCCATAATTATGCTACCCCCAACACTTTTCGACCACTAATCATCGCCATCTTACATCCTGGGGGATTTTCGCTATTAACCTCCTTCCAAGAAAGGAAACGACCTGCTACTAGTAATTAAAGCATTTGAACTCAGCGAAGCACTGTGAAGCAGGAAGATAAATGAGAAGTTCTGATAACAATCATGTTATCGTCGAATTGTTCGAATGATACTATAAATCCCACTAGACTGCAGATGCCTACTTCTTTGAGAGACTAAGAATACTAAGCATTTAAGATAAGCTTTTTTTATCCCGTGCCTATTTAGATATCTATACGCCAATAATTAAGCTACCATCTTCCAGAAAGCCCATATCCACATATGCTTAGTTATGCCTACATGTCAGTAGTTAATTACCCTTATACATTACTACAAAAGTGCGTGTGTATTATATGTCTGCTATGTACAGCAAGGTAGGGAGAAAAAGCAATACTAAATCAAATTATTATTATTAATATTGATATTATTATTATTATTACTCGCATATACCTCTATCTAGTAATGGGCGCCTTGGCATTAATTTAATTTAATTTAGTTTAGTTTTGGTCAGAATTAATCCAGTACCAAATCAGTACTAAATTCAAATTAATGAGTACCAATCCAAATTAACGAGTACTAGTTTGAATTAATCAGTACTAATTTGAAATGATGAGTACTAATTTAAATCAATAAGTCTTGATTAAAAATGAAATAGTATCAACTCTACGAATAAGTCTTAATTCGAAATAAGAAGTAATAATTTTATTCAATAAATAACAACTATACACTTATATAATATATTAATAATTTAAATAAACTTATATTAGCTTTACTTTAAAATTATCAATTTTTATAGTAACCACCAGGGTTGGGAAAAAAATTAATTAATGTACTAATTAGTATACTAATGATAATTAATGCCAAGATTAATTAATTATTAATTAATTAATTTTACCAGGCCTACCGATTAATTAATTAATTAATTTTTCCATCTCAAATAATTAATTAATAATTAATTAATTTTACCAGACCTACCAATTAATTAATTAACTACTTGATTAATCAAAATTACTACGGTAGCGTGCAAATTATTACCGTCGAGGGTAAGTTGACCAATAATTTACTACTGTGGCGTACTAATTACTGCCGTCGAGGGTAGATTGACCGATAATTTACCACGGTGGCGTGGTAATTACTAGTTTTTTTAATTAGTTTTTTAATAGCTAATTAATTAATAATTAATTAATTCTAGAAGGCCTCCTGATTAATTAATTAATTAATTTTCTCCAGGCAAATAATTAATTAAAATTAATTTTGTCGTTAATTAGTTTTTTTTCCCAACCCTGGTAACCACTAAGAAAAACATAATCCATATTAGATAAATAATTAAAGCTATATAAAACAAGTAAAACAAACAAAACAAAACACATTAATCACCTCCGTCGTCGTCGTCAGGCTCCTGTAACATACTATAAGTCTTGGAGGACTAGTATTAATCACCCTCCATCAGGGTTGGAAACATTTTAGAAAGAATTAATTAATTAACGATAAATTTGATTTTAGTAAATTATTTTCTGGGAAACAATCAATTACCTAATTAATCGGTAGGCTTTGAAATTAATCAATTATTAATTAATTATTTGGTTTCGAAAAATATTTGGTTTCAGAAAAATTAATTAATTGATTAATCGGTAGGCCTGCTAGAATTGATTGATTACTAATTATTTTTGGGGGTTCGAAGAATTGATTAATTAGCTACATATTAGGAGTATATTTTCTATAAATGTATTATAAATACCCCTTATATATATATATATATATATATATATATAATCTTTATTTATAGCTCTTTGGTAGTCTTTGTGAAATAATTGTACATGATTAATTACTATTAGTATACTAATTAGTATATCAGTTGATTATTTTCCCAACCCTGCATTACGTATATATGTTTTATGAATATATTAAAAATACTCCTTATATATATTTACTATCATATATCAGGGTTAGGAAAAAAATTAATTAATATACTAATTAGTATACTAATAATAATTAATGCTAAGATTAATTAATTACTAATTAATTAATTTTACTAGGCCTACCGATTAATTAATTAATTAATTTTTCTATCTCAAATATTTAATTAATAATTAATTAATTTTAGAAGGCCTCCTAATTAATTAATTAATTAATTTTAATTTGTTTTCCTAACCCTGTGGCTAGCACCTACTACGTCGTCTTTGAGCCTTTTAATTTATTGACAAACTAGAAATTCAAATTAATTATTTAAAACGAAAAAGAAACTTACCGCGTATAGTCTTTATATAGAAAAGCCTTTACACATCGTCGAGGTTACCGGTATAAAAAGCGGTAATACCACTTAATTGGAAGTGATGGGTTTGAAATCTAGGGTCTAGCAAAATCCCTATAAAAGAAGGCCGTAGCTGACGTAAATCCGACTTACTAGGCCTAGTAGAGAGGTATTTCGTTAATTTACAAATATCCCGTCGAATCGACGCCACGAAAATCTTTTTTATAGTAGTTTAGAATATTATTAGCTGATTAATTAATCAAAAAACTAATTATACCGAAACGATACTTAATTAATTAATACCGAATCTATCGTTAAGTAGTTACTAGTTAGTACCAGGGTTGGGAAAAATACTAAAAAAAATTTAATTCTATACTAATGGAATTTTTTGCCTATACTAATACTAATTAATACTAATTAATGCCAAGACCCGAAGTTAGAAATTAAATTAAAACTAATTAAAATTAATTTAGTATATACTAAATTAACTTCTAAAAGCCTATACTAAATTAATACTAATTAATTTAAGTGGCCTGGTAAAAAATTAAATTAATACTAATTAAAATTAATTTAGTATATACTAAATTAATTTTTAGGAGGCTATACTAAATTAATACTAATTAATTTGGGTGGCGTAATAAAATACTAAAAAAATACTAAAAAGTGGAGCATTGATTTTTTTAGTATGGATTAATTAGTATTAATTAGTATTAGTATTAATGTTTTTCCCAACCCTAGTTAGTACCAAAACGATAATTAATTAATCGAAGTAAATAATTGAACAATAAAATAAACTTACCGGCTCGTCCCCTTCAGGGCATTCAGCTCCATTACCGTCTTCTAAAGCTGTAATCATCGCCTGTAACTTAATATATATTTGATAGATATATAATAATACAGACGGAAAGGTGGTATACACTTGTCCTTGCAGCTTAATAGAAGGTTCAACAAAAACAAAGGACTCCTCCGGCTTAGTACAAATCTCCTTAAAGTAAATAAAAACTAAAAACATATACTTAAAGGGAGTATACGCCATTTAAAAAAGGTAAGTAGGCAGCCTTGAGTTTTATAGTGGGCTATGCCCGACTATAAAAGCTCCTTTACGTCCCTCGTATATCTTATTAAATGAATGAGACGTCGAAGGCGTGGGATCAACTTTAGAAAATTAATTCATTAGTTATATAATCAACTAATTAATTAATTAACTTTGAAAACGTACCGCAGCTATTAAGAGGCTTATCGTTAGTAGACGCTAGTCTACTATTATTATCGGTAAAACCGACGAAAGTGAATAAAATAAAACTATACACTTAAATTAATAATGTATACGACGCATTTAACGTCATTATTAAAAGACACCGTTATATAGTTTTTATACGACTCTCGAAAAAGGCTTATAAAAGCGGTATTAACAAACGCGTTATCCCTCGTCAAATTAACTGAATTAATAAGTTGATTACTAGTCAATTAATAATAAACGAAATCAACTATTATTTTACCTAAGCATCGACGGGATTTAGATAACGGAATAATTTTCCAAAACATAGAAATTAGTTTAGCGATATTTTTGTTAGAATAGGCCGTAGCGAGGTTATGAAATCCTTATACATTTATATTAGTATTAGTTTAATCGATGAAGTAAAATAATTAGTTGATTAACTAATTTAATCATTTTATTAAAACGATTTTACTTACCGATTAATTGATAAATTAGCTCAAACTTATTATTGATATAAGTAATAATTAGACTTAAATACGACGTCTACGAATTCGACTAAATATCAAAAGAAAACGAAAAAGTACCGTATCGGCAACGTGTTATATAAAACCGCCTTTAATCCGTTTTAAAGCGTTATTTTAATTGTCGTCGAGGGTTTTCCGTAATTAATATCGATTAATAAAAGGCGCGTCGTTAAAAATGATAGTAGTAAAAGTAATTAAATTATCGGTTAGTAACTTAGTTATAGTAAATTAGTTCCAATAGTAAACTCATTTACTAAAACAAATTATTAAAATACATATAATAAAATAAATAAATTATTACGCGTTATAAAACCGTAAAAGAGACTGAAAAGTAGACGATTCCACGATTGCGAAAGGAAAGTTACTTGATATAATGAAATCGAGGATTTTATCGTTTGCTGCTTCACCGTCTATAATACCGTTTTTATCGTAGATTATACTAGCACGGGCACTTTTTCTAGCTATAAAGTCGATAATAGCTGGAGACGGTGGGACGTCTTGATCTATATAGTTGTAAGTTAATGAATATATAAGTAATTCATTATAAACAAGTTAATTATATTATTACGGTACTGACTTAAAGAGTATTTTCAGACTGTCTATTATAAGCACTTAAAGGGTATTTATACTTATAGTACTATACGAAATTAAAGCTTTTAAAGTAGCGTAAAGATTGGTGTTTTTTAAAGCTATATTTAGTAAAAGTAGATTAATACGGTAAAAATAATTAATACTTCAAGTAAATTTTTCAAATATATACCTAGTATAAACAACGCGTACTTTTTTTTCTTCACCTTCGACGACAAGTAGTATAGTACTGTATACGAGGTTATTTTCGACGATATAAATCGACGACGTAAAGTCGTTTAATATGTAGTTCTCATCGTTGACATCGACCGATTTTTTGTATAAAACGGTAATATTAATAATATTTAGCGCCGTTGAAGGGCTACACACTATAGACAGGTAATTTGCGGGTGCGTTATAGGTAGAAAAATTAGACATTTTAAGTAAAAGAAGTAAATAGAGAGTAGTGTATAAAAGTAATAAAATAAATAAAACTTGTAATAATTAAGAATAAATTATTTAAACTAGTTAAATAACTATTTAGTAATAGAATAAAAGGATATAAATAATATGTTAGCTGTTATCTGTTTTTAATAAAATAAATAGAATAAATTAATGCAGTAGATAAACTTTTAAATTAACTAAAATTAAAATCAACTATAAAACTGTATATAAAACCGTACTTTACGTAATTAAGTTATATTATATATAAAACGTTAAGTCGGTTTCTAATTTACATGCTCGTTTTAAAATTCAATAAATATAAAACGTTAATGCGTTTTAAAAGTAAATAAAATATAGTAACTTTATTACCGGATAAATAATTGAAGATTATAGTATGTTTTACATTTGTTTTATTAATAACAGTAAAGTACACAGACCTATTACTAACATGTTTCGAATATTCGCAATGTTCTATACTTACTTTATTGATGCAAGTAAATTATACCAAATGTTTTCATTTAAGAACATATAACATCTAATCGTTTAATTGTTATTTTACTACTCTTAAGTCTACCAGTAAATTTACTACGAATTGATGAGATTTATATTTATTTTATAGTTATTAACTAAATAAATAAGCTGTAGATTTACTACTTGAGCTCATACTAGGTGTTTTAGAATCTCCTCGATTTTGTAGTATTTTATATATCTCGGTATAATTGTAGCTATTATTATAAAGTGATAAACTCTAAGAAATACTCATTAATATTTTTAGTTACTAATTCAATTAACTAGTTAGCAGGGTTGGTAAGAAAATAATACTAATACTAATTAATACTAATTAATCCATACTAAAAAAAAACAATGCTCCACTTTTTGGTATTGTTTTAGTATTTCATCACGCCACCTGAATTAATTAGTGTTAATTTAGTATGAGCCTCCGAAAATTAATTTTAATTAGTATGCATTTAATTTTTTATCAAGCCACCCAAATTAATTAGTATTAATTTAGTATGGCCTCCCAAAAATTAATTTAGTATATACTAAATTAATTTTAATTAGTATTAATTTAATTTCTGACTTCGGGTCTTGGCATTAATTAGTATCAATTAGTATTAGTATGGGCAAAAAATTCCATTAGTATTAAATTAATCTTCTTTTAGTATTTTTCCCAACCCTGCTAGTTAGTATTAATTTGATTAGTGATTTTAAAAAACTAATTTAGTTACTAGATTAGGTTTTTTATTGTTATTAATTTAACTTAACTAATCTTAATTCCTACATGAATTTATTTTGATTGTTTTTTTTTCCCAACCCTGAACCCTAACAACGTATTAATATAATCATACTATAAAACGGATAGTTAAAACTTACTTTTCGAAAAAGGGTCGTAGAGAATTTCCTCCGTATTTAATAAATCCGTAGCCATTAGCTGTAAATCGTCGTTATTTACGTCGTCGTCGTCGTCGTCGTCAGGGTTGGGAATCCTAAAATGAATTCAGTTTTATACTAATGGGAATTTTGGCCCATACTAATATTAATTAATACTAATCAATTCCAAGACTTGAAGTCAAAATCAAGTTAAAACTAATTAAAATCAGGTTAGTATATACTTAATCAAGTATTAAGAGGCCGTACTAAATTTATAGTAATTAACTTGGTTGGCCTGATGAAAAATTAAGTTAATACTAATTAAAATGATTTAATAAATACTGAATTAATTTTCAGAGGCTCATATTGAATTAATACTAGCTAACTTGAGTGGCGTGATAAAATACTAAAACAAATACTAAAAAATGGGACATTAACTTTTATCGGAATGGATTAACTAGTATTAATTAATATTAGTATTAATTTGTTTCCCAACCCTGGTTAAGGGTAAATGATTCGGAATTAAGGTCTTTATTTTTTTGTCTTCGTTTTTTGATAATAACGTCGTTGAATTACCGGGTCAACGTATCGTCTATAGTCTCCTTGACTCTGATATGAGATGAACTCGTCGAAGAGTCTATAATAAAGAATGGGAAGAATTAATATATTAAAACATAACAATAAAAATAAAAATAAACAGTAGGTATATAGTAATAAATGAATATATGTTTAGTCTACTACTTGAGTAAATTATATGTAGTAGGAAAGTAGGCATTCACTTCTATATATATACAAAAAACCCGAACTTAACGAAAATAAAATATAATTAAATAATAGATATTGATATATTTATCTAGTCTACCGTATATAAACGTTGCCAATAATATTCAAATCATTAATTAGTCGACCGTAGATAGACGTAGTAAATAATATTCAAATCCGTAATCTAATTGGCTGTAGAAGGACATCCAATAATGGTCAGAATAGTAATTAAGTCAAGGGTAGGCCGTACTAAATTTAATAATTTAGTATTAATCTTGCGCTAAGATTGAATAGCTTACTATACGTTAGTTAATATTTATTGATTATTTTCCCAACCCTGCTTATAACTTATAAATTTAATCCTTCTACTTCGATATGATATAAGCTTTATCCATTTTATATTTAAGCCTAATATTAATAAGATTGATTTTATTATTATTAAATAAAAGCATCGTCGAACCTTTACGAGAAACGCTTAGATATACGGGCCCACGGGGTAGTAATGTTTAGCTAGTTGGTTTTAATACGTACACCGTTGATATAGTCGATAGGTATACGTTAATTAAAAGCTTAGCCATGGGTATTAGTAAGAGATTAAGACAAAAAGATGTTCACAAAGATACTTGCCTTTTTCGGACATGTATTTACTAGTCCAAATTAAGAAAGTGATGCGTCACCGCCTTTATAATTTGTCATCTTAATAGCGATAACTTTTGACGTCACTTTATGATTTAAATTCAAAATTTCAAATTTAAATAGTTCGAATAAAATCAAAATCAAAATAACTAAACGAAAAAAATATTAAAAATAAATAAATTATACATACGTTTTAATCTATAGAATTTAAGGATTACGGTGATATTATTTTTATATTTCAGAAGAGAGTATTTGTGATGTGATTGAAAAAACTATAGATTTAACTAGAAACCAGTCGAACGTCCACCTGCATTAATCACTGCCCGTAATTTTCCAGGTTAACGATGAATTTCAGTCGTCGAGCATCACGTGACGGTAGAAAACGACGCAAACCTTACCGAATTAGGTAAGCGTCCCACTTTTAGTACAAAGACCCCACTTTTCAAAAAAAGGCAAGTATCTTTGTGAACATCTTTTTGTCTTAATCTCTTACAATTGGTATAGGTATACTGTTTATAGTAGTAAGTAATATCGTTATGAAAGCTTTCACGTTTTTTTTTTACTATTATAAATTTAACTAAAGACGAATTACGGGCGGTATTAATATTGTTCTAATTTTTACTATAATCAGTCGACGTAGTAGTTATATATTACCTTCTAAGCGGCCTTTATCCGTATATCGATAAGCTTTTTAACGTTAAAAAGTAGTATAGTAGCATAAGTACTTTTATATTACTATTAATATTTATAAAATAAGTAATATCGAAAAGTATATTACTTTCGATATAGTAGCATAAAGTATATATATATAGTATACCTATAGTTTAAAAGCAATTATTAATATTATAAAACGGAAAACAAAAGGTAGACTACATTATTTTCGTGTAATGGATACCTAGTTAAGGGTGAAGCTGGTATAAGATAACATATACTGAATCAGAGCACTTGGTAGTAGTAATGGTTGTAAGGTAGGTATGTTATTGTAAAGGGTCTAAAGCATGATCCTTTTTCCTAGTACGAAGAGAGGATTCTGCTTTAATATATCTCTCGTCCTTTTTTTAAGTGAACCTTTTAGGAGTCCCGCGGGGCTCTTAGTCCTTTTATATTCTTTAGTCCTTCGTGACGATCTTTAGCTATTTTTAAAGTAAGGCCTTTAATTATCGATCTCGTAGATTATACTAGTTATCTTTAGTTAAGTTGTCTTTAGTAATTTTTTTAAAAGTCCCCCGATTTCGAGAGTCTTTTTAAGCTTTTAAGCTAGTTTTATACTTAGTCTTAATAGATATTTATACTTTTTTATCGTATCTCTTTATGCTTCGGTATATTAAAAGATTTTATAACTAAGCTTAATAAATAAGCTAGTTAAGATAAGTTAAGCTAAAAGTATTAGTCGGGATCTTTTAAAAATCCGATATAATAATTTTTTTTTTATAGCTATTCGTCCCGAATAGTCGAACGATTTTATCGGAGTCTTTAGTAAAAACTACTATAAAATAAAACTACTTAAACAAAACTTTTAAAAAAAAAAGCTACTTTAGCCGTTCTTTTTAGTCCGTCTTTTTTAAAAAATAATTAAGCGAAGCTACGTTATAATTAATTAACGGCCGAGATATTAAAGTTTTAAGCTTCCGTTTTTTTAATTAGTCGTATATAACGTTTAACTATTTTTTAGCCTTTTAATATTTTTTAAAGCGGTTATATTACCGGTCGTTCTTACTTCTTCCTTCTTTATAAAAATAAATATCTTCGTTTAAGTTAGTAATATTATTTATTATATAAACGTTTCGCTTTGCTATTAACGAACGCGTTTATTAAAAGAGTAAATAAAAAAAGACTTAAATTAGTAACTCGTAAGTATATAAATAAAAAAGATTACTCCTTCTTTTCGTAACTTTAAATAATAATTTTTTTAAGTCTAAACTTTTCTTTTATTAATAATTATTTTTAATACGATAACACTTATAACTCTTAAAAAAACCTTTAGTAAGACTCGGGCTTTTTTTTAAAGTATAAACCGCGTATATAAATAAAGTAAATATAAGTCCTTTACTAAACCTCGGTTTATTACTTTTAATAACGGGTCGGCGTTGTAAGTATTCTCGTATAAGTAGTCGGATAAAGATAATATATCCCCGGGTCTTTTAAACCTTCCCGCCGTTACTACGACTTCGACTTTTTTACGTTTAAATAAAGACTTTTTTACGTTTAAATAAGTTTAAAAAATACTATATCGACGCTTACTTTAAAAACTTTTAAGCTTAACAAAAACACGTTTATTAAACCGTTAACTTTTACCGTTAAGTCGGCCTTTACTACTAAAAGTTCGACGAGTATTAAAAGCTTTAACCTCTTTAATTTTTTTCGTCGCCGTACTATAAACTCGGCTACCGCTTTTTAAAATACTACTTCTTTAACGTTTACTTAACGGTCTTTTAAAGTTTCTTTTACGGCTACTATTATAAAACTTTCTTTCTTTAAAACGAATAACGACTTCCTAAAGACTTAAAAAAACGAAAACGAGCACTACGATAACGGTAACGAAGATAATAACATAGTTAATAACGAGAAAAACGGGGACGACGAAATAAACGACGGGTCTTAATAAAAAAACAAAGACGTTATCGACTTTTATACGTCGGTCTTAAGTACTAAAGCCGTTCCGGCAGAGTCTTCTTTAAGCTTAGTAGCTCGCTTTTTACCTCGGGTTCGTACTCCTTAGCCGTACGTCTTATACTTCCGCGCTTCGACGCGGGTCTTTACTTCTTTTTAACGTCCCGTTATCTTTACTTATACTACTCCTCTCGACTTAGCCGATTCTTATAAATATAGTCTTAAAGCCTATAAAAAAACGGCTATAAGCCGGTAAGTAACTTATCTCTTTATATCTTAAAACTTAGCTAATCTTATTAAATTTTTAATCTCTTTACTAAAAACTTTTTTATTCTCTTCCGTTAAACGGACGCGGTAAAAAACCTTTGCGGCGGGCTTTTTAAAAAAACCGAGAACGTGAAACTTTAAAAAACGTTCTATACGACTTTCTTAAGCCTAGCTTAAAACTTTCTACCGCGTCTTAAAAAAGTATTTTAAAGATTTCGGCTTAATTATTAATATAAGAAGAAACACAAATAGGTAGAGCGTAGGCAGTAAGCCTTAGCCAGTAAGACGACTACTTAAAACAAAGAAGTCGACCAGTCGGCCACAGGCCGACAACCCGTCGGAGACAGTCCGATCGGAACAGCCGTGGCGGAAAAACTAGCAAGAAGCTAGAATGCTTCGCTTTAATACTAGACGTCGATTAGTCGTTTAGTATAGAAAATATTTTTACGTTACGGTTAAAGATAGTTTCTTTCGACGACTAGTCGACGACGGGTCGGAGACGACGAAGTATAAAGAGTAACTTTATCGACTTACTGAGTAAAGAAATATTCGGTAAGTAAAAGTCTTTCTATATTTCTTACTTCTTATATTTCTTTATTTTTACTTTTTGTCTACTATCTCTCGGTTGCTCTTCGTTAACCTATCGTATACCTTAGTTTATTATTTCTTTCTTTACTAAGATACTATCTTTACGGTTACTCCGTTTTTTTTTTATATTTTTTTACTTTAAAATCTTTTACGGAATCTCGGTTTAGAAAAATAACTAAACTTTATAACGACGATACTTTAAAAGATACCGTTCGTTAATTAAACGTCGGCCGTACGTTATTTCTTACTTCGGGCTTAATTAATTAATACTTTACGACTACGACTATTTTACTTAAAAATTTATAAAAGTCGGCTAAGGTACTTACTTTTATCTCGTTTACTTAAACTAAGCTTACGGTAGAATTCTTTCGCGCCGTTACGTAGTATTTTAAAGTGTTTAAGACTTTTATTTAAATAGCCGCCGTTAGCTTAGACAATTCTTTTAAAGGAACTTAATACTTCTCGAGCCTTGCTTCGCGCGAATATTTAAGCGCGTACGAGTAACCTCCTTATCTTTAATAAAAAAACGATAAGCCGCCGCCGTATAACCTCGCTCGGCTAAAGCTTAACTCTTTCGTTATTGTAGTAAAGGATTAGATCGTTGTTATTACTTAAGTATACTCGTCGACCGGTCGTAGTAATGTTTTTAAAGAGTTGTAAATTATTTAAGCTACTACTTAGCTATTTTTTAAGTACGTCGTCGAGTAGCGTAACTTCGTCGCCGTTAGACTATACGAAGATAATAAATTTATTATTACTTAAGACGACTTTATTACTTAAGTTCGTCGCGAGTATCTTAACGTCGATACGTAAAAACGTCGTTTATAAAAAAAACTATAGTCGTTAAATTAAAGAACGTTTTTACTTTACTAACTTTATAATACGTTCCGTAGTCTTTACGTTAAATTAAGCTATAACATCTTTTTCGAAAAGACTACGAACGATTATATATAGTAGTATTAACGCCGATTAAACGCTGAAATACGAAAGTAATACGAAGATTTTACCTTAATTACTTATTTCTTTTTAGTTATCGAAGTCGTTAACTACTACTAAAGACATTTCGATTAACGTGCCGTAAATAAAAAGCGCGCCGATAAGTCGTTAACTAAGCGGTTTCGCGACGCCGATAAGTAAAGATTATAAAACCGAAATTATCGAAGCAATAAACGTTACCGCGACTCTCGTAGCCCGCGCTTAAACTAAAATACGGCGACTCCGATTAGTTCGTTAACCGATAAGATAGCGAATATAAAGCCGCAGCTCCTTACCTACTTTTACTATAATAAGCTTAAATACGTAGATAAATAGTACTACTAAAAATACTTTTATCTACGTTTTTCGCGCGCGGTAAATAACGTTACTTATTTATAGGATTTTAACGATAATTTATCGACTAGTAGTAAATCTATAGACGACGATAAGTCGGAAAATTAAAGCAGCTAACGATGTCGACTTTTACCGTGTTAACTAACCTTTCTAAACCTTTTTAAAGTTAAAGGCGTATATTTCGGAAATATATAATTACCGGCTACGTCTTTACGATTAAAAGCCGAAACGTCTTCGTTCGTTACTTATTAAATACGGGCGCCGACGTTAGTTTTATTTTAAAAGTTTTCGTTAAAAAGCTAGGCCTAAAACTTTCGTACTACTAGACGCCCGACTTTATAACGGCCGGTAGCCGACGGATCGAAGCTTTAATAATATATTATTTACGACTTAAATTACGCGACGTAGACGGCCTTACTAAAATAATTTATACTATCTTCGTAAACGCTCACCGATCGGCTACCGAGCCACCGTTTCTCTTAAAATACGAAGCAATGGGACTTTTTAAGATTAATATTAATACCGGGTAAGTAACTTAAAGACTTTCTTTCTTACTCCGGTTGCCGTTAACGGTATTTTAACGGCGACTACTCGCCGGCGAAACGTTAGGCATAGTATACATTAATAACGTTTAATTAAGGGAAAGCGAGCCTATAATGTTTTTAGTCGACGGAGGAGACTTTAAAAAGCTACTACTTGCCGATAAGTTACCGATCGAGATCTAAGCTTATACTAACGTCTTCGACGCCTCGGCAATTAAAGGAATTCTTGTCTTTAAGGTAGCGACTTATTTTATTAAGCTATACGAAAAAGCTAAGCCCCCTCTCGGATTAATCTACTACTTATCGCCGGTTTAATAGTAAGCTTTTTAAAATTATTTAAAGGAAGAATTAGAAAATAGCCGTATCCGACTTAGTACTAGCCTCGCCGGATTATTTATTTTATTCGTCCTTAAACGTAACGGTAGCCTTCGGCTATACGTCGACTACCGCGCGTTTAATAAAATTACTATTAAAAATAAATACCCCCTTTTATTTATTAATAAAGTACTAAGTACGCTATAAAGGTTAAATTTTATCTCTAAGGTCGACCTTTTTAAGGTATACTACCGCATCCGTATTACCTTCGGCGACGAATAAAAGACTGCTTTCCGAATTAAGTACGGTCTTTTCGAGTATGTAGTAATATCGTTTAAGCTTACTAATACTTTAACGACTTTTTAATCGTACATATAAAAAGCCTTCTTTAGGTTAATCGACTCGTATTATATTGTTTATATAGACGATATCTTAATCTACTCTCGTATACGCGAAAAGCATACGACGTACTTACGACAAGTGTTTAAACGCCTTCGAGAATATAGGCTATATATTAAATACTTTAAGTACGAATTTTTTAAAGAAAAAGTTGCTTTCTTTAGCTTTATCGTTAAACGTAATAACATTCGTATAAATCCGACCCGCGTAAAATCGATAAACGAATAACCGGCGCTTATAAACGTTAAAGATGTTTAATCCTTCCTTAAGTTTATAAACTTTTATCGACGGTTTATCGTTAAATACTCGCGAATTATTCGCCTACTTATAAATTTTATAAAGACCGTAACAAATACTTTATTCTCGTAGTTAAAAGACGCCGACGAGGCTTTTTAATCTTTTAAGTAAACTTTTTAAAGAGCGCCTATTTTACGATACTTCGACCTTCGATTACCGACTCGCGTCGAAACCGATGCCTTAAGACGAGCCGTAGCCGGTATTTTATTTTAGCAATATAACAACGGCTAGTAGTATCCCGTAACGTTTTATTCTCGAAAGCTTTTTAACCGAGAGACGAGATAAAGTATAAACTAATAAAAATTGCTAGTTATAATCGAGAGTTTTAAATACTAATAACACTTCTTAAATAGTGTGTTAAATAAAATCCTCGTCTTAATAGACTATTAAGCTTTTAAAGGTATCGTTAACGTACCGGCGAAAGATCTTTAAAGACGTCTCGTTCGATATATTTTCCGGTTAGCTCTTTACGATATCGATATATAATATCGTTTTAATGCCACTAACACCGCCGACGCTATCTTACGTCGACCCGACTTTATATAAGAAGACGTCTTTTACTATAACGTTTTATTAGCCTTAAGGCATGCTTTATCTTTCGCCGATATTACGACGACCGATCGAAGTCGCGATCTCGGAAAGGGGGTAAGAGTCGGTAATGTTCTTTAAGTTGCCTTTATTAACGTTATCGATTCGTTTACCGCTTTTAAACGAAACGCCGGGTTCTCTCTCGACCTTAAGTTTAGTTCTCTTTAATTAAAAAAACTTACTTTATCTAAAGTCGAGGCTATTAAGTTACGATCTACCCGTAAAATAAAAAAGACGTAAACTATTCGGAGTAGTGTCGCGGAACTATCGTCGCTTTTAAATACGTAAAACCCCGATATAGAAGAAACCTAAAGCCTAGACTATTTTAAATCGTTAAGTCTGATAGTAAAAAAAGCCTTATCCGACGAAACGGCGAATAATAAAAAGTCTTTAAGCCCGCTTAAAGAACTTATTTTATTCTTACAACGTCTCGATACCGATTATATATCGCGTATAGCTAGTATTCGTTTTACCGGATTAAAAGGAGAATATAATATCGATAGTTAAAATCTATTACTTTTTCGGGGACGCGTCGTCGTTCTACCGTATACTAAACTACGATACGCGTTAATTACCGTTTACTACGATAATAAGCGCGCTAGCTACCCAGGCTATATCTGTAACGAAGAATTACTAACTCGTAAGTTTTACTAGCCTAACTTATTATAAGATATTCGCCGATACGTCGTTAGTTACCCGACGTACTAAGGCGTTAAAGTTCCTCGTTATAAGCCGTTTAGCTTTTTAGTCTTACTACTTCGTTTAGAGCACCTTTTTTAAAAAATTAGTATAGATTTTATTACTAGCTTACCGCTTAACGTTCGTTAAAATAGCGCTGAATATAATATAATCTTAGTTATCGTAAATAGATATACTAAATATGTTATTTACTTACCTACTTAAAAGACTATTAACGCTCCGAAGTTAGCCCGACTAGTTTACGAATACGTAAAGACTAAGTTTAGTACGCTAATAAAAATAGTATCGGATCGAAACCACTTTATTACTAGCTACTTTTAGCGAGAACTTAATTAATTACGAAGAACCGTAGTACGCCTATTTATCGTATATTACCCGTAGACTAACGAACAAACTAAGCGAGTGCATTAGTCGTTAGAAAAGTATCTCCGTAGCTACTATTCGACTAACTTATAATAATAGTCGCGAGTGCTACCGGACGTAGCTTTTTTGTTTAATAATCGGAGATACGCAATTATTAAGACATCCTTTTTTAAGGCGTTGTATAGTTTTTATCCTCGTATATTATAATAGACTATTAATAACGAAAATAAAACGAAAGTATAAAGCGTAGCGAAGAGACTTCGCCGACTACGGACCGTACGGTTATAAATAAAGGAACATTAAGATAAGTAAGTCGCGGTATAAAAGAAGTATTATAATAAACGTTATATACTTATAGAATTTTCTCTCGGATAAGTTGTTAGGTTGTTTACGAAGAATTTCCGATTCGTCGGCGGTCGTAAAACGAGCCCGATATTTATTAAAGTTAAGATTATTAAGAAAGTAGGAGTATAAGCTTATAAAGTGGTTTTCTTTATTAAATACTCTCGTATATATAATATTTTTTTAGTTTTTATGTTAGAGCCGTAGATTAATCGTAGCGTAGTCGCCGAATAAGCTTTTATGCCGTTGCTAGATTTTATTAAAGAAGACGAGGAATAGGAAGTTAAAGATATTGTTAATTATCGTAGCGACGGATCGACGACTTAATTCTTAGTAAAATAGACAAGATAGCTAGTTAAGTATAATACTTAAGAGCTAAAGGCGAATTTCGTTAACGCGTTACGCGTCTTAGACAAATATTTAAGGAAACTTTAACGTTAATATAAAAAATAGGCCGACTACGCGACGATTAATTAACGCTCGGTCGCTTTTATAATTATTATTTATACTTTATTAAAACTTATTTTATTTATTTATTATTTTATTATTGTAAAAACTATCGTAAGTAGCACCGAATAGTAGCCGTCTAGTAAAAATCATATTACTTTATTAATTATCCGTTTTTTTATAAAACCCGTTCTTAAGTCCGTTTTATACGGCTAAACGTCGCCGACCGTTCACGCGTAACTTTTAATTTTTACTCTTTTTTTTAAAAAGGCTTTAACTAAGACGGCTTTTACGTTTATTACTAACGGTAAGTAAAGTTACTATAAAAAAAGCAATCACTTTAAAAAAAACTATAATTAAGTAGGCGTACGTATCGCGAACCCGGCGGTACGCCGTCGCTGTATTAAAACTTATTAGTACGCCTTTTTATAAAGCCGTAGCAACTTTCTTAACCTTATCTTTATTAATAAGGATCGTAACGTTACCCTAAAAAACTAAGTTAGTAACCGTTTATTATTTAGAAAAGGGTCGCTACTTACTAGCCGGTATATTACCCGGCCGAGCTTCGTTTACTTAACCGATAGCTTAGCGTTAGATATTAAAATAATCTGCGCGGCTAGACTACGAACCTCTACTTTATTCGCCGTTTTATCGGCGATTATCCCGGCGTCTTTTATTAAAAGGAGAGTTTAAAAGCGGAGCAGCTTATTATTTATCGCTATTATATTAGCTAAGACTTCGAAGTTCGTAAGCTTATCGTCGACCGACCGGGAAGTAGGCTAAAAGAAAGTACGTTTAAAGCAGGTACTAGCCGCGCGTATTTTAATAAGTTACGTAGCTAAGGTCTTCGCGGCGGTTACGTCGGAGACTTTGCCGCTACCGGTCGCTTTAGCCTTCTAGTCTGCCCGGAATATCGTTTGTTAGCGTTAAATTTTTTAAGCAATTCCTTTAGCTATAGGAAGGATCTTTCTTTATTGTTAGTCTTTTTAATAATCCGTTAAAGACTAACCGTAAATATTTATAGCTTCGTAGCCTTTACTTTTAACGTTATACGCGACGTACCCCGAGTAGTCGTTATTCTTAATATACGGGTATTTTAACTTTATATCGAAGCTAGCTTTGCCGACGTAACGTATATAAGAAGACTACCGGTCGTTAGTTAATATTACGATTATATTAACTAGTTGTCGTTAACGTATAGTATTGCCGTTTGTAAGACGGTCGGCGAAACCTATAGCCTTATTAAAAAAAAATGTAATAGCCACTTAGGCCTTAAAGAACTCGCCGTTAGTAGACAAACTAATACTCGTTATTATTGGGAAAACGTCGAAAACTAGTCGCGTAAGGGTCGTAGTTAGATTTAAAGTTGTTGTAGGTATTATTAGTAATAATAATTTAAATGATTATAAGTTAAAGTTAAAGATAAATAAGCAAAAGGCACTTTTTTTATTTATACTTATCCCCGAACGACGCTTCTTAGACTCGTTTTAAACCCTTCTTACTTCTTTTTTATAAATACATCGAGACTTTATTTATATTTTAATTTAAATATATAACTAATAGTGTATTACCGTATCCGAAAGCAACAAACAAAATCTTACGACTTTAACGTTTACTACGTTATTACTAATCGGTGACGGGTCGCTACTTATTTAAAGGGGAGGATAAAGTTTCGGCTAAATTCGGCCCTTCTTTTTATTATATTTACTTTATAATAATAATCACATCTTTACTACGATTTACGTAAAATCGAGATCGTAAAGTCAACGTATAGCCGATAAGTTATAGACTAAGTATAGATATTTCGCTAAACTAACTAGTATAAGAACCTTTACGTTAAATCTATCTAAAGTTAGTTTTACTATAAACGTATTAGGCTTTAATAAAATATAAAAAATACAACTTATTATCGCGAATTAGCCGCCGAGCTGTCGCTTTAATTTATTAATTACTTAATTAAGAATTTAAGAGATCGTTTGCTATTACCGCGCGGCGACTATTGCACTAATAATAAGCGATATAACTGAAAACTTAGTCTTTATTATTTCTATCTCGGGCTAATAACCGCGAAGGCGACTAACAACTTATTAGTAATCTACTAATAGCCGAATATTAATTAATTTTTTAACTAAATAAGTTTTTTTCCCTATAAAAGTTTCCTCATTACTTAAGACCCGATAAAACTACGGCCGTTAATAAAGAGGCTATAAGTTATCGACTAATAGTCGTCGACGAGCCGTCTTAAAGACGCCGTCGCCTCGAATAGTAATACCGGGACGGTATTATTAAAAAGGGGGGATAATGTAAGAAAAAACATAAATAAGTAAAGCGTAAGCAGTAAGCCTTAGCTAATAAAACGACTACTTAAAACAAAAAAGTCGATTAGTCGGCCATAAGCCGACAACCCGTCGGAAATAGTCCGATCGGAACAGCCGTAACGGAAAAACTAGTAAGAAGCTAAAATACTTCGCTCTAATACTAGACGTCGACTAGTCGTCTAGTATAAAAAACATTTTCACGCTACAGTTAAAGACAGTTCCTTTCGACGACTAGTCGACGACGGGTCGGAGACGACGAAGTATAAAGAGTAACCTTATCGACTTGCCGAGTAAAGAAACACTCGGTAAGCAAAAGTCTTTCTATATTTCTTACTTCTTGTATTTCTTTATTTTCACCTTCTGTCTACTATCCCTCGGCTGCTCTTCGCCAACCTATCGTATACCTTAGTTCACCATCTCCCTCTTCACCGAGATACTATCCCTACGGTCACTCCGTTTTCTCTTTACAATTAAATTAAGTTTTTTTATAAATATTCCTAGCCTTTTTTTTTATTAATACTATTTTCGTTAACTATTTTAAGCTTTAAAAGACTATACCCGTTTAGTTTATTAATATTAATTAACTTTTTACTTTAATAAACTACTCGTAAACCTGCTTACGCTTTTTCGTTAAAAGCCGGGTAATAAGTTTTATTTACGGTTATAATAAGTACTTTATATTTTTTAAAAAGAAACGAAGGAACTATTAAAAGATATTTAAATAAAGTATAAAGCTTTATTTAATTAATAGTCCGGTAAAGTTCTTTAATAATTTTGTATTTTTAAATATATATATTAATTAATTAAAATCTATTTTAATTTCTTACTTTTATTTTTAGTCTTCTTTTTAAACTCTTTAATTCTCTCGTCTATATTAATATCCCTTTTTAAAACTTATTAATTATACTTTAAAAGCTACCCCGTTTATTTTATTAAATAGTAAACTTCCTTAAAAATCCTTTTTTTAACTACGATCTCTTTTACTTTATAAAGTTTTTAATTTTTTTTTAAGCTAACTATTAACATTCTCTTTAACTATCCCGCCGGCTTTTTTTATAGCTCGAGCGAAAATACCGGGAATATATTATATAACCGTTAGTATTGCTTAAAGAGTACGATTTTATATACTTACTTACTAATCTTTTATAAAATTTTAAAAAGTCTTAAAAATCGTAGTATTAACTTATAAAAGTAAGATTTTAACCGGATATTTGTAATCGATAATAATATTAAATCTTTTTATTTAAATTCTTTTAAAAGTCGTTACTTATTTACGTACTTCTTTTAAATTAATTAAGCCTATACTATATATTCTTTAGCCTTTTTATAAATCCGTTATAATTTTTCTTTTCTTTATTTCGTTATAAATACCCCTTTAGCTATAACGTTATCCCCGGCGTTTATATAAAAGTTTAAGTAATATTTTAATAACATTTCGTAAAACGACTTACCGGTTAATTAATTAATAATATTATTATATATAAACTCGGTAGTCTTAAATAAAAATAACTAATTTTTAAACACATCTTTAATAAAATAACGTAAGTATTATTTAAAAGTTTAATTAGTCTTCTTTATTTACCCGTCCGTTTATAAATAAAATATAATATAAAGCCTCCTTTTTATTTATAAACGTATATAAATCTTTTTTTAATATACGTTAATAAATACTAAACCTCGGTCGGAGATAATTCCCCGTAAAGGCCCGTATTTTTACTACACTTTCTACTTTAATAAAAACGTTATTCCCGTTACTATTAACGTAATATTAAAAAAAAAGGATATTTTTATTAGTCTATTAACTATAACTAAAGTTACGTTTACTTTTTAGTTATAATAATATATTAAAGAAAGACTAGTTACGAAATTTATAAAAATTTCTTACTATAATTTTATAAGTATAAATAACGGCTAAAGTTTTTTATAAAGTTTATATTTATAAAGTTTTAATACTTAATAAGTATAATAAAAAATAATAAACTTTTCTATATTTTTCCGCATACCGTCCTAAAAAAACCTTCGTTAAATAAGCCTTAATATTCTTTAAATCTTAAAGTATCCCGTAACTAAACTATTATAATATAAACGCAAAATCTCTTTTTTTAACGACTTTTCGTTAAAGATTTATACAGCCCCCCGACGACGGATTAATCCTTTTTTATCTTAAGACTAATCTTTTTTTTAAATACTTTATACTTTCTTTAAGATACTTTAATACTTAAAGTCTTTTATTTACGTAATCCAAATTCCATTAATAATTATAAAGTATCTTTTAAATTCCGTAAAGGATCCGTCTTATACAATTAAAGCTATAAGCCTCGCGCTTAGCCGTTATTATCGGTATTTTTTTTAATACTATACTTTATCCGTTTTAATAAAAGACTTTATAAAAACGTAGTAATTTTCTTTCTTCGCGGTAATCGGTAAAGCTTAAATTTTAAGCTCTCGTCCGAGTTTAAAAATAACGTTAAATAAAACAATCTTTAATACTTTTATTTTTTACTTAAAGTCTCCGATATATTCTATACTATCGGATCCGCCTTTATAATTTAAACGTTTAAATAGCTTATTCGCCGGGTTCGACGACCTTAGCCTATACTTAATTACGAAGTTAAACGGACTTAAATATATATATTATTTAGCTTAACGGTAATTTAACTTAATTTACGCTATAAAACTTTAAAAGTTAACGTAGTTTATAAAAACTTTTACCGGGTACGCGGTACTTTTTAAATAATACCTTTACTTTTTAAATAATAAAACGACCGTTATAAATTTTTAATCGAGTATCCCGTACCGAAGCTTTACTTTTTTAAACTTTTTAAACTAAAACGTTACCGGGTATTACCTAGCTTTATATAATTACGAAATAATATTAGCTATAGTAAACTTCGAAATATCGGTCTTTACTTAAATAAGTAGTCGTAAATTAAAATAACGTAATAATAGTACCGTAAAAAATATTTATTTTAACTTTTAAAATAACTTTTACTTTTTAAGTCTTATTTAAACATTCTTTAACTTCTTTCTTCTTACTAAGCTTTAAAATTAGTTCGTTAAAAAACGAGCCTTTTCCGAAAATCGGTAAATAAATCGCCGGTAAAAATTATAAAAACTTAAGAACACTTAAATATTATAATAAGTTTTTAATATCCTCTATTCTTATACCGTTCGAACTTTTATAAAGTCTATAAAGATTCCTTCTTTTCTTAAAATATACTTTAAAAATAAAACTTCTATCTAAAAAATAAACACTTTTTTAAACTTACGAATAACTAAACGCCTTTTAATTTTTTAAAGACTTTCTATACGTATTTAACATACTTTTCCCGCGTCTTAAAGTAGATAAAGATATTATTTAAGTAAGCAATATAAAAAACATTTAATAGTCCGTATAAAGCTTAGTAAATATAGTTTTAAAAAATAACTAAAGCATTAATTAAGCTAAAAGGCAAGACTAAGTACTTAAAGTATCCGTACCGGGTCCGGAACGCCGTCTTTTACTCGTCTCCTTCTTTAATTTAAATACGATAATAAACGTCTTTAATATTAATTTTAGTAAAGAACTACGCGTTTAAAACTTTATTAAAAATCTCGTTAATTAAAAAAAACGTATAACGGTTTTTAACTATAATTTTATTTAATCTTTAATAATCTATATAAAGTTTGAAAAAGCCGTCTACTTTTAATATAAAAATAACAAAAGCTTTAACTAAACTTTAAGACTTACGGATCCATCTTTTCTTTTTAACATTTTTTAAATATTCCCGTAAAAATTACAGCTTCTTTTAAAAATAATAAACAAATAATACTATAAAGTAGTTAAGTATCGAGTAATAAATTAATACTATAGTTTAAGTCTTTAAACGTAGCTAACGGCTTTATCTTTATTATAAAAATATCCGTAAATTTTATAAACTTAAAAAAAGGCTAAAACCTTAAAAAACTTTCTAAGTCTTTTTCCTCGTTTAATAATAATAACTTAAGTTTTATTATTACGTAAACTCGAAACACTCTTTATACTAACTTAATAAACTTCTTTAAAAAAAAGATTATTATTTCTTTCACATAGTCTTGAAAAAACTACGATCCGTCGGCCGGATATAACATTATTTATAACTCGGTTAAAGTAAGTATTTTAAACAATACGGGGTAGTTTTTTAACGATCTTTTTATCGTTACGTAGTGCTTTAAAACATGCTTTTTTTAATTACTAGTATTTATTAAAGTAATAAAAACTTTTTAAATACCGTAAATCGAGATTAATTATTTGTTAGCCGTACGTACTAAAAGTACTTTATACTATAATTTTACTAATTTATACTTTAATATAAACTTATAATTTATTACGTTTACCTCTACGTTAATATCGAGATTTACTTAAATCTTTAAGTTAAAGCCTTTACGGAAAACGGCGGTTATAAATATAAGTTTTCTTTTAAAGATTTTTAATAAATTAAACTAAAAGTCATTTATTCCGTCTTAACTTTTCCCGCCGTTATAATAATCGCTTAAACTATTACCGGTTTACTAAAACCTTTAAATATATACTCGCGAAAACGGTATCCCGGCTTATAATAGTTAAAGCATAAGTTATTATTAATATCTTTTTAATTAAAAGTAAAACGCGGATTTTAATTATTATTACCGCTACGTTTTTAATAAATTTTTCTTTTACGGCCTTCTCGGCCTTTTTTATAAAAATAATTTATTTTTTATTATTTTAATTTTTATTTATAAAGCCGCTAGCTTCTCGTTTTTAATTACCTTAGTCTCTCTTAATACGATTTTTAACCGAGCGGCTCGTACGTTAAACTTCGTCGGCTTATATAACTATATCGTTACGAAAAGTACTTAACGTAATACCTTTTATTATAAAGCTATTTTATAAATCTTCTTAAAGTTTTAATAAAAACGTATTAACTAAAATCTTTAAAAAAAAAGGTTCGAGCTTCTCCTTTAAAAACTTAAAATACGAGTTAAACTTTATCAAGCTTTAGCCCGACTACTATTAAGCCTCTTAATACTTTAATAAGGCTGTTTAAAAAGTATCTCCCGCCTTTAGATTTAAAGTAAAAAGCCAATCTTTAAAGATTTTTTAATTTAAGTTAGCCTTGCTCGTTTTAACCGACGACAAGCTTGCTATATATTCCTTTTAACGGGGTAAAAACGCAGACTTTATCCGGGATAAAGCCGTAATAATTTTTCGTTCGTTTTTAAAGTAAGTAGCCAATACGGCTAAAAACGTTCGCTTTAAAGCTTTTCTTTATTTATTTTATTATTAAAAGTTATCGGTCTTTTTATATACGGTAAAAAAATCGTTTTTAAAGTTTCGCTGCTTAATAATAGCCGACGAGACCGGAAAAAGTCTTTTAGCCTACTTTATAAACTATTAAAAAAAACCGGAAAACGGCCGAGTTTAAATTAACGTTAACTTACCGGTCTTATTTTAAGCTTAACGTATCTTAACGAAAGTTAATAATTTTTAAAAGAATCTCCTCAAAGTCGTTTTTTTTCGTTAAATACTTTCTTTACTCGAAGGTATAAAAGATTCTTTTTAACGATTCTTATAAAATACTTTACTTTTATAATAAAAGATAGCTTTTTTTTAATATCGGTAAAAGTTACGGTAAGGTTTATAAATAATCGACCGCGACGAAATATTATAATTAAAATAAAATACTTATAAAAGCTAAAAAATATACTTTAAAATTATAATAAATACTTAATTAAAAATAAAGTTAATATAAAATAACATATACTAAATTAAAGCATTTAATAATAATAATTATTATAAAGTAAGTATGCTATTATAAAAAGTCTAAAGTATAATCCTCTTTCTTAATATAAAGAAAAGATCTTACTTTAATATATCTCTCGTCTTTCTTTTAAATAAACCTTTTAAAAGTCCCGCGGGGCTCCTAATCCTTCTATATTCTCCAATCCTTCGTAACGATCTTTAGCCATTCCTAAAGTAAGGCCTTTAACTATCGATCTTGTAAACTATACTAATCATCCTTAGCTAAATTGCCTTTAATAATTCCTTCGAAAGTCCCCCAATCTCGGGAGTCCCTTTAAGCTCTCAAGCTAGTCTTATGCTTAGTCTTAGTAAACACTTATACTCCTCCATCGTGTCTCTTTGTGCCTCGGTGTGCTAAAGGGTCTTGTGACTAGGCTTAGTAAGTGAGCCAGCTAGGATGAGTCAGGCTAGGGGTGTTGGTCGGGATCCCTTAAGGATCCGAAATGACATTTCGGCTTTGATGTCGTACAAATACGTTTCCTAAGTATACGAATAACGGCCGGTACTACGACTTAATTTATATGCGAAAGTAAAAATTCGTGACTTATAAGATAATATTTATTTCTTTTATCGGTATTAACAAAAGTGTTAGTGTAAACTTACGCTGCTTATTACCGTTTAAAGGTTTTAATAACTGTGGCTGAATTACTAATAAAAGACCGTAAATACTTTTTAATACTAATATATAAAGACTCGGCGATATAAAAGAATGACCGGCTTTTTATTATTAAACTTTATATAAAACGTACTATTTAATTTTTCTATTTTTAAAAGTTGATTTTAAAGACTATATAAAAATAAGCTCTCGGTCGGTTACTATATAAGTCGATAGATCGATATAAGGGTACAAAAGCAGTTAAAGAAAGTAAAAACAACTTATATATATTACTTTTTTTTACTACTGAATAATATCAATATACTTGAAAAGCTTTACTGTTGTGATATAAGTATATTAAAGCGGTTCATTTTAAAATATAGTCTATTAAAAGACGTTAGGGCAATCTATAATAAAATGCTATAAAGTTATATACGTCTTTACTACTAATAGTATTATTATCGATTTGAACTAAAATATCGACTATACGCAAGCCTTTATTATATAAATTAATAATTATTATATCAATCGACGCACTACGTATCTAACGACGATATAAAAAGAAAGAAGTAAAATACGTATAACCGTAGATAGTCTCACGCTGCTTTTTAAATAGCTTAACGGCCGCTTACTAGTTTGCTTCGAGTAATAAAAAGACATTTTATTATGTATAATAATGTTTCGCGAGTTTTTAACGGGTCGGCATATACTAAAGACTTTTAGTATCTCTATTTAACGTACTTATAAGTATATACCGTAACGTCGCCGGGCGAAAGATACTTTATATAGTAGATTAAATAATATACTTATTAAAATACGTAAAACTATACTGTTTTGATTATTTCCTTTATCGTATCGTAAAAATTACACGGCGGTAAAAGCCGGTATAAAAAAAGCGAGCCGTCGCCGATTAAAAATATTATCGGTAATAATAACATCGACGATAACGAAAAGTCAATAACAATCTCTAAACATCGATAGAAAACGACGGAAATCTATCAATTAAACATTAGCATCGGAATCGCGATACTCGTTAGCATGGCCTACGGCCATACCGGCCACGTGCACCTACTGCGCGACCGAGGGGACGTAAGATATGCGCCCTCGTAGCGACTAAGCTTCGAAATCTCAAAACCCCCGTCTTAACGTATTAAAAAATAAAATAATAACGACGTTATTATTTAATCTAAACTATCTATAAATACATTAACGACAATAACTTCAAATAATTTAAAAACGTATTTAGGCTCTAAATAAAATAAAGAAAAACTATATAATTATAATTAAAAAAGGTTTTAATTATATCTTTAACGAACTTATAACAGTTAAAACACGACTTATTTACGATAATATCTTACTTTTATTGATATTATAATAGCTTAGACTGATAGCTTAAGGTTAAAACAACTTCACGTTAGCGTTAATAACGCAAACGATACTGATTAAACGATACGAACTACTTATACCGTCGCGACTTTAATATCAATGAAGTTATATTCGACTACGAGTTATATAACTTAACGGTACGGGTTATAAGGTATTATAGTTATTTAAGCTTCGGTTATATCGTTAAGTATTATATAAAAACTACTAAATATAGTAGCTACATAATCGTAAAATACTTCGATAAAAAAGGTTTAAAAAAAACTAACCAGTAAATTACCGGTACGTAAACTAACGGGTATTACTAAACGTAAAAAGCTTTATACTTAACTATAAAATATTACCGCAATAACATTACGGCAGTATACTATAGCCGTTCTTTTCATTTTAAAGTAAAATAACTATAATTAATCAACTTAACTTTTATTTTTATAATACTTCTACTTATGTTTATGATATTCTAAGACAAATAAAACCGGCGACGTATCGGCAAAAAAGTATAGCCTTTTATATAATAAAGGAAGCCGAAAGTAGTATTAATATTATTAGACAACTTATTTATTACTAACTTTATCTTAACGTTTTAAATTAACGTAACGATAACGTAAATTTAAAGTAAAGTAAACATAGCTATAAATAACTTAATTAAAGAGACTATAATAGCTAATATATACTACTTATAAAATGTTAAAAGGTATTCAATAAGTTTTTAAAAATATATAAAATTAATATCGCTATAACGCTATATTATAGTAACTCTCCCGATTTATCGTAATTTAAAAACCCAACCGAAAAATTTAACTAACTATAAAATATAAACAACTTAAGTATTATACTATATACTATAATAATAACGTAACGATCTACTTATATAGACGTTATAAAGTACTCGTATAGCTTTAAAACGGAGAATATAGCTAGTATAAAGTAATAATAATATAGTAACGATAGAATAGTTTTTATTTAATTGGTCTACTCGTCAAATCTAGCTTTACCATAATAAAAAAAATCTTAACGATATCGTAACGAAATCACTATATTACTATAATATTATATTAAAATACTTTAATATACATTACTCGCTTTAAAATATATATAACCGTACCTTACTTTACTTTACGTCTATACTTTCTTCAACTTTATATATAATCTCGACTTTATATTAATCATTTTAAAAAGTATACCGATAAAACAATAAATCAATTAACGAGACTTTATTATCGATTTATATTAATACTCGCAACGTTCTCTTATCGAGTTTATAAAAAGCGCCTTATTATAAGAAAAAACGGGGTCACTGTAAAGATAGTATGTCAGTGAAGAGATTTATAACGAACGAAAGTCTACGGGCGTACTACGAAGAGTATACAACAAATAATAAACAAAAAAAATAAATAGATTATAACAAATAGTAAAAAAGATATAAAGACTTTTACTTACCGAACTTTTATTTTACTCGGTAAGCTAGTAGGTTACTTCTTTATATAAGTTCCCGCATAGTCGTCGGCTATTAATTGCCGACGCACCCCGCCTCTGACCGTAGCGTGAGAATAACTATTTTACTAAGGCCTTGGCTAGTGCTTAACGCTAGATTATCAGACTTAATACCCTTTAACTAATTTAGCTAGTGGGTCTTTTATTGTCGGGCGACTGCCGATATATCGTCGGTATATAGCCGATATACTGGCGTGTGAAATTAGGCAGTCGTTTTTTAACAGACTGGCTTAAGTTTATACTTATAGCCTTACTTGTCTATTTTTTCTTATACTTATGAGCCGGGTTAAGTTATAAATTATTTTACTTTACTTTATTAATATATAAACTTATATTAATGACTACTAAAATAAAATTAATGTAAGTTTAACTCGAGATTAATTACCGCCCTCAGTAAAACTACGCCGCGATACCGTTAAAGTATTATATAACTATAATAAAACCGAACGTCGATAAAAAACTATAATAACAGAATTTGTAATAAGTTTAGGCTATATATAACAGGTTACGTAGTCAGAACTTACGAGACTTCGGAGCAATGAGCTAGATTCTAATAATATATACAGATGAAGAGGAAGAAGGGAAAGAAGGTTAAGCCCGTTTCATCTCCCGATCTCTCTTCTTAACTTTTCGTCGTCTCTACTTTCGTACGGGTCTTTTCGATTTTTTATCTTCGTACCGAGTCTTTAATTCTATAAAAGTCTGTGTCACTTAATCTTCTTTTTAAAGGTCTTTAATTTTATAAAAGTCGGTGTTACGTAATATCGACTTTTATAAGATTAAATAAACGTATTAATAATCGTATAACCTTTCCGTATAATGGGCCAAGGCTATAAGAGATAAGGGCAGGCCATGCCTTGCCTAGTGCGTCTATTTGATCTTATAAGACTGAAAGGCCATGCGACTACTAGTGTGTCTACTTAATCTTATAAGAGTCGATATCACGTGACACCGACTCTTATAAGATTAAAGACCCTTAGAGGGAAGATTAAGTAATATAGACCTTTATAAGATTAAAGACCGGGCACGAAGACAAGGGATCGGGAGGACCCGTATGTAAAAAGAAAACGGGGTAACCGTAAAAATAATATCTTAGTAAAGAAGATTATGATTTTCTTTATTAAGCCTTAGCTAATACTTAACGTTAGACTTTTAGGCTTATTGTTTTTTGTTTAATTTAACTAATAGGTTTTTTATCGTCGGGCGACTATCGATATATCGTCGATGTATAGCCGATATATTAACGTATAAATTAATCAATTAAATAGACTTTTTTTTAAAAACTAGCCTCGGTTTATACCCGTAGCTTTATTTATTTTATATTATCTTTATAATAAGCCAAGGCTATAAAAGATAAAGGCAGGCTATACTTTGCTTAATACGTCTACTTAATCTTATAAAACTAAAACGTTATACGACTACTAGTATATTTTTTCAATCTTATAAAAGTCGAGATTACGTAACATCGACTCTTATAAAATTAAAGACTTTTAAAGAAAAGAGTAAATAATATAAACCTTTATATAATTAAAAACCGGGCACGAAGACAAAAGATCGGGAAGACCCGTACGAAGGTAGGGACGACGAAAGACTAAGAAGAGAAGTCGGGAGACGAAGCTGGCCTGACCGTCTTTCCCTTCTTTCTCTTTATCTGTATATATTATTAGAATTAAGCTCATTGCTCCGAGGTCTCGTAAGTTCCAACTACGTGACCCGTTATAGGCGGTTCGCTTTTGAATAAATACTTCGATTAATAAAACACCCGCCTTAAGTTTAAAAAAAACGTAACGACGTAGTTTTATATACTTTTATAGCGACCTTAAGTATTTATTTTTAAATTTTGTTAAAGACTTTTAAAAGGTACTATATAAGTTAAAAGCTTATGTTTATAATATCGTATATAACGTTGATTATTAATTCGTCGAATGCTTCCAAAATTTCCGTTAAGATATAATCGTCGCTTAAAGCATTCTATAATAAAAGTCGTTATAATATCGCTTTAATATCGCTTTAAGTAACGGTTCTATCAATATCAAATTCGTTTTCGAGGAGCTATATCTAAAAATATGTTGAAGAGGTCGGTTAATAAAGAAAAAAAAATCGTTATACAAAGATAAATGCAAAGAGAAAACGGGATAACCGCAAGGATAATATCTCAGTAAAGAAGATTATAACGAACAAGAGTCTACGAACGCACTGCGAGGAGTATACGACGGGTAGTAGACAGAAAGAAAGAATAGCTTAGAGCGAGCAGTAAGAAAGATGCAAAGACTTTTGCTTACCGAACTTTTTCTACCCGGTAAGCTGGAAGGTTACTTCTTTTATACAATTCTACGCATAGTCGTCGGCCACCCGTTGCCGACGCATCCCGCCTTTGACCGTAGCGTGAAAACATTTTCTCTGCTAGGCCCTGGCTAATGCTTAGCGCTAGACCTCTAGGCTTGTTGCCCTTTGTCTGATCTAGCTGGCGGGTCTGCTATCGTCGGGCGACTGCCGACATATCGTCGGTGCATGGCCGACATACTGGCGTGTGAACTGACTAATCAGGCAGACGTCCCTTAAGGGACTGACTTCGGTTTATACCCGTAGCCCTGCCTGTCTACTCTTCTTCTTACAATAAAAGCTTTCTCATCATAATCGATTGTCGCTACGCCTCCGCCGCTACTTCGTAACGGAAAGAGCTTAATATCGTCTTAAAGTTTATAGTTTTTACGTCGTGCTTATTTTTTTATTTTTTATAGTAAGCTTACTCGACGTCTTTACGATAACACTACGTTGAAAACTTTATCTTCGTTTATATAATCATTTTTTTCTTATTTTTTCCTTACTTAATATATTCATTTCAATCGAACGCTATTTATATAATCATTTATCTTTAATATATGTTACGAAAAAAAACGCGAGGCTTCTACGACTTCGTTTATTTATTATACGGTATAGTCACGGCCTTTCTCTATAGTATAGCAATATCGGCGGCTCTAGTAAAAAAATTATAAATTCGTGGACGTAACTATTTAAAATTCTTTAATCAATACGGTATCTCTATAAAGCCGAAAAAGATAGAGTCTTTACGTACGTCGCTATTAAGTTTCTTTTAGTTTTAGCCCGGGGGGCAGTTAGCTTAAGGCGGTATAGTCAAAGCTAAAAGTATATCAAGTTATAGTCGGATCCGGGCTAATTTTTTAACACCGGTATATTCGACGCGAATACGATACGAGTACTAGTAAAAGTCGATAATAAAGTCGCGTTAGTTTTATCTTTAATAAATAATGAAGCCTAGTAATGCTACTAATAAAAAATAAAAAAAGGTAATACGATAAGTAAAAGAGTCGACTTTAAAAGATATACAGTTATAAGTATTTTAAAATAACAAATACATATTAAAGTTGCCGAGTAAGATATTAATAAAGCCTCGCTGCTACTTCGATTCGACCTCGAGTAAAGGATCGTTTTAATATAAGAACGAAGGATCTAACGAGTAAATAACCCATATAAGAATTGTTCATTATTCTTAGTTATAGATACACTAGTTACAGTGGAGTCCCAAAATCAATTAAACACGTCGCGTTCAATCGTGTCACGATTTCAATCTCTTTCTTACTACTAAATCTACGAAATCAAATAAATTAACGAAAACATAGTCGATTTGAACGAAATCGGTGCTTACTTGACGGCTAGTAGAGTGGCTAACGGCCAGTTATCGTTATATGCACGGGCCGTCATTACCGGTGCTGTCGTAAGCGGCGTAACGTAGACGGCCGTCGCGCAAGCTTTTAGTGTCAATCGAAGTACCGTTAACGTTAATTTAAAACGATATATAATATACTATACCTTTAAGGATTTGTTTAGAAGAAGGCGTCCTTTAGTACTTACGAAGAAAGATAAACGATTTTTTTACCTTAAAAAAGTAAACGATAACTTCGAATGTTATATTGAAAACTAGGGTTAAGAAAAAATCAATATTAATACTAATCAATACTAAATAATCTATACTAATAAAAATTGATACCCTACTTTTTTAAAAAAAAATTACACTTATTTTTTACTTATTAACCAAGCACTCAAAAGTCAATTTTTATATATTTTATATTCATCGTAGATATAGTAGTACAATTACCGTTTTATTTATTTTCCAAAAGTAGTTTAAAAAAATAAAACTAGGTTTTAAAAAACTGAAAATAAATATTGATTAATACTAGTTAGTATATAAGAAAAATAAAATAATGCTCTACTTTTTAGTATTCTTTTAATACTTTATTACGCTACGCAAGTTAACTAGTATTAACTTAGTATAAGCCTCCGAAAACTAATTTAGTATATATTAAATTAATTTTAGTTTTAATTGATATTAGTTTAGTATAGCCTTTTAAGAATTAATTTAATATATACTAAGATAAATTTTTAAGCATTTCAAGTCTTAGTATTGAATACTATTAATTAGTATTAGTATAGGCGAAATTCCCTATTAGTATAAAATTAGTTTATTTATAATATTTTTCCCAACCCTGCTAAAAACTCGTAAAGTCGTTTCTTAATCCGGTATTAATGTTTACTATACGCCAATGTTTTAAGTATTATAATATTTATTGTTAATAAGCTTTTTATAAAACTCCGTTATAAAAAAAAATGCGAAAAAGGCTTTGATTTACATTAAGAAAACAAAAAAACAAAGCCGAATTAATTTAAGTATAGTAATTTAATAGTTAATAATATTAAGTTTGAATCTCTTATCAATCTTACTGAACTCTCTTTTCCAACGAAAGCAGCTACTGAAACGCCGCACATTTATTTTACGTAATAATATTTCGTACTCCGGCTCAAGAATACTTACTCGACTTCGTTAGTTTAAAAAATCACAGTAAACCTACGATTTCGTTAACAATCTAAGCAGGTATTTAGAAACACGGCCGTACGTAACTCATATTAGTAAAAAGAGATCCTAATCCTAATAAAAAAAAGCGATTATACAGCTTAGAGTTATTATAAATTATTACAAAACGGTCTTCTACTATTTTATGATGGTATACGATACTTCTAATAAGATAACGCTGCTATATATAAAGCAGAAGACACAATATAATGGTTTATAAATAATTAAATCGAGCTTCTTCTAACCTGGCCCGCCTACAGCCCAGATTTAAATCTAATCGAGCATGTTGAGGCTCTTTTAGAAAAAGAAATTCGTAAGAAATATTTTAATATATGGAATATAAGAAAAAACAAGCTAAATATCTTTTATTTTAAGGCTGTAATTCGGGAGTGTTAATAAAACATACCGTAGGTAAAAATCGAGAAGTTGATTGACTTAGTGCATAAAATATAGAAGCGGTACGTCAAACGCGTGGCTGGTAAACAAAATATTAATAATTCGATACTTCTCTTTTAATTAAATTACTTCGTTTTTCGGTAAGTTTACTAATAAAGGCGGTATTCGTTATTAAAGTTAATATTTTTATATTATAAACTAAAAACTAGGTGGCTGGTTCTTTATTGCAATATTTTTAACGCACTATTTCATATTTATTAATATACGAGTTCTTTACGATATTTTGTAGCTTCCTAAATTGAGTATAGCTCGGCTTTAGAGTAATAAAAATATCGGGTTCAGTATCATAAAATAACGCAGTCGTAGATCTATTTTTACTTTGTTATATATTTTACTAAATAATATTCAATAATTGAGTATGAAAGTAGCCCTGTCTTTAATATTAAAGTTGAATATAAAAAACCGATATCGTTATCGGCTATAAATAACCGTCGATATAACTTTTTAAAGGCGTCTACGCGAATTCGCCGCGGTCTCGTTAAATTTTATCTTTTAACAAAAATAATAGAGGAGGTAATAGTCGAGAAGTTGATTACTATAGAAATAATAGCAATAAACATAAAAAACATTTCAAAGAATAAAACGCTGTTTCGATATATTACCGCGACGTTATCGTAGTAACGTTAGCCGATTAAACAGTACTTTAGCTAGGCTTTATAATTGCTAAAATATTTAATATATTCATATTATTCTTTATATTTTCATAAAGCACTCCGTACTTCTACTCGTAAAGTACGCAGCTTTTATATAAGTACCGCACGCGGCGATTTATTATAACAATTTGCGATATAGCCGTAAGTATAATATTTGAAACAACGGATAACTCTCAAAAAGGCGTAAAACGGCTTATAGTCGAAAACTATTTTCTTAAAAAAGACGTCGCGGATATAAAATGAATTCGTCTCGTCAACGTTATTAAGTCGGATTATTAATTAGCCGTTATTTTCTTTCTTAGTTCTAATAGTATTAATAGTTATAACGAAAGGGGCGACTTCGTTAATAAAACGTAGCTTTTTCTTTACGTCGATATTAAAGATATAGTTAAAGACGTAAAAGGCTAAGGTAATATAAACTTTTCTATATATTTAAACGTTTTTAGTAAAAGTAGACGCGATCTATTCCTTTTTAATAAAGCCGAAAGTCGTAACTAACTTATTAAAAATACACGACGTCGTTATTAATTAACTTTCGTATCTTAACGAAGTCCTCCTAATATTGTTTTATAACCGATTGAACTATTTAAATTATCTCTCGGTAGCCGCGTCATTTAATTGCCACGGGGACGTCGCGACATCGTACGATTATTTTGTAACTATCTTTAAGCTTAATAAAGACACTTTTAGCTAAGGTTAGAAAAATTATTAATACTAATACTAGTTAGTCTTAGTTAATTCATACTGAAAAAATTCCTGTTTTACTTCTTAGTATAGTTTTTTTTAATATTCTAGCACGCCACTTAAATTGTTTAGTATTAATCTAGTATATTATAAATTAATTTAAATTAATATCAATTAAATTCTTAGTGAAGCTACTTAAACGTATATATAAACTTTAAAAAAAGGGGGGGGGTCGGGGGCAAGGTCATGGGGGCGTATTATTATATAATAACGAAAACGTCTTTAACCGAAATACTAATACGTATAACGTCGATAATACGACTACACATCGCCGTCGCGATATTACGAGCAACTATTTATTACTTGCTCCCATTTGTAACAAAAAGATAATTTCGTTTAGTATTTTTTCGATGCTTAAGTAGTCGTCGTCGGTGTCAAGTAAAAGTTGAGTAAGAGTACCGGTGTCGCTGCTTAAAGGCCGCGGTTGGCGTTGTCGGTTGGGAATGTCCCTTTTGCGGTCGCGCAGTAGGTGTGCGTAGCCGTTACGGCCGTTATCCATGGATGCGATGCTGGCTATTTTGATTCTGATGTCTGTTTGATGAATTTGCGACGACACAGTTCAATAGCAGCGTTCGTAGATCAAAGGTTTTAATCGCGATACTAACCTAATACAAACTAATTTGGTGACTCGATAAAAAATTAATTAATACCAAATAAAATTAATCTAGTATATACTAAATCAATTTTCGGAGGCTTATACTAAGTTAGTACTAATCAATTTGAGTCGTGTGTTAAAATATCACAAATATCAAAAAGTAGGGTATTAATTTTATTAGTATGGATTAATTAGTGTTTATTAGTATTAGTATCAATTTTTTTCCTAACCTTGGGCCGGATGCCTTCGAAAAATTAGCGTAATACTAATCAGTTTAGTTACTAAACTAGTTTATTAAAATCACTAATCAGATTAGTATTAATTAATACTAGTAGCGTGGTAGAAGAATTAGTTAACATTAATTGATTAATTGAATTAGTAACTAGAGATAATATCAAGTATTTTGTAATGTTCATTTCTTTATAATAATAACTATAACTTATACCGAGGTATATAGTATACTATAAATTCGAGGAAAATTATAAATAGCTAGTATGAACTGAAGTAGTAGGTTCACAGCTTATATATTAAATTAGTAGTTTTAAATAAATGAGAACCTAATCTATTCGTAATATATTCGTTGGTCGACTTATAGTAATAAATACCAGTTAAACAACTAGATGTAGTATATCCTTGAGTAAAAATTCAATATAATTCAACTGTATTAATAAAACACATATAAAACGTGGTAAATATTCGAAACGTTTTAGTAATATGTCCGTATAATCTAGTTGCATTAAAAAAACAGATTTAAAACTTAGTATAAATTGCAACTATTTATCTGATAGAAAAGTTACTATATTTTATTTACTTTCAAAACGCATAAACGTTTTAGATTTATTAAATTCTGAAACGAGCATTTAAATCTAAAACCAACTTAACGTTCGATATATAGTCTGACTTAACTACGTGTATTACAGGTTTTTAATTATTTTTATTTTTAGTTTAATTGAAATATATATGTATATATACCGCGTTAATTCACTCTATTCATCAGGGTTGGGAAAATAATAAATCAATATACTAATTAATATACTGCTAGTAATCAGTGCCAAGATTAGTTAATTATTAATTGTTACCGAGAAAATAGTCAATTAAAGTTGAATTTGTAGTTAATTAGTTTTAAAAAAATCCCAACCCTGCTATTCATCTTTTTAAAACAAAAAACACCTACTACATCATTCACATCCCTTCATTCCACCACCGAATAATTGTTTAACTCGTTAAAATAACTTACTACTAATTATAACAAGTTTTAAAAGTTTAACTAACTATAGTCTATAGAACATAGGCAACTTTAAGTACTATACTATATACTATAACGTCAAAGGAGCAATATATTTAGATTCACGTTAAGAGATAGCCGCATAGTCTTAAGGCGGAAGACATAACTGGTATAAAGTAATACTTATATATTAACGATAAAATATTTTCGTTTAGTAAAAAACGTTTTATAAGCTAGGTTAGACTATAATTTACTCTACTTTACCTTATCAACTCGTAAATTTATATAGATACAACTACTAAAATAAAATAACGTAAGCTTAATTTCAAACTAGCCACCGACCTTAATAAAACTACGCCGCGATTACGTTAAAGTAAAACAGCTAACCTCTAACCCTTAGACGACTATATCGAAAACCTTACGACATTCCTCTCGAAAATAACCGATTTAACGATACTACGTTAAAATCCGTCTACGTGCGGAACAACTCTACAGTAGAATAACGATATCGTCGAGACATCGTATAACTATAATCAGGGATGGGGAAATTTAAAATTAACTAACGACAAAGTTGATTTTAGTCAACTATTGTCTGGGAAACAATTAACTAATTAATCATTTGGCTTCGAAATACCAATTCTTAATTGATTATTTCTTTGCATTAATTACTTTTGATTAATTATATCCTCGGTAACAGTTACCTAGTCACTTAATCGGTAGGTTTAGTAAACTTGATTTATTAGTAACTAATTAGTCTTGGCATTAATTATTATTAGTATTTCAACTAGTATATTAGTTAATTATTTTCCCAACCCTGATACTAATATATAAAGACTCGGCGATAAAAGTCGTAGTATACCTAAAGTATAACACTTCATTAATATAATACTTCACGATCCTTTCTTTATACAGAGTCAACTATATCTTTACTGTATAAACGACTGCAAAGACGTCTCTTTTCTCAGGCTTATATCGAAGGTCGTCAAAGTCGGCGAGAAAGGCATATTCAGCTTTTATTAACGCCGATATTAATATATTTCAATAGGTTAAGAAGCTTTTAAATTCGCCGAACCGTATAATAAGATTCTCGACTTTAATAAACTTATTAGTTAAAAAGGTAAAAATAGCTTATATATATTGCTTTTTTATTATTATTAAACGTATAGATATAATTTAGAAGCTTTGCTTTCATAGTGTAATACTATACGTATTAAGTAGAGGTATATTGAAGCGCTTCGTCTTATGAGTGTAGTCTATTAAAAGGATACTAAAGCATTTTTTTTTAAAAAAACTGTATACTCATCAAAGCAATAAAAAGGTATTAAATAATACTATCTTTATATAAGTCTCTGAAACAAAAAGTCGGTCGTTTATTAAGATTGATTTTACTAATTAAAAAAATCTCAACTTAAATATATATACATGGTTGGGGAAAAAATAATACTAATACTAATTAATACTAACCAGGGTTGGGAAAAAAATTCAAAATTAATTAATTAATTAATTAGGAGGCGTGCTAAAATTAATTAACTATTCGGAGATGTGAAAATTAATTAATTAATTAATCGGGTGGCTTGTTAAAATTAATTAATTAATCGGGAGGCTTGTTAAAATTAATTAATTATTAGTTAATTAGCTATTAAAAAACTAATTAATTATAAATCACCGGTAGAGATGTCGTCGGTAATAACGTCGTCACCTAAGACGGGAGAGGGGCTGTATTGAGAAGAGTCCATAATAAAGTAAGTTAAAACGATTAGTTGTTGAAAAGTAAAGTAAAAAGTATAGTAATATAAGTGAATATAAATATGTATAGGTTGATTTGAATGAATTATAAGATTTTTTAAAAGTAAAAACTTAAGGTGCATTAAAGGATATATATAGTTTTGGAATACTAAATTTTATCGTATTTTATCTTTAAATAATAAATATTGTTATGTGTTTAGTAGCAAACTACTAAAAAACTAGTAATTACTACGCCACCGTGGCAAGTTATCGGTCGACTTACCCTCGACGGTAATAATTTGCACGCTACCGTAGTAATTTTGATTAGTTAAGTAATTAATTAATTAATTACTTAACAAAATAATTGATTTTTAACTAATTTTTTTTCCTTGAGAAGATTAATTAATCAATTAACTGGTAGGCCTTCTAAGATTAATTAATTAATCTTGGCATTAATTATTATTAGTATACTAATTAGTACATTAACTAATTTTTTTCCCAACCCTGCTTTCAATGATAATATAATCGTGCCGGTCGAATCTATAAAGGTCTTAAAATTTCAAGTCGATAAAAAATATTTTCATAATAATATTTTTAAAAAATTAAAGATAAATAAATACTTAAGTATCTACTGTTATTAAATTCGTAACGACGATATAAAGATATAATATAATAACTACACATCGATTACATATACTATATATAAAATCCGTTATCGGGTGGCGTATTTATATAAAAGGAGCCCATCAAGTTTTTATTAATGAATAAATTATACTTTAAGCTTAACCCGTTTAAAACGAAGTTGAAGAATAGACTATTAAACTAACCGCGACTACTATATACTATCAGTACGTATAAAATAGGTAAAATTAAAAAGCTATTTATTTCTCCGCCGCGTACCCGGGACGACTACGCCGCGATACGACTATAGTCAATGAAAAGATATTTACTATATTATTATATAGTACCCGTTAATAAAGGACGAAAAATAGGACGTTTATATCACGTTATCAAAATTTTAATTTACGATAAACGACGAGCCCTCGATACGAGGCCGTATAATAAAACGACGGAGCAACTTAGTCGAAAAAAACTTAAAGATACGGTATTTAAAAATATTCGACCTCTTTCATATGATTGATATATTAAGCCTAATCGCGAAAAGCAATCGTATAAGCCTCAATATTTTAACACGACGAATAATCTAATTGAAACGTAAGTAAATAAATACGAAGAAGTATAAGCTACGTTAAAAACATTTACAAAGGTATTAAGTTACTCGAAGTTGGCGTAACAATAATACTTTATACTTATTAAACTATATAAAATAATTTATAGCGTTTCCGTTACAAAAATTTAAATATTTTACCGTTATATATCATAAGTAATTAAAACTATAAAAGATTCGAACAATAATAATAATAAAAACGTAAACAACGTAAAAAATGAAAAAAAAAATAAAAGACGGCGACTAATATATACGAAGCCGCGACGGTCGTACCTTCCGTCCGTTACACCGTACTTTCTTATTTCGAAACTAACAAATCAATAAACAAAACACCCTTACACTAACTAATAATATAAAACAACTAAGCTACGTATACGCAGCGAGAAAAGAACCGTAAACTGCGAAAGATACACAATAGCAGAGACGACAACGGCTGAGGTCTAATAATACTACGCCGCTTAACCTAACCTAACCTAATTTAAGTTAACCTTGAAGTTATATGTTAAAATACTTTATACGAAATAAAAGTATTAACGCAACGCGAAGTGGTAACGTGTTATTATAAAATAGTATTATATAGTAAATAAAACACTCAATTCATATATATTCATATAAGTACTTTTATTGTTATTATAGCTACCGTTTTACGAAGCCGTAGCGGATAAATATTCTCCTTTTTAAGCCGAAAGCAAAGATGTTTTTACTATCTTTATTATAGGTATATTAAATAAATAAATAAATTCAGTTTTCAAAACATAAATATTTTTAAAAACTAATTTCTTAGAATAGAATAAAACTGTAACTGTATTATTGTATATACGATAGATATGAAATATATCTAACATTGACTTTTAAGTGGTTAGTTAATAAATAAATAAAATAAGTTTTTAGTCTTTTTTTAAAAAAGATCATATATATTAAATTATATTTTCGGAAGTTATACTAAATTGATACTAATTAAAATTAATTTAGTATAAAGAAAATAAATTTCTAAATGCTCATACCAAACTAATACTACAAAGTGGAGCATTGATATTTTTAGTATGGATTAATTAGTATTAATTAGTATTAGTATTAGTTTTTTTCCCAACCCTGATTGATTGTTTTTCTTTACCCCGATAAAAGTTAACGTGGGTTGAGATACTCGAAGTTTCATACATATGTGTTTGTGTACGTCTGAAAATTTATATGAAATTGTCTGAAGTAGGGAATTATTGCATCGGAGCAAGATACTGCGCATCACGCCCCAGGTGCCCCTCAAAAGACTTTAAATTGTCTTAACATGGGTAATACTGCCTATACTACTACAGTAAACTCGGAGTATGTATAGGCGCCTTTAAGGACGTCTTTTAAGGCCATCTCTTAGTTTTGATACGTGCCTTTTAAGGCTTGTTTTCTTTTTGTCCTTAATAAGCGTAGTGCTTAGAGTAAGGCTGGTCTTTTGCCTTGACCTCCCGTATTCGACGAAGAAGACATGTTATTGCAGTAGAATACCGAGCAATGAGTAGTGAAAAGGAAGCTGCCAAACCCGATATTGTTCGCCAGCTTGGACACTATCCAGCACGTGCCAACGTAGCCATCGTGGAGTTATCTACAAGTGTTCATTGTGCAGTGCCACCGAAACAGTACACTTGATTATGTAGTACAGCTCTGATGAGTTAGTTAGCACAATGGCAAATATATATAGAGTGGGTCTAATACTTCTTGATTGGTTTAGAGTAGCGTAAGAAGCACCTGAAAAGCTAGTGAGACCCAGATTACATAGCCTATCACATGACCCACTTAAAGAGTTGATTTCTCTTAGCCTCGTCCTCCATCACAACATATCACGAACGTTAGCCTGCAAAATAGAGACTTTTCTCAGCTGAGTCCGACAATATCACCGCAATACACAAAACAAGTTCAAATACAAACCTAACACACACTCGGAAATATCCTACTACTAGATATGGCATCCCGCGAGCAGTACGTTGTTCCCACGGCGACCGGCCAGACCGCAGGCTACACTGCACCCAAGGCCTACGAGTCCGGCGGCGAGGGCGCCCAGATGAGCTACCTGTGTGCCGACTGTGGCATCAAGAACACACTCCGCAGAACAGATCCCATTCGGTGCAAGGAATGCGGTGGACGGGTGCTGTACAAGCAGCGTACGAAGAGGTATGCCACCTATAGTAGAGGACTACACAATGTCCTCGACTTGCCAGCGAAGTATTGGAGCAGAACGAGCTGTAAGCGAGCGGAATTTACTAACTATTTTGCCTTAGAATGGTTCAATTCGAGGCTAGATAGAGCAACCAGTATTGTCACTTCACCACTGCTAGTTTGCCTGGCTTGATGTATCGAGTTTGAGCCACCTTGCGACCGTCGTCATATCTCAACAACTAAAGTCGAAGAAATCCATCAGGGAGTACGTCAAAACTACTCTGCTCCGTGACGAAGGCAGAACCCAAGACGCCACAAACTCGCTGCATTGTCTATAGGAAGGGATAATGCGAGCACCCGCGCTATTGGTCTGATGAAACACGCCCCCCAAGCCTCTGGTTATTATTGTATTTTGGGTTGTTGGAAGGGCTTCGATTTTGCTATCTTCCTGGCTTGCTATTTGGGTTTGCAGTTTTCTTTTCACATTCTGGAGCAAGGAGTTGGGCGGGATCACAAAAAAAAAAAAAATAAACTCATATGCGGCAAGGCCACCCCGAGAAACATACTTTTTAGCGTAGGTTATAAAAATTTAACAATATTACTTTTTTTTTTCCCAAGCGTCATCTATCCATGTATATCTCAGTTAATCATCCCATTTCAACTTGGCAATATACTACCGTTGCGAGTGTAGGTATTTCGCAAAGCTTGCACTGTCTGTTACTCGGTCCTTCTGGTCCAAAAGCGCCGCTTCGTAGCGTGACTGCAGACCCTCACGGTCATACTCCTCGTCAGGGTCGTTGTTATCGTTGTCATCCGCAAAGTCGCTTATGCCGTCGTCGTCGTCGTCGTCGTCGTCAATGTCGTCGGCATTGGCATCGTCGTCGTCCTTCTGGCCGTGTATTTCTTTGCGTGTGCCTCCGCCAGGGGCCACGTTGAGGCCCTTCATCATCTTATCAAGCTCCCGCTGTCTTGAAGCCTTCTTCTCTTCATTCCTATCTCTTCTTCTCTTCTCTAGCTCTGGTTGGTAATCGCGGTTGAACTCATCAGCCTTCTCCTGAACGGCCGCGAAAAACTCGTCAACTCCCTGGCCAGTCATGGAACTGACGCCGACAACACTGAGATGGGCGTAAAACTCGTCCAGCATCATGCTCATGCTGTTGAGCAAGCTACCCATGTAGCCGCTGCCGCCCATGCTGTCGCCGCCCTCATTGCCTCCAAAGGCGTTGCGCTCCTCGTCTTGGCGCAGTGCGGCCTGGAACGCGTCGAAGTCTGTCATCCACTCCTTTGCAAAGCTCGCATCCTTAATATCGGTCTTGTTGAAGACAAGAATCATAGGTAGCTTTGTCTTGTAAAGGATACTGCACGCGTAAAGCATGTTGCTCATAAATGTGCTGGTGCTCGCAGTCCGAGGCGTGTCGATGACGTAGGCAATCACAGTAGGGAAAGACGACGCTAGTGATTCGAGGAGAATAGTTCCCGATGCAGACCATACAAAAGCCTCAATCTGACCTGGAGTATCAACCAAAATATGCTTCACCGGTGGCTTTTCTGGCTGTGAGGGGTCGGCCGAAGTGCGTTTCTCTAGGAGATTCAGAATTTGGTCAACCTTTGTGGAGAACAAGTTGAGGGCCGTTAGGATGCCACCGTTGGGCCCTAGGTTGTATTGCTTCATGACTTCCTTGTAGTTGACACTGTCTCTAATGTCTATGTTACTGTCAAAAGGGACATTGAGGACAGCCGGGTCAAGGTTGATGACATAAGGCGGCTCCTTTTGGCCATGCAGATGGGCATTGATGCGTTGCATGAATGTTGTCTTTCCGGATCCTATAGTCGAAGGGAAGCAAGAGAACAGATGATTAGCATGGGAACCGGCTAGACATAGTCACAGTTGTCCGCTTTGGCCCCTGGCCAACTTACCTGCCATGCCGACACACACAACTGCGACTGGCTTCTGCGGGGTCGCTTCGGACGTCATCGTGGAATGTGGACTTGTTTGGCTACAGAGTACAAGCTTTGGCGAGGATATGAAGTCGGTGAGGTGCAATGAGTAGGCCGCTGTTTTTCAGTTGGGTGTCGTGGTGGTCGCAGAGTCGATGACAAGGCTCGCAATACTGTAGTGAGTAGGCTCAAAAACAGAGTCCCAATGACTTAAATGGGTGGCCCCACGTCATCATAATATTCTGCGATACGACTCTAATCGTAATCTAATCGTATCCGCTTATTCATCATGGCCAACTTACTCGATGTTAGTGCCGAGGTTTTGGTTGCAAAACATATATCAAACCAAATAACTAAAATTAAATATTAATAAAACGAACAACCCATCCAAATAAAAAAATAAAGTAATCAATTTGAAAATTCGCCTATTCACTGCCCAAGGATTACTAAACTATGTGTCTGCTGTCATTTGGCGAGTATTGACTTCTCATGGCATCAATGACACGTTAGCTTTAATGAGATGGCGTGGGCTACTGAACGTCGCTAGCGACCTGATCGAAACTGTCATATGCATCCTTTTGAGCGTCAACTTGATGGATGAGCTCGGGCTGCTTCCAAATCTCGTTCCAGTCGGCGCGATGCCACCTTTCACGGGTAGTTGGCCCCATGGCCTGCGCTCGATGTACTCGGTCATATCTGATCTTCTCATACGCACGACGCACGGCAAGAGGTACTTTGTCTCGGCCACCTAAATCCAGAGTTGCAGCCAAAACGACACCATCCTCGATTGATTGGTTTGCACCCTGGATAGATATAGGAAGAAGAGGGTGTGCGGCGTCACTAATGAGAGCGATGCGGTCCTTTGGCGATATGAATGTGGGCAATGGACTGCGGTAGACCAGCTTGTGGTCTATCAACCGGTCCAGGGCGGTGGCCTTGACAATTTCATGCACAAGGGGTGCCCATCCCTAGAGATAGGACAGGGTATCTTCAACCTTTCCTCGGCACTGCCAGCTCTCTTCGATGTTTCTGTCATCAATATGGGTAAAGACCTAGTTAAACTCTGCCATTTTTGAGGAAAGACATTAGGAAGTGAATTTCCGGCCCGGTGAAGCCCTGGTATGAGTCGCCGTTAGCAACCAGGTGTCAAGTCCTTGGGTTCTTAGCCAGATCAGTTGCTGGAAACCATCTGGTACACCGCATAACCGGATGACTTGGGCCTATCCTCGGACCCAAGAACAATTTCATGGCCACGGGACCGGACGCCCTCGGCCGAAGCAACAATATCGGCAGTAAGATGTTCGCCCTTGACGATGACACCAGCCAAGCTGTCAGTCTCAAAATAGTCGGTGACTCTCTGGCCGACGCGGATAATAATACCGCGTGCACGAGCGTGCTCATATATGACCATGTGTAGCTGGCCTCAATGCCATTGATGCACCGGCCCATGACTTCTCGCCATCAAATGACTGCTGTGTCACAAACTGACCTTCGTAGTGGTAGAGATACAGCCAAGATGTCTGACGAACGATGGGCTTCATAGCCTTGATCGCGCCTGACCACCGCTCACAAACCTTGGATCCATTTGGGTCGAAGCTGATAATATATCCAATGCGCATAATCTCTTCGATATCCGGGACCTTTCAAGGACCGTGACTGAGTGTCCCTTGCGGTCACACTCAATAGCAGCTGCAAGACTAGCAAAGCCTGCCCCAACAATGATAACGCTGATGCCCGATGCAGGGAGTCGCAGGAACTCGCGGCCATCGTGATAGTAATATGACTAGACGTGTCTTCTGTATCTTCTTCTTGGCCGTGTCCTCGCCGTGTCCTGAGAAAATGAAACAAGTACCTATCAAGTGTGATTTTTATCCTTCACAATCACGCCTAATACGAATAGTGATCTACCTTTGGTCTATCACATAGTTTGCGCATCGATGAATGGCGATGATGTATGATGGGCCAATGGCTTATATATGAGCGATGTGTCACTTGAAGTGCATGTACCGAAATCCTCTTGCTGCCCGCCTGCGTCCTCCCTGTGTTTTTGATTCAATGAGACAATAAAGACACCCGGAAAATTGCAAACCGTGTGCGGCCTTGACTCACCTTACCTATAGTATTATGCCAATTAGATACACATATGACCTGGATACAGCCGTTGGTAATTTATTCAAGATCAAATAAATTTAATCAATGACCAATAAAGTAGCACTCTCTTCTATTTCCCAGCCAATACAAATTCCAACATAAGAGTATCTATGAAATCAAAGTAGGTCCTTTAATTTGATTATAATGGCAAAATATAGCTCGAATATATGCTACTTATGATCGCTTGATGACCTCTATACGCCGTATCGGAGTCATCTATGCTCAAAAGAATATCGAGGAATATCTGTCGGGTTGTCAGAGCCGCGTATCATCTGAATTGGCTGGCTGTTGGTAGATACTCCACACCTAAAGAGTAACGAGTGCAATTATAATGGCGGGCGACCGCTTGATTGATTACCTGGTGACCACAACACTGAATGCTTCTCTTGTGATACTTGTATTCAGCATAACTTTCACTAGCTAAATGGGAGGATGGACACATTATGAACACAGACTTTTGTTTCGAATAAGGACAGATGAAGTGAATGTATGCATTGAAGATATGCATAGGAAAAAGAAAAGAATAAATAACTACACATGAACGAACAACCGCCGCATTGAGATGCTGGGAGGCGAGCTATATGACAGCCTTAGTTACCCTTGGCACACACTAGATACGAGTGGTCTCATCCTCTTCATCCTCCCATTCTCCAGCCTCCTCCATCTGCGCGTTCAGTTGGGCCTCGGCATCGCCAGCGAACCTCTCGCTATCGTATGCATCGTAGTCGTCGCTGTCGAAATCGTTCACGTCCACATCCATCTCATCCTCATCGTCTGCACCGTCATCGATCTTCCGTGCCTTGCCTGAATCGGCTTTTGCCTTCTTCTTCCGCTCGACATTTTCTTTTTGCTGTTTCGTTCTTGCCTCCTTGTCTCGCCGGCGCTGCTCCCACCTCTCCTTGAGCTCCCGGATCTCCTGCTTGGACTTGTGAATGTGTTCATGCCACATGACCTGACCTTGACACAACCCCTCCTCAACTTTAACGAGCCTGAGCTTCATTCGAGGACCCAGCTCAACAAGCTTCACGGCCCGCTTCACCACACCATTGTCTGCCTCATCGGCCGGGACATCCTCGTCCTCATTGTTTAGATTGTCCGACGTAACCGCAGCAGCACGCGCCTTGCGGGAATGTACTCTTCCAGCTGCAGTGTCGAGAACCTCGACCTCCGCATCTGTCTCGGCTTCGCTGCCGCTTGTTGCTCCATCTGTCACATAGCCCTCGCCATCCTCGCCCCCGACCATGTAGTCTGCAATGTCCTGTAACTTCCCAAGATTGGGCAAGCCACCTTTTCGTGCCTTTTTGGAATGCACCAGCTTCTCAGCGGCATTGAGTCTCTTGAGGGCCTTGGACATTCCCGTGGCTTTTGTAGTGATGGCATAGTGGCGGAAATTGAGCACGAACGAGTCTGGGTCATCCTCTGATTGCTCGCGGTTAAGAAGTAGTACTCTGCGCATCGACTTGAGGGGGGCAGCCTGAGGGTTTATAGGCGGGAAAAGCGACTGGAAGACGGTGGTGATAAGAGATTCGAGGTGCTTTGGTACTTTGGCATTAGAGTTGGCCGCAAGATTGAAACTATTCATCACCAGCTATGGGGCATTAGTAAAAGCTGTTATAACGTAGGTGAAATAATTAAGAATATTTTATCATCATACTAGAGGGGGAGTGATGTACTCCTTGCCGCCGCCTTTGGGGTGTCTCTGCGCACGCTGGACATCTTTGCTTAGAGAGTACTTCTCGACTCTAAAGTGAAGGGTAGGGCCACGTGGAGCAGCGGCAACCCGCAAGTTGACATTTCCCGACTCGGACCGGGAGAACAGAAGAAGCTGGGTAACGCCAAGGGGGCCACACATGGTAACGTAGTCACGCAGACGGTTGGCTCTTCTCTCCTTGAGACGACTTGCAGTGCCGGGTTCCATGACCTTGCGCACATCCGTAGCTAGTTGGCTGACGCTGGAGCCAACCTCACCAGCTCCAATGCGAATAACCATGCTCTTGGGGTTGCGTGCAGAACCATTGCCTGTGTTGAGAGGCACCTTGGCCTGGTTTGGGTTTGTCGGCGCGACATGCGTGCGCTTCTTGGTGCGACGCTTGGCCATTTTGCTTGTTTATCCGTGGTATTCGTGGTATGAGAGCAAGTGTGACTGATTGTATCTTCTCGTAAATGCGATGTATTCCAACGGTTGAGGGTATGGGTTTTGTTGGCGCTGATATTCCTGATGTTGGAGGCTAGAAGAACTGCAAGAAAAAATACAAGAAAATACAGATAAGCAATTTTATTATGGATACCAATCGGATTAAGATTAGATAGCAGATAACGATAAGATTTACGTCTGATGACTAATCACTTCATCCTAAGACATTAGATACTGTCGATATTAACAGCAATAGTATAATAAGTACTACTTTGTGTGACATGAAAAATATACGTGCTTTTACATGATTCAAATATTATTGCATTACCCTCGTTGCAAAATTCCAGGTTCATTAGTTTATTCATAACCATTTCCCATAAATGCACGTACTTGACAAACCCACGCTTCCCATACCTATACTCCTTTTTTGTTTTCCCCATACTGTCAGATATAGGCCGGCGGATGTTGAAATGCCTTGACCAAATTCATTGCCTTCTCTCATCATGCCACTTTGTGTGGCTCTAACTTCCACCTGCCGTCTACAGCCCGTTGTAGAGTGTCCCACTCCAGAAATCCGCCGGCCCCTTGTCTGATACTGTCCGAGTGTCTTCACCGCGAAGAGATGCACTATCTGGCGTACCCAGTCTTCCCCAATCGGGTTTTGATATAGTGTGTGCTACACTCCGATATACACCACCGGATAGGCCAGATGGCTGTGGCGACCAGATGTTGTTTATTGGCCCGCTATGAACCCCATGGCCTCCAAGAGTCACCTGTGGTGATTCGGGCATCCGCGGATACATGAAAAAAGTAAAAACGTCAATGCTATCCAGTTCGCAAAGCGATGTCATATGTGTGGACATCGGCTCAGACCCCGACTGCCTCGTGGTTGATGTGAGGGCCTGGAGGTCAAAGGCGCTTCTTCTCATACTGGCTAATGTTATTTCGCCATGCCGAGCCCTTTGAACCACGCGCGCGAGAATAGCAGCATAGTTGCTGGCAACCTCCCAGTGTTGTCCAACATACCTCAGTGTGTCAATAAACACATCGATACGGCTGTCGATTGAGCTACCTTCGGCTGTGGACGCATGCACAAGAAGGCAACTAGCGGCCACCCAGAGCGAGAAGGCGAAAGGTGGACCAAGAAGATCAAGACCGTTCGCTTCACGTAGATCGTGTGCAATATCGGCAAGACTGTGCACGGCAGACAGGCATCGCTGAATGGCAACTTGAGATGGCATGAACAGTGTCGACCGAGCGATTGGGTACGCCACGGCTGAATGAAGACGAACCACGGCAGTCACATATGCGCTATGCAACATAAACCAGTTAGACACACGGCTAGCTGGGTCTGAATGGCATAAAGCAGAAATTTTGCTGAACTCGCTAGGTAGACTGCGGAGCCAGCCATCGAGAGTCGCGTCTAATGCCTGGTAAGTGTTACGCCACCTGGCCATGTTGCCGGATGATGTGATATCCACGGGAGTGCGAAGGAAATCATGGATATTGCTGAGAATTCGGAGTAACTCGCAGTGATACGAAAAACTTCCCAAATGTTCGACTTTGTTGAGAATTCCCGGGGCGCCGCTAGCATCAGACGTACATGCATCGACTGCAGCTACTCCTCCCACAGCAAGGCAGGCCACCGACGATCTTGTCTGCACTGGCACATTTTTGGAGAAGAGATCGTATGAACATGGGAGGAATCGACGCATCTTATTGTCCTCGAGTAGAAAATGGGGTGATGCGGCCCCAATAGTCGCGTACCGATCGAGTAAATAGACGACCCAGCACAGTCGCCTTCGGCCCTCATCCTCGATCCACGAATCCGGCCGCAATGTTGGTGTAGGTCGATTCACTGATGCCCCCTGTGGAACGTCCAAGGCCGACGGAGATAAGTATACGCTCACTTCGTCACATAGACCCAGCTGCTTCACATTCTGAGCCACCATGGCGAGCATATTCCATGAACGAGGTCCGTTAGATGTGCCAAATTCGTCGAGGCTGACAATAACAAGGGCGCGGAGTGCTGGAACGGTCACATGGTCCATGGCATATAGGCGCACGACTTGTTTTGAGGAAGAGTGGTAGTAGTCTCTCAACTCTGGTGTCAAGCGAGAATCCTTTGAAAAGCGCATCGTAGTGGTGACGATAGCATGCAGCAGGACGCGATCTTGCTCCTCAAGTGAAGTAGCCCCGAAAAAAGTGCCGAAAATAGTTTTGCGATCAAGAATAGGGCACCATGTGTTGCAATGTTTGAAATATAAGTCGACGAGGGTATATAGCATGTCGTGGGGGGGGAGGTCGGCCTTGAGGGACCGTAGAGATGGTTGTCTCTGATAACTAAGAGTCCCAGATGGAAGGCTGCGATCATCATTGGTGCCTCCCAAGGCCTCGTTTCCATTGGGGGTGTTGTTGTTGCTCTTGCCATTACCGATATAGCTACCATTATTGATAGCGGAATCGTTATCATTTTGCCAGATCATACTCACGGACTGTGACTTAGGTGTTTGATCACCATCGTGAAGGCGTGTAGATGAGGGGCGATGAGCATCTGTAGAGCCATTAAATCTTCCTAGAACACTAGCAGTATCTGGGCGAAAGTTGCTCGTAGGCGATGAGAGAGTTTGGCTGGCAATAGACGGCGATTGAGCGGCAGCGAAGGCGCCACTTCCACTGCCGCCATGACCCGAAGCATGGTCATGGGCAATATGATCCTCGACGCGACGACCCAGTGCACGTAGTAGCTCATCAATCCGGTTCACCTTGGCTTCGAGTTCAGCGTTGATCCGGGTTCGGCTTCCTGGCGGCTGTCGCTTGAGGTAGACACATGGTCGGTTGTGGCGAGCACACCATGAACAGGCAGGCTCAGCTACAGAAATGTTAGTACCGAGCCATACGGCTTTGGCCTATGACCAACGGGCGAGGTAAAAAGATGAACAGGGGATGTCTCAAATAAAGGAGGGCTATGTGTGGACTATGATATGACATAACAGCATCACGCCAGGCATATCCAATGCATGACCGACTGAGACCGAAGCAAAGGCTCTGACCGGTTGTCATCTATATCTCATCCGACCATATCAAATATATATACATACCACGGTCGCACTTGACTTTGCGTGTTTTGCATAGTTCGCATCTATATCATATCAAATGTCAGTTTCAATGGCCGGTATGACGTGCCTGAAGGCAACGTATCGAGGAGTGTGTGGGCAGCCATACGATGTTTTCTGATCCATCTTCTGGTCTATCTTGAGATCTGTTGACTGGCCCATTGCCTGGTCGAAGGTTTGGTCCATCGTATGGTCCATCGTCTCATCCATTTCGCGGATCCGCTTCTTCGGCGCCGTGAACCCCGAGCTGGATGGGATGCGCTCGTCCTCGTGGGTCGGAGTGAGTTCGACGTCGTCTCCAGCCATTGAGCACAGTCGCGAGCATATGTATGCCCGCTGTAGGCTGATATATAATGAATAGCTGAATAAATCGTTTATTGTTGTGTACTCCGTTTGCTGGCCCAATGTTGTGGTGCCGTAGTGTGTAGTTGCTGCGTCTTGGTTCTGTGCCTTATCTCGAGCCCTATGTGTAGCCACTGTGCTTATGCTGATGCTCTTGGGTGGCGTTTTGGTTTTCTATGTCGTGACTATATCCATATCCATATTCCTTGAGATATATTTAGTTCCACATCGAGACCCGCTTCTCTTCCGTTTGTCTACTCATTATAGGCACTTCTTTTTAATGTCAGTTTTCTCACGCTCACAATTGTTTTACTTCCTTACATCCACTCCCCTTCTTCGGCATGCTGTCTCTTAAGCATATTCTGATATTATTTTTTTATTGTTATTTATTATTATTTTAAATTCTTATCCTGCAGGCTCTCTATTTCCTTTCCCAGCTAGTGCATCTGCGAGTATAGAAGGCTGTGTCGATTAGTCGGTCTGGTCGGTTCCGTCGGTGCTTTTGGAAGTCTTGGCGTACAATGTGGCTAAGAACCTGTTTGTTTGTTTTTCTACCTGGGATTCATAGGGGCGTTCTCCACACTATTTGTTTCCTGCTCGGGCTCATCGGCCTGGATAGGGCCAAGATGTCCTCACACTAGGCAGGATATAGTAAGCGGCTGCTCGTCACATCGGCCTGCCTTGATCCCCACTTTGAAGTAGACAGGTGATACGAGTGTACTTTCCGAGAATAATGGACTGTGCATAACTAATATCGCACAATTTGGGTATAGGTTTGTACAACTGCCATACATTCTAGTCTAGAATGTACATATCGGACTTAGGAAGACTTTGACTATATCCTGTGTGTTGTGGTATCTTCGCAACAAAGGATTGCTACATAGCGCGAAAGTGGTTATTCTGACAGCACCAAACATGGTGATCGCCACTTTTGACGCAACTTTCCTAGGATGGTGCTTCCTACGCAACCATTGAGAGCTATGTTCTCCCGCTTCATCATCACCCCTCTTTTGGCTCGCATTTGTTGGACTTGTAGTTTCGTCACTATGTCATCACCGAGGGAGCTACTATAACCAACCCCTGTCTGTGTAGAAATCAATACCCATCCGGATCCTGTGACCATGCATGGCTTTCAAGTTCTTCACTACGTATATAGCAATGTCGGTGCTCGGTGCCAAAAGTACGAGATTGTGTGGGTAGGATTACGAAGGATACTCACAAAAATTATGGGGTGAGCCGACATTGAAGTATCAACTTGCTCACGGCCATGGAAGCATTTGTGTTGGTCATGATTGAATATAATTATTAAAAACAAGCAGCGCAAAAGCTACCAGTTCGATAAAGATGAAGCCTTTCTGTATTCATTGATATTCGGTTCCTTCAGTTGGCCCAGCCCTTGCACATCTTGACAGCCTTCTCCCAGGTTCCAAACCGAGAGTCGGCCTCCTTGCTTGTGATCTGGGGCTTGAAGATTGTGCGGCCCTCAGTGTTGACACCGTCGAGATCGCTCAGATTGTCCCAAACACCGACAGCGAGGCCTGCGGCAATAGCAGCACCGAGCGCGGTAGTTTCGCGCATGGCTGGGCGGTTGACTGGAATGCCAATGATGTCGGATTGAGTCTGTAATTAAAGTCGGTTAGCTGATGTCTGCACTGTGTGATAAAACATATCTCTCGTGTCTCGCGCTCACTGCCCAACTACTCCTCTTCTCTTCTTGATCATCAATCCCTTTCTTCTTCCATTTTTGGTCTCTTCGTCTTCTTGCTTTTCATTGGTTCTACCCTCCTTACTCTCTTGTCACTTACCTGCATGATGAGGTCGGCGTTGCACATGCCACCATCCACAGCCAGCTCGGTCAATGCTTGACCACTGTCCTTTTCCATCGCCAAGAGGATGGCTTTTGTCTGGAAGCAAGTGGCCTCCAGAGTGGCACGGGCAATGTGACCGCGCTGAGTATAGGCTGTGATTCCGAAAATTGTACCACGGGCGTCATCCATCCAGTATGGGGCAAAAAGTCCGCTGAATGCAGTCACAAAGGTGCAGCCACCATTGTCTTCTACTGTCTCAGCCAAAGCGCTTAGTTTGGCCGATGACTCCATGAAGCCGAAGTTGTCCACCAAAAACTTGACACTGGAGCCAGCGACAGCAATGCTACCCTCTAGAGCGTACATGCGCTGTCCCTCCCCAAAATCAAATGCGACGGTTGTGAGGAGGCCGTGGGTGGAGATGACGGGCTTGGGCCCGACATTGTATAAAAGGAAGCAGCCTGTGCCGTATGTGTTCTTGGCCAGACCAGGGGAGAAAGCCTTCTGGCCAACAAGGGCAGCAGACTGGTCACCCAGACAGCCCGTGATGGACACGCCCTTCAAAACAGTAGAGAAGAGTGTTCCATAGGCTGTCGGGTGCGACGAGGGCACAATCTCTGCCAGCTTGATCTTGCTCGTATCGATCCGGAACCAGTCGAGCAGGTGGTGGTCGTATGTAAGCGATTCCAAGTTCATGAACATGGTGCGCGAAGCATTTGAAGGATCGGTCACGTAGACATTACGTGACAGACCTCCGTTGAGCTTGAATGCTAGCCAGGTGTCGACAGTACCGAAAGCGAGAACACCCCGCTCATAGGCATCCTTGACTGCATCAACATTCTCCAACAGCCACAGCAGCTTACTAGCAGATGGATATGTGGAAAGAGGCAGGCCGCACAGCGACATCAACTCCTTGGATCCAAGCCGGTCCTTCAGTTTCCGAACCAATTCCTGTGCCCGCGTATCTGTCCACACAATAGCATTGTGGAGGGCCTTTCCGGTGGTGATATCCCATACCACGGTGGTCTCACGCTGGTTAGTGATACCGACAGCCTTGACCTGGTTACGCGAGTGACCCTGCTTTTCGAACTGTTCGACAGCACCGTCAATACATGTCTCGACAGAGCTGATAAGCTCCTCGGGGTCATGTTCATGCCAACTATAATAAAACCACTTGTCAGCCATCTCATATACCGCATGTGCTATGTCCGATCGTTATGTTGATTTCCACCATGACCCCCCTACCCTAAAAAGAACAAACATGATAGAAGTTTATGTAAGGCTGTCTTACCCAGAGTGAGGATAGATTTGAGAGAACTCAAGCTGATGGGTTGCCACGACGCTGCCCTCTGAGTTGAAAATCAAAAATCGGGAGCTTGTGGTGCCTTGGTCGATTGCACCAACGAAAGCCGTCTCGCGCGTGCCGTTCAGAGACATTATGATGGAGTAGAATCTGTGTCCACAAAAACTGACGGAAGAGGGTAGGGGATGCGAGGATGTACCAAAAGAACTTGAAGTTCTGACTATAAGAACCGAACAAAAGAGGCAACGATGAACTTATAGGAGAGAATGGGGAAGATGGGGGAGAAGGTAGAGTGTAAGAAAAAAGCACCAAAATAAGCAGGGGATTAATATATGTAATAACCTTTCTCAAATGGGCGAGCTAGATATCAGTACAGCTCGACCGAGGAAGAGGGGTTACACACAACTCCAACCTGAACCTGGTGTGTCTGCCCACCCGTGCACCCCAACCCCTCTGGGGAAGATAGACGGACTCGGATTCTCCATCACCGTTGTGTGGTGTACTCCACAAAGTGTGGAGGACAGGAACGGCTTCCTCTCTTCATCTGTCACGCGTCCCGGTATCGTAGATATTCCCCGGGGGGTATGACAGGATGGGTCGGGGTCTCCAGACCGAGCCCCGGGTCGACAAGCCCTCTCTAAAGCACCCTAGAAAGGCACATGGCGTGACATCAAACCTGTATTTAAAGAATCTAACATCCATCCTGCTCACATAGCTGCTGTCGATCGTTCTTCCTAGCTTGGTGAGGGGAAATGCTTGGCTGACGCCCACGCGATCCCCCGCTCCCTATTCCCCGTATTGTTTATTTGGAGAATGGAGAACTCGGGGTTGGAGACCGAGACTTGTTTAAAAGCAGTATTATTCTGCGGGCCCTAGAAGATGGAGAAGGCACGAGGGCAGCGAAACTAAGGGCGTCCGTTGGGAGAGAGGGCTGTGTTTAGAGCCTTGCCCCGAGCTGGCTCGCCCGCACTAGCCCTTTGTCGACCGACTTCCCCGATCCTACCGATTCCACAAGTTTTCGGAGTGTGTCTTAGACTCTCAATGCCACTAGGTATGGTTTCTACGCATTCTACATACCACGCAGACCACGGATCCTGCAACCGATTCCACGTTGCGCTTCACCCATTATCTCTAACATTTTGTCTCCATCTTCTTCTCCCCTTCTTTTCCTCTCGCCCCTCGCTCATATTCCCCCTTCTCCTCCCACCCCTTACAACCCGCTCTTGACTCCCCAACATACCGGCTTTCCGGAATTCTTTCCAATCATACAAGTATATATCGCCATCCTGTTCCCCGTGGGGAGACGACTATCTTTTCCTTTCTCTTTCATCTCTCAGGTCCCTTGTCAATCTTGTCTTTCTTCCCATTGCCTCCTCCTATTTTTTACTAATTATTCTGCCTCCTTGTACTTTTGCACTTTGCACATACATGTACAAATGTCTGCTTCCCATTCCGAGGACACGGTAACTGAACTGCGCACCAAGAACCCTTCCATCGCAAACGACAGCAAAGACGAAATGGGCACCACAGACGCGGTCAACGAGTATGCGGCGGAGGATGTATCTGAGGAGCAGCCGCTTCTTTGGAGCAAGATCCGCTACCACTGCCGTGATTTCTTTTCCGAATATTTGGGCACTATGGTTGTACTGCTTTTCGGCGACGGTGTTGTCGCGCAGGTTGTTCTGAGTGACGGGGCAAAGGGTGATTACCAGAGTATCTCATGGGGATGGGGGTAAGTTTTGTTTATTCATTAACTAATGTCTACAGAGACAAGCACAAAACTGATCAATTACCTTGCTAACCTCTGTGTCTCTTTCCAGTATCGGTGTTATGCTTGGTGTCTACGTCAGTGGGAAGTCTGGCGGCCACTTGAACCCGGCTGTTACACTTGCTAACTGTGTGTATCGCGGCCACCCCTGGAGCAAGTTTCCTATCTACGCAGCAGGCCAGATTCTGGGTGCGATGACAGGTGCTGCGATCGTGTATGCCAACTACCGCTCTGCTATTGACATGTACGAAGGTGGCCGTAACATTCGCACCGTTTCTGGTGATCACGCAACAGCAGGCATCTTCTGCACATACCCTGCCTCCTTCATGACACGCACCGGCATGGTCTTTTCCGAGTTCATTGCCAGCACTATTTTGCAGATGGTCATCTTTGGCCTAAGTGATGGGGACAACCTCAACCCTGGTCCGTTGACACCCTTGTGTCTTTTCTTCCTTATTTTCGGTATCGGTGCTTGCTTTGGCTGGGAGACAGGGTACGCTATCAACCTTGCTCGTGATTTTGGCCCCCGGTTGGTCAGCTACATGATTGGTTACGGAACTGAGGTCTGGTCCGCTGGTGGCTACTACTTCTGGGTGAGTCTTGCTCTTTCTTATTCTATACTTCATTGGCCATTACTAACGCGACCTTACAGATTCCTATCGTCATTCCCTTCTTGGGCTGTCTATTTGGAGGCTTCCTTTATGACACATTCATATACACTGGAAACAGCCCTATCAACACACCTTTCATGGGCCTCCAGCGCCTGGTGCACCCAAGAAAAACTCGCTCTCCATTCGAGTCGAAGGCATGAGAAAAAAGCTTATTTGTGTTGGGGGGGTTATCTCGAATTCTCGGAAAGCCCATTGAAGTCTTTGCTTGTTAGTCTTTTTCAGCGCGGGACCGGTTTGGCTTGGTCTGCATTGTTTGTTACTGGGCCGTTCTCTTTTTTTTTAGAGTAGCTACTGCATTCTTGTACCATATTGGCATTATCATTGGCCCTCTTGAGTAGTCTGAAGACACCATAATGCCAAATCTGTTTTTAAAGTCGAAATGAAAAGGGAAGAAAAAAAAACCATCAGAACCAACGAATCTGAAGTGAGTGAACCGAGGTAAAGGCAACACTACCACTATACTATACTATGTCCTATGTCTTTTTTGCCTTTCTTTCTTTCTTTCTTCTTTTTTCGTATCGATTAGCTTTATATTCAGCCCCATCGTATAGGGGTTATTATCTAATATGTGTACACCCTCCTGGAAATAATAAGGCGGTCGTACGAGTTATTAAGATGGGCGCTAATACACCATATTTTATTCAAAATTCTTACTTTATTGGTCAGTGTGGTCCTGTGGAAAGTCACCTGCACCCCCCCCCCCCCCCCTAAAAAAAAAAAAAAAAAAAAAGGGGGGGAAAAAAGAAGAAGAAGAGAAGCTGCTAGACTTGCACATGATTCACGAATGTTTCGTATTACTATGGGGTGAAGGGTAGTACGCAGGAGAGATGTGCGTGCCTTGACAAGATTTGCATGCTCCATTTCTTTTATCATGTTCTGGAATTTCGTCTCCTCCACGATAATTGTTTACTTGGCCATTCGGTCTACGAAACTCAGATATCAATTCAACCCGGCTGAGGTGAAGGATGCGACGTAGTTCATGATTGATGATTTCATGGAATATGGTGTCAAGCCCACCATAGCAATGAGCTTTTTTGTTTGCCGTCTTAGCCTCTTACTACTTCGTACGAAGTATGTATTCACACCTTCAAGACAATTCAGAATGGAGTCGGAGGCAAATAGCTACGTAGCACTTAAATCCGGGTGCACATGCCATAATCAAAGCTTTCGTAACAGGGATCCGTTTATAGATATTCCCTTATCAATAGATAGCATATAATAAATGTTTACCAGGTAACCAAATCTATGCCTGGTTTACAATCGTCATATTTGTTCACTCCAGACTGCAGCATGTTCGCTGCACCATAATGTGTTCGTTGTTAACCCTCAAGATATAAAACCCTCTACTCAGCCACTCGGCTCAATATGTGAAGCATGACCTTTTTTTTTTTAGTCGCCTCTTGGCTGGAAAGTACTTAGTAAACCATGTCGCAGGATGACTATTCGCCGCTGGCTGTCTTTTCACAGTCTAGAAGTGGGTTTTGTATGGCCCCTCATCGTTCCATGGACACTCCGGCTTTTCCAGTGCCTGGCTTGAACAAAGAGTGAGTGGCTCCCTTCGTATGCAATAATGGTCTACTCCGTAATTAATTATCACGAGACAACAACCTCTCCTGAGGTGACTACTCCGTATTACTGCCTAGATAGGCATAATGTAGTCCGTACAGTATCTGGCCACCGCCGACCCCGAGGCATGTGTGCGGCTGCAACCGCCTTAGTTTGCACCATTGTGTACAATCTGTAATACTTCGTAATGTCGTGCGGAGCAAAGAAGGCCATTAGTCGATCAGGCCAGTCCAAGAATGGCCACCACCCGTCTTTTATATATTTACGCATCCTTTGTAGTGTCAGGCCAAGCCATTTCGGCCCTTCTAAGGGAGGTGAGCAGTCCTACAGTCGGCAATAATGACCGAAGCCCCGACTAAGCTATGCGTCGTGTAATCCACTACCGAGTCACAGAAATCGGTCATAAAACACCGAGACTGTCTCCACAGTGTAAACTAAGCCTTGCCCGAAAGCAAGCCAATGGATTCGGTATTAATGTTATTTATTCGTAAGACAGCTATGTCATTTTCAGGTTTTACCTCACTCCGGGCTCGCAATTTCCTTGCCGAGGCGGTACTCAGCTGTCTGTGTTCCAATAGATCAAACAACATGCCCCAATTGGTGCGATTTCGAAGACCTTGCCCGTGGGCTATGCTCAAAGCAATATCGGACTAGCATACCGCGATGTCTTATTAGTCTTTGCATATGTAATTCTCCGACTGCGTGACTCTTCGTGATCCGGTTTTTCCGTTTTAACGGCTGTTCGATTTGCTTTTAATATTCCCGGATGCTGCTCAGTATCCTTTTGTCTATATTGACTTATTTGATAAACTCGACACGAATCTTGACATCAACTGAGTAAATGTCGAGGAAAGATACTATCAATAGAAGTTCCTTCTTGCCGTACGACATATGCAAAAGACCGACGACAACGCAATCAGACAAGCACGCCCACCTGCTCGCATTTCGATATAGCTCTGTACAGCTCAACACCCTTCAGCAAATCTCTACGCAGCTTTGCATAGCTTGACATAGCTCTGCCAGTCTTGAATTAACCTAACAGCTATGGCGTGGCGTTTACCAAGCACACGGCGACCGATTCTGCTCTCTGCGGCAGCAGTCGCCGCCGTGGCCACCGGAACTGGCATTGTCTATGCTACTCAGAAACGCAAGCCCCTCCCGATGCCCATCGTTCCCCTGAAGCGCGACAATACCGGCAAAATTCAAACGCCTACGTTCCCTGCGATCAAGTCTCGGGCAGAACAGCTGGACGAGCTCCTCCGGACTAGCTCCGACAACTCAACAGAATACGACCTTCTCATCATCGGTGGCGGTGCTACGGGTACAGGTATTGCGTTGGATGCAGCTACTCGTGGCCTGAAGGTCGCAGTGGTCGAACGCGATGATTTCTCCGCAGGCACCAGCTCCAAGAGCACAAAACTCGTACACGGTGGCGTCCGTTACCTGGAAAAGGCTGTTATGAACCTGGATTACGGCCAACTCGAACTCGTCATGGAGGCTTTGAACGAGCGCAAAACGTTCCTCAATATTGCACCGCATCTGTCCAGCGAGCTCCCTATCATGCTCCCGCTGCAGCACTGGTGGCAGATGCCCTACTTCTGGGCCGGCACCAAAGCTTATGACCTGCTTGCGGGCGCACAAGGCCTGCAATCGTCATACTGGGTCAGCAAATCCAAGGCAACAAAGGCGTTCCCCATGCTGCGCCCCGACCACCTGGTTGGTGGACTGGTTTACTACGACGGCCAGCAGAACGATGCTCGCACCAACGTCTCGCTGGCGCTGACGGCAATGCTTTATGGCGCTACTGTTGTTAATCATGTTGAGGTTGTTAATCTGGAGAAGGATGCACACGGAAAGGTCTGCGGTGCTCGTGTTCGTGATGTTCTTGGCGACTCGTCTTCTGATCACGGCTTTGTTGTTCGGGCAAAGGGTGTCATTAACGCCACCGGTCCGTTTGCGGATAGTATCGAGCAGATGGATGACCCGGCCCGGCCCACGATCGTTGCGCCGTCATCCGGGGCACACATTATTCTTCCAGGAAACATCTGCCCCAACGGTATGGGCCTGCTAGACGCTGCTACTTCCGACGGCCGTGTTGTCTTTGTCCTGCCGTGGGAAGGCCACACTCTTGCAGGCACTACCGACAACCCGTGTAGTATCGAGAAGGAGCCAGCTGCCACGACGGATGAGGTTGATTTCATTCTGAAGGAGGTCAGCAAGCTTGTCTCGCCGTCAGCAGCCCTCTCAAAGGATGATATCCTAGCAACTTGGTCTGGTACGTTTGCACATCTTTTCCCCCCAACGTGCCCAATTCTTTTTTGGTTGTCTCTTTTTATATGCCCTATACTAACAATTACAGGTATTCGTCCTCTTGTCAAGAACCCCAAATCTAAAAACACGGAATCGCTCGTTCGCAGCCATCTTGTTACAGTTTCCGCGTCTGGCCTTCTGACTTGCGCAGGTGGCAAGTGGACGACCTACCGCCAGATGTCTGAAGATGCCGTTGATGAGGCTGTCAAGACCTTCAAGCTAACTCCTCGCCATGTTGCACTGCCGAATGTTGGCGGTGCCCAGGCCACGTCTGCTGGGCCTGCTTCCTTCTCGACAGGTGCCTGCCTGACCAAGAATATCCCTCTTATTGGCGCACACGGATACTCACCAGATCTGCCTTCTCAACTGGCAGAGGTTTACACCTCGATTGATGCCGATATTGCCCAGCACCTCGCCAGCAACTATGGTGACCGTGCTTGGTCTGTGCTGGAAGCCTCAAAAACTTCTTCGGTAGCCCGTATCTTGCCATCGTGGCCCATCACTGAAGCTGAAGTTCGGTATGGTGTGCGTGCCGAGTCGGCATGCACAGCTGTTGATATCATTGCTCGGCGTACACGCCTGGCATTCCTGGACGTTAATGCTGCTCGCCAAGCCCTGCCCCGTGTCATCGAGATCATGGCAGATGAGCTCAACTGGGGCAGTGCCACTCGCCAGAGTGAGCTGGACCACTCTATGGAATTTTTAAAGAGCATGGGCCTGGATCAGTGCAAAGGCAAGACCGTGATCGAGAAGAAGGAGCAGGAGCAGAAAACAAAAACTGTAGTAGCCAGTGATGTCGTCAGCTGGGGCGTTGGCAAAGCCGCCGATAAGGCTGCAGGCACTGCGTTATGATTCTGATCAAATAATCTGATAAAGCGGGGTTTAAGGTGTTCAGAGGACATACGTCATGTATTCAATTAAGTTAATATACTTATCAGCTCGTTCAAGATAGTGCCAGTTCTGATATGCACCCGTTTGTTTGCGACGCGAAACGATTCGTGCATTCTTGCTTATTAATATGTACCGATCATTCTCGATTAGATTATCATTAACACACGTGCTAAAAGTGGGTCATATGCGTGACCGCGTTTAAACTCAACGCGTGTCTATTGAGATAACGGCATCATGATTCCACAACAATAAGAAACACTGGTGAGGATATCGTGTTGGAGATTAAGATCTGCTCAACAACTTGATAGACATGGATGCGCAAACTACTCACACTTCAGAGGGTAGTAGCGCTTCAGCAACACTTCCCACTCGCCAAACCCCCCTAAGCGATATCTTCAACACGACATTTTCGCTACATCAAGTATCGCCATTGTTTGTGAGATCTGGCGGGTTAACTTCATGTCATTTGACAAGATTGGAACAAAAGTTGAGGGAAATACTCGTTGGCGATGTCGTGCGTGGCGTTGAGGTTGGCCTCGGCGATGGCAGCAACAGCACAATGGGTGGTGCGGGAGTGCTGGAAGCTGTCACCATTCGCATGGTTGCCACTGAAGGAGTGATAGCCACCTCCGAGTCTGCCTTACAAATAGCATTGCAGTACGAGAATGCACTCTGTCTGTGCATTTTGCTGCCATTGCCAGCAGCAACAGAGCACGCGAGCAAATTCAACGCAAAAACGGGCCACTCAACTCTGTGTCTTCCACTCCTATTACTCCGGATGCCTCTGGCTTTGAAGACAATAGTAATTGACTTCTTGGCGGATGTTTTCGACTGTCGCGTCAACCCTGTTCGGCTAGCTAGCATGGACATCATCCGAAGCTGGGAACTATGGGCTCGTGAAACTGGTGTGCCTACCACTGGGCAACTAGCAAAAGATGCAGTCTTAACTCTGTCCTTCTGTCTTGCAAAATCCAACGAATCATTGAGTCCAGACGAAAATGAGGTTGGTGAAAGCCTTGTCGCTACCTCAAGTGCAACTGCCGACGCTATAGGCACACCCATATCGACCTCCCTCGGCTTGAAGACAATCGATGTGTTTATTCCCAATGAAGACTTGCGTGGCTTTCTTTTAGTTGGTCCCCAGCACACAGCCGTGGCTCAGGCCGGGCTTCAAGCCACGGATGGTCTGAACAGGCTTGAAAAAGGCACTACCCCCTTTGCATATAACCTTTTACGCTACGTGAAACATCATTTAGCTCTGGATATGGCCAACCCTGCTGTCACCATCGTACGCATTGCGTGCGGTGGCTTTGTTCTAGCAGAAAGTCGCTTAAAACTGTTCTCTACACCCAACTCCGTTCAAGATTTGAGCTCAACTCGCCAACGTGCCACATTGCCCCTACTATTAGGGGACTTAGTGGTGCGTGCTGCGGGATGACTTCACTTGTGCGCTACTAATGGACAGATCGAAAACAATGCAGATGTGTCTGGTTAGTCGTAACTTCCGCCCGGCTCGGGAGTAGGCTCGGGAAACCAGTTCAAGCACCGATCCGGTTTCGGGTCGGTTCAGGGACCGAGCGAGTGATTTCTTTACGCGCCTCTTGGGCTGATGGAAGGTCTCTGAACGGACCATATGTGCTCACAGTCTCTCAGTTTCCTAGTTCAGTCATCAAAGAGACTTATATTGAGGACAAGATGTAGTTATCTTAATACAATTTGCATATGCATACGTAATTTATGCTGCAAATATAATTTGCTATTATGTGACGAAATAAAGTTATATATCATACAAAAGAGGACAAAGATAACGGTTGGGACAAAATTATGGTCATATAAAAGGCGCCGAAACGAAATACTTCTACAAGCCGAACCAAAGCAGCAACAGAAATGAAGATAGAAAAACAAATTTAAAGAACTACCCTGTCAACAAATGGCTTCCGCCGTTATTGGCACTGCGCCCACCACTTGCCGTTTGCTACACATGTGTATGGCGATGCACAGACCGTCGAGCCAGAGTAGCCAACACCACCACACTGACCCCATTGCGCGACTGTATTAGCCCCCTTGACTGTTTCTGACTGGACAGGAGTATTGTTGGCGGCTGCTTTTGTGACTTCAGGCGTAGCATTCAAACTCGATGACCCTGCAACGATGACATATGATGTCACGGTAGCTGCCGGCGGTGTGGCACACGAGCCAGTATCTTTCTCTGTCAAGATACCGCTGCTAACCGCACCTCTTGTGGTAGTAGACAGGGTGGTCACGGCTGAGCTACTGTAAACCTGCCGGGGACTGGTCGTCTTGGTGGTAAAGGTAGAGCCTACTGGAGGGGCGGGCGCAGCAGTGTAAGGAATCGGTGCGGTCGTGGATGCTTCTCCCGAGGCGGCACTGCGAGCAGAAAAGCTTTTAGTGGTGTAAGTAGACCAGCCAGTGCTGATAGTAGTCATTGGTTTGGACGTTGCCATTGAAGTGGCGGCAGTAGTGCCTGACGAAGAAGCTCCGAACTGCAGGCTGTTGGCAACAAGGTCAAGGAAGCCAGTGTTGGAGTAAACCTGAGTCATATCCCATACCATGATGCCACCAAAGCTTTTAAAGGTTTTGGAGTATGTGATGATTGAAGCTAATGAACTGCCCGAAATATAGCCAGAGCCAGCAGCAGTCAAGCTTCCGGGGATACCAAGTAAGACGCGCACATCGGGGTTCTTGCTATACGTCTTAGCCCAGGTGTCCCAAGTGCCAAAATTGAAATTTGACTGTGTAGTTGAGCCCGATGCATATGACTGAAGGCCGCAGTAGTTATTGTAAAATTGGACCATGATAAAGTCAAATGACACCTCGCCGGTAAGCAGTTCATTGTTTGCCGCATCCGGATAGGGGCACTGGGGTGCAGCGGACAGATAGTATGACTTGCCACCATCTGCAGTAGCGAAATCCATCTTGGAACGAAGCTCAGAGGCAAAAGTTGCCACGTTTGAAGTCGCAGACTCAAAGTCGAAGTCAAAGCCATCAACGATGGCTTTGCCGAAGGGGCGATTGACGGAGCTGTTTGACTGCTCGGGGCCAAACATGGCCCAGATTGTATCAGCAGCGGCACTTGCTGCCGATGCAGAGCTAAAGCCGCCTTCAGTGTAGGTGGCACCACCGATAGAAAGCATGATAGTCTTGCCATATGTGGTCTGGCAGACCTGAATGTCCTCTCTAATAAAATGCATTAGCAAAGACCGAATATTTCAAGTCTACCAAAAAAAATTTCAACTCCCCATCACTTACTCGAGCTGAGGGCAATCTAGCAAAGCCGACCCAGAGAACACCGTGCAGTCATTGTCGGCATTGGCGAAATTGACGAGCGGGGTGTTGATCTCATTGAGAAAAGCAAGAGGAATAACCTGTAAGTTATCGTTAGTATTAAGTGCTGTCACCAAAACGACATAATTCTCGTAACGCTATTTATTTTTAAGTCAATCACAATACTTACATCGATATCGGTGTCTATTGAGTGCCGTTAGTATTTGAACCCGAATATTTTTTATGCTTGCTTGAGCTGAGATGCAAAGAAATACGCACTGGAGCAGTAGTAGGAAAGGCGCTGCTGGGTGTTGGTTGCACCTGTGACAGCGCCATAAGAGTTTTGCCCCCAGTAGATGGCAATGTTACTCGAGCCGGATGGATTGAATCCTGCAGATGATGTCGTAAAGAAACAGCATAGTACTGCTGCCGATAAAGTAGCATGTGCCGTGTTTGAAGCCATTTATGCTATATTGCGTTGTGCCAATAGTCGTAATAATTAAGTGGGTGAATGGTGTTATCGGATTGGTTGCTCTTGGTAGTTAAAGATGGGGGTATGGTTCGAGAAAGGCAACGTTGTTGTGTATTGATCAGGATTTTGGTTGTCTTAGAGGAGCGGATTTGGGCGAGTAAATACTCAAAGGAATTGTGAGGCTATTGGTCTTGAGGGTATGGATGAAGAACCATGTGTAAGTAGACTATGGGAGTGTTGTGAGTCTAGGCCTGCGGGAGCAGAGGTCGAGGCCGTGGCCGATAGGATGCAGGAGGTTGATAAGCTAGAAAGTGAATTATCGATATTAAGGGACCGGGCTAAGAACGTTGAGCTTAGGAAAGGCTGTATCAAGGCTGTAGACCATACTATCTCGTTTCGATTGTCTGGAAGCCTGTGAATGTAAGAAAATGACGATGTTTTAAATAAAGAACTGTGGGATGTGTGCGTGGCCGAACAGGATCAGATGGGGCTATTTGAGGACTAGTTAACTTATATTACATTTCTATGCCAACATTATTTGTAGGAGGCTGAATAGCAGATTTTTTTTCCAGACCGACATCGAAACTCGCATCCACCACACACATACGTCGAAATGTCTGGTGCTGGGGCCCATGTGGTATATCCAAGGCCACGAGAGTGCGCCTGGCATGATTATCTGGCTTGATGATTGTGTGTGAGCTGGAAGGAGTGGACAGAACGGTCTTTGGTGTGGCAGCTGTATAGTTCATAGGGCTGGGAAAGTCATCCCGAGCCATGGCATTCCAGTGTATTTTTAGGTAAAAGTTAGCTAGTCAGTAGCTTCCCTTGGTGGCAATGAGTGTGGAATATCTGAGTAGATGATTTATCTGTGTCTGGAATGCGGGCCTTGAGTTGGTAGGCAAAATTGAAGCTGGCTGGTCTTCCACAGTGTAATTTGTAACTTTAGTCTTCAAATTACCAGTCGTCATATTTAGAGCCTAGATGCGAGCTGCAATGCTTTTTTTTTATAGAAAATAATAATAATAATAATAAAATAACAAAATACTGGCCACTGATAGCGAAAGCTCAACTTGCTTGGTATATGAAGATATAGCGGGCTTGTCAAAGGTGGCAGGCGGTATGGGAGAATGATTGACACGAGAGATAGAGAGCGCGTGATGTATGCGTATCTCCCCATTCCCGAAATATGACACTGAATGTACAACAGAGATTTCTCGCTTTGATTGGGAGTTATGATGCCAATCTGGGGAGAAGAGAGAGGTCCGAGTGATGTGAAGGGAAAATGAGTGAGACTAGGTGGCTGGTCAAACTGACTGAGCCTATGACTGGTATGTAGAGTGCATTCATGGTGTATGTCGGCTCTTCATGGTATTACATCGCGGAGGGGGCTGGCTGGCATTCTAGTCACGGATTAGCATAGGCTGGCTAGAACAGCCTTCGGCAGTCCCATTAGCAGCAGTTCACGATGTCGCCAAAGTTCACAGATGCAGGATGACTGTCTTGGGTAGACAACACGCGTAATTTGGGCGTGATCCTGATGTAGGTTGATGCCACGTGTATGTTTTTTAGATGACGTATGGATATATGGGAAGCGATATTGGCTTGCTTGGTAGGGATTATGAGTTTATGTAAATATGTTGGTGTAGGGGCCCCAGCCCGCTTATGTTTATTTATGATTGACAGTGTTCAGGATATTCTCTTGCACGATGGGAGGGTTGATGGTGGAGCGTTCCCCGGGCTATAGGATACGGTTAGGCACGTCGTTATTCGCTACTTGGGCATGCTCCGCCATATGTGTCGGCTTTTGAACGTTTACAGTGTCACTTTTGCTCTGCTGTACTTCTAAGACATTGGTGAATGGTAAGGGGGCGGAAGAGTCACACGGCTCAGCCTTACGGTCGATCCATGGTAGCTATGTGTACGAAGATGCTTTGACTTTATCATATGGATAATTATTATTGTTATTATTATGTACTGGCTATTACGATGCGCTTTAGTTCTTATTAGTATTTTCTATATATATACTATATATGATATGCTTCCTGTTTGCCTCTTAGTTTTTTGTGTGTTCTTGGTGTTTTCCTTAAGGGTTCTGGGTGTATCTATAATTTTCACCTCCGCCTGTCATCTTTCATGTCAGTAATACTTGTTAGACTGTTTTAATCCAATACTAGTAATATTAACGTAGTTATATATATCCTTCATAGTGTGAATTTATGTCGTCTGTGCTTTTGCTTTGGACACTATGCTATTATATGTGTGAATGATTCTAGCATTATTGACATCCAATGTTTATTTTTATTTTTATTTTTTATAAAAAAATCATATCGCTTTCATCTTAAAACGAGCTGTTTTCAATGCTCGTGTCTGGTGATTGTTTTATATTTGTATATAGTATTTGCATTTATAAATATACAGCATACACGGAGTGCCTAAATTAGTCAACCATCCCAAGACATAGTATGTTGGCGCTCACCCACGATATAAAAACAATAATAATTAACATTAAAAGACAGTACAGGTATTCCCCATGACCTGAGTTGCTCACGACTAACTTAGATAGTTCACAATGAATCCCATGACCGGAAATATCATAAAGAGATCTCGCATAATACCCAACAGCCGTGACAGCCGGGATATCTTCGAGGCTGTAACAAGAGACAGACCACAATGCTTTTTACCCGGCTGAGCCAATCACATGCACACAATCAGCCAACTTTGCTGTGAAAGATCACCCGAGGAAAGCCAAACATGGTGCCTTCCCCACTGTTCTCCCCGTCATTCACCCCACACATCGAGCCACCAAAGCGTGACTTGCAGAAACAGCGTGTCTTTCACCACCGACTATTATCACGTGTCGACAGTTGTCAGCCTGTGTACCTGTGTACCCGGCCCGTAGTGAGCAAGGGATTGGTATTAATACTATGGGGAATACGCGGCCGCACTTTCTGGGGTAAAGCCAGTCAGGCCACAGCAAAGACAGGAGCGTTGATAAAACCGATTAACTACTGATGATATCCCGATTCAACGATAAAGGGCAAGAACTAGACAGGAAACAGGAGATGGGCAAGCTTGCTTCCAATCAGGGCTAGTGGCATTGCGTAGAAGCGTGAATGTCCCCTTCCCCAAATATCGGCACTGCCTCGGGTCTCCTCACTCCAGTCACACGATGTAATAGTCTTTAATACTGCAACCATGCCTGCTTGTTCTGCCGTGCTCTGCCGCTGCCTTGTTCTCCCGCGTATATCCTGCCGTTCCGAAAAGAGATTTGACCCCTTCAACACTGCCATACACTTGTTGGCCTGTTACCACCAGACACAATATAAGATACCCAGCACCCCCGTTATTCTTTGCCGCCCCCAACCCATGCCCTCTTGTATTCCCTTCCAACCTTTTTGACTTGTACACTCGGTCTATCCCGATTTCCCTTTTTATCACTAATTTATCGTATCTATAAACACTGTTTCACCGAACAACCGTTTGACTCGCATCCCGTGACAACCATCTTGCCGTCGGCTACACATCTGTTGTCACTACTGCCCGGCACACTGTGATCATCTCCACGATTTTACAATTCACCGGTTACAGCTCTGCCACCATGCCGTATCCCAACTACTCATCCCCCCGTCGTCTGGCCACCTCTGCCCAGATTCATCCTAATATTCTCCCATACATTCACGCACCCTCGCCCGCTATGCGCATGTCGAACGCACGGAGGTAAGCCGCCCGAACCCCTTCTAATCTAGTCACAATTACTGACCTTGCCGCACCAACCCGTACAGACTCCCTGTCTATGCCGCTGTCGCTTGTATTACATATGCCTTCGGCACTTACCAGTACCAGAATTTGAAACCACGGAATGATCCTACCGCTGCCGAAGAATCCCACATAGAGCAGCAGCGGATGGCGATGCTAGATGCCTATGGTGGGCGCGATTCACTCGAGGAACTAGAAATGGCCGCTCAACTATACCAGTCACAGGCGCGGTCCCAATCCCAATCGTCATCAAAAGACAACTAGGCCCATCGCTAGTCTTGATGAGCATGACTGGAGATGCTGAGCCGCGCTCATCATCATCGCATTTTGAGGCCGTCTGCTACTTGGTCTCCAGCCGCGAACCGTGCATGGAAATTGATAGGGCCTCATGCTACCCTACCGGCTGATCATCCGCCCATCACCGCATTGTTTTCGTCCATAACGTTCACTGTACCTTCGTATTCTCACCTCCCACCTGCACCTACATCCCTCATACCATATCCTGCCACCTTATGGCACATCAACTTTGCGATTCAAAGGATTTACAACTACTGTTGCTACTTTCATTTGTCCCAAGCTCACAATACCCCGTCTTCCTTCTCTCTCCCACATACCTCACCTCAACCTTAAAATTGGCGTGGACATCGGCGTTTGTTTTCCATACCTTTGTTTGGCTAGCTCTTCCTTCTAGTTTGATATTAATTTTCCATGTATCACATATATGCTATATGACTTACTCACTACGATTAAATATATATATTCATCGCACTTATCGCTAAACTTTCCTCATTGATCGGCCTACCGACTTGATTTGTGGGCGAGTCGCTGCTCCGTCGTTCTTCAGCTGGATATGACATACAAGCGATTGATAAGCCCCCCTTCCATCATCCCTCCCATAACCCCTCCCCTATCATGTTCGCGGTATCGCATTACATATAGCCGTAGGTAATTTGCAATTCTTAACGCCTTTCCAAACTCGTGATGACATACTTACAATAACAACATTGCACCGCCTTTTGACAAATCTCAGGCAGAGCATCCCGTCTCACATCCCTCTTCTAAATATCTCATTGCTGACGTTGTTATACCGCAATCATGACAGACACTGCTGTTCAATACACCGCGTGAGTATCACATATATAAAGCTTTACATTACGATAAATGAACATTAGGAAAAAAGAGAACCTCAGCTAACACAAGTTAGAAAGACATTTGTCCTTAACACGGGCAATGCAATTCCCGCTGTTGGCCTGGGTACCTGACAATCTCAGCCGCAGGACGTCTACAACGCCGTCAAGTGGGCACTTGCTCATGGCTACCGCCACATTGACACCGCTTTTGCCTATGGCAACGAGAAGGAGGTCGGTGTCGCTAACAAGGATTCTGGAGTGGCACGCAAGGGTATCTGGTTAACTACCAAGCTTGACAATGACTGGCACACCCGCGTGTCCGAGGCAATCGAGTCAAGCCTCAAAACCTTGGCACCGACTATGTCGACTTGTATCTTGTCCACTGGCCTCGCAGTCTCGACCCCGAAGACAAGAGCACTGTTCTCGAGGGCTGAGACTTTATCGATACCTGGCGCGAGATGCAGAAGCTGCCTGCCACCAGCAAGGTCCTCAACAGTGATGTGAGTAACATGGGCATCATCAATTTCGAAAAGCTGCTCTCTGGCCCCAGCTGTAAGATCGTCCCGGCCGTCAACCAGGTCGAGCTGCATCCCGCCAACCCATCACCGAAGCTTCTTGAGTACTGCACCGCGAAGGGCATCCACTGCTCTGCATACTCCCCGCTTGGTAGCATTGATTCTGCGTTGTACTCTGACAGCACTATCCTGAAGATTGCTAAAGCCAAGGGCCGTACGCCCCAGCAGATTCTTTTGCTTCGGGGCATCAAGAACGACACTAGCGTACTGTCCAAATCCGTCACCAAGGAGCGTATCGAGGCAAACTTTTCCCTCGATGGCGCTGACCTGACCGATGATGAGTTTTCCAAGATCTCCGCCAACCAGAGCCGCTTTAAGGTTTGCGGAGACAGCTGGCTGCCGCAGAAGGTCTTCTTTGGTGATGATGAATAGACATCGTTATGGCTTAGGTAGTCATCGGCGGCCTCCGAGGCATCAGTACGCCATATGCAAACCATTGTTAGATATAAAATAGACAAGCGATAGACCAATAATATACCACACATGAACTCCCAAAAATTGCCAATATTCGCAGCAATGCTATAGCTTGCCCGCCGTTGCTTTAGCTGCCCTATTCTCCTCCAATACAATAGCAAGACTGGCCCGTATTTTCTCAGCTAGCCGAACGCCCTCGTCGTCGTCCAGGTCTGTTCTCTGACCGCGACCAAACATGGTAAATTTCTCGCTCCAGCGCCCCTGACGGCGTATATCGGACCGGGGAATGATGTGGAAATGTGTGTGAGGTACAACCTGCGCCGCAGCTGCTCCATTATTCTGCACCACGTTCCAATCATCAATACCGACTGCCCGCATGAGAGCCTTGGATACAATCCGTAACCAGCGTCCTAGCTCGCCTGCCTCGTTGTCATTGAGACATGTCAACTTCTCGCGATGCTTCCTTGGGCATAGCAGAACATGGCCCTCTGATAGCGGCGCAATATCCAGAAATGCCATTAAAAATGGTGTCGATAATACTATGAATGTCTCAGAATTTGGCAACGTCCGTTGTGGGCTGACCAATGGATCGGATGCTGCCGGGGGGTACAGAGGATCAAAAGGGGGGAATTTGGCTGCGATGTTGCAAAAGGGACAGTCGTCAATGTCCTGCTTCCGTGGCTCTGGTGGAAATTCGAGAGGCATTGCGCTAGGATCGTAGTTTAGGGTACTGCTGTTTCAAACGAGAGAATCGAATGGGAAACGATCAAAATATCGATGTATTGTGTCGTGCAGCAGTAGAGCGAATAGAGAGCTGCAACTCTCCTCGTAGTGTTACCGTTACCGTGGTGATAGTGTAGCCAGATACTAGTTCTAAATACACTACTAATGAGGGTCTGCATCTGCTGACATAATCAACACACTAATTTCTTCGCCTCGTTGGTCTGTGATTCTTTGCACGACATGCAACTCTACAATCATCTCAGATCGACCAACTATACCTCGGCGCATCTACTTAGTGACAATCAATATGGATGGTCTTGAAGAATTTGAAAAGGAGCTAGCTCGAGAGAAGAAAGAGAGACGGGAGCTCGAGCGCAGAGAACGAAAGCACCGCCACCACCGTCACCACGAAAGTCAACATGATCGCGATAGAGGTCGCAACATCAGTACAGAAAGAGGATATCGCCGCAAACGAGATGTAGATGGCAAGGGAGACAACCATAGACACAAACAGGATAGCCACAGACACTCTTCCACCCACGAAAAGGACTCCGAGCTTGACGAGTCAGGGCACCGTCGCAAGCGAACGCGGCACGCCCAAGTTGGCGATCCTTACGAAAAGGAAAGGGAAAATACGCGAGACGGCGAGACAACACAAAGCAAACGCGAAGCTGAGCGTGTGGGCAGAGAAAGTGCTCCTGAGAAGCCTCTCGCAAGAGACTCTTGGATGACTGCCCCTTCGGGTGTCGGCATCGACTACGTGCATCGGCAAAACAAAAGAAAATCACCTCCTCCAGAAGGAATACCTCGTCACCAGATCTCAAATCGAGAAATAAACAGCCATGCTCTACACGACCTCAACAACGGCAAGACGCTCGACGATCTCAGCCACCGTGCTTTGGCAGCGCCCTCATACAAATTTGGTGACGACGGTTCGCAATGGCGTATGACAAGGCTAAACGGTGTTTACACAATTGCAGAGCAGAGCGGCCTCGCGGTAGAGGACGTGGCCATAGAGCGACTTGGCAGTCTGCAAGCATTTGACGAGGCACGGGAGGAGCGCACTGAGATGGAGCGCCGAAGACTCTACGGGAAAGGGTATGCACTCAAGGAAAAGCCCACCGGAGATCTTTACAGGGAAAGAATGGAACCGGTCGGTGGTGTAAAAACCAAGGAAGACCTTCGCGAGCACAGCGGCGATGATGAGGGCAAAGAGGAGATCACGTCTACCGCAACACAGCCTTTTGTTGCAACTGTAGACCAGACAGTACTCAACCGTCTTCGGGCCCAGGTGATGAAGGCAAAACTCCGGAAAGCCCCAGATGTGGAGCGGCTCGAGAAGGATTACAATGACGCCATGTCCGCCTTTTCCTCCGCTTCGAACCTCGGCAGTGCTGAGCATGCAGTAGTCCTGGATGCTTCCCACAGCCGCCTGCTCGCAGGCACTCGAGCAGAAGTAAAGGGAATCGAAACCAGACGCGGCAAGGAGCGGGGCCTGGTCCAGGCTAATGACGATATGACGATAGAGGACATGGTGCGTGAGGAGCGTCGCACACGAGGTGTTGCGGGTGGTGAAAGCCGGCGACTTGCAGAGCGTATCGCCAAGGACGGAAAATTTGATGCTGACTTGGACTACCTTGATGAGAACGCTGAGAAGCTTGCAAAACACGTGCACAAGTCCGCGGCCAACTTGAAGAATATCGCGATCAGCGAATTTAGTAAAATGGACAAGGCTCTCGAGTCGTGCCCGTTGTGCCACCACGAAGATCGCAAGCCACCCCTGAATCTACCGCTGGCACCCACGGTATCTTTGGCTACTCGCGTGTACCTTACACTCCCAACAGACCCCGAGCTTACCCGCGCAGAGGGAGGAGCTATCATTGTTCCTATCGACCATCACACCAATCTACTAGAGTGCAACGACGACGAGTGGGAAGAGATTCGCAACTATATGAAATCCTTGACTCGCCTCTATCATGAACAAGGCCGCGATGTGATTTTCTATGAGAATGCTGCTTCTCCTCATAGGCGCATGCACGCAGCACTTGTTGCTGTTCCAATTCCATACGAGCTGGGCGATACAGCACCTGCGTTTTTCAGAGAGGCTATTCTTGCTGCAGACGAAGAATGGAGCCAGCACCGGAAGATCATCGATACCGGAAAACGGTCCCGCGAAGGGTTGGGTAAGATGGCTTTTCGGAAAAGTTTTATCAAAGAGATGCCATACTTCCACGCCTGGTTCACCCTAGACGGCGGCTTGGGTCACATAGTGGAGGATGCCGAGCGATGGCCAAAGGGCGACCTATTCGCCAGAGAAATTGTTGGCGGTATGCTAGACGTCGATTCCAGTATCATCAAACGGCAAGGCCGGTGGACAAGGGCCGATTCACGCCTGGACGGTTTTAAGAAGCAATGGAGGAAATTTGACTGGACTAGGGTGTTCGAGGAGACAGCATGACCTAGTCACATGATGGGCTTATGAATTCGAGATGTCCCCAAATTGTAATACTATCAGAGTATAACAATTGAAGAGAGTGTTATCAACTTTATGCAGATTACTGAATTTTACGAAATCGCCTCCGCTGTACCTCTTTTAGGGTGTCGTATTAGTATTGCCAGGCCGTCATCAACGACGTCAGTTTCCGAGCACAGCGGCGATAGGAGCTAAGTTTGGTAATCGAAATGTCCATTTTAAAGACATGCCCTCAAATGGGTATCTGTAGTAATTCTAATAAGTAAAGCATGTCTAAAACTATTTGGAAGAAACACTTGTTGTCAGGTATGGTATTATAAGTGTGTAAAACATAAATCAACCAAGGCCTTCCTCGGCCGGCACAGGAGTGAATTTGAATAGAAACCCCCGGATCCTCTTTGCAATTCTTTGCAGCCCACATCACTAACTCCGCCAATTAAGGCTTTAGAAGTGAGGTGCGTTCAGCATCAGACCCATCAGGCAACCACCGATAAGACCGGCGATGGGGATGGTCATGACCCAGGAGAAGAACAGAAGACCAACACGCTGCCAGTTGACAGCCTTGAAGCTACCGTTGCACAGACCGACACCAACAGTGGCACCAGTGATGCACATGGAGGTAGAGACGGGCAGAGAGTACTGGGAGAAGATGAGAATGGTAATGGCAGCACCCATCTCCATGGAAGAGCCACGCGAAGGCGAGTGGTAGGTAATCTTGTTACCCATGACCTTCATGATGTTGTAGCCGTAGGTGATGAAACCAATGCAGATAGTCAGAGCCATGACAGCGATCTGCCAGAGAGGAACCTCGGCCTTGGAAGCGACAGCGGTGCCAGTAGACCAGGCAGAGTACATAGCAGCCCAGACACCGACAGCGTTACCAACATCGTTGGCACCATGAGCGAAAGAGGCAGTGCAGGCCGTGATAACCTGGACGAAAGAGTACAGGTACTCAACCTCGTTGGCGTACTTGGGGGCGTGCTCGTATACACGCTCCATGCGGCGGCCCTCGGGAGTGCCCAGGATGCCGACCTGCGACTTGTGGATATCGTAGTTCATGCCGTAAGTCAGGGGAACAATAAGCATAGCGGGAAGGCGGATGAAGAAGGTCTTAAGGTTGTGTAGTTCGTAGATGGAACCGGCGCCCATGGGGTTGTTGTGCAGAGTGCGCATAGCCCAGCCCAGGGGACCACCAAGCTTGCGGAGCTCAGCGTGGTGGCGCTGCTCAGCCTGCTTGAGAAGAATTCTGTACTGCTCGTGGGGGTTGATCTCGATAGTAGCACGCTGCTTCCCGGCATCGCCGTTAGTAGCAGTGGTGGCAGAAGCAGCCTGAGTGTTGGGGGCGGGGGTTATATCATCGTCGCTGCCAGTACCAACGCTAAGGTTGGCACGCTTCTCGTCGTAGCTGGCGTTGGAAGAAGGACCGACAGGGGCAGAAGCATAGCTCGGGTCCTCATCCTCGTCGCCGTGCTGAACGACAGCGTAATTAGGGACGCGGGCGTGCTCAGCATCCGGGGGAGCAGGGCGCTGGAACAGAAGGGGTCCGTAGACAATCTGCCACAGCTTCAGGGTGTAGTCCTTCTTAATAACTTTGCAGTGAACAAAGGGAACGAAGAAAAGAGCAGCCAGGGAGAATAGACCGAAGCCGACACCCAGGGAGACGCTGGCAATGTACCAGGCGGGCTTGCTGGAAAGACCAAGACGAGGAGAACCTTTGTAGACGATCGAAAGCGAGCAAATAACACCAGCGATCAGGAAGAAGAAGGGCGAGGTCCACACAGCCCAAGGAACGGGATTGGCACGCTTGTGAACAACATACTTGATCAGCATGAAGATGATGGCACCGAAGGCGGCTGAGATGATGGGAGCCATGCCCAGGCCTGCGAAGATGGCACCGAGACCGCTGCCCTTGTTCCAGCCCCACTTGACCTGGCTGGCACCGATAGTAGCGATACCAACACCGGCAATGGAAGAAACCAGAGAGTAGGTGGACGAGACGTGGGCAGAGTGACGGGTGCACCACATAACCCAGGTGGCGGCACCTGCAGCAGCACAGGCGAAAGCCAGCAGCTGGACACCGGCATTGTCGTTGAAGGCAGCAATGGGAATGATACCGTTCTTGATGGTGGAGGCAGTGCGAGCACCGACAGTCAAGGCACCGGTCATCTCGAAGATCAGGCAGAGACCCATGGCCTGGCGGTAGGTAACGGAACGAGATGACACACTCGTCGCCCAAGCATTGGCAACATCATCTATAATAAACCTCGTTAGCCGACTAACATTGCTAATTGGGCAGGGAACATGAAAATGCCGGATGAGCATGATATAGGAACGAGACAAGACATACTGGCACCGTTGTTAAAAGCCTCGAGCAAGGCAAACATAGTGCCAATGGCAAAGATGTAAGTGTATTGGTCCATCATTTTGAAGACTGAGAGCTGGGCTGTTGTCGATGAGCTGCTTCAACTGAGACGATGTGTCGATGTTGACCTGAGTTGTCGATGACTCTAATGGGGACAATCGAGACGAAAGAAAAACGATCGTCTGCTATATATATGTCGGAGATGATAACAGGCCATCTTGCCCAATTTTGATTTTACACATATTTTCTTTATTGCAGCGACTCATGCACAGAGTGGGCGAGAATTTGCACCAACTTGGCCTGTAAGCTTGTTGAATAGTGCGCTGCTGATTCTTTGACGACGGAGTGAACAAGCAAGATGAGAAGGAGAAGAACACACACAGCCTTGGCACCGTGCTCAAGACAACGGGCGAAGGACCTATTATATTCGTCGGTTCGAGCACATGGGAAGAATGGCGTAGACTGGGAGGTCCGTTCAATTATTATGGGGGTAGAGACAAGAGGAATGCCAAGGCACGCGACAACCTGCCCAAATCTCTTGGCCAAAACCACGAGAAGAAGAAACTGAGCGCTAGAAGCAAGAGGGTGTGTTGGCGAGATGCAGGCTTTTAGACAAGGCTCGAAGAGGCTATGGGGAAAATGTATATGAGGTCCAACGCACGTGGAACGATCTGGCGTATAACAAAGCCTTTTCTTCGACTTAGTCGTGGGCTTGTATTGGAGCTAGTCGACCTGCCCAGACACAATGCCGAGCCACTGCCCAGAGATGCCAAGAAGGACCAAGACGAGGGCGTCCTCAATGTGATACCGATGGCCACGCCCCAATACTGACAGTGAGCTGTTAATGTTGTTTGGCACGAGAAAGTATGCGTACATGTTTTGCACGAAAGGTGAAACAAAAGCTTCAAGAACATTTCGCTCTTCAATCAATTTCGTCTTCCCAAGGCTTTATTAGAAAATGCGAAAACAGCACAACAGTATAAAAATGGAGATAATTGGTCGTCCCATTGTAGTAACCCGATTAGGAGACGGCCGAAGTAACACTCCTAAACGGCTAGTTGCATTGCATTGATAAGTTGCTAATTAGGACCTATTTCTTAATCCATCACTTGCTCTAATATCCCGCTACGATCCAAACCAATGAGAATGTCTAGATGTGCAGCGTGAACGCAACTTTGATGGAAAATACGTACATACAAAGCCCATGCCGAGCAAGATAATCAATAGAAACATTTGTGACAACGTAACTCCAGCTATTGCTGCTAGGATATACAAAAATTTATAAGCCAGCCACCTATTATCAGGTTTGACACGCGACACAGAAGGGTGTGATGTATGTTGTAAGATACATATATTGCAATGCATGCACGTGTTTACCACATAAATTCGGAGACGGGCGGGCAGACTATATTGCAGCAAGTCTCGATGCAAAGCATACCCTAGTTTGTGCTACCTCCAATCTGATTTAATTCAACTGTGATTCTAGAACATGCACATCTCAAGTCAGCAATCAAAATTCTGCGTTTTTGCCATCGTCGCATAGTGCTATTCTAGTTGACTGAATTCGATATTAGAGCGAGTAGTACCAGTAAAGCAGAATTTAAACGCTATTGTTTAGAAAAATTGTACATTTTGAGAATGATATCAATATCTGACAAGCAAGTATAGAAATACAAGAATAAGAGGTACTGTACGTATGGCAACATGGCACATGGCATATCTCAGGAGCGCGCATGCGTGGCCACGCTGACATACTCTCGCTCGAAGAGCTAGCATATCAAATGTATTAGGAGATGGCCAAGTGTAAATATAAACTCCGGATGAAAAGTGAAGACGAAAAAGGAGAGTGTGGAAAACAAAAAGAACATGAAGAACGAAAAACAGAGTTAGCATTAAAGGGATAGCCAGCCTAAATGCCCAAAACCATATTCTTGGCAATGGCCCAGCTCGATGGCCGCGCAACATGCAGCATGCATGAACGTCACCCGGAATAGTAGCTCTTGATTCCGAAACCAACAAGCCATGCCTGTCTGAAGGGGGCTGCCCCGAGTCGGTGTCTCCTACATCAGAGAAGACCCTTATATGCCAACGCTAAATCCAAATGAACCGTCAAATACGTCGATCTTGCTCAGGTCTGGGTTGCCACGCATGGAGAGTAGAATGTCGAGGGGCGGCACGGTGCCTTCGGAATAGAAACGCAGCAAATTGTCGACATCTTCATCGGTGAGGCTGCAAAGCTCTTCAAAGGAATAGGCGTCGCTGACTTTGATCATCCTGTTGGGTTGTTAGCATAGGTAGGCTGTGTTGGTGCACATGTGGCGCAAGTTTCTTGCAAAGCGGCTGCTCAATCAACACGAAGAGATAATGCTACATACCAAGCCATGCGCTTAGGGCCCTCTTCAGCCCCGGGGACCATGCGCCGCAACTTCACACGCAGCTCACCAACAGAGTCGATAGCCTTGCCGGCCTTCTTTGGGAGGAGCTTGGCAATATGCTTGCGGATTGCGTTTGCCAGCCGTGGGCCCTTGCCGTTGGTACTGACCATGATCTGCAGCGGTCCATCACGATGCACACTACCAAAATAAAAGTCACACTCCGGCGGGACGTCGGCCACATTGACGGCGATGCGTCGGGCCTTGCACAGCTTCCATATCCGAGTAGAGGCTTCTGGGTCATCCACGGCAGTCAGAACCATATCGGCGCCATCAAGATCGGAGGGTTCGAAGAGACGGTTGGTGTGCTGCACCTGTTTTTGGCTAACACGATAGGCGACTTCGGGGTTCAAGCCCGATGCTGGCGCGACGACAGTCACAGCGGCATCGGCGTTGAGGCAGGCTAGGATTCGGCCGGCTGCGACCTAACATAAGTCAGCATGAAGGTCTGAAACAAACAGGAAACCTGGAGGTATTAAGAACGAAAAGAGGACAAAGCAAGCGTGACGCAGAGCAGAGCAAGCAAAGCAAGCAAGCAAAGAAAACGAGAGCAAAACAGTGAGATCGCTCAAAAACTTACCTCGCCACCGCCGATGACGACGACCTTCTTCCCCCGGATCTGCCAGGCAATAATTAAGCTGCCGCCTCCTTGTACTTCGGGGAACCTGAGTGCCATTCCTGCTGTATCCGTGGTGTATCAACAATCAAACGTACTCCGGCGTGTAATATATAATTGAAATTTCCATTATCAGCCCCAGGTGTCGTACTGGTTGGTGTGCCTCCTATTTGTCACCTGCAGTTCGCCCCTACTATTTTTTTAGTGCATGGGGCGCTCGAGACCCGGGGGTTGCACATCTGATAAGGATAAGGGCCCACTTGAGCTTGCGTACGGCAGAATACTAGTGGCTAACATGTGTTGAGCCTACTGCCCGTAATTACAGCACTTGCTGCGCAGTAACGACGTACACGTACCACGCTGTAATACTTGTGCATTATATAATCGTTCTTCATAGATTCCAAAGCATCGTGGCAGCTTAATTTACTGCCTCATTTTGCGCTCCACGCAGCCCAGCCTCGCCTGACACTACCTAATCTCTCCACGCCTTCTCTGCGGCTATCCTTACTTACGCTATCCTCTACAAACATATCGCTAGATGAACATAAACGATGCACATGAAGCCTTGAGCTTTGACTACAGCCTCATATCGATCCCGGGCGTCCCCGGGCGTCGTTAGCCCCGATCCGACTCCCGAGCCCGTCCTCTGCCGAGCTTCGAAACCCCTGTTTACAAGTAGTTCGCCATCGACAACCAGTCATTACACTCGAAGAAAAACAGCACAAGCTTACCCCGTTGATGGCCGGGGGCCACCATCACCCACACCCCTATAATGGCGTCACGGAAACTTGGAGGCGGCCGAATTCTGGGAAGTGGTAAGGGCCTCGCACCTCCACAAGAAATTGCTCGGCCAGGACCGTCACCACAGTCACCAAGTCCCTCGAGCCATTTTCCACCATTCGAAGCTAGCAGCTTGCGTCCAGGATCTCAGACTGCCTCTCTAACGGCCGGTCTACCCTCGCCTTCTGTCCCAAGCCTCTTGTCAAACGCCGGCCAAGATCTGACAGCGAACGTCAGCCTAGCAGCCCCGTCGGCGAGCTCTGAAGGACAGCTTCAGTGCCCGATATGCAACGAAGAAATGGTTCGTCAATATCCTATCATTATTTCAGTCTTCGTTTACTAGTTACTAACTGGCAGCCTGTAGGTCACCCTTCTACAGCTTAATAGGCACATCGATGATACACACCAAGAGCTTCCAGAGATACAACAAGACGAAGTTAAGACATGGTTTGATAAGCAGGTACTGAAAGCAAAAAAATTTCAGCCCCTGACAATCATCAACCAAAAACTTCGAGGCCTCGAGGTCTTCGAGTCCAATGAGTCATCCTCCGTCCACTCCTCCCAGCCACACCAAAGTTATGGCGGTGTCCCTCACAGGCCGTTCTCTGAGCCAACAATTGATCCCGACGAGCTGATATCACGGAAACATTGGCAACGACCCACAGGACATGATGCGTGCACCGACCCGACTTGTGTCAAGGGCCTAGGCCCTATCAATGGCAGCATCAACTGCCGAAGCTGTGGCAAACTTTTCTGTGAGACACATACCATGTACCAGATGAAGCTGTCGCGGTCTGCGAAGCACGAACCTGTCCGAGGCTACTGGGCTCGTGTGTGTGAAACCTGTTTCAAATCACGACCGGGGTACAACAACCACCACGGCACCGAGGTCGATCTAACTGCTGGCTTCATCACTGTACGCAAAAAACGCGTGGAGCGCCAGAACCTTGAGATTGCACGCCTTGAAAAGCGCCTCACTCGATTAACACAGCTGTTAGCTGACCCGCCACCCGACATGCTCGCAGCAGCTGGTATGAGTGGAAGTAGTGGAGGGACCGGAAATCTCCTGTCCCCGATGACAACACTTTCAGGCCAAAAGAACCTTCGCAAAGCCATCGAACAGTCTGTTGTGGCATGGGAAAACGACAGTTCAGTGCCGCGCTGCCCATTTTGCCAGCAGGAGTTCGGCACATGGACATTCCGACGCCACCACTGCCGTATATGCGGTCGCGTCGTCTGTGCAGACCCGCAAACGAGCTGCTCAACTGAAGTTGGATTTAGCATTTCCACACGGAAGGCTGCAGCATCTACAGCGATGTCACCAGCTACGTCAGGTCACGAAAAAGCATATATTCCTGAAGGGGCTAATAAGGACGTCGATATTCGGATGTGCCGCGAGTGCAAGTTGACTGTATTCTCTAAGCGTGACTTTGAGGCTGCTCTTTCTCACAAACCTGCAGACCAAAAAGCGTACGAAACTCTACGCCAGTTTGAATGGGGCATCCGACAGATGATGCCCCTTTTCCAACGCTCATTACAGGCTCTCCAGCCTGATGGATCGGCAGCAATCAAGCCACCAGCAACACGAGCTCAAATACAAGATGCAGCCAAAATCCGTAAGCGTCTGATGGAAAGTTTTACCAAATACAATCTCGCGGCGATACGAATGCGCGATCTCAAATCCAGCAGCCCCGCGCAGCAAAGACTCCAAAAAGCAGTATATACGTCAGCATCAACATTTTTACATGCCAACATGGTGCCTCTTAAGCATGTTCCCAAGATGCTCAGGTCGCAGCAATCGTCTTCTTCATCGACCTCATCGACCTCATCATCGGCACATCGGAAGCTACTTGCAACCCTGAATGGGCCCAACTCACACATGTCACCTTTGAGAAACGGTGTATCAGCCAGCGACAGAACGGACTCAGCCAGTCTTGCAGGCAGTGAAGTCAGCACTGCAGTGTCACTACTAGAGACAGAGGAAAGGGAGCTGCGAGAGAAGCTTGTTGTTTTAGAAGAACAGCGCTTCCTCGTGCAACAAATGGTAGATAATGCCCACGGCTCACGGAGGTTCGAAGAAGTCGGCGCACTCAGTCGTAATGTCGGAGAGCTTGAAAAAGAGATAGACCGTCTAAAGCGCCAGATCGGCGATGTTGAGGAACGTTGGGTAGGTCTGTATGCAGCGGGCGAGGCATAGTGGCTTTTGTGTTCGACGGCATATGCAAAGCGATGAGTGTGTCTATAGTAATCTCGTCCTGTTTTCAGACTCCATGTCATGTATAGCATTGCAGCGTATTTGAGAGTTCTTATTTATTGAAGTTTATTACAAAGTTTTGAAAAGAGGCAGGGGTAATTGCATAGCATCGACAAAGACAAACCAAGTAGATGAACAGCCTTTGTTATCCTCATTGTAATTTCTATAAAAAATATTAAATCGCATACGCAGCTTAAATCCTTGTGAAGTTCAACTGCGAACTAGGAGCTTGCCAGAACATGAAATGCGAGACTCGCAAGGCAGCTAGACAGGGGCAACGTGCAATTGAGAAAGTAAGGCAATAATATAGGGTAAGCACAACAAAAGATTGGGCGGTGAGAATTACATAGCAGAGACAAGGAACCGCATTTTGAAATAAGTGATAAAGCTGCGCCAATGTAAACCATATGATACAAGAATTAGCCCTTGATGTAAAGACCGAAAGCAGGAACAAAACAGAAATAAAAGAAAAAATTGCCGACATGCACTTGGTGAGAATGAGCAAGATGTTGATACACAGCCTAATGTCAGGGGACTCGCCTGGCAAGAAAGGGTTTGATAGTGACAGAATATGATGTGTAGAAAGCCGCTAGAGAATGGTCAGCCCCTTCTAGTGCACCACACCTTCCACACCGCCCAAAAAACGGCGCACCCGGCCAATTTCAAGGTCACCCTTCTCGCTCTCGACTGCCCGCATAAGACTATCGAGATGGTTGTCAACATCCGAATCAGTACACTTTGTAGCCAGGGCCACGAGGCGCCTGAACTTGAGCTCAATGTCCCGGCTGCGGCTCTTGAGTGCGTGCTCGGCCTGACGCGTCTCTGCAGTACAAGCCCGCAAAGCATTAACACGGGCTCGCAAAGAGGTAGCAGACGGGGATAGCGTGCCTCCTGGAGAGATCCCGTCACCATTTATTGCTCCAGAGGCAAGCCGGCTAGCAGTTGCGAGGCTTTCCAGCTCAGCATCCCAGCTGGTCCCGCTGTCAGTATCGCTACGTGCCTGCCCCCGAGCTTGCTCCAGTTCCATCACACGTAAATGTTCCTCGTCTCGGGCTTGTGAAAGGTTCGTCACATTTTGGCGAATCTGCTGCTGCACTTTTGCCTTCTCCTCAAGTGTGTCAAGAGTACGCCGAGCTTCTCCGAGATGTGATGATGCTGTGCGGAGTGATGTATGAAGAGAATCAATCGTGTGCTGCTTTGCCTTCATTTCGCCCTGGAATGCAGATGCTGTCTCCGTCAAGAGATGTGTGATTGCTAGGTATGTTAGCGTTATAATATGTACATGGCAAGATTTTGTGAAGAGTACTTACACGAAACGATCTCGTCGCTGCTTTCACGGCTCTTTTGGCTGCTGCTAATAGCGCCCATGAGCTCACCATCCAAAGAGTCACCGTTGGCAGCATCACCTGAAGTATTGCCACCGACACCAAAATCAAGCGGACGAAGACCTTGGCGGTTGGGCAGATTGGGGTCGGCGCACACTTCAAGCAATTGCGAGATAATGCTGCGGTTGCCGATCTTTGCTGCAATGTTCAGCGCCGTATCTCCGGCTTTGTCCTGTGCATTGACGATCTCACTCATGAAACGAGCAAGACCAAGCTTGGTTGGTGCAGACGAGGCAAGGCTTGTGTTTACGTTGGGCGGCGCCACCTGGCTGCTAGGTGCGCTTCCCTGGCGAACCACCCATTCGAGAAGGCACTGAAGGTAGTAGCGGCTTGCAGCACTTCTACCCTTGACAGAGCTTGTGACAGCAATATGGTGCAGAACTGTTCGCCCCTTAGCATCCCGCACCTCAATTGTGCTGCCCAGAACGTCGAGTAGGTCAGGCATTGAGTTATGCTCGTGTGAATTTGTTACCAGACAAGCACGCATAAGGGCAGTCTCACCAACAGCGTTAACTCTGAAGGGGTTAGCGCCGCTGGAAATCAGTGCGCGCAGGAGAGGCATCCGCGATAGTGTAGCTGCCCAGTGCAGGGCAGTGTGACTCTGAGCATCGATGGGCATGTCTAACTCGGTCACTGACATGCTCCGAAGTGCATCGTACCGGGACTGTTCAGTTCCTGTCGTCTCCATAAATAACGCCATGAGCGAGTTTCTCTTGTTCTCGGCCTCGGTCGAAATCTCGAACCGCAGAGGCGGCAAAGGGTTCTGGCCATCTACCACATTATGGAAATCCAGTCCGGGTTGGCCGTATACGAAGGACTCGTTCGGCTCTGTGGGGGAGCCAGGGAATGCATTGGCATTAGCATACGCATCGGCCGACCCTGCATACACAAAATTCTCGGCAGGCGTTACAGTCATCCGAGCACGTTTGCGGGGTGGTTCAGCGCTTTCTCCACCATTAGTTTGTTGGGTGTTTGGGGGTTGGGAAAGAAAGGCGCTAGAATCCTCGCGGTTGTACTCGGACATATAACTCTGCTGGGAGTTGGGAAGCTCGTCGCCTTGCATAGATTGCTGCCGTGTGAAGCTGGGGGCGCGGGACAGGCCATTCCTATCAGCCTGCACACTACCGGGACGGTTTCTCGGGCCGGGAGAGTCGAAGCGCGCTTTACTAATGATCCCAACCATATTGGAAGCAGTGCTCGAAATGCCCTTGAAGAAAGTGCCTGACGCACCATTGGCTCTTGTCTCATTGCTGGCGTTGTAGAGACGTTTCCGCTGCGCTGCCATGGCCTGCTCCTTAGTGGGCGTGTTGAAATTGCCTTGTCCTGCAACACCGCCGTCTTGTCCCATGTCGTAGGTCAGGAGAGGACGAAGAACCTCTTCGACGCCGTACTGCCGGCACACCTCAACGCCACGCTCGAAACATATCCATGTACCCTGATATTTGCCATAGCCGCCTTGAATTTTCTCATGCTCGCCGGTCTGAATCTCTTTTTCGAGGATCTTGGTGCGCTTTCCCTTGTCCACACCTGCCACTTTCAAGATTTGAGTGGCGTTGAGCCATGAATCGTGGCGACGGCGCATGACCGCTATGCCGTTAACGTCCATCTCGTAGACATTTGTGTTTGAATAGACGGCCTATAGGAAGGATTAGAAACAGAGCAGAATAGGGTGTAGGTGGGGCAGGATAAATGACAACACGTACAGAGTAGATCTTCATGGGATCTTCTTCTTCCGTTTTAGGTTGCGATGAATCACCAAAGGGGCGATATCCCGATGCTGATAGAGGGCCACCTTGTTGTGAAGAATGCGTGTTCATGACGAACGACTGCTGGGAGGACTGCGACTGCTGTGATGCGGAAGGCATTTGGGCGACGCCACTCAGGGAACCGTTGGCGTGCTCGTACGAAACGCCGTTGGATGAATGAGGTGCGGCGGATGAGGGTTTACCAGCGGACAGTTGATGAGCTTGAGAATGTGATTGAGACTGTGATTGGGAAGAGGGAAGGCTGCCGGCCCCGGAGAAGGATGCACGGTGAGAATGAATAGAAGTGGTAACGGTTGCCGAGGCCATAAGGGCAGACGGGGTGTAGAAAATAAGCTCGGGCAGGATATTATGGCGCAAAGCGCAGGATCAATCACAAAAAGCGTTGCCTGGCTGATATTGAGGCCGGAATAAGATGCTGGTAGCAACGGTTCCGGAGACAGTATTGGCGATAGCAGCAATGTGCGATGCGGCGGTTTGAGCCCGGAGTTTCGGAGAGTGCTGATGAACGCGTGGGAAGAGAACTGGCCCAGCGAGCGAGGCGGTTCAAGGTAGGATTTTTAAAATAATTTCAGAAGAGGTAACAATAGGGGAGAGGATACAGAGTCCGGAGCAGATGTCGATGAATGGAGTTGAAGTGCGAGTCAGAGGATGTTTTCTTGATTGGGAAGGAGCAAGGAAGAGCGATTTCAGGTGGTTGATGGAGAAGACAAATGCGCTCTCGCGTCGAGAGACAAGACACGCTGACTAGGAAGAGATAAAGAGCTGTAGGTAAGCGGGCTTGAGCGGATCGAGCTTTAACAACGAGTAATCTTAAAGCAGATCTTGACTTGTGGGAATCAATTAAAGTCGAGGGGGCATGTACGTGTCGTTTTCGTGATTTCGTCTACGTTTCTGGGCGTGGCCCTTTCCCGCACGACGCGCCTTCTCATTCAAGAGGGGAGCGAAGGAAGGGGCGTCCGATCAGCGAGCCAATGAAATCAGGGTTATACGCAGAAACGGGTCCTTATTCTTAGGCACTGTACCACACTTTAGCTACTTAATACGCGCGTGGTTAAGGTGCAAAACACTCATAATCTAGGTACTTGAATTCGGTACAGTGTTTCTACGGTTTTATGCACATGTCAATCCACCCTACTGAAAACAGAAGTCGGCAACTACACACGGTGGACGACAGTCAAAGTCGCATGTGCTGCCTCACACAATCACAATGCCACCATTAATAGGGCCATCGCAACCCAAAAGTGCACTGCACATATACCGCCACCTCCTACGCGAAGCCTCATATCTGCCGCCAGTATGCAGGGCCCAGATTGAGCCTCGTATCCGGAACCGATTCAGGAAACATCGCAAAGATGCGGCGCCGGGCCCGCGCTTGCAGACTGCGCAGCATGAATTCCGCAACCTCCGAGCTGCCAACTTGGGCAGCATGGATCGCATGTACCGTCTGCTTCTGTTGACTTTTGGCCGTTCCGGCTGGAGGCGGCGTGCACTGTTCACAGATCTGCGCAGGGTTGAGCAACCAACAAGCTCGGATGCACTTCGACAGGCCCTCCAAGATGCATCGGCTCATGGCGACTGGCTGGACCAGTGGGACACAAAGAAGCTCAGCGTTTTCATTAAGAGCCAATTAATGCATAACCCACGGAACTCGCCGTGGCCCAAAATCACGTCAGCCAAGCTAGACCCAGCAAGCGTCATACCCGAGACCAACATATGGGGCAAGCCACTCCACGAGAAAGTGCATCGCACCAAAGAAATGTCGTGGTGGAAGAAATGCGCTTACCGGATACTACCGCCATTGCCTCGGAGTGAGTGGGAACTTTTGAAGCAGCTTGCGTTGGGCAAGGCTGGTCCCGAGTGGGATGTCCCAGCACGGCGCACGACCGCTGTTTCAACCTTATCACCCAAGCCAATACCTCCTGAGAGTGAACCCTCGGTTAATGCGTGGAACTGGGAGAAGTACGCAGTCATGCCTATCCGGGACATTGAGCGGCCCAATTCAAGGCGGTTGCGTATTTATTCAGGCATTACCTCAGAAGACGGAGATTCGATACGGGGTGGACCGGCCACAGGCGTTCACGAGTATACGCCCAGATTTTGGAGGAGACTCTATGGCCTGGTGTGGCAAATGACTCCTATGATGGAGAAAACAGCGGATGGGTCCAATGGCGGCTGGAACATTACTTGGGGAGGGGCACCTATAAGCCTGCCAACAGCAACATCTGCGCATAATGCACTTTTTGAGGGAGTAGACAGCAACAATGGCTACTTGCTCGAAAATTCCAGCAGAAGGCCGAAAAAGAAGAAGCGTGAGAAACTAGGATAGTGGAAGGAAGAATCGAGAGAAGCATGAAAAGCACGACGATAGACAGCATGGATCGAGCAACGTCTGGGCGGCCACGGCAGCGGTCAAGAGCTTATAAAAAATCATACAGCACATTGAGCACACAAACGGAGCAACAAATGACCAACTGTCAGTTTCCCCAAGGCCTTGATTGATTAGCAACTATTGTATATTCACAGGTTCTTTGATCCTGCTACGATTCTTATTTTCAGTTGCCCTCTGCAAGTTTGGCTAGGTTCTCGCCATCTACACGCATACCAAACCATTTACTCATCGTCTTTGCTCCGAAGCCCTCATAGAACCTAATGCTTGGCTCGTTCCACTTGAGCACACTCCACTCCAGCCTGCCGCCGTCCATGGCGATCACCTCTTTTGCTAGTGCCGTTAAAAGGAACCGGCCATAGCCGTTCTTGCGCTGGGCAGGCCTCACAAAGAGGTCTTCGAGGTAGATACCCGGACGTGCTCACCATGTACTATAGTTGTAAAAGTACAACGCCAGGCCGGCGGGGACCGGTGTGAAGATAATAAGACAGCGGGCTGGCTTATCAGACGATGTTTGCTCCGTGGCTGCCGTGCTGCCATCGGACGATGCAAAAGCGATTGTCTTAAGCAGCTTGTCTTCTGTTGCCTCGACGCTGTCAATCTCATGCTCGTAATCTGCTAGCTCACGGATCATTTGCAACACATCCCCAATGTCTGTAGGGTCAGCAAAACATGTATCATATATGACTCTTGTGCTGACTAGGATGTAGTCAAGATAAAGTACCTTCACGGCGTGCAAACCGGATAGTGTGCTGTGCAGATGCCATAACTAGTAGCCGGGCGTTGTTTATATTAATTTATATATTCAGTCGTTTCGGGAACATGCCAGCAATTTTAGGGATTGTAAATTATAATGGCTATATTTGGTGGTCTTTTTGATGCGAATGTCGTGGGCATCATCAGCTTTTATCGTTAGAGTAGTGACATGCGCGCCCTTCGCTCTCCACCCCAACGATGTCAGTGGCAAGCTTGGCGCATCGAACTGCATACTGCGGGTGATAATTGTTCCATAACTATGCGTTGCCTGAGCTTGTAGCTTGTTAATCGTGACAATATTTTTGTCTGGTATTATTTTTGACAATTACTTCATTGGCATTGCTTCGGTTGTTATAAAATCGTAATTATTATTTAATAATTTTGTATCACCACATAATAGGAAGTTTAAGAATACAGATATCAATTTTGAATTTTGAATCTAAATAAGTAAATCATCGACTTTATTTTACTAGATGATAAACGAACCACGGAAAGCAATATGATTTCGACCATGCAAAGCCCAATGGTTACATAGTGTTATATGTGGCGGTGCAGTCACAGCCACACTAATGGCCAGAAGTACTGACGTCGACATGGTAATGAGCTTTCGTTTTGAGATCCGAGATCTGAGACACTGGTAATACCTAAGCATATCAATACTTTGTTTGTAATTGAGATTGAATTAGACACCCCTCATTCGCAGCCCGCCCTTATTCCAGTTCCTATTCGCCGGCGACCCTTAAGTACAGCCAAGGTGCCAAGGAATGCTCCCACCAGTTCCTGAACAAGCTATGCGCGTAGCTACAATACAGCTACAACACAACCACAATACAGCCTACGACCTGCAACGATTCCGGGAGGCTCAAAATATCAGAGGAATCGACATACACTACATCAACTTTACACTCACTCAATATCCGCCCCCGATATAACGCTGACACCATAACTATGACTGCCACCTCGCCCTCCTCGGACAGCGCGGAGACGGCAACATTCACGCCCGACCGCAGCATAAGTTCCCCTCCCGATCTGCGCATTTTGCACTTTAACGATGTTTATCATCTAGACCCCTCCTCTGCAGAGCCAGTTGGTGGCGCTGCACGATTCCAGACTGTTGTCGACGAGTACCGAAGCGCGCAGCATTTTGCGGGCCAGCCGAACCTCGTCACGCTCTTCTCCGGGGATGCCTTCAACCCCAGCCTCGAAAGCTCCGTAACAAAAGGTAGCCACATGGTGCCCATTCTCAACCAGCTCGGGACTTCATGTGCATGCATTGGCAATCACGATCTTGACTTTGGTGTCAGGCAGTTCGAGTACCTGACAGACAAATGCTCATTTCCATGGCTCGTTGCCAACATATTTGACCCTGCCCTTGGCGACGATGTGCCCATTGGAAATGCCAAGAAGACACTTATGATCACATCATCCAATGGCATCAACATCGGTCTTCTTGGGCTGGGAGAACGCGAGTGGCTAGAGTCTGTCAATGCGCTGCCGCCCAACGTTGTGTACAAGTCTGCTACAGAGACTGCCAAACAGCTGATCCCACAGCTGCGCAAGGAAGGTGCTGATATTGTCATTATACTCTCCCATGCGCGCGAGCCCAATGATGTCAAGCTAGCAGAGAACCTGGATGGGGCGGCCGATCTTATATTGGGCGGCCACGACCACTACTACGGGCATCAGCTCATCAAAGGCACGCATGTTCTGCGGTCCGGCAGCGACTTCAAGCAGCTCAGCTACATCGAGGCATGGCGACGGCCGGGCAGCCCAGACAGCACTGGTAGGACTAGCTGGGACTTCTCCATCCGTCGCCGCGATATTGTGTCTTCTGTTGTGCCGGACAAGCCGACACTCGACCTCGTCGAGGAACTCACTGCTAAGCTCAAGCAAAGTCTTGAAAAGGCCATTGGATGGACGGCTGCCCCCCTTGATGCGCGGTTTACTACCGTGCGGGTGAAAGAGAGCAACTTGGGAAACTTTGTGTCCGATATCATGCGACTGCACTACCAGGCCGACTGTGTAGTCATGGCGTCTGGAACTATCCGTGGCGACCAGATCTACCCCCCAGGGCCTGTCCGTGTAAAGGATGTCACGGACTGCTTCCCTTTTGAGGACCCGGTCGTAGTTCTCAGAGTGACTGGCCAAGCAATACTGGATGCACTGGAGAATGGTGTATCCCTATATCCCGCGCTGGAGGGTGAGTTGCTCAACTCTGTACATGATCCGAAAATAATAAGACAGTAGTACTGTATACTAACGCATTGGCTGCTTAGGTCGATTCCCCCAGGTTTCCAACATCAAGTTTGACTTTGACCCGTCACGGCCGGTGGGTTCCCGTGTCACAAAATGGGAAATTGATGGCAAAAGCCCCGACTTGGAGAAGAAGTATGTGCTATGCACACGGGGCTACATGGCTCGTGGTCGAGATGGCTTTACAAGTCTGCTGGCTAAGTCTGAGGGCGGCATTGCCGAGGAGATTGTGGATGAGGAGAGCGGCATTCTTATCTCGATGATGCTGCGCCAGTACTTTATGTCTCTCAAGATCCTAGATCGGTGGACGCACTGGAGTCCTCCCATGGAACAGCATTGGGGCCGTGTGGTATCCACCATTGATGCCCAGCACCCGCACGTGTCTCCCAGACTCCCCGAGGTACTCTCTTCAACTCTAGAGGAGCAAAAATTATCCTCCTCATCAGATCAAGGCTGGAGCTACTGGACAGCAGCCCGCCTTCGCCAGCGGCGTTGCGACGCAACACCCTTCAACGAGCGGGTCGTGGACAATGTTGCACCGACTTCAAACTCGGAAGATCTGCAGCGTATTGACCGCCAAATGGCTATCATGCGAAGCGTGGCTCGCAAATGGCTTCGTCTGGCAGGCATCCAGAGCAAACTGGGCGACACACTGACCGAAGGCGAGTTTCAGGTAGACTGGACCAGGGCGATTGCGCCGAGGATCGAGGGTCGCATCCGTGTTGTTGGACAAGTTAGACAAGCGGGCCAAGATTCAGAGTGAAGGCATTATGTAATAGAGCAATACAGCGCTGAAATCCAGGTCTTTTGTCTTATGTTATTATTTTCTAATGGCATCAATATTGAATACCAAGCAATGAATCAATAGGTTTGAGCCAAGTGTGGTCTTGGGATAGTGCGAAAACAATCCATAACAGTGCAAAACACCTCGACGTATGGTGCATGTTCAGTTGCAACTAGGCTTCACACTGTGTATACATACATACTGCCCAAAAGTTGCTCTGGAACTTTTGACTTGAATGCCGTGCAGCCGTCATACGGCGCTATCCACTAATCACAATGTCCCAATTTTGCGCTGATGGACCCTGCTTTTGGTGCATGTCGTCTTGCATATTCCATATGCACATGCCTATGAGCTCATCGGTGATTCGGCACACCGTGTGTGGTAGGCTGGGCAAGGCCTGTCAGATCGTGTGATGAAATATTTTGGGACTACTAACTGCTGACCCGCCCGGATAACAGTACATATTGAAACTCCACAGGCTTGTTTTTTAGCCTCTACGTTGATAGATCTGCCGCTGTGCCTACTATATTCTCCATAAGTGTTAACTGTAACAGCATCTCCACTGCTTCAACCCCGGCCGGAGCACTCTCGCGATGGATTGTCTCTGTCTACCGACTCCTCTTATTTACTGTCATATGGAGCTTGTGCGCTCTTCCTAGGTCATTCCGGGTTAATACTGGGCTGCCCTTGGCCTCATACACCCCGTCTTGGTACCGCCATCTCCCTTGCGTCGTCTGATCCATGAATGCTTTTTTCTTCATCTTTTCTTCGTGCCGTTCCTGTCGATTCATCATCCCTTTGCCTCGGTGATTTGTTTAGTGTTGCTCGAGTGTTGTTTACATTGTTTCGCGTTCACTTCTGTTACTCGACGACAAGGCCTAGCTCCTCCATCTCAAACTCGACAGGCTATTCTGCTACTCGCGCCGTGGCATGCCCATCCCGATATAGCCCCAGCCCCAGCTCTGGCTCTTCCGCGTCTGGTCTCGCTCAATCGCCTTTTTTCGCATCTCCGACATTTTCTCCTTCCTTTCTTCTTGACCCCTTCGTCTCAAGGCTGTGATCTATATACAGAGCCCGAGATTGCTCCTCTCACAAGTTCAAGATGACCGGCGGTTCGTCATCTGCCGGCAGCAATCTGCGGCCTAGCTTTTCTCCAGACTCTTCCTCATCAGCTCCCCGTGATGGCCTCGGACCTCCTCGCACAGACACCCCGCAGCCCTCACCGCGTTCCCGACCTAAACGACACGCTACCGAAGATACCGATGATCTAGATCTACCTGAAGCTGGACCGAGTGACCCTTCAGAAACGACCGCCTTGCTCCAGAAAGCTCTAAGCAACACCAGTTGTAACCACACCGGCGTCTGCAACCATGGCACATTTTCTCCTCGACCTACCAGCCCGTCGCCAAGCGACAGGAGCTATGGTACTGATGTTGTCTCGGCCGGTGACGACTCTGCACCACCCATTCCCATCCTTGACGGCCTCATCACAACAATCACTGGTAGCCGCGATAGCGGCAACTGGCGCCGCAGCCTGGCAAAAAAGGTACGCAGCAAGAAGATGAGTACATCCAGTGTGCTTGCTGAACGTCATGGTCTGACCGACACTGGATCTATGTATCTCGCCTACTATATTCCCTCGATTGCCTGGATGAGCCAGTACAAACTCTCGTACCTCAAAGGCGACTTTATCGCTGCAGTCACCATCGCCGGCATCTACTTGCCTATGGCCCTCTCCCTAGCCAGCAACCTCGCACATGTGCCTGCTATCAATGGCCTGTACTCATTTGTCTTTAACCCCTTCATCTATGCTCTTTTGGGTAGCTGCCCACAGATGATTGTTGGCCCTGAGGCGGCTGGCTCTTTGCTGGTCGGCACCGTCGTTCGGTCCAGTGTCGATCTTGGCCGTGGTGAAGAAGATGACGACGAGCTTCATGCCCGCATTTGCGGAGTTGTTGCCGGCATCGCTGGTGCCACTGTCTTGATTGCAGGTATTGCTCGGCTCGGCTTCCTTGACAGTGTTCTCTCGCGCCCCTTCCTGCGAGGATTTATCTCGGCCATTGGCTTCGTTATTTTTGTAGACCAGCTTGTGCCTGAGCTTGGTCTCGCCTCGGTCGCATCTGAGACCTCCAGCATAAGCCACGGGAGCACGGTGGATAAGCTTCACTTCATTGTCAAGAACTTTGACAAAGTCCATACCCTTACAATGCTCGTGGCTCTCGTGAGCTTTGTTGTTATAATGGTCTTTAGGTAATTATTTGCTGATTATATACTATCTGATTGTTACAACTCAGAATGCCCAAAATGACTAACTACCACTATAGAGAAATGAAGCGCCGTTTGCAGCCTCACTACCCGACTGTTGCTTACATTCCCGATCGCCTGATTGTTGTCATCCTGTCGGCCTACCTCACCTGGCATCTGGAGTGGGATAAGCAGGGCGTGGAAATCTTAGGTTCTGTCCAGGCAGCCTCGGGCCATCCACTCAGTTTCCGCTGGCCTTTCCGGAGCTCTGTCATGGGCTATATCCGTGACTCTATGAGCACGGGCTTCCTCATCGCTCTGCTTGGATTCTTCGAGTCATCTGTAGCAGCCAAGAGTCTCGGTGGCCAGGAGAATTTCCCGGCTATCCAACTGAGTCCGAACCGCGAGCTTGTTGCTCTGGGTGTGGCTAACTTTATCGGCAGCTGCTTCATGGCCCTTCCAGCATTTGGTGGCTATGGCAGAAGCAAAGTGAGCAAACAAACCGGTAGCAAAAGCCCAATGACTTCCATCTTCCTGAGTATCATTTCTCTTATTTCAGTCCTGTTCCTGCTTCCCTACTTTTACTACCTTCCTGTGAGTCCTCCCAACGCGTCACCTTTCCCTTACCGCCATTACCGATCCATCCTCTAACCAATCACTCCAGAAACCCGTTCTTTGCTCAATGATCAGCGTTGTCGCTTGGTCCCTAATTGAGGAAGCACCACACGACATTTCCTTCTTCCTTCGTATTCACGCCTGGCCCGAGATTGGGCTTATGTTTACTATTGTCTTGGCAACTATCTTTTACTCGCTGAACCTCGGCATAGCTATTGGAATTGGCTTGTCCCTCCTGCAAGTCATTCGCCACGCGACCAGACCGCGTATCCAGATTCTCGGCCGTATCCCAGGTACACAACGGTTTGAGAATGCCGAGGACCACCCAGAGCATCTCGAGTTTGTTGAGGGATGTCTCATTGTCAAGATCCCCGAGCCATTGACATTTGCCAATACGGGCGAGCTAAAGACGCGTCTTCGCCGGCTTGAGCTTTATGGTACCAACAAGGCCCACCCGGCTCTTCCTCGTCTTCGAAGAGAAGAGCACAACCGCAATGTGATCTTTGACATTCACGGTGTCACCAGCATGGATGGCTCAGGCACGCAGGTCCTGGAAGAGATTGTGCGCAACTACCGTGAGCGAGGTGTGCGGGTGTTTTTCAGCCGTGGACCTGACAAAGCGCACGAGGTATGGCAGCTGATGGAGCTGTCGGGCATTGTCGATCTTATTGGCGGTGACGCACACTATGTGGATGATGTGGAGGAGGCACTCAAGATGACTGAGGTTGAGGAGGGAAGTGAGCTTTAGTTAGTGCCTTGGCACCCGCTCACCCGTCTATACGCACATCTTGTAATTTCCAAACTTTTACCCAACTTATGCTTGGACTGAGCAAGAGACTGAAATGGCATTGCAGCATGCATAACAACTCGGCGTATTGTACTGGGTTCATGTCTTGTTTTTTATTTTATTCTATTTTATCACTTTGGTAGCTTGGAACATTTGTATGCGCATTTTTATCTTATTGTTGGATACTCGTTTATCCCATCGTTCGCATATGACTTGGTATTTTCATTATGTTGGTGACAGTCAAATGCTGAGACCTGCATATGGAACCCTGAAATCGACCATACTGTCTAACATAAAATGTGGAACAAACAGGAGAAGGAGTGCTGCCAATCTTTCCCGTAGCCGATAGCAGTTCAGTATCACGACGCATTATCAACAATTCTCCAGTCCTGTAGACTTCATTGGCGCCATTGGTGGAAATGGCGGACACTCCACCCGGATCGGCGACCTACTCAAGAGCAGTCAGGTTGGCCCGTTCGAGAAAGCCGCCGTCGATCAGAGCCAAGATGCTGGCATTCAGCATGTATTGCACGCCTTGACCAGGCTGGCCAAACCAGGGTGCAATGGGACCGGCTGTGACTTGAAAAGCATCGATCACGCGGTATAAGTGGTAATTGTACGGGTAACTAAACTATCGTGTTAGCTAGCTGCAAGGATAGTATAAGAGTAGAAGTGACTCTGAAAAAACTTACACTGGACTGCCGGCGGGTGTGTCGAGGTTGCTTGGGGGCAAAGCTCTCTGCATATAGGGTGCAGCTGCTGGGCTGGCGTATGAGCCATACTCTGATCCAAAGCGGTCAATAAGCAGACCGATGGGCAGGGTCATCTCTGCAGCAATCGGTTCTCCAGCAGTGTCCAACTGGAAGCCATCATTGGGAGGGTAAATCCAACTCTTTGCCGACTTGTCGTAGTATGTGGCCAGGAACTGTCCAGGACAGAGGCCGCCAAAGCGGTCGTAAATATCAACCAGACCATCTGTGGGAGGATTGCTCGGGAGAAGAACAGGGCCTAGGCGAGAGTCACCACAGACATATGTTGCGTTAAGTGTGAAATTGCCAGCGGTACCAGCACAGTAATGAGGGTAGTTTGGCGAGCATTCGCCGAGGACGGTAGCTGCCGTTGCAAGGGCATACACGGCGGCAGCGGCCGAGAAGGCAGAATGAGGATGAAAACCCATTTTGGGTGTGTGAGAGGTGGGATATGAAATAGCTCTAGATAAGAAGCAGAGAAAGATATATTCCCATGAGTGAGAACTAGGCAGCGCCTTTTATACTTTTGTTTTACGGAAAGGCCGATCTCACGAGAGTGTTTTGATTTCAATCGTAGTGAGAAATAATTAAATCAGTAAATCAGTAAATCAATGAATCAATGAATAAAATCATAAATTGACGGTAGCAGCCATTCAAATGAGTCTCAAACCTAGTGACAAAACAAATAAAGACTAGACATAGCTGAACATCTGTATATGGCTTAAGATGGTGTTCATCACAAGCAGATTGGCCTGCCGAGACTGAGACAGCATGTAATTAAATGAAAAGAGGGACGACCCTTAGATATGACCTGAATATGTTCTAGATATTCCCAGGCAAAAACAATATCAGTTTAAATAATGTGGCATCGTGGGACTTGCGCCTAGAACTAGCTAGAACAAATGCCGGTTTCGAACGCGATGTCTTGGGCCCCGGGGGACGAGATGTAGCTCTTCGATTTTGTCCGTTTGTTGCCCGCTTCGTACTAGCTTTCACGAATACTGATCCCAGGACCGGGATAAAAAAACATACGTCCCATAAATTTTGGTCACACCGAGCAACGTTTCATTCAGTATCACGGGTGTCTGGGCCGTCTACGACACTTGTTGAAGTGACAGGCGCCGTGGCCGTTATGGGTGGCGTAACTGAGAGTCACTGCGGCGCCCTTGGCCAAGACTGAGGTATCCCGCTCTTTGCTAGAAGCTGTGCACCAATAGCTGTTAGGTTTTTGTAAATTATAGTTGTTATTGAACATCTTTCATATTTGATAGAAATGGTCGTAAGCATGTGCCGATATCTGATGATGACTATGCAGAAAGCTGTCACTAAAACCGATAGCCTGCACCGACGCGCTGACGGCATTGACGTGCAGGTATGGCAAATCACGATAGCTTCGAATAATGGCGATCATCCTTACCATCTTTTTAAATGTAGACGATAATCCAGAAACCAAATTATGAGCTGTTAAAAATCAGCGAACCAAATAACATAACAGTACCGAAGAAGGCAGTACTCCCTGTTTTATATCAGCTTTATAAAGTGTCGATAAAGGTTTCCCATACCATCAAGGAACCTTGGGCAAAGAGAACTCGCCGCAACTGTCAATCAAAATGTACTACCCGAAATACTACTAGCCCTAGTTTGGGGAGGTTAACTTATCGTTTGCATTATTATAAACTGCCTTGAAGACAACTAACAGTTGTAAATCAACGAGAAGAAAAGATGACGATAAACACTGAGTGGGATGAGCATGTATGAAGTTGATAAGATGAGCCACAAACTCAGGCAGCCTTTCAAGATAGCAACTGCAACTCTATTCCCAGACGACAATATATTAACCTAGCCTAACGACTAGATAATGTCTTCCTTTCCATCGAGCTCGTCAAACACAAAATCAAGGCTATCACCATACGTGAAGCACTGGTCCTGGAAAGGGACTGAGACTCCCGCGTCTTGCGGCGCTGTGGCACCGGTATTCACCGACGGCGCGATACCTCCAAGGACCGACTTTGCATCTCCTCCAGGAGAGCCAGAACGCCCCGATTCACCACCCAAGACGTCGAGAATACCCGTAACGACAACTGGAACCTGCTCGCCGGATTCCTCTGTCTTGGAGGTAGCTTCACGAATTAGCTGCGCTGTCGGGCCGTCTTCTTCTGAATTCGCATTTTCTGGCTTCGGGCTAGATGCCGCGATGGATTCATTAGACTTTAGCTTATCTCCTACCAGCCGGTCAGCAGAATATCGACCCTTAGCGGCAAAAACGGTTGAGCCGTCATTGACGGGTTTCAAGGCGGCAGTGGGGTCGCAAGCTGCAGGAGAAGAGCCGGTGTAAGTGTCGGCGGATCCACCATTGAAAATGAGCTGACTAGGCTCGGCTGGATGTACTAGTTGCTGAGGACCACCGCTTTGCCCATTGTTGGGGGCCGAAAACGAAAGGTATGGTCCAGGTTCACCAACAAGTGGCAGGTTAGCCAGGCTAGCACAACCGGCGAAGTTTTCAGGCTCTGGTTTCACAGCACCGATACTGGTAGCATGGCTCTTGGTCTGGCTGTATGCCGCGGCGGGCTGCGGTTTTTCATCGAAGGGAGTCTCATCGTCGAGCTTTCTCTTGGTAGGACGGGCCCGACGCTTTGGGAGCGATTCAATGCCATAGTTGGTTTTCTTTTCCCGAGGAGATTTGGGGATCCCGGTGGCTGTGGTGGCTGCATTTCGGGTGGCATCATCGGCGTCGCCAGGGCAGTCATGCTTCACGTAAGCGTCTAGCTTCTTGACAACAGGGCGAAAGCAAACTCTAGCTGAGTTGACCGACTTATAGCCTGTAAGTTGTGTGAACTTTTCCCAGTCGATCTATTGTACTTTTGTTAGTGACATAAGCCTGAAATAAACCTGATGAGAGCTTGAGACGATGCAACGACACATTGTAAATAACAACTCTGAGGAGTTCGGAGCATCATTGGAATATTTGCAAAAATTCGCTTACATTGCGATCTGTATCCTTGAGGCTGGCAAAGGCAGCGGCAAAGAGCGAGAGCTCGCGCTGGGTGAGGCCAGCACTCATGACGGAGCCGATCGCCATGGTAAAAATGCCAGATTGTTGGTTCGCGAGAGTCAGTGCAGGTATATGGAACTGCGCAGTGGCAGGTCTCAGATTCGCCGTAGATATCCGCGGCGTGTGAGTGTTCAATAGAACGAAGAGAGGAGAATGTGAGAAGAGAATGAGACAATCAAGCCAGTGAGGAGGGGGATGAGGCTTGTAGCCGAACAAGAGTGAGAACAAGTAAAGAGAACAAAGGATGAATGAAGGGCCACAGACGAAGGGGAGAGCTGGAAGTGAGGGAAGCCGATGTAGTGACTACTGTGTATTAGAGTGCGAGGTAGAAAGACCGATGAGTTACACCAAAGATCAAGAGCTGCTAAAAAGTAAGTCGAGGTATAGGAGCGGGTGAGGGGAGAAATGAGACGTGAAGTTGAGCTGAGGTAGAGTTGAAAAGCCTTTGAAAGATTTGTGTAGCTTAGGCTTATGACGAAATGACGAAATGCCAAGTACATAAATAAAACATTCAGGTGAAGCAGGTGAAGGAGACTTGAACACGTTGTGAATGGACTAGTTGTTATAGTAGTATGATAGGCTACGGTTCGAGTATTTTGAGATGAGCATGCCTTCACTTGTTGTATTATTATACTCGCAAACTACACTGGTGCCCCTCATCAGTAGAAGTGCGCCTATCTTAGACGTGTATACGTGTAGTCGTGGCTTTAAGATAAAATCGTAACGAGTATGACTAATATGTGAAAAAAGCCTGTGAAAAAGGCCTTTTCTCATCTTCGAGTGTGTAGTAAACGCCATCATGTTGTACTATAATTCCTTGATATCCCTACGCCTATGGCACATGATTTTTGACCTCCGAGCCCAAGTTGTGCACTTTACTCCGTGTCAGCCTTGGCGACACTGGGCGCAACTTCGTCCTCTTCTCTCTTGAGAGTCCTCTTGCGCTTGCGCTTAGGAGAAGAACCCTCGCTGGTAGTCTTAGCACGGTTGCTAGTAGGGCTCTTGCGCTTAGGATTCAACTTGGGAATTTTGGGGGTCAATGGATACTCAACCCCGTCCGTCTTGACACCGGCTGAGCCAGGCCCGGAAGTTGAGGTACCCGATCCAAAGATCTTGGCGCGGGCCCTGTTTTTGGCCTCGCCGAAGCGCTTGCGAGCATTCACGGGACTGACATATCCGGCAATGGTGGCAAACTTGTCAATGTCGAGCTACAAGAGACAGTATTAGTGAGAGTTGAAGCAGTTTAAGGAAAATATGTATACGCGCATTGGTAGAAGAGCTTGCGAGCCAAGCTGAAGCCAAGAGCTTGATCTCCTTTTCGCTAAGGCCGGCATCATCAAGGGGCGTGATGGTTGAGATAGCTGGGCTAGTCATCGCGATGGCCAGGACGGCTAATGCTGGTGTATTATTTGGGTTGTAGAGGTGTGGATGAATTGCAGTAGTGTGTTGTGGAAGAGTGGGTGAAATATGAGTGAAGAAATAATCTTCATATACTTACTTTGAAGTTTATAAAGTCACTGTAAAGTTCACTCCGACCTCACTTCTACTTGAGCTCTGCGTGAGTGGACATGGTAATCACTGGCTATTCAGCCCGTTGGCTGGTGGTAGTGACAGAACACCGCCGATTATCTTATATACCGATAAATGTCGATTCGATTTCTTGTAGCATTATTACAGAAATATTAAAAGAAGCATTATAGATGTGGCCATTCAAATACTGTATCGTGAAGTTTGTATGCAGCGCAGTATGGCTTTGTAGTAGACTCGTGCAACTAATAACATCGCTGTGCCTAGCTAATCTTAATTTCCAGGTGCACATCGCATTTTACCGACGATTACCATCGCCTAAAATTGAATAGAGACAGAAACCAGAGATAATCTGCCACCTAGATGGCATCTTCCTCTTCTCTAGGCGCAGTGGCCTCGGTCTTCACACGCTTGGCAGACTTGATAGACTTGGTTGCTTTAGCCCGCTTGCGAGGCGTGTTCTTGGATGTATTGCTCGATCCTGGCTGTGCCCGGAAATCATCCATTGAATCTCCAGATAGAGCACGGAATTGCTTGACCTTCTTTTTCACATTGTAGAAGATGGTACTGGCAGTGTGAGCGTTCTTGAGGCCAAGGATGACCGCAAGCTTCTCATAGTCAATCTGCAGATGTTAGAAATTAACAAAGTAAAGAGACAGTATATCAGACAGATTACAAACGTACTTGTGGCTCTGGCCCCTTGATAGAAAGCCAGGCTGCCATCAGGATCTCCTGTTCGCGCGTAGAGAGCGTCGGCTTGAGCGTTGTGATATCAGGCCCTGGGTTGGCACCGCTTGTTTCGGAGACATGATTAGTAGACATTGTCGCGAGTTTGACTGATTCGTAGTGCTTGATATTGTTTCAGGCAGTGATGTTATAGACGTGGATAGGTGTGAATGAGTGGATGGTGATGTGTATTGTTGTCTTTAGACGTGATGTTGAGGAGAAGATGCCACAGATACCATCAAGGTGAAGGCACGGTGTAAGCAATTTCATAGAATAGAATTCGATCGTGGACAGACGACTAAATTTATACAGAATAAAATAGCAAACTGAGCAAACCGAGCAAATCAAGGAAGAGGAGACAGCAGAGAAGAGTAGAACGAATATTGACACAGCAAAGCAAACGCAAACAAGCTGGACTCTTGAATTCGACGTGAATTCAATCTCAGTTCCAGGAGCCAACACAGCCAACTTCATTAACAAGATGCGTAAGCCGTATTAGACAAGTGCCTAGTCAATTTGTATGTTTTTTTTTTGTCAGTAAGAAAGCAACGGGACAAATCGCCATAACTCTTGTTGGCTGATCGACGAACTGGCGTTATTTGTTGCTTGACTAACTTGACCTTAAAACAAGACACACCCACGTGACACCACTCATCGTACCGTGTATAATTGGTTACTAGACTCAATGCACTGTGGCGAGTCGCCATGGCAAGAAGTCATGAATACCACATGTGACTGTCCACGTGCTAGGAACTGGAGCTACGCTGACTACGCCATACGCCCACACGAAAAATTGTGTGGATTTTGCAGGCAAGTAGAGCTCCACGGCTTACTTACCTGCAGTGGTGTGTGGTGTATAGTGGACTCTTTTCTTTTAGGAAAAAATTAAAGCAAGTCCGAAGCTCTCTTCTCTTCTTTTCTGCCACAAAAAAAACAACGATCAAAAACCAGCGTCTTTGGAGCATCCCACCGCTGCCCTGCGCAATTCCGTCACCATCGATTTTCCGACTTCTGTCGCATTTTATCAGCAAGCATCTTTCTATTCTTCTAGCTTTGTTATTTCGACCTGTCAGCCCGACTGTCGTGTTGTCAGTCATCCAAGCTCAACTCCAAGCATTGCACTTTGCCCCAGTTCACTGCTCCAACCAGCCTTTGATCTTCGACATCTCCTCAACCCTGTTGCGATTAATTGCCCTTGACTGGCTCGCTTGTCTCGTCCGCATTGCTACCGCGCATCGACCTCATATTCCCCATCATCTGCTTCCACCCACTCCTGTCGCGCTCGCGTCACCAGAACCTACCTTGCCCCCCTCCTTTGACAACTTCGACGAATATCGCCACTCGACGATCCTTTTTCTTCTCGACTTCGGAGCTTCTATTTTGCTCTTACTGTGCTTCTTGTCCCTGTCGCAAACTACTCTAGCAACTACCCATAGCTTCAATATCACGGCTCTGACCTCGGCATCAACATCGTCATCATCGACATGCCTTCCACACCTACAAGCTTTGCTTCAGCAGCAGCTGGCCAGTCCCGGGGGTCGCGCCCCGGTGATGATTGGTTAGTTCCCCCCTCCCAAATGATTTCCACATTCATATGTTCTGCTTCACATCTCGAGTTCTTTTCTTTCGCGTCCCATCTCGGCCTTCACTCTTGCGTTCTTCTATCCCCCATCGTTTTTAACGTCACTGGCACCCGAACTTGACATCGTACCTAAGCATTTACCTTTCAACATCCACCTCCAGAAACCTACAAACTTTGTCATCTCACTAACCTTGTAGGTCTCGCCGAGACGGCCGCTCCGTCAACGGAACTATGACCTTCCGCCGTACCGCCACATCCGCAACAAACCCGCAATCTACGTCCGGATCCGATGCCACTGCGCCCTCGATGGTACCGACAGAGTCTCACACTGCCCAACCATCATTGCCTCCTTTTGACGGCTCCCTACGTTACTCCCGCGAGAACCTGATCGACATCTACAACGGTACAGTTTCTTCGACTGCTGTCAGTGATCTCTACGTTGATGGCTGGAACCCTACACAGGCGCAAAGTGCCCAGAGAGGCTGGGGCAAGAGCTCAGAGGGGACCATCCCGCAGGACCCCACCGTCTGTTGGGAGCCGAACGGCTCCATTCGACCCATCGCCACCCATGAGATGACTGACCAGGAAAAAGAGGTGTGTTACTGCTGTATCAGGCTAAGCCGAAGCATCAGCCTCATGCTGATTGCATATTTGTTCTTATTCTTCATACTAACAATATGTTTATCTAGATGTTCCTCGATGTCAACTCCACCCTGAAACCCCAGCAGCCCAAGGAAGTCAATTCCCAGGGCGCTCTCAATACGGCCAACCCCACTGGTGTGCTGAATGGCCGCAAACCATCCGTCTCTCACGTTGCAGGCTACAACAACACCAGCACCAACGTCAGTGGCAGCGGGATTAATATCGGCAACAACACCGGCAACACTACTATTCCGCTCTCCTCCATCTCCTCTCCGCGGCCTACTGCGCGTCGCAGAGAGACGTCGGACACCGGCGCCTTCCCTGGCGGTGGTCTCACATCTCCTATCGGCAGCCGTACGCCGAGAGAAGAGTCTTCGTGGTTCGGCCGCAAGAATACTGAGCCCAAGGAAATTCAGCCCTTTGGCCAGCAGTTTGCAGAGCCTGAGGAGGAACCCACCTCGGCCGCCCCCCGACCTCCCAACTTGAGCACTCTATCGCGCAACAATACTGTTAGCGGCGGTCTCGGCAGTGCTGGTGCCGCCGCCCTCTGGGGTGGCTCCGGTCAGACAACTGGACCTCCCTCGGCTGGCGCTTTTGGTAGCTTTGCACTTGCCACTCCTTCTACTGACAAGCGCTTCGGAAGCGCGCGTGGTGAGAGCCGCCTTGCGCACTTGCTTCCTAAGCAGGAGGGCACCGAGGGTGTGACTGGAAGCAAGGCTGCTGCTCCTATAGGCTCTTCTGTTGCTCCTGCAGCTGCTGCAGCCCCAGCTCCTGCAGGTCCACTGGGAAACTCTTCCACGAAGGACTCTTGGAAACCCCGTCAACGCACCGATACGGACCCGTTTGGCATCACTGATCCCAGTCAGCAGCCTGCTGCTCAGTCGGCTGGTGCCCTTGACACTCCTGTCAAGACCTCCCGGGGAGAATTCGGCATGTACGGCCTGAATATCGGCTCGGCGCTCGACGAAGACACTCGCGGAAGTCCAGACACCAACCCTTTTCGCAGTCCCCCGGAGCGTTCCGCGGCGACTACGCTCGAGCCTGATCAACTTCCCCACGCCGCCCTCCAGTCTATCGGCGCCATCGGTGGAAATGGCGGACACGATCATGCTACCCCCTTCAGCTCCCTCCGTGGCAGTGGGTACCCAGGCGGCGCTTTCGATCACCCCGACCGAAGCCAAACCTCGAGTGCCGGTGCTAAGGGATTTCCGGGCTTAGGCAATATTGCTGGTTGGGGCAACCCCATGAACGTCACTACACCAGATCGTGAGCGGGCTCCTTTCTCAAATGCATTTGGCGCTGCTCTGTTCAGTCCGAGTGCCAGTGAGTTACCGTCGGCCGGATTTGTTGGTGGGCCCGGAGGTAGTGTTTTTGGGCCCTCCGGTGCTGGTCCCACGGGCTCTATTCGTTCCACCACCAGCAAACTCAATGCATTGTTCCCCCCCAGCATGCAGGCACAGATGTCAAGTGGACAGGACTCGGAGGCTAGTGGCTTGGGAGACTCTATCCCTGATCTTCGTCAGATCAACCCTCTTGGCGCCATTGGCCGTGAAACCATTGGGCCTCAAGTGCGTGAGCCCGAGTCCCGCTCTACACGGGCCATTTTTGACGACCCGCTCAACCAGGCTCATGGTGGCGGGTTTGCTGAGCAATCTTCGCAGTCGGGAATATCTTCGTCGGCTGCAGCGCTCGCCTCCACATTCGACGATCCTCCCCACACGGGCGCTGATGCCGGCCAGAACCTTCAGCGTATGATGGTCATGCCAGACCGGATGCGCTGGGTGTACCTTGACCCACAGGGTATGGTGCAAGGCCCATTTACCGGGCTTGAGATGAACGATTGGTACAAGGCCAACTTTTTTACGCCCGACCTACGTGTTAAAAAGGTTGAAGACACCGAGTTTGAGCCATTGGGACAATTGATTCGCCGCATTGGGAACTCTAGGGAGCCATTCCTAGTGCCTCAGATGGGCGTCCCACACGGCCAGCCTTCTCTCAGTGGCACTTTTGTCCACGGCAACCATGGAGGAGTAGTTCCCCCTCTGGTCAACGCTTTCCCCAGCTATGGCCGTACCTTGACTGCGGAAGAGCAGAACAACTTGGAGCGCCGCAAACAGGAAGAGCAGTACCTTATTGCCCGCCAGCGTGAGATGCAAGTTACGGGGCAACACCTCCCACCTTTCACTCCGGGTCGCCCTGGCGCTGTTGGCGTTCCTGCCGGTGCTCTCCACCACCATTCTAGCGCCCACAGTCTCCAGAGCCAGCCCAGCTTCGGTAGCATGACAGCGCCTGCGCCTCCTCATATTCCGAGTCAGATTGGGGGACAGTCTGCCTTTTTCGATCATGCTGGCATACCACAAAGCACGCAACCTCATCTCCAGTCTAGCTCCGAGTTTCTGCGTGAAGAATACAGCGTTGACGACCGTTCCATGCTTTCTAGCACCATGCAACAGGCTATCCACGGCGCCGTTGGAAACTTTCCTGCTTCTATCCAGCCCCATGCCCATGCCCAAGGCCAGGCCCAAGGCCAAGCTGGTCCCCACAACCCGGACTTCAGAAACTCGTTGAGCCAACTGCCAACAGCTGAACAGCTTCAGCAGGACCCCGAGGGTTTCAGCGAGCGCCTTAAGGAGTTCAACATGCTCCGCGAGCAGCTTGATCACAGTGAATTTTCGGGCGTAGTCTCAACTGAAGTCCCTGAGTCTATTCTCAACCAGCATGTCCAGGCTGCTAATACTGTGGAAGAGGTAGCTGCTATGGAAAGCCAGCTTCAAAGCGACGCTAAGATCTTAACTGCTGAAGCAGAGGCTCCCGCCTCTCCTCTGGCTGCCATGTCTTTGGCCCATCGCGCCCAGGCTCAAGCTGCCATTGCTAGCAAGCAGCGCCAAGAGTCCGAAGAGGTTCAGCCTAGTGCGGCCCAGTCCACGGCCCAGTCAGACCTGCCGATGCCGTTTCCACCTCCACAGAACGAGGCGACCATTGCTGCACCTACGGCTCAGCGTAAATCGACCCTTCCAGACCAGTTCAACACGACTAGCTCTCGGCCCGAAACCCCCGATAGCTCATCCAGTGCTGCACAGCCCCCTCCGCTTGCTCCGTGGGCTCTCCAGCCCGGCACTGAAAGTCACAGAGGACCTAGTCTGAAGGAGATTCAAGCAGCTGAGGCCGAAAAGGCTGCCAAGGACGAAGAGCTTGCTGCAGCAGCTCGTCGGTCTGCAGCTGAGCATGAAGCTGCGCTCCAGCGCGAACGTGAGAAGGCTGCCGCTACTATTGCACCGGGCCTGCCCACATCCTCAACCTGGGGAAATGGGACCCCGACTTCGGCTTCGGCCACCCCGGCCAGCCCTTGGGCCAAGGCGTCTGCCACCAAGGCCAGCGCCTCCGTTTCAGCCGCCGCTAGCGCTACCCACGGAGCTTCTGACAAGAAGAAGACATTGGCTGAAATTCAGCGCGAAGAGGAAGCCAGCAAGCAGAAGACGCGGGATCTTTCTTCCCAGTCCCCCTCCAACTTGTCGCACGTTGGCAAGCGCTACGCCGATCTTGCTAGCAGAGCCCAACCCCCTGTGACCACTGCAAGTCCCACAGCCCCCGGTATAGCTCCTCCCCCTGCTGCTGCTGGGTGGGCAACTGTTGGTGCTGGTGGTAAGATTAAGACACCCACTGGCGCGACAGCTATCCGCAGTGCTATTGCACCTCCCCCCCTAAAGACTCCCGTGTCGAGTATCGCACGGTCAGTTTCTCGCCAGCTGCCTGGCAGAGCTGATGGTGGCTCTGCTATGGATGAGTTTAACAAGTGGCTTCACCGCGAGGTCAGCCGTGGCGTTTCTGATGGTATTGATGGTAAGTTTGATGAGTGATGCGTGACTTGAGGCACTGTTGATGAATGACGGATAATAACCTTACAACAGTCAACGACTTTGTCGATATTCTCCGCCAACTTCCTGCGGAGATCGATATCATTTCCGAGGCTGTCTACGGAAGCTCGACCACCATGGACGGACGCCACTTTGCCGAGGAGTTTATCCGCCGCAAGAAGTCAGCCGAAAAGGGTGTCGCTGACTCCTTTGCCAGCTCTTCGTCTAATAGCAACAGCGGCTCTGCTGGTGGCTGGAGCGAGGTCGCTAAGAAAAGTAGCGGCGCAGCTGTTGCACAGAAGGAGGAGGCCATGCCTGCGGGCTTCAAGGTTGTCCCCAGCCGTAAGAAGGGACGGAAATGAGCTAGACGAATTAGTGACTTGGAAGCTCCTATGTGACGCACGACGAGCAGCTTCATAGTACACAACTGCTATTGTTTTATATTATATGTTGCATGCTTTTGCCTTAAGTGCCAACCTTTCCGGTACTATACACTTTTCTTGTCTATCGTGCTTATTTGGCTCATTGGGGGATATTTTATATCGATATTATTACATGAGGGCTTAGCGCCGCTTGCTGCTACTTCGTGTGTGAAGTTCTCAAAAAGTCATGCACTGGTATCTGAGATTATAGAATGCCGTTGTGATAGTCAAATTCATCGATGTTATTTTATTATTGCTTTCCCTACTCATTGTTGTCCCTAAATATGCCATGCTACTTAAGAAGGCCATAGAATCGTTGGAAATGGATCACGTGACTCTTATCTCACTTACACAAGCCACCCCGCTTATCTAATCGGCACTACCAGGCAAAAAAAAAGTTTCAGTCATACATCCCACCTTACTTACGTCAACAGCGTGATTGACGTTCCACGACACACGCCTTTATATATTCCTCTGTCTCGTCCTTCATTGTGTCTTTGTTTTCTACAAAGTATACACGAAAATAATCATGGACGTCCACAGTCTACTACATAACGGCCGGTATGCCCAGGTCCTCACTCACAACGACAACAGACCAGTTCTTGAAAGTTTTGTCAACAGCATTTTCAACGGCAACTGCAACGCAGCTCCTGTTACCAAGGGTGCACTGAACGTAGGCCTGGCTGCTTTATCTGCTTTCTTGCAGGTAAATGTGACAGGTCCAGCCCTGGAATCTGCTGGTCAGGTCCAGCAACTGTTCGCACAGCTGGAGACATCGGCCGGCGTATCAACCGCGGCAAGAAAAGCATACCTGGCCAGTCTTGATGTCGACGGTGTCTCAATCTACCCACACACACCGCAGATCGAGCTCTTTTGCCTCGCGAAATGGGTTTTCTCATCTTGCCTTTCGATTAGCCTGCCAGCCTGGGCAGCGAGCTCCGAATCCAACGACACAGACCCCGCAGAGAGAAGTCTGTCATGGCTTAGACTACGCATTCACAGCTGGCACTATAAGCTCTTGACAGAGCCCAACCCAGGGCCGGGCTCCGTCTTCAACAAGATGACGCAGTGGAGTGATCTGCCGACGCTGCAGGAGCAGATTCAGCTGTGCCTAGATGAGACGGAGAGGCAACTCAACGACACAGCCGTATGGACAAAAACATCAAGAGTCCAGTTTCTTGTTGAGAAGACCAACGTTTTTGCCATGCTAGGCTTAGATACAAAAGCAAAGTCGGCACTAGATGAGGCTGCCAAGCTGTCGCGCTTCGAGTACGTCCTTTCTGGCGCATTGGGCAAAAGAACAAAGTTCCAGGACAAGAGCACAAGTCAGCTCGTTATTCTTGCAAAGAGCGCAGAAGAGACAGATACCAACATCCTAAATGAGAAGCCCGAAGAATCAGTGAGCGCCTTGGAGAAGACTGTACCGCAAGCCCTGGCTCTGAACAACGATACGCTGCTGGAAAAAATCGATTTCTCTGATGCCAGTGGCGCCCAGGATGAATCTATTCCCGCATCTCTACGTGGCCTCACACCTAGCAATCAGCCTCAGCTGTCGCCTCTCGACCAAATCATACTTCTATCCGAAGCTACGCTCAAGGATGCCTTCTCGCCCGCAGACTCGCTTACGCTGGAGGAGATTCTGCCCTTTGCCACACGCGTTCTCTCTGATAAGTCAACAAATTGGCAAGTGTATTCTCAGGCTCTGATTGTGCGGTCTCGGATTGAGCTGCATCGCAGCCGGACTGTCGAGCGCGGTGTGCTGCAGATGCAGGCAATGGTCGACCAGGTAGTAGTTGACACAACGGCGCCTGAGCCGGCGGCGTTGACAGACCCCGCAGAACTTGCGCTTACAGTGGCTGAAGCCGCCAAAACTAGCTCCGTTCCTATTCTTAATTTCACCGGGCCTGAGGATTCAGAGGAGAAAAAGCCAGAGGTTGAGACTACGAAGCCATCGACTTTCTTCCCCGCCGGAGAGGTTGGTGATCAAGCACCGCCTCAGGTGCGGCTGCGCTATATTCACGCATTGTCGACGCCCCCACGTTGGCATCTTGAGTCGGAGTTGGCCTTCGCATGGGCTGGTGTCGGCTCGCTGATTTCCGCTCTTGAAATTTTCAAGCGCTTAAGGCTCTGGGCAGAAGTTGCCTTATGCCTTGCTAGCAGCTCAGCTGCCGATGACGAGGGCGGAAGAGGCTCTGGTGGTGAGGAGAAGGCACGGGGTCTCATCCGGTGGCAAATTTTCAATGCAACAGTTCCCTCGCTAGAGCCCAAGGAAGATAGCAATGGCAAGACGCCGGATGTTTTGTCCCTGAATCCTGCTGATTTCCAGGGTGCAGAACGTGATCCACCTCCACCAAACGTTCCGCGTCTGCTCTGCATCCTGGGTGACATCGAAGCAGAGCCCAAGTTTTACGAGCGTGCGTGGGAGCTCTCCAAGGGTCGTTACTCACGTGCCCAACGTTCCCTTGGCGAACACTATTTGCAGAAGAAGGAGTGGACGAATGCTTTGGATGCATACAAGAAGGCGGTTAGCGTGAACCGTCTGAACCCTCAGCTTTGGGGACGACTAGGTGATATCAACCTGCGCCTTGGTCTCTTTTCCGAGGCCGCTGAGGCATTCAGCCGTGCTCTTGGTGCTGCGAATGATGCTTCCGGTGGCGAGGACGCACGTACATGGAGTAACCTGGGAAGCGCACTCTACAGCTTGTACCAAGAAGCCATGAAGAAGGAGAAGGAGGAGGAGAAACAGAGGAAGGAGGCCGGAGAAGAAGCAAAGCCAGCCCGGAAGGCCGAACTTGCGGATGACGAAGAGGATGACGACGAATTCAAACTATCAAGAGTAGCGGATGCGGGAAAAAAGAACCCAGGAACACTTCTCGTACAGTCGCTGGCTGCTTACAAGCGCGGTGCAACAATTTCACACGACAATTGGCGGATCTGGGACAATGTCGTAACTCTTGCGTCTCGTGTGCGGCCGCCAGTGGTCAGCGATATCATTCTTGCTATGCGGAACATTCTGCAGGTGCGTAATACAGAAGATGCCATTGACATCAATGTGGTGCGCCTACTCCTCAACGAGACGGTGCTCTCCCAGCCCAGTCCAGCAGATGGTGTTCCGGCTCGCGGCACACAGGAGAAGGCAGTCTGTGACTTGATCGAGAACATGCTTGTGCCTCTCATTACGAAGCGTAGCGAGCTATGGGAGATCGTGGCACGTGAGCGGGTTTGGCGCAGTGACTATGGCGGCGCCATTGATGCATCTGAGAAGGGCTGGCGTGCAGCGATCGGAGGTGCTGGTAGTGGCACGCTCGGGTCTACGCTTTCGGTGAGTAGCAGAAAGTCCGGTGGACTTAGTGACGAGGATAAGCGCAACTGGCTGGAGAACGCTGACGCCTGGGACGACGTTGTTGCCCGGACGGACGAACTTGTCTCGATCCTTGAAAACTACGGTGCCGAGGCACCGTCAGTCGGCACCCGGTGGAAGATGAAGGCTCGGAGCGCACTACGGAGCGTTATGGGCAAGAGCAAGGAAAGCTGGGAGGGTAGTGCTGGATGGACAACACTAGAGAACCTCCTCGAGGGCCTTAAATGATCGAAGTCAAGGCGATACAAGACCAATAACAGTTATATCGAATAGACAATAATTTCACGAATAACAATAGTACGATGGATATTTTAGGCGTTTCCATTGCTGACTTTAGATAACAATATTAACCAACACATTCATCCTAAAGTCTGCTTCACACTGTTCTCGCTTCCTCACATAAGACGCCTATTCTCCTCTCTTGTCTCCCGCCTCTCTCTCACAACCCCTAAATGTTTTTCTACATCAGATGGCCGTTGTCCGTTGCCGCCACTCACCCGCTGATCATGACAACTAGCTCATATCAAAGGACGCGCAAAAGAAAGCTTGACCTATGTTTGCAAATTATGCCCACAAGAGGCCCTATAGGGTTTTTGAGTTGTCTTTTTCAACGGCCTTCCAAGAGTAAGCAGCAGCTTCAAGTGAATCCAACATCATCTAGAGACACAAGCTAGAGATACAAGTGAGCCCGCTTTTGCACAAGTAAGACAGCGTCTCAAACACATTAAGAGGTCAGCTTTTCAACAGCGGACGCAAGGGCACCAAAGATGAGGGCGATCATCTTCGGGGAGCTGAAAGAGAATGGGCCGATGGCGGTGGCAAGTTGTCGATATTACGTCCAATAACAGTCAATATCCAAGGACAAATCAAGCCAAAGAAGAGACTGAGACTCGACGTCAGAAAAAGGAAGCAGTACGAAGAATGGATACCGAGATGATAATGAAAGAAGAAAAAGGAAAGAACAACATAAAAGGACTGATACATATGAGAGAGTTCGGACCATCCAATAATCATGGAACGGGTCCCGCACAACCCGATTCTCACTGTCGACCCTCGTTGCCCAGTACAGCAACGATTTCCATCCATTCTTGGACTGACTAGCCTTGGACAAGTTGTCTTGAACTCGCCAAATGACGAGCGCAAATAGGTAAGGGGACGCAAAAGTACAAGCCGAATTGCTATTCTGCGATGGCTCTGGTTAGAGGTCTCACTCCTGCCCATTTGGGCTTTTGAGTGCCGCCAAAAAAGAAATAAAAGCGGCATGTTCGCCAGCAGGTCTGAGTTTCTTACGAGGACATTGAATCTATCCCTTGCTGCCGTACTTTTGAAGAAAAGAAGACACGATTCTTATGACCATCTTGGGAAGAGATCGCTTGAAATATAGGGCGGCATATATTTTAATACAAGCATCCACGACCAAATATCAATCTGATGCGATTTTATTAGCGGTGTCGGTCGGGGTTTGCTGGCGAAGAGCTATGTAGGTGGGTGATGCAGGTGGGAGGCGGGCAAACAGCGGCCTTTGATCCATCCGAAATTCCTTATCGAAACCTTCTTCCAAGTCCCAACACCTGCTAGGCCGTCGAAACAGCGGACTCTTTTTGTTGAGTGTCTCATGCATTGTCCTTTCGCACTGCTTGATATGGGCGTGGAAAAAGCAATACCTAGGCTTGCATCCAGCTCGGCGTGTCACGGTCTTTCGTCAGTCGACTTGATTACCCCTTGGTGCCTATTCACTATCTAGATGACTGGCTATATTCTACGATGATAAAATTGCTGTCAATGTCTCCCAGTTGTTCTACCAGCACCCACGCGCCACGACTGATACAGCGACATAAATCCTCACGTTATTGAGTGCTGCACTTCGACTTAAACTCCTTTATCTTCCATCTCTGTATCCTCGCGTCTTATATCCTTATTCCCAGCCCATCTCTTAGGTAACTCGCCTGTTAGTACTCAGGTGTCTTGGGATATGATGCACTATGGCCTTGTGTTGTACAGGGTTATCTGATTTGGATCTTCATTTTGGTAAGAATCTATGCCTATAACTTATATTCTACAATACTTAAAATAATCTATCTTTCTGTCCCCCCCTCATTAACGGCTGGCGTCTTCTGATTCAACCGTCTGTGCGTGTTCTTTGTCTGAGATTCTTGCCTCACACACAAACTCAAAGTCTGTTCAGCATTGGCATAACTAGAAAAAGTCTAGCGTATACGTACTGGCCCTCCCTTGCGCATCCTTGCCAGTTCGAGTAGCATTTGACCAATCTCAAGCATCCATCCTGGTCGTCGATCATCTTTCGCGGCCCGCCTCGCTTCAAACCTCTATATGCGCACAGCACACAGACACAACACCCAACATGCACGCCTCCTTTACACTACCCTCCTCCTGGCCGAAACTCCTCCTAGGAGTGAAATCAATAAGACACCAAAACTTAATAGCAAAAGAATCAATATGAATGACCTGGATGCCATATAATACTACATTTGCACAATTGTCTACACAACTGCTGTGTTAGTAGATTGTAAGCTATGCACACATACTTAAGTTGATATGGCAGTAAAAGGCGTCAATGTGCATAGTGTCTAGGATGCGTGTATTTCAAAAGAAACACACATCGTTACATTGGAAGTGAGCAGAAAGTGCAATATTAATACTGTTAGAATGCTATCATTCGCCGACGCAACAGACCTGAACGTTGCATCAATGAGCCCATAATTATTGCTTCTTCTTTATAGTTGTAACGAATGCCAGCGAGCACCTTCAGTGCAGATCATTGAAAAGAACTTGCCACACCGTCTATATCAACAATCTAAATCATCAAAGATTTTTAGGCCTCGTCCGTTGTTGTAAAACAAAATGGAGCCGCAGCCTGCTAATGCGTTATGTACAAACTATGCGTGTGCTACTTTCATCAAAAGCACCATACATACAACGACTTGGCCTTTGATCTCATTCTAGCCGATAATTATATCAGACCTTCTCCAGCCATTTGGCCTTATACCAGTGATCTTGTCCTGTCAAGCGGCCGTAATAGATCTTTCATATTCTTCATGCCTTCTTCAACCACTCCAGACCTGTGCTTCTAGCAAGCTTGCAGTTTAAATATATATGTTACAGCCAAGCGTCATGATATGCAGGACTTGTTAATTGAGGCACGGAAACATCACCTTCGCCACCAATGGAAGGGGCTCCACCGCTAGGAGACAACATGTCTGAATCGATATAAAAGTACACGCCGTCGATGAATGTGTTGCGGTGTCCCTCACCCTACACTGACTATCAGGTCCAGTTTTGCTGTCGCCTGGGCAGTTCAGCATACATCAGATTCCAAGGTACAGCTGAGAATATTTGACATTGTTCTTGCAAAACCAGTTCTAAGTTTGCAAGATTTATCTAACTCATTTAAATGTATGTGATTGTGACTGGCAACCAAAAGGTCAGGTTTTTGCCGATTTATATCAGGATTGAAACTCGAGAGTATCTCAACAAGAGTCAGATGATCGGGTAAGTCATGGCATGATTAGCTTCATTGAGATAGCGGTGAGCTTGCAGTAACCTATCTGAGCTTAGCCTAAGGCCTTTCAACTTATGCATCCTCAATCTTTTCGGGCGTTTCTGGAAAGGCCTTACCTGAACGTAGTAAGTGAAATGCGAAGTATAATCGGCGTCACTTACACGCGCAGCGCACACATGCTAGTCACGTGGGGCCGTACGAATACTATCAGCACAGCACATCAAATCAAGCTAGCTTAGTATGTAGCTTGAACAATAAGCTAGTATGAGGCACGGTGTATGTCATGATGACAGCATTCGAGGCTGATGTTACGATTATCACAATGCTGGAGAGACATTAGGGATGACACAGAGTGATAGAGGATAAAACATAAATAGACCGACCTCAATGTGTGCGGCGTGATACCTACTGAGCTCAGTCATATTATCAAAATTCGGAATTATCTATGCTTTCAGACTATAATAAATATAGTCGAAACAGGTCGAGATTTCCGGACAAAACAGTCTGCCACATAGTAGCCAGGAAGCAAACGGCAAAGCTACTGGGTAGGCAGTCAGTATTATATATAGTCAAATAACGAGGGCTCATAACAAGACTCACTGAAATAGGGCACGGCAGGCCAACGTTTCCTAACACCCTTGTGACTGATATAGAGCCCGGGGCATGTCACCTCTGATACTTTATTATCACTGTACGACTAATTAGCGACTGCTTGGCCTTGGGACATGCATTCTCTGAGAAGCTGGCAGCCATCCGACAGTCGGTTCTGTTGTGTCGGTTGAGGATGCATTACATTTGTGTAATAAGAACTATATTTGAAACACAAGAATATGTTTGGAAGCTATCAGGCAGAACATAGTTCTATTCATCTCAACAACAATGAGAACGGGTGACCGCGTTTCCAACAGCTATCATTATATTATCTGAGAAAAGCGCCTAGTTTATGTTTTCTTTTCCATCTCTTTTCCTCTTCTTTGTCTTTTGAAAGCTGCGGTTCGCAATCCTAATCTGTCCGTACCTACTATGGCCCATATACGACCTCAGTCGGGCCTCATAATGCAGTATGCCGACAAGCAACCAAGGTCAAGAGTAAGGATTGCATCAGCAGCGCAAATTAAAATACCAATGATTGTTGTCACATGCATGTGCCCATCTTGCATGGCTATGGACACCAGCAGAACACGAAACAGTTCTTATATCATATCAATATAAAGCCGACCCTGGCTTGGCTTTGTTTCACTCAGAAAGTTCATCTTTGGGGCGTTGCCTTAGAATGCGTTACTCATCACGACCTATACAATGGCGTCTCAAAGACAACGAAATTAGATACGGTCTTGTACCTTACATATGCTTTATCGCACGCGCTTCGTAGTCTTGTTCAGATAGTCAATATGGACACTTCAAAAGGCTCCTCAGGGCTGTACGTTATTCATTTGACCTAGGATAAATACAGGAACAAATATGATAGGAAGAGACAGGCAGATATCACTAAGAATAGAATAATATGTTGCCTACGACACGATCTCTTCAAGACTTCAAAGGGTCGGCCTGGGCTAGGCACGACCTTCGAAGCTCGATGTGGCTGGAATAACCAAATAGTTTTAACCCTTTTCAGTGCCAGAGACCGCCACCTGAGTCAAGTCGGTGATCTTGCGAAATTGTGAGACTTTTTCTCATGGTCACTTCCTTCTCCTGCTTCAAATTGCGTCCTTTTTCGTATCTCGGCTCCCTCTTATCTTTTCTAGAATATCATTTTATTTTATCTAGTATATTACATTTCACAAATTAGGAAACATTGCCTTCGATAAGCATATGTACTGCATTGGCATACAAGAGCAGTCAACATCTGTCGCATTCATCTTCTTACCGCCTCCCTACATCATCGGGCTTCCGACAGCAGATCTTCACACTAATTTTATACTGATGGTAGCGAATGGCTTCCTTACAACTTAATATATAACATTTAATACTATTCTCATACCATGAACCATATATATCAATGTTAGATAAGAACGAGACGAACGGGACAATCGAAATACGTCACACGAGTCGGTGGACAACGTGAGCGGCGGGTGTGACTGTACTACATATATGTAAACGCAGTAATACATCCGGGAGGAATTCCTGTTTGTTCTTTTATAAGCGAATTCGGGTTTTTGTGCGACGCTCTGGTCATCTTGTATCTGCCACCACTAGCCGTTTTGTTTCCACAGCATACCTTCATCGGTGGCTATTACTTTGCCTCGCCCTTGAGAATGTGGCCACCCCCTCATATCACCAGAGGAATGATCAGATATTAATTGGAGAGGTTGAGAAGCAACTGTAATGACATGATCCTTGGCGCGCAAAAGTACATCGCATTTGAGAATGCATAGGCCCGGCCTCGCCGCCAAAAAGCATTTTGTTTCTAGGAGGTTTCTTTTCCTTTTTGACTTTTTTGACTCTCCCGATAACTTTCAGGGTCTTACCATGAATGCAAAACTATCCCTGGCTTGTATTGAAAATCTACACGATGTGATTGTTGCATCAAGATGCGAAGTGTCGATGCTAAGTTTGATATTCTGCGATACTCTTGTCTGCCTATACATCGTAATCTCAGTACAATCTTGATGGGGTAGAAATGTAGTATATTTATGTTCACAAGAGCTCGTGTAGACTCGACTTTGGACTTGTACGGATTTAAAATGTATGGGAAGGTCAGTGTATTGTGCTTGTTTCACGCCTCATGTAGAAGCTGCTGCTGCCAGTCTCGGACGTACTGCTTCCTTGTTTGGTAGCACTTGCATATGAGCTATTGTGTAGGGTAGCCACGCTGCGAGTTACAGCAATTATGGATGAAGTTATTCAGTCCATGGCGAGTTTGGATGGTGGATGTGCAAATACTTTACTGTTTAGAGATGGAATCAAGTCCCAATAGCACATCTCCTTTACCAGATTCTCTTCGGATGCAAAGTTGAACGATCTCAAGGAAAATCCAACTCCGATCACAAGACAATAGTACAAGTAGGGGCACATCTTTACAAAAGTACCTCGGATCCATAATATGACTCCATCCTACAACAAACTTGTGTGGGCTTTGCCCTTTTTGCGTCTGCCGTTTCTTTCGTCGGCCTTTGCGACCGTAACTTACTCACTATCGAAAGGAACTGAAAAGGCGGTAAGCGATGGGCTTGGAGTGGATAGAAAGAGATGCATTTAGTGCTCAAAGGGCGTTGCGAGCCCACGAATTGTATATGCGCACGCAGACCGCCATTTTATTCTCGTTGTTGATAATATCATGTTCTGCGTATATCTTATTTATGAAGAGTCTCGAAAAAGAAACATACGCACCTAAACATTTCAGTCTCCAAAGATATCCGGAGGAGCTGAGACCAGGTAACAGTGCAACCTCATCAACACGTTGCTTGCTGTTACTTATTACTTGTTCGGGACAATCGTGCACTCGAATCTGAAGCGAGGTTTGCCTGTTTGTCTGATTCTGGTAGAATACAGGTCATCGTGAGGGTGTGGCACTGCATCTGTTCGTGTTTGACCATCGTTGACCATCAAAGCAGGCATGGGGCGACTTTATGTTTTACACTTCAAGTTGTTGATCACGTCAATAAGTTCCCAGATCGAGTCCTCAGGAACAAATAAGGGGCTGCCATAGTTTCAAAGGGAGTACTTGACTCAAACAGAGGCAGTACAGAGACAGAGAGACAGTAACCGACAAGTCTTTCTCAAACAGAAAAAAAAAACCCTAAATACAGGCAACCCGTTAAAGAGCTACCTATGCTCGGGAGCACATCCGGGTCTTAATTCAGTTGAAGTCTTTTTTTCGTAATTGAAAATAACAGCTTTGACTGAGCAAGATCTGCTTCCATGTCATCTTTTATTTGTTTATTTGCGTGTCGTGTTGCACTGCAGGACGGGACTCGCCTTTGGAAAACAAGGCACGGCAGTGACTGGGGTGTCATGGGATAGCGTAGCGGGGTTAGACAGGACACGCAGCTTGCTTGGGGCTCCCTGTAAAGGCAATATACAGAGCAATTTTATTAGTATTAAGATTACAATTTAGCTCAGTTAGCCAGGCAGAGGACATTGACGGGCGCACCGGTCGCTGATGTAGTGAATGTGATGAAAGGAAACGTGCAAGATCTGTCCCGACAGATTGCGCCAGAGTGCATGATCTAGAACCTTGGGCCTCCCTGCCTGCCTGTGTAGCCATTGCACTGATTGATCGCTGGTCTTCTTTTTTCGTTTGCCATTGCCATTCCTGGCATACTTCAGCTCGGCGTCTGCTTGTTCCATGCTTGGTGGGGGCACGATGCTAGCATAAGCGGTTGTGATGGAAGCCAAGATAGAAAGATGAGTTGAAGTACGAAAATTCAGCGAGAACAAACGCCTAGGGTTTTGCAGACAAAGCCTATATATGTAATAAATATGTTGTTCTTGTCCACACAGCGGAACTTAGAGGGTCTTGTTAGTGGACTAATATGTGCGAGATCGCCTTTTAAACTCTACTGGTGCGAAAGATGTGAGGCCCGGCCAGCCCACTACGGTCTCAACAAAACTATCCAGACGGTCCTTCCTTAGTCTTCTAAAAAAAAAAAAAAAAAAAAAAAAAATAATAATAATAATAATAATAAACCTACACAGTGGCTTTGAGGCAGATAGCGGCTACGTCGATCCTCTCAACTTAAGTGCATTTCAAAGTTTGTACAAACACAGATTAGTATGGACGGAGACAGTTCTTTTTTATTTGACATTTGGGCAAATCCGCGAGGAACCGAAAGACGTTCTGCCATATACGAGAATGAAGATACTGCCAAAATACGTACGCGGGCCGAGAAGTCAGAAATCAAGTAAGTACATGACCCCAGTGTGGTTAGGTTACTATGGGGAGTTCATGAAAATGAGGTAGACTTCAGAGTAATTGTCAGCGCTTGAAATCTGTAAAATGCAACAAAATGCAACACGTAAATTAATTTAACTACTATGATACACCAGACGACTGGCCGGGGATTAGTTACATGAAGGTGAAATATGTAAAGGGGACTTGCCTTGGGCACATGGCAGCCCTGTCATTTCGCATTGTGCTACAGCGCACCCTTTCTTTGATGTACATTCCTACAAGCCGAGATGCTTCGTGTGTCAAGGCACTTAGCTCATAAATGAAGCAGATTTGTCTTGAGGGTCTACACGCAGGGGGTAAGCAGGGATGCCCTTGGGTGGCACTCGTGTAAATTGCCTCGTGCGAATCCTAAGCGACGCGCTCGGTTTATGTGATCTTGGGGGAAGGAAGTAATCAATGGTGTCCGTTTGCTCTTTCGGCCGTTAATTTGCGCAATCGCTTTTCCCATCTCAGTATATATATATTTCATCCAAGAGAGTGTGCCTCCCAGTCGGGGTTGTGCGACCAATTCGGTGGCTTGTTGTGCAGCCTGCCTTCTCGCTTGGGGTGATTATGGTGCGGCGACTCAGCATGGTAGGCTGTTTTTGTTCGGACGGTGCCAATAATAGTAATAATAGTAATAGTAATGAAAAGATGAGCGACGAATTTTATTCAGTATTTGATCGGCATTCTTATATAGCACGGTCAAATTGGTTAGGTTTGGCCATTTTCAACTACTCAATATAGTAATGCGACGGCCTCATGATGTATCTATCACGTTGCTAAATCTTCAAGTACTGCAGACACCTAGACTTTCGATCATTTGTCTCTTTTAATAAAGATCTTAATGAAGACTTCAGCGCTCAAGGCAGAGATTTGATGTCTCAGTGCCTATCTGTACTCAGTCCAGCATACAAGCTTGTACTGAACCATCCGGTCTCCAATAGCGTCATCGAATCTACGATCTAAATTGGTTGGTGGCTCAATCACCCGGTCGTTATGCAACATCCTGTCTCTGCTACCGCCCTGGCTCAGCCTTACCAAGTTGTTGCGTCTAGCCTCCCTTTACATTATCAAACGTCAAGATGCGACTACATTAAAGCTTCAGATGCAATATCTATTATTTGATATGCTATATTGATGATCATCTTAGTTATACAATTCAATACCAGCGAGGTCTATGGTAGTATTAATTACTTTTTAAGCAAAAAGAATACATAAAAACATATTCCTGTTGTCCGGATACTGGTGAATCTTTCCCCTTTTTTCGAACACCAAATCTCACCGCCATTTTAGATCTAATGAACAACTTACTCAAAACATCTGGTATAAGCCTGTGAATTATAACAAATAATATGATATAGGACTCTGAACTGTAAATTTCAGAGTTGCTGTGGACATAAAAATGAAACAAATTTGAAGGCTGTTTGTTATTGTTATTTGTTGACTGCTGATTGTTTAGGGTTTATTAATATTGCATAATAATTTTGGTATTTTATGTAGCGATATGAGCAAATGAAAATAGAAGTACCATCTGATCGCGATTGAACATTCCTTTATCTTTGTGTTGCCGAATCCCCTGTCCCATTAACTTACGAGCATGCATCAAATGTTTCCCATGCCCTCCATTCCTGCATTAAAACTACCCCAGAGCCCAAGTACATTGATGTGTCAGCAATATCGTGTGTACTATGATCTGGGTTTATCTGTATTAATCTTTATTCTTTATTTCACGGCACCTTTTTTTTTTTTAATAATAATAATAATAATATAATGCGTAGCATTCTACTACGTGTTATGGCTGTTTAGTATTTGCCTGCCGCTATTCATATAATTGCTGTTGACAAAATTGATTCACATTGCTCCAGACCTACCGCACCCTTTGAAATTCATCGAGCCTAGGTTGGTGATCCGGACGATACTCGCTTTAGTCCTGCCCTGGTAATAGGTTATAAAACCTTATTTACACAGTACCCATCAATGTACTCTCCCTTGCTTCGCAGCGCAGCCTGTGGCTTTCAAGAGGGGAATCAAGTTTTGGTTTCTGTGAGGGATGGTAGGGTGATCCACCAGCAGACACCATCATAAATTTATTTTCTATTTCACTCGCTTTTCTATTGTTGCGGATAAACCAGGAGGACAGCAGAGACGGTGAGCCTACCTGTACCACTGGACATACTGTCTGTATCTGCAACAAACTGAGTACTCGAGCCACTGTTCATGGGCCTAGTCCTTGTTCAATTTGATCCCATTCGATCCGCTGGCTCTTCTTTTCCCATTTTGAGCATCCTGTTGGGTCTTCCTCCTTGTATGTGCCAATTTCTCTCTCAACCACACTATGGCGGGGATCGATCGAGGCCCGTCCTTTGTCCATTTCCTCTAGACCATCCCTTGGGTGCAGTCTAAGCTCAAGCAAGAAAGCAGCCGGACACTATCTCCATACCAAATGCATCACTAGCATCAAACTAGGACGATGCAATAAATAGTCTGCCTGTCTGTGCTCTCCCGTTTCCCGAGTGAGACTGACAGCCTCGGATCAGTGCGTCCTTGTGAATGTATCGGGTCATTTTGGTGTCGGCTACTACGCAAATCGCTGTTTTATTTATTTGATTTCATATTTCTTCTTCCCATTTCCTAGTATCTTCTCCAGCCTACATCGACGCGACGTAGCAGACGCCACACGCATTTGGCCAAAGGTGTTGCTATCTACTAGCAAAAAAAATATTCTCTCTTTTTGTTTTGTTCTAACTGTCAGGCCTGGTTTCATATCGTTCACAAGTACATTAATCACCACACCACCATCAGCCCCCAGCTATTTGCTAAGTTTAGTTAGCTTTGCGCCCTTGGTTTGGGTTTGGGTGTTCATTTCTTTGTGCTGTGTTTTACATGGTCTCTCTATTCTTTCAGCATGATAGCTGCAATAGAGTCGATGAATGCCGGGTTGTATAGCGGTCCTTTGTTTTGAGAGCTGGAACGTTGAGTAACCGAAGGCGCGGGCCCTGCCGCTGTTACTAAGAGCGAAGCGCAGCCATCTGTGTTTTTCAAAGAATATATATGTATATGCACAACTGCCATAGTCGACAACGAGGGCGAAAGATGGACACACGACGAGGAAATTTGAGACTCGATTCAACGTTCAGCGGTGCTCGTTGCGCCAAGATAACAGCAGTAATCAGATAGTGCTGCATTGAGACTATCTTTACTGAAAGTCAAAAGAAGAAGATAGTGATGCGATAATGCGATAATGCGCATCAAAGAATAAGATTAGTATCGCTGTGCAAGCAAAGTCCTGCATCATACTGCAATATTTACGACATAATACTCCATAAGATGATAGCTGTGTAAAATAACACCGGCCGATCGTTGCTCTAGTGTTCATTTGACTGTACTTGCCCCTTGCAGAAGGGCAATAACCTGTACTGTGACCGAACACGCCTGTAATATCGGAATGAGGAGTGAGGATAGGGCCGTTGCAGTTTGGATAGGATATAGGAGAAGAAAAAAGGAAGTAAGAGTAGAGGCAAAGAACACAACTATTGTGTAAGATTGGGAAATACCAGCGAGGTAAAACGATTAAGGAGGGTGCAGGTGCAAGGGGGTGGTTGATAGTGACGGAATATTAACGCCTGAAATGAGGCGAGCTGCTAGAGGGCTAATACTCCGCAGAGTTATCTTTTGGGGAGGGGGATTTTTAATTGCAAAGATAGGTAGTTATCTAGAAGCAAGCGATCAGCATCCAGCTGCATTAATGCCTCTCACAACCAACATGCTGCCATTCTGTAGTGAGTGCTGCAGGTTGACCTCCGAGGCGCAGCAACGATATCGAATACTTCAAAGCAGGATGTTCAGCATTATCTCACGATGGTATGATTGATTCGACACCTGCTAGTCGCTGCTTGTTTATGTTCACTTATGCTTCCTCATATGTCGATACCCCCTCCCTCTCATTCCTCGGCCCCTATCCTGCACGCCGTGTCCTTCTTCGTTAAATTGCATATTGCTCCCCCCCCCCCCCCCCCCGATCACATTCTTTTGAATATAGATGTCTCGATCGTAGCTATCGGATTTACCACACACTATCTGTATGCATAAATCCAGTATTACTGATGTACACGGCTATTACGACATATCATTACTCCGTGCTTCAGAGCATCTCCAGCGCTTTTATTCCATTTTGCCGATTCCTGACACACCATTCCGTTCGCCTCTTGTTTTTACTTCCGCGGTGCCACCTGGCCCACTGAGAATGGTGACTAGAGTAGCGACAAGACGCTACTTGTGCTTTATTACCTACTGATACGAGCTGACCCTGCCTTGTCAGTTTCGATGAATGGAAGCAAGGAGATCGTATTTCCCTTTGTCATCGAAGTATATATTATTTCACAGCTATTACTTGTGAGCATGTTTTTCTATTTATGCACAGTCGGCATGTGTGTGTACATAACCAGACTTGGCCATGTGAGAGAGACTGTACATGTTCCTGCACGTCGCGTGGAGAGAGAGACATGGCGTCAGGCACAAGGCCAATTTATGCAGAAATGTGATTAATGTCGGTGAAATATCTTTATATCTAGATAATCAATATATGTTTTAACACTAGCAATAGTTGCCGAGAAGCTTTCTCTCTCTCTTTTTTTTTTTAGAGAAAAAGTCGACAGTCCAGAAAATAAGTCGAAGCAAATACTCTGTAATACTTTAAACCTATCATTCCAAATAGTTTAAGAAGTCACATAAAATATAATTGCATTTAAAGTGATTAGCAGATCTACAGTATTACAAGATCCGAGTACTTTGTAAAGGCAATCTGTCTGAATCATGACAGACCGACCATGGGATAGCAGAAGGCGATGCTTGGGTTGCGCCGAATAACGAAAATCGACCTGCGATGGTCATGAGACAAGCTAGCTAAAACAGAAAATCATAAATCGATAGCAAAGAGAGAGCAGAGAAGAGGAGCACGAGGTCAAATGTCAGATGCTAGGTAGGAAAATAACGGAAATAGACAGAAGCGTGGCTAATATTCTACAGGATAGTACAACTAAAAAACGAGAAAAGAGGATTAAGACACTCAAAACCCACAACACATGAGAAACACACAGCCCCCCAAGTCGTCACCACACTACATTACGGGAGATGGACAGGCAGCATTTTCCACTGCAACGCACCGGCATTGCAAAACTCTGGCGAGCGTGACCAACCGGGGGATGGAGCTTGAATCCTGGTCGGTGATCCGCAGGTAGGCACTGGCCCGAATGATCCCCCTCTGGCGGGCGATCTAAAAACCAGGCCAAGTAGCGGGGACAGAAGTAATGTGCAAAGTGCACAAGCCATATGCTTAGACTGTCGAAAAGTCCATGACAGAAAAGACAGAAAATCAAGATATGACAAGGCGGACCGACGGCACAAATCTTTCCAAAGGGGAAAGGTAGAGTTATTAGTAAATGGTGAAAGAGGAGAAATAACTAATAAATTAAGAAAGGGGAAATGAGGACAAAAAAAAAAGAAAATCAAAAATACAAAGCAGCTAGACTCCTATTACGAAGTAAACTAAAAGAAGAGCACGACAATCCAACAGCCAATCAGGTTGCTATATTAACCACACCCCTCCTCCAAGCTGTAAATAGGCCACCCCCTTTGGTTTTTGATTTCGATGAAAGCTGTGTTTACTTTTTGATATTTGATTTCTGACTCTTCCACCCTTTCTCTACTTTCCGGCTCTGCCGATCATCTTCCGACGAGGCACATCCCTACCCTGACAATGTGATGCAATCCAAGTATATTTACACGCGGATAGATACTGGGCGAGGCAAGGATGTGATTTGATGGCATGTACAAGGCCCATGTTCTCCGTACTTTGTTCAAGCTTCTATCTCCTCTTTCCATTTTTATTATTCCATCGCCCTCAGCCACCCAGCCATCAAGTCCCGTCCCATACTGTAGATCTCTGGTTATATGCGATACAGCTCCCGTATGAGTCAGACGGGTCTCGAGAGTCTGGCGCATGAGCTAAGTTAGCATTGTTCTGTATCGCTGCCTTTTGTGTTCTCTAGATTATTCTCTCACAAAGTTAGCCCTTGGATAATTATTTTCAATTTCATAATTACTGCACAAGTCTTTCTCTTTTTACGTCGGAGCCTGTCTTTCTTCCTACGCTTTCACTTCACTGCCCACTTCTCATCTTTATTCAGAACAGTCCACTTCTATTTCGTGCAACTGCTAGTACCGTTCATCACTTGCGCAAGCCAAACAAAAATAAGGATAATCGGACCTACGCACGCAACTGTCCTCTACGGATATGCCCTCTTCTATCATCTAGCTGTCCAAGATGCTTAGTGCTATAATTATCTGCTTTCCTATCTACCATGTACTTATGTATATATGTACCTTTGTACCGTCCCGCAGATTCACTTCATAGGCTGATGCTTTACACAGACTCAGTCGTCTCTCGTCTCTTTATCTTTCATCTCTCGTCTTTCGTCTTGTCTACTGATGTCCATCTTTGTCTGTGTGCTTTGTCATGGGTGCATAGTCTGTGTGCAATTACTTGTGCCGTTTGTGTATCTCTTCCCCCATATCAACGTTTTGATTCACTTGCATGAGGACTCTCTTCCGTAATACCCTTCTCTGCAGACCTTTCACCACCCCGAGGCCGTATTCAAGCTGCCACTTCATAGCATTCTGCCATCCACACCAAAGGACCCCCTTCATGACCCGCATTCAGAGACAGGAGAATCTTGCCTTCAACGGCTGACCCATTAGCCTGCGTGTATTATCATTATTATCACCATTATCACTCATGAGCTATTGTATTTTGCTGTCTTTTGTTCTGCATATTTAATCCAGGTGTTCATTTGCTAACACGACTCGTACTTTCAAAGTGCTATTTTACAAACGTCCGCTTGTCTTCCGCCTTCCGCACCTCCCCTACGACTAGATCCATCTCATCCATGATATCGCTCCCGAGACCCTGTTTTCAGTTCTTATGTTTTGATATCCTCGATGACGGTTCTTTCTAAGCAAAGTTGGCTTGCTTAGCTGACGCCGGTCTCGTGACAAGTGAAGATTGATAAAATATTATGTTTATGTCGTCGAATCTTACCATATCGCTTCCTTCATAGCAAGCATTGTCATTTTTATCTCTCAGTCTTCATATCCATCAAGCGTTGCCCTGCAGGTCCCTCGCCTAGACGCGCTTTGCCCACAGACTGCCCCGTATTGCCGTGTCGTCGTACTACTCGGGCTACAAACAATCTTATATTTGGTCTCCTTTTCTTTTCTTCTTTTTTTTCTTTTCTTTTTCTTTTGATCAATTCCTCTGGTTTACTCCTGCTAATAATCATTCTTCTATGACTGACTTCTATTAACATTGAATTTATGTAAATACCTCGCACGACTGTAGGGTCTTTGCATATCCATACCGCCTTACTCCATAATGTCACCTTCATTTTCCTCCCGTCCCTCATCTATCTGCCTCCTGCTTTCTCATGTCTTATACGCCCACTTCCCCCTTCGGGACGTCTGATGTCTCCTTGCATCTCATCTTGATCTCAGCTATTCTCGACGTCTTCCCCGTCCTTATTGTCACCTCTTCCACCCTCTTTCATCCTCTTTCATCTTCTTTTTATCCTTCCTCACCAGTCTTCTCCCAGATCAGATATTGTTCGTCCTCTTCTCAGACCACTGTCTTACTTCTCTTCTCGTCGCGTCTGCAGCAGATTATATTTCATAATAAAATACAAAATACAGCTAAAGAAGCAAGCTATATCTTTCTACACTAATCCCTGATTCTTTACTACTTAATCCACTTGATACCCATAATGTCCCTTGCCAGTCCAAAACACTTCCGTTTGCTTACCTTGATTATTGCGGTACTCTTGTGTTCTGTCGCATTTATGTACTCGCTTCTTCCTTTCCTTCTTGAGCCGCCTTTTACTCTACTTCTTTGCTTGTAACTGCTCACCTACCCATTCCTCCTCTTTGCGGTTTCATACTCTATCTCAACCAAGCACATCCGCACGCTTGCACGTTCGCACGTTGTGTTCTACCTATCCCTTCCCGTGCCTTTTTCTTCTTTCTGTGTCTACTCCTGTTCCTTCTCTCGTTTCTATGCTTACTTTGTTTCCATCCTATCATCGTCTTTGCCTCTCCCTTTGTTTCTGCTCTCGCTGTCTCTATTTCCCACCCGATCTCATGGCTATCAGACAAATCTGATCGAGTTCACTCCTAGCTTTGTCCTGACCACAAGACCGTTAAACGACTCACAAAACCTCAAAGTCTCACACCATTACACCCGTTACCTTTTTTACGTATACCAGTAAGTGTATCTAATCATGACAGCATGACACTGCTGCCAGCTCAAATTCGGCTTTTGATAACCACTATCGATACACTTCATCAGCTCTATGAAGCCTTTGCATCTACCATCTCAACCTCCCATGACCTCATTCCATCGGACGATACGCTGACATCTCATTCCATTGCCTCTCATCAGCACGCCCTCTTTCTCTTTTAACATCTCTGCATTCTTCTTTGGAATTCGACATCTTCGGTCCCCCAAGAATTAAATCAAACCAAATATTCAACAACAAGAAAACAGATACACACAAAGTATACGGCTGTATATATATACTCAGCGCTTGTCTATTGACGTATCCTACTTGAACTGGATAGAGAATCAGTAGTACCAATACACTTGCTTATCCGCCGCAGGACATATCTGCCACCACCAAGCAATCCTCTCATACATTCCAGTACCCCGGCACGTACGTCGAACCAGCTCGGCACATTCCACACTCGTCTCAACTATTTACCTGCCGTTGTTTTCTCTCTATTCTCCTACTTAAAGCCTTGTATCTCTTTTCCCTGGTATGTCCTCCCCATGCTCGCTCTCGATCCCCGGCAACGCAGTCATGCAATGCATAAGCAAATAAGCAAATAAGCAAAACGCAATGCCTAGCACCCACAGCACAAACCACAGACATACATACTGCGAAACCCAATCATCTTCTCTGGACATCCTCGCCGCCATCCCTTCCTTCGCCTCCCTCTCTCTCCCTGGCTTGCACTCTACGCCTACACCCTATGCTGCATACTACAACTCCATCTGCCGGTACATCACTGTCAAACACTGGTAGTTGCCACTTTTTAGACTTCTACAAAAGTAAACCAAAAGGCAAAAAGGTCTTAATCTGATCTCCCCCTTTCCCTCCTACCCACACCTCTGAGACAGAGCTATTTTTACTGCCTTCTAGCGACAGACGAGCTTCTCGCGTCGTTTGCTCCCTTTCCTCTTTCTGTCTCGTCTACTACTCGTCTGTTGTCTGTTGTGTGTTGTCTCTGGACGTGGTCTCTCATCTTTTGCTCTCACCCATCTTGTTTCTTTTCTTTCTTTTTATCTCATCCTCCTGCTCCTCTTCTGTCTCGCATTCTAATATCATTTCTTCTTCTTCTTCTCTTCGCTCCCCTTCCTCATTCTCTATTTCTTTTTCTACCTCCCCCTTCCCCAATTTTCTCTCATCCCTTCTCTTCTACCCTTTCTATTTTGTCCTTGTCCTCTTTTGTGTTTTGCATCGACGAGACCCCTCTTCCTCTTCTTGACTATCAATACATACCAACACATCAACAAGCTTCTTTAAGTGTTTGAAGTAGGTCAAGACAGAATCATATCTCCAATACCACCATATCAAATATCATACATTCAACAGCACACATCTACCACAAGACAACTACGACCATATAGTCAAGACACTGAGACTAACAAGACACAGCCTGCTGTATCAATCAAGCAGTATCACGCTAGATAAGTCCATTCATTCACGAGATTCAACTCGGTGATTGCTCGTCATGGCAGCATACAAGACCCAGCCCGCACAGCTGCATGGTAAGTACTCTGCACAAACGAACTGAACAATAGAAAAAGAGATGGGAGAAAGAGACGGAAACGAGAAAAAAACCTCGTCTCCAACCCCAGACTAGACATCGTGGAAGTATGGTGTTGACTTGAAATTCCCTTATGCTCAGGCTTCGCAGACACAACATTCCCTACTTTCAACACGCCAACATATCAGACTCAGCAGACGGAGAACGCAACATCACCGCTCAACAACATGACATTCAACGCAGCCCCTAGCGCTGGCCAGTACCTCAGCCCAACCAGCCCAACATCAGCCAACCCTGTCAACATTATTTCATGTGGCCCGACAGCAGGTACCGCCGGCACTCGTGTTCAACTCAAAGTAAGCAGTCAGTACGACTTGATGGCCATGTCCCCGCCTGCACCGTACGTCTGGCTCTCCTTTGGCTCGCAAAAGTGCCACGCCGAGGTTCTCAAGGAGGCTGTTTCCCAGGATGGCTTGTCCTACATTGTTTCTGCCGAAGCTCCTCAATTTTTGACCACAAACTGCGCATCCCCGGCCGATGTGCCTTTGACCGTTGTCATCGAGAACACCACGGGTGAGGAGCTTGCACGGGTACCTGTTGCACGCTCATTTACATACCACGACGGGCCAAACGCCTCTGCCGTTCCAGCACCTAATATGGAGGGCACAGCGGCTGATGCAAACGCACCTCCCGCTAATGAGGGCATGACACGGAAATCATCTCCAGGGTCACCTGGACACGTTGATGGCCACCACGACAGCCCGGGCCAGCTTGCAGTGCGCAATTCTGTCACAAACAGCCCTAGCCAAACACAGAGCCAGCTTTCTGTCGACTCAAGTACAAATACCTTTGCATACCCTACCTCTGGCGTCGACCCAACGGGTGCTTCTGTGGCCCAACAAGCACAAGCACAGAACAACTTTGCCGTTGCCGCCGCCGCCGCTACATCCTACAGCCAAGATAACAGCAACATGCTCGGTGCTTACCGTAGCGCATCATTTTCGGACGGCTTTTCTCGCGGTGGTGGTGCCCAGCCTGTTCGTACACCGGGCGGTGCACCTAACTGGAACACGCCCTCGTATAGTAGCATCAGCCACCAAGGCGGTCACCACAACCCTCACGATCGCTACAACATGGGCCGCAGCCACTCTATTGCCCATGTTCACGGCACTTCCAGCATCACACGGCCGTCCTTGTCAGCACCTCTCCCGGCTCCTTCGCACGGCAGTGTGCCCCAGCTGATTCGCACAAGTACCATCCAGTCTAGCGCTCCAGGATCCATTGGCAGCATGAGCAGCACGAGCTCCTACAGCGGTGGCCACTGGGGCTCCTACCCTGCAAAGGCCGTACTCAACATTCAGGGCAACCTTGATTCCATGGCTCAGGAGTGGTCACCTGAGGAATGGAACAACCGCCGCCGTATTGTTCTCTTTCGCAAGAAGCAAAATGGCAGCCACCTCGAGGCTACATTCCGCCCTGTACCCATCAACGAGCGGCCAACCAACAGCATTTGCATCAGCTGTATTTACTGGGCTGAGAAGCAGGAGTGCTTCGTGACATCTGTCGACACGATCAACCTGCTAGAGCAGCTTGTTGCTGCACCTGCGCGCTTCACTGTGGAGGAAAAGAACCGTATTCGCCGCAACCTGGAGGGATTCAAGCCTTTTACGGTTAGCAAGGCCAAGGCTGAGAGCGAGGAGTTCTTCAAGCTGATCATGGCCTTTGGTGCACCCAAGCCGCGCACTATCGAGAAGGATGTCAAGGTCTTCCCGTGGAAGATTCTCAGCCAGGCCCTGAAGAAGATCATTTCCAAATACAGCGCTAGCCCTTCTACGATGTCATCTGCATCTGGCCCCTCTGGACAGGGTCACCATATGCTAACCCCAGTCACGATGAGCCCATCGTATCCGGTGTTGCCTCCCACTCCTGGCTCATTGTCCACGGGAGCAGATGGTGCATCCACCGTCAGCTATGTGAATATGGTGAATGGCAACAACGGTGCAGAGTCACTTGCCAGCCCTAGATCGCTGTCTGGTGCATCATGGGTGTCGTATGCCGGCAACGCCACAGGCCGCGCTCTGTCCCCAAGCTCAAGTGCCCAGAAGCCTCAGTCACCAGGGTCTGCCCATCTGCGCATGGGTTGTATCCCTTCATACGATGCGCGTGGCAGCACTGGAAACGGCGCTGCACACTCGTACGGTCACCACCAGCACCACACGCAAAACTTCAACTCGCCGCTGTCGATGCCGACAAGCTCTGGAGTAGCCTCAGCAGGTGCATCGGGCACTACGGCAGGTGCACCCACCCACCGCTGGGATAACTACAGCGTCGCAAGTGGTAGCGCACCCGGAGCATATGGTAGCAGCCACCACCAGCAACAGCAGCACCAACAACCTCAGCATGGCCACCATGGTCACCTGTATGGCACAGCCTACGGCGAAAGCGTGCAGCGTACATAGTTTGTACTGCGCCTAGAACAGAGCCAGTCTCCAGCACTTGCCTAGGATCAGCACAGAAGTGCCTGGGCGGCAGTTGAGTGTGGTCGTGTGGTCGTGTGGCGAGGCAGCCAACCAGAGGGTGGATAAGCGGACAGAATAAGATCTCGTATTTCTGCTCAGGCTATCAACGAATAGGAGACTGCAGCCAATGCAGCCTGACACACACCCTGCAGACTACATTCTGGTGGCATGCGAGAAGCAATTATGAACGCGAGGAGAACCCAGCGTTTGCGCGACAACCCGAGAAATGAGAGAACAAAAAATAAGAGGAAAACCAACTTCTTTTCTTCGTCTTCTCACGCAAGATCACTGTGATTTCCGCCTGCTGCACTGAACATTCGTGCTCTTCAAGTTTTCGCATAAACCTACAGTCAACGTCGAGAATACCAGGGGGGTGGGTATTAGAAGGTCATGTGGACCCGAGACTAGCCAATCATTGCATACGGCAACCACACATAATATCACTTTGCACATCACGCCCAACCCGCCCGCGGCAGCCTATCAAGGAACTTTTGCTCCAAGCCTTGCACCATCCTGCGCTATTACACAATTATCGCACGCCCCCTCCTGTTGCTGGTTATCTGTTTTGCTGCCTGCTTTATCCTCTCACTCTATTTGGCCATATTTTCCTGCTGCTCTCCCCCTCGATCTCAACTCCCTATGCAGCCCTCGCACCCAAGATGCATGCGATCACGATGACAACTTGCATAATCAAGCTGCTGCATGCCGTGAGCTACTTTCTTTGCGGCTGACCGCCGTGTTTGTCTCTGTGTCTTGTTCCTGCTCATGGGTGTTTTCGGTCTCACTGATGCCAGCCAGTGTGTCTGAAATTTCAAGTGCCGGTCACAGGCCGGGGTATGTGTGATGTGCAGTCTGTGTTTTTGCTCCTCCTTCTATTCCCTTTTTTTTTCTTGATCTTCTTTCTTGATCCGTTGCGTGGTCTTTTTGACGACTACATGCTAGATACTTCCGGGTGTTTAGGTCATTTCCTTTCTGTCTTCATGACTGTTTTTTATCATTATCTGTTCTCTTTTTGTTTTATTTTCCCCTTGTCTCTTCACTGTTGTATTTTCTTTTCTACTCGCCACTTTACTTCGCTTGCTTGTCTTGTTATTACTTTGGCTTGAATTTCTTATTGATCTGGTTCATTGTTGGCCTTTTGCTTCTACACATTCACTCTTCACGGTTCGCTAGCTCATACTTGTTTGCTTTTCTGTCTTCTCTCCTGCTTCTTGTACTTTTAAGAGGCTTTACAACACCGAACGGTCTGTTTGCAGTTATAGTTTATTTTCTTCTATTTTGCTTTTGCTTATATCTGTACGTCGGGTTATTTTGAGGGTCTGCTGTCCCGGATCAAGGAACGCAATACACTGGGTACTATGGATTATACGTCGGACACGTCGAGTTTTTCAATTCTTGACGGGGCTTCGCGTCTGGATATGGCACGGTCATGGTTATGGATTTGGTTTGTATTTACTCTTGCCTCTTAGTTTTTGCATATCACATTTTCGCTTAATAATATTCATAGTCAATTTTAACAATTAATGATACTAGTCTCCTTTGACCACTCCCATCTCGCCTCAATAACCTTTTCCGCATAAGAAGTGCGTATCGTTCAGACTTAAAGGCCATAGACATGTTAGGTGGTTGCACTCGTTGCACGTGTTTCTTGTTTACTTCAGGGGGTATGAAATGTTTGATGGAGTAAGTGCTTAAGAACAGAAGATGATCGGTAAGCCTCCAAGTATATACAGAGAAGAGAGGTTACAAATAAGGTAAAGTGTGCCAGTGAGGGCGTAAGAGTAGAAAAGAATAGAGAAGAACAAGAAAGAATATACAAACAAGTGCAAAAAGTAAATATGAACACGAGAAGTGAAGTTGCCAATGAAAAAAGAAAGGCAGAGTTAGACATAGAAAATAAATGCCGGGTGAGAACCCATACTAAATCGACTTCGAGTACTAAACGGCGATGAAGCCAACCTCCATCATGCTGCAAAAGCCGTGGATGGTATCGCCATTGGGGAGACCTGGCCACGAGCCTCCAACAGCAACGTTGAAGATAGAATAGAGAGGGCTGTGGCAGACTGCGGCCCAGGCATTGTAGTCGTTGACACGGCCACCGCTAACCTAGTGGATTTGCTGACCATCGCGGTATCAGGTGATGGTCTGGGCAGTCTAGTTACCGTTGGTGAGGTCAAATACGACACGCCACGAGTGCCAGTCCTGGTCAGGGATGCTGACCCAACCCTGGATACCATTGGGCTGTTGCACTTGCCGCCAATGACGTCACAGTGAGAGTACTATAGCCGGTCAGGAGACCGTTAATATCCTCCGAAGCATCAATTTCACCACAAGCGGGCCCGGCAGTGCCGTGACGAGTACTATCTCCCAGCATCCAGAAGGCAGGCCAGATACCGGTTCTGTTGTAGAAGGAGTTAGAGCCGAACTAAATATTGGCTTCAATCAGAGTTACCTTTGTATGCCTTAACGACTACTCACAACTTTTATACTTTAATTGTTATATGTTATCTTGTACCGGCTTTCGCCCTCACCAGGTATTCTATTGCAAGTATGTCTAAACGATATTAAAAGAAAAAGTGATTTAAAACCCACTTATAAAATACTTTTTTTTTTATACTAATACACTTACAATCACGAAAACAATACTAGAGATGTCAAAGAAGAACAACAAGTAGCCGGGATGAAGGAGGGAAGGAGGTTATTATATCAACAGCTAAGAGGATATAAAAGTAAAATAAGAGTAAAACAATAGAAACCAAGGAAGTGAGTCGGAAGAAAACACATTCCAGTGAAGAATCTGCCTAGCCCGTGGCCTGGCCAAGCCCTAACGGCGAACCCCTTGTTCTTTATTAGAAGCATACAAAAAATACCTGAAACATCCAAAAGCAGAGGAGGATTGCTATTTTCTGCCCCTGATCGAGGTTGCATTTTGTACATGTCAGCAGTGCTAACGGGCCAGACCGTCCTGAGATATTACGCTGCCAGGAGCAGTGTCCAGTGATAAGCCAACTTCCTTCGTTGCAAGCTATCTCTGGACGGAGTCTCGGCGCATATAAGACGCTCATTATCACAGGTTCACAAGCGTGACCTTGGACTTGGAAGTTCCTCGCCCCATTCCACCATCGTTATATGTTTGCCTTTGATACGCTGGATAACGTGTTTGAGCTATTATACAAATTACACTATAGCGCCTGTCTTGTCGAAAGTCAATTAGCAACGTTAGGAGCCTCATGAGCATACCAACTCATGACACTGGGTCTCGGAGTACTATTATTTTTAAACATTTTCTTTTCAAGTCTTCTTGATCTCTCTTTTTCTCTGTATGCCATCCTTCATCTTGTTGCTCCTTTAGGATTTGCCCGTTGTCTATTATATCATCACACTAGAGATCGTCCATATCACAAGGGCAAGTAATAATGCTTCGTTGTCGGCTAGATGCCGTGCCATCCAGTGTCTACAGAGGGGAGCTAGAACGAAGAGCGTGATATTGTCGACGCAGGTTACAACATTCTTCGCGGACCGTTGTCCTCTCCGCGTCGAAGAGGAGGCCCGATGTGACGATTGGCCACATCATATTATGACTTTATCTCGCTTGGTTGCTTCAAAGGATTATGAGTGGTCAGTAACATTCACATGCCATTTCACCGGACTAGGTCTAAATGAATTCGAATCATCTTACTACGCTGACTCGGGCTACTATAAGAAGCACACGAGAAGCTCACGCACTTGATAACAGCCAAGAGAAACTGAAGATGCAGTTCCTATATCAGAACTCAAATCAAAGTCATGAGATATGTCAATGCCAACGGTATGGCACTGTATATTTGCTGATACTCTCCGCAAGCAGATAATCTTCTGCATCCCAGGCAAGAGATCCAATTGTCTAGACCTGACTACTAAATATGTACACCTGACTAAGATGTATTGCGACTAGAAGAAGCTGGGGCTTTAAAGTCCAAAGAATGCAATTGTTAAGCTTATGCTTGGAGTCACCATTTCCAACAAAATCGTAAGGAGTATATAGCAATGTGATTCAGTATATGATGTTCATGCAACCGAGATATCTCTTCGAACAATAAACAAGAAGCAGCACACTAGAGACCTCGTGGTCAATATTCTCACAAATGGCAAACGTCTTGACCGACGGTAAGCATTTTATGATCCACACCAGTCAAAGGAAGTAGAAAGAACTTGAGAAACTTTCGTAGAATGAAGGATGAGGATGAGGGATTGTCGAGATCCCATCGGAAGTCATTGTTGATATAGTGCCTTTGGTCGTTGAAGGTGTGCCTGGGCCAATCTGCTTGCCAACCCGAGACATCACTGACGGCTGCCCGACGATATGGCGGAATGATCGGAATGAGAATGAATGTGCTAGGTAGTACTACAGCGTAGACAACAAGATGAGATTCGTGTCAGCCAAGATAAAATATGGAATCAAGTCCAATTAACTGATCTAATAAATGGAGTTACATTCGGTGATTGTATGAAACAATAAAATTCACTATAAATTGTGCTTCGACTGGCCGTTCACTTGACCGCCTGCTGTTCCGCCTTCTACTTTACTGCTCGTTGACGAACAGACCGGCCATGCCCATACCCGTGCCAATGCACATACTTGTCAGCAAAATTTTCTTCTTTGTTCGCCGCAGCTCGCTCAGACCAGTCACAATCTGGCGAGCACCAGTCGCACCTAGAGGGTGACCCAGGGCAATCGCACCGCCGCGAGGGTTCATCTTGGCCCAGTCCAATGACAGCTTGTCACGGCAGTAAACGGCCATGCTAGCAAACGCCTCGTTGACCTCGACAACGTCAATGTCTGCCAGTGTCAGGTTGTACTGCGCAAGAAGCTTAGGAATAGCAATCGATGGGCCGATACCCATGATGCGCGGTGCCAGGCCAGCCACGGTGCTGCCCACATACTTGCCCACAATTGGCTGCCCCAGGCGCTGTGCAGTCGACCGCTTCATAAGAAGCACGGCAGCAGCACCGTCAGTGATTTGGCTTGCGTTAGCACCCGTCGTCGAGTTGCCCCATTGGGGGAATGCAACACGGATCTTGGACAGAGTCTCAAAGGTAGTACCAGGGCGGATGCCCTCGTCGCGCTTCAGTGTCACCTCTTTCCAATTGCCCTCTGCGTCCTTGATGCGGGTGGTGATGGGAACGATCTCGTCGTCAAAGTGACCGTCGGCCTGTGCCTGCTCCGCCCGGCGAAAACTCTCGACTGCATAGCGATCCATCTCCTCGCGTGTGATACCAAATTCGTGGCTCACGTTCTCGCTGGTCCAACCCATGGGCATTTGGCACTCTACAGATTCCTGGCTGTGCTTGGTCACCTCCTCATCAAACGGCTTCTCCAGCGCGTCACCGCCGATCGACATGGATTCGGCACCAATAGCAATGCCGACGTCAATGTCACCGGCTGAAATTGCGTTGGCAATATCGGCTGTCACCTTGAGGCCTGACGAGCAGAAGCGGTTCAGAGCGTAGGCACTCGTCGTGTTGGGGAACCCCGCGGCCAGAGCGGCAGCGCGCAGCTTGTACGAAGCCTTGACATCAGAGACGTTACCGAGGCTGATGTCGTTGACGAGTTTGGGATCGAGATTGCTGCGTTCGCGCACCTCCTTCAGTAGCGCATAGATGATGTATTCGAGCGATGTGTCCTTGAAGCCGCCCTTCTTGCCCTTGGCCAGTGGCGTGCGGATGGCAAGTGTAATGACGATATCGTCGGCGTTCTTTGCCGTACTACAAAGTTAGATCACTGGACATGGAGGTCTAAGAGATAGAAGAAATAAAAGAAAGCACTAGGCAATAAGTGGCTGGCAGAGGACGCGGGGGGCAGGGGGGGAAAGGGAGGTCTTACATGGCAGAGACGGCGCCGTTGCCTGGCGCCAGGTGCTTGAGGATCGAACCGAGACGTTCAGCCATTATTATGTTTTGCGGAGATGTGCGGGTGTAGTATTTGGAGTGTCGCCAACAAGTAGTGATTTTGCAAGATGGTTGTCAGTTTGCTAGACAATTGATGCGCGGGTTGCGTAGCCCAAGTATTTATTTACCCCATGTGTGACCAGGCCCCGAGGCCGTCGGCTTGTATGCACGGTAACTGAGTGTGGAATCTGGGGACGTAGGTCTCCATAGCCGAGGCTCGTGGACCCCCAGCCACTAGTTCTTTCCGCATTGGGGTACTGCGCACTCGCTCATGCCCACTGGGTTACGGAATCATAGCGATAGATTTGTTTGTTCCCCCGCTCGCGCCTTCCCCGCTGGAGCTTGTTAGCAGCATTAGCTTGGTGCACGGCAGGAACCAAGCGATGACAGACAGAACAAGACAGCGAGGCATGACTCGGAAGGTGCGGCCGGCCATTAACATATACGACATAATACACGTTAGCTTTTAATGAACAGAATGCACGCTTTACTTTAATTTCTATTCTATAAATACTGTGATAAATGATATGTATTGATTGATATATATAAAGACAATGATCATATCTGAGTGGTGTGTTGATTGATTTCAATCACTTTTCTTAAACTACCAGCGAAAGTAAAAACTAGTGTTTCAGTTATGAACCCACTATCAAGTTTCGGTAACGCTGACTACTATGAGATATGGACAAGTGCATCGCGTATTGGTGGTGATGTTCTTTTAAATTGTTACATGATCGTGAGCCAGAAAGGGTGACACACAGCTAATAGCCTACGCCACGAAGTGGCGTAGACCCACTGCAGTCGCGTCTCCCAAGGCCACTACATAGTTAGTACACACCATGATAGCTTCGTCTTTTCTCTTCGTCTTTTCTCTTCTCTCCTTTTCTCTTCAGAGTCAATACATATCTTCATTACCTACATTCGTTTCGTACTGAGTTGGCTCGCTTTACTATGCCGTGACACGGCATCCTGCTTCCGCACCCATCTGCTACCATCGCTGTTACCTCGATCGTATCAAAGGGTATGCTCTGACCTATTTGCAGCGCACGGTCAACAAGTTCCGAATATGTTACTTCTAGAACATCGGGTCAGTAGTTACCGACACTGAAAGCAGCCAATAACAGCCATGCATATTGCTTCACTTTCAATTCGAGTACTGGATCAGTCTGAAGATATGAGGTGTCGCTGTCGTTCTCACCAGTTCTGCGAATTGAATCGGCCAGCATGAAGTCGCTCGACAGTCGTCACCGTCCACGGCGCCGATCGTGTGGTAAAACAGTTGCTGCGTCTTGGGCAATTGCGCTTTATTTGGTCTCGGCCTAGTCATACCGGTTGTAGCTTTGTATGCAAGCCACATGAGGCGCAAGTCTATGGCATAAGATTAGGGTCGGGTCGTATTCATATTTGTTTGGCCGCCATTGACAGGGTCCAGACTCGGCCATGGCTTTCGAGCTTTCCGCGCAAATACTGTTTTTCTTCAAGTTTTTCCATTTGTCAAGATAAAGTCGCGAGCTTGACAACAGTCCTCGAGAATACTCGAGGCTTTATCGCGTTCCGTGCAATGCCAACGTCTGATAAGTCAACAGACGTCTGACAAGATGGCAGGATCCCGATTTTATCTGGATAGATCTAGATTCCAGCTGCGAGTCTCCAGGCCTCAATCCTGCCCAAAGACCCGAACCGCCATCAGCCTATTGTCAATAAAATTGTAGCAGTCCCTGCCTGGAATATTTCATGGTGCATTCTTGGCGGCACGCTTCTGGTTCCTGGCTTTGTCCTCTCTTGTCCGGTCTCAGCCCTTTGAGGTTGTGATATTTTATTCGAGACCATTTACTTTGTTCGATCTTATAATAATTTCGAATCGTATTATCGGACTCAATGCCCATAGCTCTGCGGCTCTCGTATATAGCAACCTAGCTCCCGTATTACTGGTTTTTTTCGTCATTAATCCGCTCTTTTTGCTTTCAATTTTTCTTAGCCTTCATTCTTCTCATTTTTGCTTCTCGTTTTTCTTACAGTCGATAGTAACTCTTCATTCTTTCATTGTTCGCTCTACTCTGCCGACGCTTGTCCGTCCTTGGCCCTGCAGCTGATATCACTCCAAGACACGCCGGGATTCGTCCTCCCGTCGTATTCATCTCAGCTCCCACCTAGCTGAACCCGTGTGCCCACAAGATCCATTCTGCTATCTTTGCACCCAGCTGCCTGCGGCTGAAGTACTTCGCTGGACTGCAAAATCCCCCCAAGTTCTGGCTCTTTACTATTTACTTGATTGCATACACCGCGTGGCTTTCCCTCTTGATCTCCCATCAGCCTTCTCTCCAGTGTTGCGCTTCGCTTTCGCATTTCTCTTACAATCTGCGTGCGCCGTCAGGCACTTTTTACAACGGCGATGGCATCACTTCCACGCCTTTCGGTCATTCTTTCCACCTTGGCCCTCCTCTCATCCGCTGCCGCCGGAACATCGGCAAAACGCGGTCTCGTCTTTACACCAAACAGCACTTGGCCCCAGGACAACTACATCTGGACACGATCTCCTTCGGATCTCACTTGGTACTACAACTACGGTTCAGCACCGTCGCCTGTTTATAGCAATCTCACCCAGTCTGATTTTGAATTTATCCCTATGCTCTGGGGTGCTCCTTCGGATACTTCAGACACGACTTTTCTCAGCGCTGTGAAGGAGCTTATCTCTGATGGCCGAAACGTTACCCACGTCTTCTCATTCAACGAGCCCGAGCTCTCCAATGACTATGGTGGTAGCAGCATTGAGCCGTCTGTTGCAGCAGAGGTCTGGGTTTCCAATATTATCCCGCTTCAAAAACTTGGCCTCAAGGTCGGTCTGCCTTCGTGCTCTGGTAGCACCGAGTCCGTGCCATGGTTAAACCACATGCTTGCCAATTGTAGCAAGCTCATCAGCACCGGCGGAATCACTAAGAACTGCACCTACGACTTTGTCCCGCTTCACTGGTACGGCAACTTCGAAGGTCTCGCCAGTCACATTGGCACTTACTCTGCTGCATTTCCCAACTCGTCGCTTTGGGTTACCGAGTTCAACCTGAACGACCAGTCGCTCGCCAACACCCAGAACTTTTTCAACACCTCCATCGAGTACCTCGACAGACTGGAGTCCATTGGACGTTACTCGTTCTTTGGTGCCTTTCGCTCTTCTGTATCCAACGTCGGTCCAAATGCTGCCATGCTCAGTGCTGGTGGTGAGCTGACCGACATTGGTGCGTGGTACCTTGGCAAGGCTTCTACCGGCGTCGCTCCGGACAGCACTTCCTCGGCTGTGCGCACTTGGGACCATAGTACTCTGTTGACACTTAGTGTATCCTTTGTCGGCTCGGCTGTGCTTCTTGCTGCCTTTTAACGATTTGTACCGATTTTACGTTATCTAGACGGGTGGGTGATAGATTGGGCATATAAAAGAAGTAAATATAGCAGTGGCTGGGATTATTAGATAAAGGAATTTCTAGAAATTCATCTCATTACTTACACTTTTTCGGTGTTTCAAGCAACACTCATTTCGCCAATGTGCCTCTTCATCAAGCCAGTCATTCTCGTTAGTGCAATGCCGACATAGGAAAGATGGCCCCAAGGCCGGAGCAAGTCCTGTGCATTTCGTACAAGTGAATCCTCGCGGGTGATTGGGATGAACGCAAGACAGCGTGTGTGCCTTGGGACATGTAATCATCATGGCAACAAATGTAAAAGTTCTATCATTATTAGGTTAGGCTCAAGGCTTTAAGGTAGAGAGAAAAGAGGAAATGCGTACGTCCACAAGGATATGCTTGTCCCAAGCTGCGAGCCTAGGAGCTGTTCCGCGTCCACCTCGAGATATAGTGTACAGTATCGGAAAAACTCCACAGCTTCAATTCTTGCTAGGGCAAGCTCATCCGTGTTCTCACAATCAGTGCCATAAGCCTCCATGACCTTGAGTAAGGAAGCTCACTCTAGAATGGTGGACAGTGACAGATATTGGAGCCGCAGGAATGACTTGCGGCCATCGAACAGCGGCGTATTGTCGAGGGGAAATTTGACGACCATGGGAAGATGGCGATGCCACCCGCGTCTTTGATTTCGCAACTCATTTGTGACTACCGGGGCGTGTATGAGTTTTCCATCTACACCTTCTGTCAACATATGGAGGGAAAGTTGAATCAAATTGCTTTATTGGTACTGACTATGATAGCCAACAGCATCTAGTGAGTCGCAAACGAGCTTGCGAAGACTGATTTGTGCAAGAAAGTAGTAGAAGCCCGTATCCTCATCTTAACCCTCGGCAAAGGGACAATGTCGTGATAGAGACGGTGGCCGATTGTGCTCAACCGCAGTGATGCTTCAAATTCACTACTGAAGTCAGAGTGTGACTGTATGAAGTGGGATTCGCAAATAGTGGTGCGTTAACTTCACCTACTCAAACATGAAAGAACAAGCCTAAAAAGCACGGTGCTAGGGCTCCTGTGCCTCTTGAACCATTGTGTTTGAAGGATTTTCATGCAGTCTCTCGTCGCCTGCATTATCATATTCCACGACAAAACAAGGTGCAATGTAAGCTTCAAGTAAACAACCTGTAGAATCCGGCAATGCAGAGTCGTCAGACTACTGTCCAAGAATGAAAGCCGCCCGGGGCCTGACTACCATGTGAAAAGTAGTCAAGGCCTTACAAGGCATCTAGCGGATGCCGGGTTGGCTTTGCAGAATGCTACCAGTGGCTAATATGAACATGGCCAAGCAGCTGCTCGGGCTGTGTGGCCCGTAGTTCAGAAAACTATCGACACACGTTTTATTTACGACCGTGTGAACGGTCACTGGCTCAAACAATGGGACTAATCCTAGAAAGCTCTCAATGAACCACTGCAGGATGAGACGTACTGTGCGACTGGATATATCAGGAAAAAACTTTTACACAGTCTGCCATCTGCCGCCCAAGATCCTCGCCAGCTGCCATCTCGCTGTCATAAAAGTCTTCAGAGTCGTCGTAACTTTCACAGAAGGAACATATGAGGGGAACTCGAATGCCACGAGGCTCGGTCGAGCTGTGAAATTCCCGCGTGTCATCTCCCTTTCTGCTGGTACGTTTTGGAACTGTGGCTGGCTGTATTGATACCGACACCCAAAGCTCCCAATTCTCCTATTGCTGTCGAACTTGAAAAGACTCACGTCGGCAATATTGAGCAGAGTCTCTTGACGATAAGTTGTCGGATGCGTACATCAATACTGGCGGCGAGGATTTGTTATCAACGGATGATACTTCTGTTGCCATGCTGCTCGCTCCTGTCGCTGATAAAGGTAGTACGTTCGGCCTAGAAAAGGCCTTTCTCGGTGATTTGACTGTCTTAAGACGCTGTCGTTCCTCAAGTTCAGCCCATTTTGATTCTAGCTCTTGCAACCGACGTTCGAAACTTGATATATCCTGCACATTGGCATGGCTAGTGCTAGAATCTGCTTTTGGGAGATAAGAGTCGTCGGTGCCTCTCTTTGGGTACGGATGCTGATGTAGAGGGTGTGCTGGCAACTTCTCTGTACTTACACTGCACCTTTAGTCCGGCACAGAACCCGCAGATTGGTCGTGTAGCATCGCATTTCTATCCCGAAGTGCAACGGATCAGTTTCGCATCTGTTTCCTGAGCTCGATTACATATGAACCTACAGTCTTGCGGGATCGACACAGGTCACACTATCGACCGGATGGTTAATGCCTTGAATCAATGTAAAGATCAGAGCCACTCACAGCTATTGATATCCGCTTCCTCGGATAGTTCTGTACATTCTTCAGTGATGTTGACCTTGTGATCAAGTCATTAGCGGACCCTTGTCTCGTGAGTTTCCACTTGGGGGGCCATTTGGGCTCTGTGTTCTGAGAACGTTTGCAGGCAAGTTTAAACCTCGTCTTGACATTGACACTGAGCAAGACGCAGAAGATTAGTGTCTACAAGATCCAGAGTTTCGAGGCTATCCTGTCTTTAATACAATAATCCGATATGCCGGTGATCCAGAGAACAAAACCCCGCATTTTACTATCCAACAGCGTCAAACTATTCGGAGAAGCTTTTCAGAGAAGAAGTGAATCAATGTTCTCAATCAAGTGCTATTACAAGAGGACCCTTCATCACTAAGTTGTTCTTTGATTTTTTTTCGTCCACTCAACAGCAAAAAATAAGGGGCATGAACTTGATACTTCAAAGAGTCCAGTCAGCCATAGTACTAGAGTAAAAATAGTTGAGTCTATTTCTATCATATACCATCAATCTCAGTCAATTGTTAGATGGATGCGCTGAGATCGAAGGAACATGGGTCTTCCCTAAGAAACCATTTTCTCCATCTTCACGGATGCCATATCAATGTCCATACTGTCTCCAAGAACCTCGTCTGAAAATGGATCCGCCCCGCCTTCTACAGCTCGTACCGGCCCTTCAACTAGGGTGGCCCATTGCGAATATTGGCCATCTTCCTCTGGCGTCGCCGCCAGCGTGAATAGCTCTGCAGCAAGCCTGATTGTATCCTCATGCAGCCCGAGAGAAAAGGCAGGATCTGAATGAAAGCCTAGCCGCGCCATTGTGAGAAGGTAGAAGCCTTGCATCGCACCCGGCGTATCACCCAGTTTGGCGGGAATATTTGCGACGGATGCCGTATACGGATCAGTGAGAATGCTGTGCAACAGATAAACGGCCGATGATACATATAGTAGTACAAGCGGTATGTGGTCTCTTTCAGAACAATCATCGTTTATCTTGTCGGAATTGGTGCTGGATGTAGATATACCGATGGATACATCATTTAGCTTAACCGCCGAAGACGCGTTTGCACCTGGAGGCATTTCGAAGCTGAGTCCCAGAGTCTGCTCCAGATCAAAGCCGCCGATGCCGTACGCACGCACTTTGGATTCGGGTAGCATTAGGAGGTCACTTGGCGGGTGCAGTGGCTCATCAAGCAAGTTGCGGTTTTGCAATTCGTGATATGCAGGGAAGAGTACACTGACTATGCGTGGTAGTGTACACTCACTAGCTGCTAGGCTTAATTTGCCAAATGGACTTTGGGCAAAACAGTCGAGCACGCCCAGAGCTGCTAGCCGCAAGTCCCATTCGGTATACTTTGAAGATGAGGACCATTTGGGAGGGTCGTCAATATGGTGGCTTATGCGATCGATAATCATGGATGCCACAACACCGCGATCTCGTGAGGGGTCGTTTGTGATGGGCCCTATGGAGTCTGGAAGTGCAGAGGTTCGAAGTAACGAGAGCATGCTGAGAAACGCCTCCGGCGATTGCTTCGAAGAAAGCATCAACAAAACAAACTCAAACTCCATCTTACTCCAGAACCATGCCTGGGACGACATTGATATGCCGGCATTGGACATTTGGCTTTGTGGATATTGTGACTGAAATTGCCCATCATTTTGAGACGACATTAAGCAGCCGAATGCGACCAGCTTCAGAAGGGCCATGATGGCCCCCGAGTTGATATCGGCGGCTAGCTGGCGCACCGTGTAATCCGGGTGGTTGGCCAGGCTGCCACTGGGTGTGTTAAATGCAGGCGCTGCAACAAGGTATATTGTTTCCTGTGCAATAGGCAAAAGAACACTAAAGATATGCGGTGCAAGGCCAACTGGATGGCGTGAGACAATATAAGATAAGAGCGAGACGAGTGCGCGGATGGGGGCGTGGTATTCTTCGCGAATACACTGTGACCAGATGCCAAGTACTAGCTGGCAAAAGTCGAGCATCAGCCGTTTTGTGCCCTGCTTGCCCTCGAGTTGTGGTATCCTTTGCAACATTAAAAATGCCAGAGTTTGTTTGCGGTTCGAAGGGAAGCTATATCGAGAAAATAGCTCGATGGTAGAAAGCTCGCTAGGGTCACTTTGGTGACTGAGCACCTCTTGTATAAACTAGCATGAATTTTTAGTAAAGCAGGGCGAGAGAAAAGTAGCTAGCAAAGACTGGGGAAAAACAAAACTTACAACAAAAGGTGCTTCCTCTGTTGGTTTAGGAGCTGCCGCCGAAGCCGCAACTACCGACATGCCCCCAGACAATATACTAGGAGAAGCATTCATAAAGTCGGCGTCTTCTACCGGCAGTGTTTCGAGGGGTTTGCTCGGGCTGTCTGTAATAGGGCGGCGTCGCTTGCCCTTGGTAGGCGTGCGCTCGGCAGCGGGCGCAACTGCACCACCAGCAGCATCCTTGAGGCGTCGCCCAAATCCTTTGCTGGGACTTGGCAGCAGCTCGACATCCTCGAATCCATCAGCCACGTTCCAAGAAGATCGGCCGGTGTTGTTTTTTCTGGGCGTCATTGGTCCACTATCTGCACGATCACTTCGCCGTCCCTTTTTGCTCTTTTCAACCTCCTCTTTCAAATCTTGTTTCGCAAACTCGAGTTCTGTTGCAGCGCTTTTGTGGGCTAAGATTGCTTCCTCTGTCCGTTGTCGCTGTCGTGCCAACTCGTCGCTATTTTGTTTTTGGATCTTTTGGATATCGGTCTCGTGCTTTCGTTGGGCATTCTCGTACTTCTCGTGCATCATAGACGCTTTTCCTTGTGCCGTGTAGAGGTCTGTTTCTAGCATTCGGACTCGAGCCTGCAACTCAGCAATGGCAGCGTTGTCTATTGCCGTTGGTTTACTAGGCGCCCCGTTGGCGGACATGCCCATTTTCCCGACTGCATTACTAGATGGTCCTCTGAGGGGAATGCCCATAGCTTGGCCGGGACCAGCAGCCGGCCTTGCTGCTGCTGCTACTGGCCCTGCATGGGATCCTATCGTCATGTTGGGGCGTAGTTGCTGAGATGGCCTTGGGTAGTGAGGTGTCGTTTTATTTTTGTTGGCATTGCTAACCGATGGCAATGGAATATTGACAAAGCTCAACTGTGAGTAAGCCGGTAATGACAATGGAGGTGGTGCTGCCGCTGCGGTGAGGCGGTTGTCATATGCGTTTTGTGCAGGTAACCGGGCTAGCTCACGAAACACTTCGGCATCCGCCGGGTCAACATCGTCGCCATTGTCTATCGAGATCGGCTCTGTGGGACCGCCCTGTCGGCCATACTGGTGATGCTGTTGCCCATGCAACGGCTGTACGGACTGCAAGGCCTTGCTTTCGAGTTCCTGCAAAATGTCGTCATTCAGATCGTCAAAGTCATCGAAGTCGTCGTCAAACTCGTCCATTTTGGGTGACGGCAACAAAAGAACCGCAAGGCGCTTCTCATTGAGGATTGCAGTGCAAGGACAGTCCGTGATAGCCGTAGATGCACTCTTTGGTGATGTGACGTTGTCTCTTTGTTCTGATCTATTTACTTTCTTATCAATTGAGGGGCCACTTTAGCATGCATGCGCGACGCGGCGCGTATGCATACAGTGCTACTACGTACATACAACACGCACTGTGTAAAAGATACATCTCGGAAGCATGTTTTTGCTAGTGTGGCCAGGTACCTCTTTCTAGCCATTCATAGAGTAACAACCTGCCAGCTGTCAGCTCAAGATACACTTCGTTTAGAGGGAGTTGTCAAAATTGTTGGGATCACATGTGAAAAAAGTGCGCAGACATCTCTGGCGTTCTGCCCAGATTCATAATGCATAATATTAAATGAAGAACCAGGACTGAATGCGGCAGAACATCAGTGTCAGACAATTGTGCTCTTGTCTTGAACATAGATTATGTAACCCAAGGTAGGCGCGATGGACGCATCGAGTAGCATCCAACCATACACGACAATGTCTATTATTACAGCCTACATGTATTGGGCTACCATTGCAATTGCTAATCGTCAGCACTGCCTTGGGCGGACATGCCGGGCCATCCGGGGGCCTTGGGTATAGCAATAGTTACTATTTGTACTCTGTCGCGGCAGCCTGCTCGTTAACAACCTTGCTGCCAAGACTTGTACATGCTCAGCGATACTTTCCTATACATATGTCTTCTATACGATGCCGGGGCATACGGGTATACATATGTACCATGTCTGACTAAGGCTCTCAAATAGGGGAGCCTTCTTTGCAGCGGACAACGGCCACGATCTCAACTCCGCCTCTCCAAGTGGCAGTACTACCGTCCGACAAACAGCCAATCTACGTGTTAGATAGCCCCATCGCATGCTCTTTGCACCTGGTAGTAATTACGGCGCCGAAGATTTGACACTGCCACGCCTTCGCTGCTGGCTTTCGACGTCATGAACGCGACCTGAATCTGCATCTAAACTTCTTGCTCTCTCCACCGTTGCGCTAGCAGAAAGACACCTCCTTACCAAGCATACGCCGTAAAAGCACGTCTACCACCCACTCTCCGAGCTTGGCTCGTCTCTTCCAGCAGCCGACACACTAGAAATAGCCCATACCAAGCTAAAAGCTAGAATTCCATTCTCAAATTCAGCAACAGTGTCGGCCAAGTAGAAGAAACAGCAGCGAAAAGTACAAAAGAGGAAAAAACCAGGTCAAGGTTAGAAGACGCCAAAAAAAAAGAAGAAAAAAAAGAAAAGAAAGTCGCCGAGACGACGCGGCTCTCATTTCTCAATTCACTGTCTTGCTCCACGCCCAGCAACCTGTCCTGCCCCAACCGAACCCCTTCTTTATCAATCGGCCACTGCTCGACCTACAGCCTACCTTTCACCTTTCGCAAAGATACTCCGTGCCCACTGTCTGGCACTCACATTCCTTCTGCTCTGCCCAGCTCGTCGAGACCCAAGACCTAGTCCCAGGACATCTTGTACCTTTCGGCCATCGATCTCCTTTGTTTGCAGCATCGCATCTTGGCCGACCATCCACCACCCATCGCATCCGCATTTCGGCCAGACCCCTCATCGTTGTCTACCTCCCAAGCTCACATCTCCTAACCCATCAACATCATGGGCAAAACAAAGCGCAGCACGCGGGCCGCTAGCCGGCCCAACGGCAACGACGAGCGCCGTTCCAGCATCAGTGACGTCAGTGACGATGACCGTCCATCACCCGCTAAGACTCGGGCCGCGCCCGGCGCCGTCGCACCGGTATGTCAGACAGTATTGCATTGTGTTTCTCGCGTTTCTCTTGAATCGAAACTGGAAGGAGCTATAGCTAACAACCCCCAGTCCACGCCCAAGCAGACACCCGAGCAGGACAAAGCCGCAGAGTATGAGAAGAAGAAGCAGAACTTCATCACCCGCACATTTTGGACCTTTGTCATGATCGGTGGCTTCTTCGCTGCCCTCTTCATGGGCCACATCTACATGATCATCATCGTCACCGCTGTCCAGATTGTTTCTTTCTCCGAGGTTATCGCCATTGCAAGCGTCCCCAGCCGTGAGCGCCAGCTTAGCTTCACCAAGAGCCTCAACTGGTACTGGCTCGCAAGCACCATGTACTTTCTCTACGGCGAGAGCGTCATCTATTACTTCAAGCACATTGTCCTGGTCGACAAGGTTCTATTGCCCCTGGCCACCCACCACCGCTTCATCAGCTTCATCCTCTACGTGTTTGGTACGAATCCCCCTAGTCCCCCGCCCTCCTCTAATCATCTTCTCTTTACTAATCGATCCACTACAGGCTTCGTCTTCTTCGTGGCATCCCTCCAGGCTGGTCACTATAAGTTCCAATTCACCCAGTTCGCGTGGACGCACATGGCCTTGTACCTGATCGTTGTCCAGGCGCACTTTGTTATGAACAACATCTTTGAGGGTCTAATCTGGTTCTTCCTGCCAGCCGCCCTTGTTATCACCAACGACATCTTTGCTTATATCTGCGGTATCACCTTTGGCCGCACCCAGCTGATCAAGCTGTCGCCCAAGAAGACTGTCGAGGGCTTTGTCGGCGCCTGGGTCATGACTGTCCTATTTGGCTTCCTACTATCCGACATATTGATGAAGAGCAAATACTTTACCTGCCCCGTCAACGTAAGAAACTGCCTCTCATATACACCCCATTCTCGTTCACACACAGTCTCTCCATGCACAGCTAGCTAACTCTACTCACAGGACCTCGGTGCCAACATCTTCACCGGCCTCTCGTGCGAGTTGAACCCCGTCTTCCTGCCGCGCATCTACACCGTACCCGACCTCTTCTTCCTGCCCGCCAGCGTGTCCAACTTTAGCATTACCATGGCACCGCTCCAAATTCACACCATCATCTTCTCGACTTTTGCCTCCCTGATTGCGCCTTTCGGTGGCTTTTTCGCCTCCGGCCTGAAGCGCACCTTTAAGATCAAGGACTTTGGGCACTCTATCCCCGGCCACGGTGGTATCACCGACCGCATGGACTGCCAGTTCATCATGGGTTTCTTCGCCTACATCTACTACCACACATTTATTGCCACCCACAAGGCTAGCCTGGGCAGCGTTATGGAGCTTGCCATCACCGGCCTGTCACCAGAAGACCAAGTCGAGCTGGTTCGTGGCATTGGCCGGTATCTGCGGAACCAGGCCATTATTAGCGAAGAGGTTCTGACGTGCTTAGACGCTGCCCTGCCGTCAAGAAGATAGACGCAGGATGCTGAGAGTATGAAAGGCCCTCGGGCGTTGCAATATGGGGTAGTTTTGGTTCTCTATGGGTCTCTTCTTCATTCTTATTTCTTTTGGTCGCATTATTCTCGGCTTCCTTTCCAATGGTGTCACATCACTACTCCCCCCTTCCTTCGTTTTGTTTTTTGTTATTTTATCTTTTGTTCCTGTCTCAACATTCCCACCACCTTTCTTTTGTTTTAATTCTTATTTATTCATGTCTCTTAACTAGTAATATGAGCCTGGAGCAATACGGTACGCATCGTGTATGGCTTGGAAAAGTACGCACGGAAATAGTCTTTGAATGACAATAAACGTCTCTCACAAGAGACAGCCCGAGTCTGGGAAATATATCCTAATTCAACATTGCATTGTCTGATTGACAGTTGAAAGTTGTGTGGACTGTGAATGAAGCACTTCCAATTAAAGTTGAATATATTGGGACCATAATGCTACTAAAACCAAAATATAATTGCTGTTCCCTTTTGATATCTCTGAATAACGTACAATAAATCAGAATAAACATAAAACATAACGACATGAACAAATCCGTGGTATAATTTTGCAACAGGCTTAGTACGATGCTCCCGCCTGTGCCATGCTTGTTTGCTGATGGCAGAAGCCGTCGGTCGGATTAGCACTGAGCTAAATGTGCCCTCTTTTCGTGTGTATGTTTTCAACATCGCCGTAGATTGAGTGTGCGAAGCGGCAGCCGCAATCTGCGGTCTTGAGTCTCTGTAGGAGCAATGTTAGCCGAATGCTAAGAAAACAGCAAACAACATTATGTATAAACACCCTGAGATTAAAGGACGCAAGATCAGAAGTTAGAAAAACCAAATCGACACAGTGATTCAGATAGGGATAACTGTAGTAAATTGTCTAGATCATCATAAAGCGTCCTAAACCTTCTTCAGGGCATGTCAAGACATCAGGTACTGGTCAAAACTGTACTTACAGTACATAGGAAACAGCCAAGCACCTAGCAGAGACACAAAAGGGCCTGCTGGAGGCGTCATGCTGTAAACGCGCCTTTCATTATTGGAAATCCTATCTCTAGGTTCGCGGTACGTGGCACGTTTTGACGAGGCGAGATCACGAACGGCCTGTCTTACGAGGACACGCTCTGGATCAGAGAAATGTTGTCACCCTTGAGCAGGATGCGGCCTGGCAATTGTATTAGCATGGGCTTGTTTCAACTGCATAAATGCAGGATATGGACTGGCACATACCTAATGGTTTCCGGGTCTCCTCAGACTGTGTCTTGGTGACCTGGCCCACCACCACGGCATCATCCAGAACAAGGTTCAGGAATTCGTCAAAACCCTACTACATGTTAGTTGATGATCATGAACCGGAAAATGGTCTGTTGGGATAATAACGCACCCGGATCTTGCCCTCAATCCGGAAGGATAGCTGCTCGTACAGCCAGACGCTGACAGTCGCGTGCTAGGAGAAATGTTAGTACATCGGAATCCCGAGTTGCTTCGCGACCTCGCCAAATTGTAGCTGGCTGGCTAGGATCGGGTTCTATGCGGGTAGACATACCGACTGAAGCAGCTTAAAGATCATATTACTGTTTTATAGTTAGCACAATACCCCAAAGAATAGAGGTGTGCCGCTTTCTTTGCTCCTCTGAGAGAGACTCACATTGGCGGAAGCAGAACGCGACGGCCGCCGCCGCCTCCTCGGCCGGTCATGCTGGCGATTTGATGTTGTGTAGGAGAGGTGACAAGAAAGTTGATGAGATTCGCGTGTTTTGGCGACGCGAATGATCAAGCTGTCGAAAAGAGTTCGCCGTGAATAGTCTTGGGTGAACGAATTGTCAAAGTCGCCGGCGTGGTCTACGAGGTTTTGTAGCCTTAAGGAGCTCGTCCAGGCTATCGACGTTGCTAGCGCAAGGAAGCTGGCGCGCAGTGGATAATTTCACGAATGAGACGGAGAAGGATAAATATCGAGCCGGTATGCAATGATTCACGTGACCTGTCATGTTTGAGGAAATAGCTAATGTTAATACAGAGAGTTGGTGTTTTGCATTCGCAAAAAGGTATCTTATAGCTGCGGCGTTTAGAACTACCAATGGGAAATGCCTACTTGGAAAATCAAACAAAGTCTCAAACCTTGAAGGGGCCTGAGAATAGCCACTCGTTAATAATTGCCATGCACAGATCCCGCTTGAGCTTGTGATCCTCATGCAATGGATCCTTCTTGAAGAAGTTGACAACACTCATATCAAAACCGTGAATGGCGTCAGGGACCAGAAGCCACTTATAGCTGCTGCACTCCGTACGTTCCTCAAATGCAAAACGCTCATCGTCGAGAATCAGCTTGCCCGGTGAGTGGGCTTCGCTCGAGCCACTCTTGGGTGCAGTCGGGATAGGTCTTCCCGCTATCTTGGACATCATCACCCATGCTTCATGTGACAATATGTCCAGCTCACAGGACATTGTGAAAATGTACGACGGCAAGCTGTCCTTGGGCAGATTGGTGGGGCTTAGTAGGGGCGTGGAAATGTCGGAAGGCATGGCATTTTTGGGCAGGTAAGACCAGTTGAATGTAGGAGCCAGAGGAGCGAGAAAGTCGCGGGCCGTACCACGGAAGCCTGGAAGGTCAGGCTTGTAGTAGCGAGTCAAGAGTTTCTGAGGTGTGCGAATGGAAAAGTCGGTGACTGGGTATACAGGAACCAGAGCACGAAGCCGGCCCTGCATGCTGGGGAGAGATGAGACGGAGATGGCCAGGTTTCCACCAGCAGACCAGCCGGCAATAGCAACCTGGTCGAGATCGATGGGCAGGGATTTGTCGTCTAGAATAGCCAAAATGAGCGCTTCTAGGTCATAGATGGCTGTCGGAAACGGGTAACGCGGCGCCTTGCGGTAGTTTAGGGATATAGCCATAGTCTCGTTCTTTTGGCGCACAAACTCATGGTTCCAGAGATCAGAATCCTCGGGGTTGCCAAGCACAAAGCCACCGCCATGGATCGTGAGCAGCGTAGGCAGCCTCTTCTTCTCAGGGCCAGCAGCTTTGTCATACGAGGGAGGATAGAAGAAGCTAGAACTGTTAGATGATGTATTTTGTATCACAAGTCAACTGCTTGACTACCTACAAGACATCGAGCATGGGCCGGCAGTCATATCTCTTGATCAGATCGGGCCCGTTTGCCGGGGTGCGGAAAAGGCACTTCAAGCGGTAAAGGTAGTGCGCGAGCGAGCCCAGCTTGTACATAACATACCCGCCAAGAGCATACTTGACACGTTCGCTCCATGTGAAGGGCGGGTGGAACGGCGTGACCGGAGTCGTGATTTCGGCCATGATCAGTGATGTGGTGGGGTTGTCTTGGATGTTAGTGAAGTGTGCAGAAAGGATCCGCCTCCTACAGGATGGCCGCTATGCCGGTGGTTATACCGGGCGTGCGGGGGTAGCCAAAATCGGGGAGATTCAGAAGTACTTACCCATAATAGAGCTCGCTCTCGCTAGTTGCTAGTCATGGGCTTCCCGCTTGACCAATTTGAAAGCTGCGCTTTATGTTGACTTGACTCGACTCTACGGCCACACTCATGTCGATATGCCCGACATGTTATCAAGAATTTGCCGGCTATTTCAAGATGAGCTGTGGCTTGACATATGACGAATGGATCAGACAGGAAAATCAAAACTCTGTAGATGTCTGACCCTGCCACGGCATACATACGACATATATATCCCATGATGCAATTAGAATCTTGACCACCAACAAAATAGAATTGCAAATATAAAGTCGAGCTACTCTAGCTACATAACTTGATTCATTTTACTTATGCATTTACTTTATGATCTCTACGTTTATTTAGCGTGCTATATGCTCTTGATAAGAACACCAATATCAACTTGTGCTTAAGGTTTTAGTGAAAACGTATACTACACTTTGCTTAAGATGTCATTCTTCGGCCTGCTCTCGTTAATCGATGTTTATGTCTGGATAACATATTGTTGGCCTCCAACTACTTAGTACTTTGCCCTCTCTTGAAGGATTTGTCCCGCAATGGCTAAACTTAAACTTCATAATAACGTCTTAGTCACAGGCTTCAGTCATGCCAACTCACGCCCAGCCCAAGCAGGCATAAGCTGTGAAGGTCGTAATAAAATTCGCGTTTATGACTTTCAAATATATATTGGAACTCACACCCGCGAGTAGTTTTGCACAAAACAGTCATAGCAGCTCGACGGCAAGAGTCAGACGATAGCAACAAGGCCAACTAGAAGAAGAAGAGTATATGCGATCCGAATAAGGGACTCATTCCTAGTAATCCCTGGCTGCCAATATGATGCTCACGAGTCTCCGCATATAGTAAGTACACTCTACACCCCCCATCGGACCTTGCCGACCCCAACCACTAACACGCCTAATCAACACAGCATCGTATCTTCTGATTTGCTATCGTTCAGATCTTATCCTTATCATGCTCGCCACCTTGTGATATGCTCTTGTCACGGTGTGGGTGAGAAATCGGGCCCGGTAATTACCGTCGTCATTTTTATTGATAGATCACTAGATTGGTTTCTTCTCACAGTCTCAAAGGCAGTCAACAGGGATATATAAGAGCCCTTCAATCCTATTTGCAAGCGGACATAGAGTATTAGTTGCACACAATTCATCAATCATCGCCGAATGTCTAGAGCGGGGAACATCGACCATACCAGCCCATTTATTTGATTGAATAGAAAGCACCTCTCGCCGTCATTCGTCTTCATGAAAAAAGAAGGGTTTTTTCTTCAAAGACAAGACCACCTTGCTGGACGCAAAATGGCTACCACAACGACGTACGTTGACCGGCCTTTGCCAAAGGTTTGACAGGCCACTTCCTTGGAATCTAATGTTTTTTCTTTTGAAAAAATCGCTTCTTATGTTATACTTCTTCCATAACGTAACAACTGCTAACAACACAGATCTCTCTGCACGACTTTAAATCCCGTATTGACGAGATCACTGCCGACCTGTGCCATGCCTCGGAAAACGTCGGCTTCTTTGCTCTCGTTGACCATGGAATCACTCAGGATGAGATCGATCTCATGTTCGCTACGTCAGAAAAGTTTTTTGCTCTGCCAAATGAGGTCAAGGCCACTGTTCCGTGGAGCAACAAGAACGTCGGTTGGGAATTCAAGAACCAGATCCGCCCCAGCACAGGCGCTGCCGACCAAAAGGAGTCATACCAGCTGCAATTTGGCGAGAACATGGAAAAGGGCAGCAAGACGCCATCAGGCCGTATCTGGATGGACGACGAACATCTTCCTGACTTTGAAAAGATCTGCCGTGGCTTCATGAATCATCTACAGTCCGTGTCCGAGAAACTCATGATCTGCTTTGCGCGCGGCCTCGGCTTCGAAGACGACTACTTTGTTCGTCTGCATGACTCCAAGAAGCCCAATTGCCAGACAGTGCTGCGCTTGCTGCACTACTTCCCTACACCCGAGCCGCCTTCAGATGGCTCGCCGCCTGAGATCTACCACCGCGCGGGCGCCCATGCCGATTGGGATCTGGTCACTCTGCTCTTCCAGCGCACTGGCCAGTCCGGCCTGGAGATCTGCCCTGGCCGTGAGGCCGTTACCGAGTTTGGTCTAGGTGATACCTGGACGCGCGTTGACCCGGAACCAGGCAGCATTGTCTGCAATATTGGTGACTTGCTAATGAGCTGGTCTGACGACCGTTTCAAGTCGACCTTTCACCGCGTCAAGGCACCCTGCGAGCCTGGCGACTACTACGGTGAGCGGTACAGCATTGCATTCTTCAACCAGCCTTGCACAGACACCGTCATTCAAGGCCCGCTCAAGAAGTACCCTGTCATCACAGGCGAGCAGTTCATCGCACGCGCCATGGACCGCCACTTTACGGCATTGCAGGCTAAGCTGGCTTCTAAGCAGCAGGAGGCAGCAAAGCGAGTTGAGGTTGCTGCATAAAATGTGTATGGATTTCGGGGCAATCTCATGTTCTTTCGTATTTACCAATTCAATATAGCCCAACCTTTTGAGCTGCACATCATCTTTTTATATTTGGAAATTGATTCTGAAGTTGCTTATTGTCGACACGACTCAGTTGACGCGATCAGTCGGGCTAGTAATCAACCCTGTGATGAAAGTTCGGGCCCGGAGTCCCTCCAGTATGCTTATATATAATCTAAACCCCCTCTTCCTCTTCCTCTTGACTTATTTTTGTTGTCATTTAAGTTATCAGCTAATCCAAATTGCTATCTTGCACAGAATGGACTCTTCTCAGGTCTCAGGTCCCTCGGTACTTCAGGCCATAAAGAATTATGCTTGCAGCAGCTGCTCACGTCGCAAGATCCGCTGTGACCGTCGCCAGCCATGCACCAAGTGTGTATCGCACGCAAGAATCTCGGCTCGTTGAGCGGCAATGATACTACTGAGCGAATGTGGATTGCCTCGCTGTGGGAGTCGAGGATGCCACAACGCACTGGGCCACCATCGTTATCAGGGGTAACATCAGCATCCGCAACGCCTTCGTCTGCAGAGCATATTCGGGCATTCTCAGAGGCAACTACTGAAGCGGGAATGATAATGTCACCCCTAGGTGGCGAAGAAGCGGCAAACGAAGAGCTAAATCTATGGCAGTCTCTCGCCCCAGAAGTAGGTCTTATGTGGACGAAAATGTCATGATAAGTGCTATGTCATTGTACCATATTAATTAAAAATAGCTTCGCAATCTTCCAGTATCTGGTGTCTTTGCAAGGCGTTTATTTGGCCATGATCCAAGCGCTTTGTCATTGCAACCGGCAAACTTTATTGACGCCGGACTGCTTGGTATCTCTGGTCCAGTAGATCTAGTTCAGCACCCTGACCCAAGGACTATTTTGCGTCTGTGGCAGATGTTTGTCGACAATGTTAACCCACTTATACGCATTGTCCATGTCCCTACCACTTCTCAGCAAGTTCTTGATGCCAGCTGGGAGGCTTCCAACGCCGCATCCGCTACCGGTGCTCTTTTATTTTCCATTTATGCACTCTCTTTGACGTCCTTGTTGGCTACAGAAATTGCAGCCACCTTCCCCGGGGGGCAGAACGGTCAGACTCAAGACAAGAGTGGACTGCTTTTACGCTACCGCACGGGTGCGATGCGGTGTCTGGTGGCCGCGGGGCTCATGATCACCCGTCGCGTCGACGTGCTGCGCGCATTCACATTGTTCATTCTTGCAGAGCCAAATTCGGAACTTGCCAGCAGCTTGGCCTCGCTCGCTGTGCACTTGGGCTTGAAGATGGGATTGCACTACGAGCCAAGCAGTGCTCATAGTCCTAGCGGTTTTCCGGGGCTCTCCTTCTTTGAGCGTGAAATGCGTGTCCGGCTCTGGTGGCAGATCCGCGGGCTTAATACACGTTTATGCCAGGCAGTAACCTCAGTGTTGTCAGCAGCCAAGGCAATGCCTCTGGGGGTGATGGGGGCGACGAAGCTATCAACACAACACAGCACTTTATAGGTAATCATACAGCCTGTGGGTTGCAGCCCAGGTGCGATGTTATTGAAATACGTCTGCCGCTCAATATCAACGATGCAGACCTCCATCCTGAAATGGCAAGCCCCCCTGCCGAGCATTCAGGCCCGAATGAGCTCCTGCACTGCGATCTACGTATCCCTCTTCATACTGTCACTGCTCATATGGCTCGCGTGGCGGTTGCTCAGCTTAGATTTCAGGTATATCACCCACGAGTTACCGGCTTGTCCAACGCGACAGCCTTCACTCGCGAGCGTGCTGACACTGTGTTTAAGCATGCCTTTGATTGGCCGATATCGTGTCGTGTGTCGTCATAGATGCGCTTGTCTATGTTGTGTGTATGCTGAAAGTTCGTACTGTTCGTGCCAGAGAGAGCACCAAAGGCGATAAGCAAGCTCAAATTGATGCTGCATAACGCTTGATAGAATCATTCTATGACGAGTATGGAGATGGCATGGCTGCAGCCGTCGGCGAATACCAACAACATCTTGACCAAGCCTCTCATCAACGTGGCAGCAACGAAGATACTTCTCAGAAAGGAAGAAAATTTGCAGCAGAAGCAGCCTTTGTGACAGCCTTCACAGACTTGATTCTTAAAACCTGGAGCTACCGTGGGAGCAGCGCGGGGCTCGGTGAAACTATCCAAGAGCCAGTTTTTATTTCTCGGCTGCAAAAGCAACAACAAACGCAACAAGCACGTCTTGACGGCAGCGATATGCCTCTCCCTCCAAACTCACGGGACTGGATGGGCATGTTTCCCAGGAAGAGCAGTGCATGGACTGGGGATACTGGAATAGCCTCATGCAAATTTAAATGCAGACCCAAAAGTAGATAGAACTGATAAAGCACGTTTGGTATGACTCGACCATGGCATTTTTTTATTCGATTTTAGAAAGACTACACATCATGTCTCCGTAAATAGTAAGATTACAGGCCTTTAGGGGGGACTGTTCTGCTGTATATGCTTAGCATAGACAGGCAGCTATGCGTGAATGACCATAAATACGGCCACAGCAACAGCTAAGGAGGGCATGTAGCTCTTTGCTTGGGCCCGCGGGGCACTTGCGACAGGGGAGAACGTATGCGAAGGGATAGTAAGGGTGGGTGATGGGGCGCCATTTTCATCGGGCGTTGTAGTAGAGGTTGCGATAGGGATGCTCGGTATGGTTGGCGATGTTAATGGGTGGCTGGCCAGTGTGCATGTGTCCGTCGTAACGATTGAGCTCGCCGGACGAGGGTTGCTAGTAGACGAAACACCAATCAGACTGAAATTCCCTCTGAAGCTTGTAGCAAATGACGATGCCGAGGGAAAAGCTGCTGAAGAGCTTGTAGCAGAAGGACTGGGAGTTGCCAAAGCTTGATTCATGTGATTTTGGATTGCCTGATACAGAGGAACTCCGCCTATCGCATTTTCCTTGGCAATGGACGCGTCCCAGACCATGACGCCGCCAAAAGTGCTCTGATTCCGCAGACTGTCCACGAGCATACTGGCTTCATCGGCAGATATATAACCAATGGTATCCATAGATGCGGGGAGTCCCACGTAAAGACGTGCATTCTGGCTCGCGCCGTTGGAGATAAATGCCACCCACTCGAGATAGTTGAACCGTGAAGAGCCGGCTTCGCATAGGTCGTTGTTGTAGAACTGGATCCAAAGTTTATCAAAGGCAATAGTCATAATGATCTCCTTCATGTCGGCCCACCCGTCAACAAGAGGGCACTGTGGCGCTCCGGTGATAATGACTCTCTGGTACCCGACAGCATCGTTGTACGAGTCGATCAGCTGGCGGAGACGCTTGAGCATGGCAATGTAACCCTTCTGTCCCAGCACGTCAACTTCAATGTCAAAGTCAAATCCATCAAGGACTGTGTGGCCACCGGAGTCCCTGTCAAATGGACGAGGGCCTGCCCATGACGAGTTGTATGCACCAAACGCGTTCCAGAGGAAGTCGGCAAAGTATTCGCCGTTGGCCTCGGTCGTCACAGCGTAGTTGTGCAACGGGTCGGGACTCCAGGCACCTCCCGTCGAGAGCAAGATTCGTTTCCCAAGTCTCTGGCAGTACTGGATGTCAGCAGCCAGACCAGTGCAGCCGGAAAGAAGCCGTGAAGCAGTGTTGTTGACCATGTAAACCTCGGCGCCACAGTGTGTGCCAAAGTCGATGGCCGGATAGTTGGTGGCCGGATCAGCCTCGGGTGAAGCCGAGAGGAATGCCAGTGTGATGGAGTCGAAGCCACCAGAGTCACAGTAGCTGGCCAGGGTATCCGTTCCGTACTGTCCCTATGAGTAAAGGTCAGTGTGAGATCCGTTCTTTAGTAGCGAAGGGCTTGAATTTTGCTACACAACTTACGAAATAAACATTGACCTCTGGCTTCATCGCCATCACCAGTTGAAGAACCAGAGACGCCCCAGCGGCGACATAAAACTTATTGGGGAACATTTCAGGGGGGATGGGTATAATGTATGATGTGATATTGTGCTGCGATTTTGGCGATGCTGGTGAAATACCTCTGGTGTTGGAATGTGCTCTCAGGGAGCGTCTGTGTAGAGGAGGCGAAAAAAAATCAGGACAGGGAAAACGAGTCGAAAACCTAAGATCGTGGGGTGCAACTGTCTCGAAAAGTTTATTGTATGGGTGACTGTTTATTGAGAGGACGTTAAGAAGGAAGGAGCGACCGGCCCACGATGCAGTATGGCACCTTTTCCTCCCCCGAGAATAGGAAGAACGAATCACATCAGTTATTAATTATGTTCACTTCAAATGAGGAAGGAGCAACTCTTTGTTCCTTCCGCCTACTATCATCTAGTCATCAACTACCGTGTCGCGTGTGACTCGCGTGCCTTCCGCCTTAGGGTACACGGCATCATGATCGACCACATCGCCAGGGAACATCGCAACTTTAGCAACGCCCGGCTGCTATGACCTTGTTAGATGAACAAATGTGAACAGATATGAGTTACAATGGTATACATAGGACTTACGTGATGTTCCCCTGTGTGCTTGTCTATATCGTGAATCGTGTGCAAGCTTTGTTCAAAAACACCTCTAAAGCTTTGTTCTCGGACAAAGAGCAGCTTGATCGGAACAAAACGCACGATATTGTTCGGTTCGTCTCATGATGTTCTGAACATGTATATATGAGCTGCTTCTGCCTCGCGTAATTATTTCTGAAGCGTTTTGTTGATCAGTAAGTGGCCGAGATCAGTGTAGACACGAGTTGGCCTGGACCTACCTTTCACAAATAACATAACAAACTATGCCCTCAATATCTCACCACCACTGCTCACTCTCTTCTTCCAAACGCAATCCGTCTACAATCCCATATCCATCCTCTGGTAAGTACTGTCAACTGACTGATAAAGAGCCTACCACAACCATTCACGCCCGCCGCAAGCGGCGCCGTGCTAACAAACACCCTAAAAGCAGCAGCTTGAACAATAACACCTACAGCTCTGACAGTTTCCCCGAGGTAGAGCGTCTTCACTTCTTTCCCCCTTACAAGAGCAGCAAGTCTTGGACCGAGCTCGCACGCTATTGCATTGACCGCATCGCTGCCAAGCTACGCCCCTCGCCATCATCATCAACACCCTTTATTGACACTGAGATTACTTTCAGCTATCAGCACACTCTCCTGGCATCAAGCCGTACAATTGTACCTCCGAATATCTCTAGCTGGACATCTTTTCAGGCTAGGCTTTTTGATCGCTTCAAACGGTAATTAAACGTAGAGTCTGGTTCTGCTGGTCACCGAGATGCATGCTCTTGCGATCTACAGACAAGATCATACACAAAGATCAATTGTGTGAGAGATAAGCGATGTCAAAGGCACTGGCAACCTTAAGATAAGTTATAGTCTATTCTTTTATTATTAGTTTTTGCATTGATCTTTTAATATCTCCTATTGATTTGGGTTTGGTTCTTAGGGACACACCGTAAAATAAAATTTTATCAATTAATTTGCCGTTTTTCTATTTGTCGTTCTTGTACCATGACACATAATAGAACTGATTTTTTAATATATTTTCATCAATACTAATATTTGTGACAATGTTTTTGATAGAATGAGATTCTTCTAATTTATTATCATTTGTGATAGATATACTTTTAGAATTTACTCGATTTGATTATTTTAAATCCAGTCTATTTACAAAACGATTGTAGCTAACTACTCTGGCTTCACATATATTCGTGATTCACTCGCTCTTTTGAATTTTCATTTAGCCAGCTCTAAGCCGTATCTAAGACAACGACCTCTGCTTCAGCAGTGCCGATGCTCTCGACAGTCAATTTGTCGCCGGCATTGACAACATCAACGAAAGCGCCGTCACCTTCCTCCAGGATTGCGTCATCACGGCCATCAAGCCGGATACGCGCACTGCCGGAAGCCTTCTTGTATTTGGTTGTCATGGGCAGGTGTACAAACACCTTGCGCTTGTTGGCCTCGGTCACGACACCTGGCTGGCCCAGCCCGACAGTCCAGGTTGCCGTCTTCTCTGGCGCCAAGAGTGTTGCGCCCATGCCAAAATCGGCATGGATCGGGATGGTTCCCTCCAGCTTCGGCTTGGCCTCAGCTTCTTGGGCGCGTGTAGCATCGGCACCAGCAGCAAGCGGGCTTAAAATAGGGACGAACTGTCCCTTGTCGGCTGCTTCACGCTTGGACGCGTCACTAAAATGCGATGTGTGGTAAGTGGGTGGCAGTCCTTTTTTCCACGGGACAGCCCATATTTGCAAAAAGTGGACATGGTCCGACTTGTGTTCGTTGAACTCGCTGTGTGCAATGCCCGTGCCGCCGGTTGTGAACTGCACGTCGCCGCGACCCACGCGGTAGAACTGGTCTGAGTTGACACCGTTCTCCTGTCCCTTCTTCACCAAAGAGTCACGATGGGTAAGCTCGCCACTGATGCCATAGCTGAAGATCTCAAAGTCGCGGTGCGGGTGTGTGGGGAAGCCCGAGTTTGGCTGAACACGGTCCTCGTTGAGCACGCGCAGAGAGCCAAAGCCATTGTACTTGGGGTTGTACCAGCTGGCAAAAGAGAAGGAGTGGTATGTGTTGAGCCAGCCGATGTCGTTGTGGCCGCGAGTAGCAGAGCGATGGGGGGAAATAGTGGCATGTGGCAAGCGATGGGCAGATGCCGCAGCCTTGGCGACGGTAGAGGCAACTGATTTGTTACTCATGTCGGTCATGGTAGGATGTGGATGGGGGGTAGTACTAATGGGGGTACTAATGGGGAAAGAATCTATGCTGGGATATATAGATACTTAGTGATAGAAGATGAAAATATGATATCTGATAGGCTCAATAGGTCTGATAGATCTGACAGAAGAGATAATCTTGGATGAGTGTCGTTGATGGTCTGCGGGAACCCAAAGCTGTTCAAATCTGGTGATGCGATTGAGGGGAAAAAAAAAATCAAATCCAAGGGAACCGGATTCAAGCCTGGCTTATATACACCTCGCTCTTTGTCGAGAGGAGCTTGGTAGATACTAGCTCTCTTTGTTGAAGACGATGATGAATGAGGGTTCGAAGCATCACTAAGCTTAGATAATATAGAGAATATGGTTATTAAGGATTAGGAGACCTGGGGTAAGGCGAATGGTGCTACGCTTAGTGGCTCAACACTGTTGAGCCTCTATTTGTCGGGCATGACAATTAGGCTTTCGAAGAGTTGGGCCGCGCTAGAGACGGGTCGATCCCCATAGAATGTCCTCGGATTTGCAGCTATTAGATTTTATTACTTGATGCTGACAATCGCCTTGACGCCGTATGACAAAGACTTGTAAACCGATTTGCCAGTGTCTTATTGGCTGATAGGAAGTATTACGGAGAATACATATATTTGTGTGCAATCTAACAGCTGAGGACAAGTAACCCCTCCTCTTCAAACGCGTTCTATACACCAAAATCCTGGTATTTTAATTTGGGCAGTAATAATAGCGTTGCGATAGGGCTATTGAAGAGATGCAAGTTGGGAATTTGCAAACTAATATATATGCTCCTGTAAAATGCAGTGTAAAATAATATGGTCCAAAAAGAGTAAAATCCGAGATATGCATCGGTGACATCAAAGATAGAAGCGAGAACAAAAGCAAAACGCTAAAAAAACCCATGCAACAGCAAGTTAAAGCAAATATAACAATACGGCATTTATGATGCGACCTCAGGCGGAAAATTCACCAACAAAAGAATCAAATCCAGAAAACAACAAAACAGCCCTGCCAAGCGTTCGGACTGGCCTAACGACCACGGCATAAGAGACAGAGCCTTAAACTGTGCCATACGCAGAGGGAGCATCGCTGCTAGAGGGTGCTACGATAGGCTTGACAGCCTCGCGCCGAGGAGTATAAAGGCGGAATTGGAAGAAGATCACCATGTCCTCGACAATAGTGCCCAGAGAGCCCAGCAGCCAGGGCAGCGCCTTGATCAGGTACGCACTATCCTGTGAATAGGCTACCAGACTTGCGCCATAGGTGAGGTTGCCCGTTAGCGACAGCAGGAAGAATAGCAAGGCAAGGCCCTCGCATGACTTCTCGCGGTAGTTCTTGATGATTTGCGGAATACGCGCGCACAGGTAGCAGACGGCGCTAAAGTAGCCCAGGGCCATGCCGAACTTGGCGTAGATGTCGTCCTCAGCCAACAGGCTCGGGTCATCTAACGGGCCATCGGCAGGAACATCTGGTCCTTCGAGCGCGCCCATACGCGTTGAAGCAAAGTAGCCGAGCGCACCTACAATCCAAACAGCCACCAAGCTAAGTGTGTTGTGCAGCCAAGGGTTGCTGTCAGGGGTCTCATCCTCGCCAGTGATAATGCGACGGAGTGGGTCCAGGTTGGACTCGGAGCGGCGTGTCGAGTGGCGGCGGTGCGAACCAGGGAGGCCAATACTGGAGCTGCGGCGGCGAGCAAGGAGGGGGCTATCGTCTTCAGCCTCGTCGCCCTCATACGCCTCCTCCTCGCTGAAATCGGTATCGGTGGGACCAGCGACAGCGGTCGAGGAGCTACGTCTGCGGGGACGGCCCTGGCGTAGGACAAGCTCGTGGCGCGTAGTCTTTGCGTTGTAATAGAGGCATTGGGAGATGAGGACGACATCAGCGACACAGAAGTAGGAGGCGAGAGCGATAGCAGTGGGTGCTAGTCCGGTCCAGAGGGCGCCTGAAAATTAGATAAAAGTTAGTAAATAGTTGGGAGAACTGAACTGAGAACGGAGAATGGAAATTGACGCACCTGACAAATTTGTAATGTCACCGAGCAGCCAAACAAACAAGAAGGCCATAGAAAGACCCTCGGCGCTCTGAGTCTTGTAGTTTTGGATCAGTTGCGGGAGCTAGAGGATGTTAGATGTTATCGCTTGATGCGAGACTGCACTTGAAACTACAGTCTCAGCCCGGTAAGGCAAGGCACGTGAAGCACATACCAGGAGACATATCCATGCTGTCAAACTAATGCTACCAAAGACACCCGATAGATCGTCTTTAAGAGACGGTTTTGAGGCGCCGAGAGCTTGGAATGAGATGACGGCAATCGAAGCGGAGCGGACGGAGAGCGCCGTAGTGGTTGATACACGAGAGATTCCCATGGCGGCAGGCGGTTGGCGACGGGAGACGAGGGGGGATGATGGTTGGATGGTTGGTTCAAAGTGTAGGCTCGAGCTGTGGTCGTAGGATAACGAGGCAGAGACTGTGTTATAGGGTGGGCCAAGCCAGCACATGACACAACGCAAGATAAGGACAGGCAAGGATCTCAGCTCAGTCAGCTGAGCAGATAGCGAGAGGGGGAGAGAAAGGACTGGGAAGGAAAGAACGACCTGATGCGACTGTCAAAACGAGAAGCGAAAATATGAGATACAGAATTGGTCAAGATACCATCGGATCGTGGAAGGAGACGACACGAGAAAAAGAAGAAAAAGCCAAATGTCGGGGAAATACGATGACTGTTTCTCTTACAAAATGGAGTGAGCAAAGGCTTTGAGTCAAAGAGCAAGACAGACAAGAATGGGAAAATGGAGTAATTATGATGGAGCACAGATGGAGAAGTGTGGCGATGGAGACTGCGCTTGAGCACGATAAGCTCAAAGATAACGAGATAAGGAAAGGGTGTTGTCTTGCGGGCTAGAGTAAATACGAGAGGATGATTTTCGCCTACTTCGTAGGCGCGGCAGGCACGACCGAGAGATCTTGGACCTCTTTCCTCGAGTTTTTCCTTTTCCTCTAAATTGATGCACACGACTATAGAGCACAAGGACAGAGATTACCTGATTAGTGCTAGCTATATCTCGGACGTGGAGAACAAAGCACAGTGTGTGTAACGACAGATCCCACACTATACGACGTCACAGGAAGAACCGATATATGTTGTTTTTCATAATGTATTCATCTGTACTCACATAAAAGTTCGCTGGCTAGGAATCGTGCGGAGTCAGTGAGTGCGCCAGTCCAGTACATAGGCGTCTCTGAAAATACCAGCACTGGACCCTGCATTGGATGTGCTCCAGACGAGTCATGTTAGATGCAGGATACGAAGCGATGACATTTTGCATATTAGAACTGTGCTGACGAATCAAAACCCCGTAATGGGTCTGTGTGATACTAAATAGACAGTGCGAGTCAAGTACATCCGAACGTGGGTTAGCGCTAACTGATATCCCCTTGCTAAAGCCTAACTGAATCCAAGGCTCATGCGGTGTTCCTCCAGCAACAAATTGGAGAAAGGGCCACTGACAGCCAGTCAAATAGCGCGAACACGCAGCTGTTGCGACATAAGCTTCCAACCTGGTTGACGGCCTGACCTGCCTTGGCCGAGACAGGTATCAAGATATCTCGCATACAAATAAGTAGCTACATATAACTTTGAGTCGATATTGCTGAGTAGACGACCAGACGACATAAGCCCAACACCCGAACATATATCAAGAAGGAGCTACCCACAGATAGAGAGCTTTTACCTACAGCTCAACAGCGTATTACGCCCAGTCTCCCTCACAGCACACTAATGTAACTGCTCCAACGGCATCATCACTTTGGTTGTCGCTGCTATCCTTTTAATAGCTTTCGGTAGTCTTCGATACCCTCATCTTGACAAGCTTCGCCATTACCAAATCTCTAAGTTATATTTGCATTCACGATGAAGCTTTCTACAACCATCCTCGCCAGCGCTGCTGTGCTCCCAAGCGTCTCGGCCTGGGGTGGTACGTCATGTCATGCCCATGAGACCAAAAAAAAAAACATATAGTGCATACACTGACTATATATCTATAGGTTTTGGTCACATCACAGTTGCCTATGTTGCCAGCAACTTTGTCAAGGATAACACCGCGACTTACTTCCAGACTCTGCTGCGCAATCAGTCCACCGACTACCTCGCAAACGTTGCCACCTGGGCAGACAGCATCAGGTACACCAAATGGGGCCACTTTACAGGACCTTTCCACTTCATTGATGCCAAGGACAACCCGCCAACCAGCTGCGATGTTGATATGCAGCGCGACTGTAAGGCCGAAGGCTGTGTCATTTCTGCGCTTCAAAACTACACCACCCGGCTGATTGATGCGGATGGCAAGCTTTCACCGGAAGACCATGAGCAGGCTGCCAAGTTTGTTCTGCACTTCATCGGTGATATGCACCAGCCGTTGCATGCGGAGGATGTTTCAAAGGGCGGCAACGGCATCCGTGTCAAGTTCGATGGTAGATTCTTCAACCTGCACCACGTGTGGGACACGAGCATCGCCGAGAAAATGGTGGGCGGTATTCACCGCCAGCCGTTTAGCGAGGCTCAGAAGCTAGCAGACCAGCTGGCTGCGGACATTCGTACTGGCAAGTTTGCAGACGAGAGCAAGAGCTGGACAGATGGCGTTGACCTGGACAAGGTGGTGGACACGGCTCTTATTTGGGCGCGTGAAAGCAACGCCTACGTCTGCACTCATGGTGGGTATCTTTTCTCATTTCCTTTTCTAGTTTCTTTTTCTTTTTTCCTTTTTTGTGATATCTCTTTCCGAATTGCCATGTCTAACATTTACTGCAGTTCTTCCAGAGGGCCCTGCTGCCATTGTTGGCCAGGAGCTCGGTGGTGATTACTACGAAAAAGCCGCACCTGTCATCGAAGTGCAGCTTGCACGGGCCGGCTACAGACTTGCGGCCTGGCTGGATCTGATTGCAACGAAGATCAGTGCCAACCAGATCACCGAGCTGTGAGAGACTAGCCAGACGGTTTATAGGTGCTGTCTTGACGGTATCGTTGTGATATGAATAAAGCATTTGCTGGGCCATCCTATGCCTATCTTTTGCGGTTTTAACAGGCTGGACTTTGAATAAGAAATATGTCTATAATTATCCGTTTCGTCACTGCTACGCTTGAGGCAATTTTTTTCAAATCAGATGTACTACCAGAACCCGCCGGTGAGCATGACTCCAGGGTTAAGAGAGCACAGCTACCTGTTTTCAGGCAATGCAATGTCATGAAACTCGTACGTGCTCATCTGCGTAGATCAATAGCGGTAACCGCTACGGAGTAATAAGTGTCCTTCTTGCTGTCTGCATTGCGTAGTAGTACGATATAGCGTTGCTCTGTAGAAGAAATGAGCTCCGAGCACGTCCAAGATGAGAACCATGACCATTCGCGGGTGTGTTTGTTGTAACCAGGTGAAGATCGTAAGCGTGGTGTCGATGCAAGTGTTCGTTTGTCGTCTTGGAGATGGCATCAAATCAAAGGCGACAGCTAGGTTTGTAGCTCTCGATTTGTTTCTTGTTCAGTTATTGTCCTGCTTACTCATTTCTTGTCCTGTCAGTACTACCCTTCCCTTTCCCATGATAATAAGCTTTTGCGGAGTATGGAGAGTATATAGTGCACCGCACCTTTAGCTTCTCGATTTGAGACATCTCTTGAGCATTTTGTGTATTGGAAACTTCTTGGCTAGTTTTACGTTTTCGAGGAGGGGAACGGGAAACCGGCATCGTGCGGCAGTATGACATGTATGAAGTAATAAGGATGGAAGGCGATGGAGCATAGAAGATGATAGATGGAGACTTGGCAAAGGGGTACAGAGAGGGAGAAAGTGCACCGTCTCAGTCGTAATGTGGAAATATTAAAGAATTGATTATTGAAGTGTTTACTCCGGTCCCGTTAATACACATCTAGACCACATGACTAATTCTATGGTAAAGTAGGATCTGACTGAAGAATAGAGAGAGGTTGATAAGATAGGCAGCATTGGGACAGAGAGTGCTGTGGAAACAAGAGCAAACAGAGAGAGCGAGATCTAAAGCAGGGGGCTCGCAGACATTAGGAGCCAGAAGGCGGATGGATAGACACGGTGAACTCGAAAGTAGAGAAGCTGTTTCAGAGTTGGAGCGGTATTGACCAGGATGTTAATACCAGGAGGAGGCCGGACGAAATATAGAAGGAAAGATCAAAGACCGGGGAACGCACAGAGGGGGCTACTTTTTGTTTCATGCGCCTGTTTTGCGTGGAGCAGGCTCAAGTTTTGTTCTCATATGCGTTCTATATCTAGTATCTGGCTCGCTCTTCTCACGATTTCCTGGGACTATGGTAATTAATAATCGGTTAACACCCTTGTGGCTGCGTTGACAGATGCGGCGTTTCAAGTCGGAACACAGTCTTGGCCGCCAGTTCCAGGCCAGCCACAACGAGTCCATCTTATTTTAGTAGAACAGGCGCCTCTCTCTTTAAAATAAAAATTGTTGCGTCGATTTTCAATACAAGGGGTTTTCCTTATTTCGTGCCATCAAGTTTGCATTAGATCGCCAGTTTGAGTCCCGGATCGTGTTGTCCAGCCGTCGCCATATAATAAATGCCGTGAACGAGCATAATCATATGAATCATATTGATGATGAAACTGTACGTGATGGCATGAGCCAAGCTGTTTAACAGACGTGTTTCTACTTTGGTTCAATTAATGAGATCGCCACGTTAAGGCGGCGTGGAAGATCATGTGGCACAGCATCGACGTCTGATGTTGAATTCAAATAGCCATTGAACTTGAAAAAGCTGTGCATAGAAATGCATTTCCAACTGCATATGTCAATTTCTGTACCACCTACCTCATTACCTAGGTGTGCTGCTCATTTGCAAAGTTGATGCAATGTCTAATTTGCCAAAAAAGTACTTGCCGTACTACGTAAAGTGCACCTTTTTTCTGGTGCCGAGTCGGTCACCTCAGGAGTCCTTTTGAATAGGGATTATCTTTGTACCTTTTCTCAAATAACTTTCAGTTTTGATTTCTATATAGTAAAGGATCAGCTAGATCCGAAAACAACTCCTCCAGCTCAGTTAAAGCACGGGCATTTCGCTCAGCAATAGATAAGTGTTTGCTATGGGGACGAATAGAGAGAGAAAAGTGTTTATTGAAATTGAAAAGTTGATGTATGAAAAAATGGGATTAGTACAAAAAAGTAGAGGAATTAATAAGGGATTTTGTTAAATTCTGTTGATATATATTCAAAACGAAACTTTACTATTTTTATTTTCTATAATCGGTTTTATTAAACCTTTTCTTCCGTCTCTACACGTAGTCTATACAATCAAAATTCAAACGACGATAAATAAATAAAAAACACGAAAAGTCACTGCCAAAAACACTTCTAACGGCTATACATTGCTACACTTCCAGCCAGCCACGAATTTCCTATGTATTAATAAAAATAAAAAATAAAAAATGGAGAATTTCTTGGTGAGTTTTTGTTACTATACTCTTACTTTGATTTATGATGTTGACCCTAATACTGTCACGACGGCATCCTTTGAACCTCGCTTCTCATTTCTTCATTAATTTGACCGTCCTTTCTACTGTGCCTTGGTGACTCGTATAAGAACGGCCTCCTTCTCCTCAAAATCTATGGTCGAACATGTCTCGCGTCTCAAGTCTCGTCGTCGTTCAGGATTGCGAAACCGAAGGCGCCGGAAGCCCTTGTTTCCAAGCCTGGCAGGGGTGGGGGCTGTTAGATAGTCAGACAAAGAATTAAGGTATTTACAGTGTCTCTAGCGTGTAGCAGGTAGTATGCGCCGCCTCAATGTTAAAAGAGCGTCTGTGAGCATAAGCTAGAATTCTACAGGCGTGATGCCCGAGCCTGCGGAGTATTACTGCCCCCTTGCCCCTGATATGTTATACATCCAACCAATCGAGAGCCTCATTTGATTAAAGTAGTGGGTCTAAGTTGAACTTCATAAATCTGGCTCGCTAGCTCCCGCTCAGGAACATCGCTTGGCTGCTGCGCGCCTCCTCTCTTGAAAAAGAGACGACCCCTGTTGAGCCCCAGCAACCTCTAACATTTCAAGCCGCATCAACGTCAGAAAACGACGTACCCACAGGCAAGCCCGTATTCTTCTGTGTCTTGTTCATAGACTACCATGAAAGGGTGCGGGCTTAATCTAATACAGAAAAGTATGTGCTTCAAAGAGTAGCTGTTTTCGGTCTTGCCCGGCTGCCTCGGTGCCTGTGCTTCAGAGCTCCAAGCAATCATAAATGTTTTCCCATTTTCTTTCCCTTTTCCTTTTCTTTTTACTATTTTCTTTTTCTTCTTCCCATTTGCCTTCTACAGTCCATCGACCATGCTTGGCATTGCCGCCTATGATCGTTTTGATTTATAATATATTTGTCCACTGAAGACTTGCTCAAGGTAAGCCCCTTTACATCTCCTTCTGCCCACATTAATGGCGTATCCTCTTTGCTATCTCCACTGGTTCCATTCCCTGATGTCAATAAGCACCGTCAATATTGCATCCATATTCACCCCATATGCCTCGTTATTCTCATCCCAACATCGAACTCTGTCCCTTTAGATCCCTGTGCTGCTCAGATGCCCCTCTGTTTCCCATTGTTTGCTCATTCGGAATGCATTGTTTATGATCTCCTATCATTGGCAACATCCATCTAGTCTATATTGTTCTACTGCATCTTTAGCAACGCCAGTCAACTATATTATTCATCATATTAAGTAAATATACCTGGTTACCGTATCCGTTTCCAAGTCCACATAGTGTAACGGCGACTACCACTCGCTATGGCCTAAACTGGATACTCCCATCCATCACCCACACTCAATCTCTCTTACACCTTATTCCCATTTTGATAGATATAGTCCTGTGATGGATCTAACTAGATCGTGCATGCGCTAGTTTGAGCCTCCCTGGGCGCCGTCAGAACACTTCCATCTTCCGCCTTTGTCCCTACCGAATAGCATAAAGAAAAGAAATCTCAATCCATGATTAGGTTAGTCAATCTAGAAAACAGTAATAAGTAGCTTCATTAGTAGCGGGTCCCTTTCTTCATAGGCCACCGTCGTCCCTTCTCTGTAGTAACAGGGTCCTCCACACGAAGTTGCATCAAGCCTCAGCCAGGGGTGAGGTTCCGTATGAATGGGGCATAACGGAGTCGCGTGTAAGAAAGTAAAATGCTAAGATGCCAGAATAGGAGCACACAGGAGCTTCACATCTAGTCAGTCCTGCTTTGAACATTGACTTCACGAGGCTCTTGCTTAGGCGCCAAGCACCAGCCCATGGAGCCAAGCTTTCTCCTTTCCCCTTCTTGTCTACGCCGTAGCTCCCTGTCAAACCTTGTTTTGCGACACTGGGTCCCCTTCTTCAAATCTCAGACTCGAGTTGTCTCCTCCGTAGTTACTTGCATATAAAGAACAAGGCTTGGCTCGCTTCATCTCTCATTGCTCTCTCCCTTTTCTTTTCTCTCTTCCCTTCTTCTTCAGCCTCGAGTAAAGAAAAAACCCATCTTCCTCCCTCTCCCTTTTCTCTTCCTTTTCATTCTTTCTTTCGCTTCTTGATTATTCTGAACTGCTGGACTGTGTTCCGTTCTTACATTCTTTTTGTCTTCAACCACAGCCCTTTTACATCTACATTCTCGCAACTTGCTAGTCAAGTGTCACTCTTTTTTAAACCTTTTCAAACATTTTATTAACGGTCCGGCACCATTTTTTCTTCTAACTTTCAGCTCGCTTTTTTGTTTGCTCCTCGCCCTTTCAACTCATTCCGATAATCCGTCGATCATCTGCTTGACGACATCTCCAGTTTGACGATATTGAAGATATTCACTTCAAATAAACAGAAAATCACAAGACAAACTTTAAACTCAAAGAAAACCAACGTCAAAATGCTGTTCAAGTCGGCAATCTTCGCCCTCGGCAGCCTGGCTGTCCTCTCCGAGGCCTCTGTTATCAACCGCCCGCGTTCGTTCAGCCCGCTCATTGCTAGACAAAGAGGTGGCGGCCGCAATGGCGGCAACGGCGGCAACAACGGCAACAACGATGCTAACACTGGCAACGACAATGCTAACGCCGGCACCAATACTGGCAACGCCGCTGCCGGTGGTAGCACCTGTCTTGATACCGATGTCATCCAGACCGGCTCTGCATCCACTGGTCAGGCCAACGACGTCGCTGCTGATGGTCAGAGCAACTCTGCAACGTGAGTCATTGAGTTTAGAGAACCAAATGCATCATACATCATCAATTACTAACTGCCTAGTGACACTGCCAACTTCATCAACTTTTGCTCGGGCGAGACCCTGACCAATGGTCTTCAGGTCCAGGGTGGCTCTTGTAACGGCATCGGTAAGTGCAGCTAATACTTCAAAATTCAGTGCGGTCTTCCCCACGGAAAGGTCTCCCCTCTAATATCCCCCCGTCTTACAGTCATGGGCAAAATTCCTGCCACCACCAACATGGTATCCACTGTTATCACCAACCCCAAGCTCAACGATAACCTGGACGCTGAGACGACTTTCGACGTCACTGTTAACGTTGCCAACCTGCAGCTGGGTACCTTTACCAACGCCACCAGCACTTACTATTCCGCCCCCCAGGACCTCGCTGGCAACGGTGACGTTATTGGCCACACTCACATTACTATCCAGAGCGTCGGCAACTCGTTCCAGTTCACCACCCCTCTGGATGCTACTCAGTTTGTCTTCTTCAAGGGTATCAACGATGCCGGTAACGGCCAGGGCACTGTCACCACTCCTGTAACCGGTGGTTTGCCTGCTGGCAACTACCGTGTCTGCACCATGTCTTCGTCCGCCAACCACCAGCCTGTCCTGATGCCTGTTGCCCAGCGTGGTGCCCAGGATGACTGCCGCTACTTTACTGTTGGCGGTAACGGTAATGGTAACGGTAACGGTAACGGTAACAACAACAACGCCAACGCCAACGCCAACGGCGGTGCAAACAATGCCAATGCCAACAACGGCAATGCCAACGGCGGTGCTAACAACAACAACGCCGGTGCCAACGCCGATGCCGATGCCAACGCCGGTGATAATAACAATGCCAACGGCAATGCCAACAACAACAATGCTGGTGCCAACGGCGGTGCCAACAACAACAACGCCGGTGCCAACGCCGATGCCGATGCCAACGCCGGTGATAATAACAATGCCAACGGCAATGCCAACAACAACAATGCTGGTGCCAACGGCGGTGCCAACAACAACGATGCCAACGCTGATGCCGATGCCAACGCCGGTGATAATAACAATGCCAACGGCAATGCCAACAACAACAATGCTGGTGCCAACGGCGGTGCCAACAACAACGATGCCGATGCCAACGCTGATGCCGATGCCAACGCCGGTACTACCAACAACGCCGCTGCCGATACCTCGTCTGTCGCTGCTGCTGATACTACCTCGTCTGTCGCCGCTGCCGATACTACCTCGTCTGCCGCTGCCGTCGCTACCAGCGCAACAGGTAGGAAGGGCAAGGGTAGGGGCAAATTCAACGGAGTAGCCGCCGCGGACGCCGCTAGCAGTACCGCGGACGCCGCTAGCAGTGCCACCCCCGCTGCTGCCGACACTGCTACGGCCTCTTCTGGTAAGAGACGCAAGCCCTTCGGCCGCCGCAACGCCAAGAAGACAATTCTGGAATAGATGGTTCTATGTTCCTCATTATCATAGTAATCATCCATTCGCAAAACAAGCTTGGAAAAATAAAACACACAAAACGAATTGTTTTCTCCAGTACGCTCCTCGTCGCTAACACTCGCCTCCTCTTCCCCCTCAATTAGTCGCCAACGCCGCCGCAACTTCTTCGCCCTCTACTTCGTCTTCATCTAGTGCCATTGCTGGTATTGCCGCCCCTGCTGTCACCGACTCAGGTGATGCCGCGCGTCCCTTTGAGGTCAATGGCAACACCTTTGCGAACCAGTTCGCTGCCATCCAACGCGCTTGTGCCATCCAGAACAACGCATGTGCTAATGCCGTCAACAGCGGAAAAGCCGCCGGCTTTACTGTCGGTGACTGTAACACCCAGGAGATTGCCTGCAATGCGCAGTAGAGCAAATAGAGAGTAAATATTTTTATCATATCTTCTCTCTCTTGGCCCGATTTCACTTCGTTTGTGTGCGGCGTGATTGGCAAAGCGGCTGCTTTGTTCAGTGTACTACTACTACTTTTATGACATTTTATTAGTGTGTTTACCCCCTTTTCTGTTTTCATTTTCTTTTGTCTTTTTCTTGATTATATCCTTTTCCATTGTTAGATGTGTGAGTGTGCGCCTGCGATGAGGATGGATGTTGGTTGCTTTCGGGTCTTATATTTCTTTTACATTTTCTCTCCCCAAAACAATCTGGGCGAGGGCTTTTTTTTTCAAACAAAAATTCATATAGAAAACACGTCGAATGCATTATGCGAGTTGTGCGAGTTGTCTAAGCTGTGCAAGCAAGGAGGTAGACGCTGGATGTACATGAACTAACTACTAATATATACATTAACAAGAAACCAATTACTATTATTATTATGCATGCAGCCTATTTTGCTCTCGGGTAACCAACTCTTGAAACACAAATACCAACAAGCTATAAGGAGCCGAGCCGTGGAATAGCATTATGTGATGATGTTGTACGCAACAGAATATGTATCCCCTAGACCCGTTTTAATAAAAGTGACGGGCGTAAAAACAAACTTATCATTCAAAGAAAAACAAAAGCGTACGATATTAATCACAAAGAAAATACCTTCCTTTGTGCAGCCGTTTTCTGTGTGCGAGAATACAATATTGAAACACTGTGATTGTGATGCAGCGATACAATGTACAAGTGAAGGGAGCAAACCTCGATAGACACCAGTGTGATGTCCGTTCTGAGATATACCTGTGTTCTCTCTCCTGCACGAGATTTTCTGAATAGATAGAACTGCTACATATATTCTACACCCAATCGTGTTTGCCTGATTCTGTCCACCTTCCTTCTTTCCACCAAACACTTATAGAGAGAAAAGGTTCCACGGAACACTACCGACTGTAAGACGATGCACTAATGTGCGGGATCTAGATGATTCAGTCACATCCTTGGTATTTATCGCCGTTACTTGTGTTTGGCTTTCCTCGATTGTTGTTCATTTCTTGCTCTTACCAACATTTCTATTTCGTGGATATTGTCGAGCTCTATAATCTACTGCAAACACCTTATGATGGCAAGAACAAAATGAAGGGCTACGGAAGGATCATCGAACCGAGTAAATAAAATGAGGCGTTTGACAACCAATACATGGACAGGACAACCCCAAGACCCAACAAAGAAGTGCCGATGTAAATATAAATTGTCTCGGATCGGGTATGTCGGAGAGGTGCATCTCGGAAATTTTATGACGAGAACAGCTTGTTTAGATTAAATCATTGCCATCAAATGTAGTATTTCGCATCTGACAGTCCGACGGGATACTCTTGTTCGACTGTTCAAATAGGGGAGGGGGGGGGGCGTGTCTTGGTTGAATGATGTAATATCTATACGAAAGAGGCAATGGAAAATACGGCGACATCTTTCGTCTCTGGCCTGTGGCCCGCGCATAGAAGTGATATATAAGCCAGCAGGTCTTCTGAGTATTTCTGGTTGGAGATGCAGCTCATCAAGCACACTCAAACATTTTGATTCTTGGAACAAGAAGTCTTTGAAAATCAAACCTCAGTACACCCAATCCAATACACCCACTCCAACATGAAGATCCAGTGGTTCATCTCTGTTTTGGCCGTGGTCCTCATTGCTGGGCCAGCAATGGCCTCGCCTACTCGCCGTGGCTCGCCTTCATTTTTCAAACTCAACAGCGACAAATATCGTCACGATTACCAGGACGATCGTGTCCGTCATGATAAGAAGGACTACCGATCGCTCCCGAAAGAGGGCAGTGCAACCGGGACTGCCACAGAGCTGATGGCCACCACCGCCGATGCCTTAGGGAAAACTTGTAAGTGAATCTTACTTCTTGCTCGATACGTTTGAATATAATCTGATCATTAGCTACCCCGGCCATCTATGGATACACAACGTCGTCAGTTTCCCTGGTTACTTCAGCCTCATCTGTGTCGGCCTATGTGCCGTCCAGCTCATCTATTTCAGAGAAGCCGTCAGTCGTGACCATTACCACAACAGTTACTACCACCTACTCTTCGCCTGTATCCTTTTCTGCTTCCTCTGGCTACTTTATCACCTCTACTGCCAGCTCGACCCCTCTCGCCTGGAACCACACATCTATTGTTACACTGAGCTTCCCTACAAACACGTCGTCTGCCCTGGCGCTCTCAACGGGAGCATTGTCTTCAACATCGACATATGACACATGCCATGAAGAGCCCACTCCCTCATCGTCAGAGGCTATCTGGTCATCGTCATACTATCCGCTCCCTACATCGTTGTACTCTGACTACTCATACTCATACTCTTCTTCTGGTAGCAGCTACTCGACCTATGACGGAACGAGTTCTGCTCCCTACTATACACCTGCATCTTCGATCTCGACACCAGCCCTGACGACTGCACCGCTTTCAAGCGCACCCCCAGCTTCGCTCTCGTCGTCTGCCTTCTCCTCGCCCCGCTGGACCAACACCTCGAGCCAGGTCACTGTCACTACCACCACAACTATCACGTACGCAGCCACTACAGAGTACACGACTACAGAAGTGATGGCCCGCGAGACTTCTTCCTTCTTTATCCTTACCGCTGCCAGTGTTTCCATCCCTCTGCCATCACTCATCGTATCATCGGCTGTGGCTAGTGCCCCCAGCCCCAATTCTTCCTGGGTATCAATTCTGTCTTCCGTCTTTGTGCCATCTGCTTCGTTGCCTACGCCTCCAATTTCAACCACAGTGCCAACTTCAGCATCGGCCACTTTTCACCTTGACTCCAGTGATCGTCTCTCTCTACCGATCAGAGGTGCTTAAGCCGTTACGGCTCTTTCGGAGAAAACCCGTCCCGCCCATTAACATGCATACGCAGTCGACTCAATGTTGGATTTCTAGTGGGCAAGCCGCCAACCCAAGTACATCAACTTGTGACCCTTTTTTAGATTCTTTTCCTTTCTTGAGTGTGTCTATTTGAGTTATCTTTTGTTTACCACAAATGTTCGAGACAGACTGCTACAACACCCTATGATCTCAACATATATGCATTATAACTACACTCAATCTTCGAGAACACTTTACATTACTTGCAAAAACAAACTGTAACGTCACTGGAAATACTTTAAGCACAACGATGTGCGTCGTGACATATCGATTATGCCGGTACACCGTGTAGCATGCAGTACAACTTATATAGTGACACTGTTAGTCTCAAGTTATCATCTATTCTTTTCGTAACTCGACACTTTTCATAAACACAACGCCCTGCTCATCACGCCTTTGCACCTGTGACTGCTGGAGCTCCCGGGCTCACAACTGTTGGCATGCCCAATGTCGCATCTTTGTTCGCTCTCCAGACACTCTCGCCTTCTTTGGACCCATTAACCTCTCCAATGGATGTACCTGCTGTTGGCTCAAACACTTCTTGCTTCCAGATCTCAACACGCTCCTTGACTTTTTCAAGACACTCTTCGCCAGCCAGCCAAGCTTCTTTCCGGTGCGGTGCAGATACAGCAATCAGTACGCTGTCTTCGCCGATAGGTACAGGGCCCAGCCGGTGCACAATGGCAATAGCTGTTAAGCTGTGCGTGGTCAGAATGCTGGCGGCAATATCGCGCATTGACTGTACTGCTCGTGGCTCGTAAGCAGCATAGCGCAGGGTCGCTACAGCTCGTCCATCAAAGTTGTCTCGAGTTGACCCTGCCTGTTAGTCGTCATGTCTTGGATGTTCGAGCATCTAGGAAAAGCTTTACCTGCAAAAAGTACATTTGCACCGGCTTTGGGTGAACGGACACGCTGCATTATGGCAGCTATATCCAGCGGTTCTTCGCTCAATGCAACATAGCAGTTGTCCGACACTGCATTGCCGTTTGGCGATACCTGTCTCGACATGTCTTTGATATGATGTTGTGCTGGTGGTGATGATGATGATGACGGATGTTGTAGGATGAATTGTGCCAGTAAGATGATTATAATGAAGTGGCTCGAGATGAGTATAGAAAGAAATTAAATACAATTTTAAAGCTTGATAACTTTTTAATATCAGTTGTGTGCTGGTCGTTGCTGGTCGTTGCTTATGTGCCTGCCTCAATCCTTCGCCTCTGTGTCTGCGCCCCGCCGTCAGAGTCTGACGAATTCATTGGGCATATTTAGCTGCACTTAGCACGGCCCTTATAGTTTTGAAAAGCTTTTTATTTTAACAACTGCATAACAGCAAAAACGGTCTAGTGGCCAAATGGCAAGGCGCTTGGCTACGAACCAAGAGATTGCAGGTTCGATCCCTGCCTAGATCATTTTTTTAACCTTCAAATATTTTAATTTTGATATTTCAGTAACGAGGAGTGTCGTGATATGTCATTAGTTAGATGCCCTGATTCATAGGTGCAAAAACACGTGTGTATATTGTGTGTAATGTGTCTACAGCGAATTTTCCGAAAAATCCCCTTAAATCTGCAAATACTGGCCTCTGATTGGTCGACATCGACTTCCTATTATCTCTACTGTAATTTGGTGCCTAATACCGTTTGACATGATACCAACAGTTTCCATCACAAATTATTTTTTCCCGATAACGGTAGAAAGAAAATCGAAGCAGTATTATTCTTCGTTAGTATGAATATAAGACCATGCATGGTAGTCAAGGCCATTCATTCTCAAGGTAGTTTTTAGTTACCTAGTGACATTATTGAGTGAACACTTTACACCCAAAACATCACAAAGACGCTCGCAGGAAATTTTGATATGTCCAATATATGGACTTCGTACAGTCATTTCAATGTTAAGAATATACCAGATAAGAAAGAAAAGAAGAACGTGAAAATGAGAAAGAGAAGAGAAAAAAAAAAAGAACAAAGAGAGAAAAAAACGCCGGAACAAGACCAAGTGGTCAATGATAGCAGAGATCTTTCTAGCAAACAGTGAGATCGCCGCCAATGCTTGAATAGTTTAAAGACGAGAAGCAAGAAGGAGTGACAAAAAGTACCAATAACCATAATGAAACCAATGCAGAACGCCAAAGCAAAACCCCTTTTTGTAAAGAGGATCAAAGAAAGAAAAGCAAAGCAAAAAAGAAATCAAGAAATCGCGTTCTAGGAACCCGTACAGCTCTCCCAGACCCTTCTGGTTTTGTAACAAGGGCTTAATATCCACGGCCGCGTATGGTATGTGCGAATGATAATAATAATAAAAATAGCGACTCGTCAGGCAAAAGAGAGAAGAAAGGAAGAAAATTGCAAAAAATAAAAATAAAACAAATGAGTGGAAGCAGCATTCATGAATGATAGACCTATCAGAGCTGGTTGCTATTATGGACATCAAGGGCCACACCCTCGTCTAGGTGTGATACACTGTCAGTCTGTTCGACGTTTTTAGTGTGTTCGGTCTGCTCTGATAGCTCAACCTCATCGACGGCAATATCGACCTCGGTCTTGGACTCATCAAGGATAGAAGGCACCGTAGCTAGAGGGGCCAGGTCTGTTTTAGTGTCATCGTTAGCAGAAGGTTCTTTGAGTTGAACTTCTTCTGCATCTTGAAAGATCCCAGCCGCCTCAATGGCACGAATCTCGTTCGCCCAAAGAGTGTGCATGACCAACTTAATGTGCTCAAATAGGAGATGCATTTGGAAGGGCTTGACCACGACATCGTCACAACCGGCAGCGCGAGCGTCGGCAATTTGTTCGGGGCGTGCATTGCCCGTGATCATGAGTACTGGCATGCGGCCACCTGCGAAGGCGCCCGCCGCTTCGAGCTCGCGAATGTGGCGAGTGCACGTCAAGCCGTCCTGGACGGGCATCTCCATATCCATGAGCACGACGGAAATGGGGAACGATCCCGGCACACACCGGTCCGAAGCGCGGATGCTGTCCATAGCCTCGACACCATTGGCAGCGACCTCGACGTTGAACCCAAGCTTTTCAAAGTACCGCCGCGTGACCTTTTGGTTGACAATGTTGTCTTCGACAAGCAGTACGCCGTGGATCTCGGGCGGTGTGGCGGGTACGGTAGCAAGTTGACCCTGGCCGACACCAGTACGTGTACGGATGGTCGTCTGAGAAAAGGCTGATATGGGATGAGAAGTTATTGGCGAATCGGTCGTTGTGGTGGGGGTAGGAGGTGCAGTTTGCGAGCCAATAGATGCGGGTGTGGCGTAAGAGGTTGCAATGGAGTGTGGGATGGCATGCATGACTGCTGACCGTGAACTGTAACTGTCCCTCCGATCATTACTTGCCGCAGTCGCACTCATTGCGGCCTGCTGGCCGTCCTGGTGGAACACCGGGCTCATTATAGTCGGTGCAATAGCTAGGGGCGAAGACAATGATGCGACGTTGATGGCGGTCAAAGGTGATCCATTGCCTTCTTTCTTGAGTTGCTCGGGGATGGTTGTCACGGGGACAACGCCGGTACCACCGGCAGCATTTCCGAGACCAGCAGCAAGAGCAATCTTAGCAGCCTCGCCGGGCGACAAGATCTCCGGAACGGCGGTCGGTGGCGGGATATATGCCTCAATATAGAACACAAATGTTGACCCGACACCGCGCTCAGAGGCGACACCAATGGCACCGTTCTGGATTTCCGCGAGACGCTTGCTGATGAAGAGGCCAAGACCCGATCCACCGTGCTTCACGTGTGTGCTCGAATCAGCCTGCACAAACTTCTGGAACAAGGAGTCGACACCCTCCTTGGTAAGGCCCTCGCCCGTGTCACGCACCTCAAAGATGAGGAACACAGACTCGCCCTTTAGTGGTGTAATGCTACTTCTTGTTCTTGCTGTTGCAGAGGTTGCCGTGGTTGCAGTTGTAGCACCAGTCGCAGTGGAAGATGGCGACGACGGTGACGGAGAGTTCGAGGTGCTATTGGTGCCTGTGCCCCGGCTGCGGCCACGACCCCGACCGGGTCCGCGCCCACGACCGCCGGGTCCGCCATAGGCAGGCGCAAGCTTGTTGTCGGCGGGCTGAGGCACAAACGAGACGGCGCATGTGGCATCGGTCGGCCGGGTCCGCGAGACGCTGACTGTAGTGGTGATTTCGCGTATAGAGACTGACTGCGTAAACTTGAGTGCGTTAGTAAGCAGATTGATCAGAATCTGCTTAACACGCGACGGGTCAAAGACGAGGAACGGCGTCCGCGGCGCAAAAGGTGCGGTCACGGCAGACACTGCAGTCTCAGCAGGGATGGGCGGTAGCGGCGGCTGCGTGACCGGCAGCTCTTTGTAATATGAGGGGTCGACAATCATGCGCAGCTGAATGTGCTGCTGGCGCACCTGGACCTCAAACATGCGCAGTGTTGAGCGCACAATCTCGATAGGGTCGACAGTGACGGGCGTGACCGCGAGAAGGTTTGAGTCGAGCTTGGACATGGTCAGGATATCGTCCACAATGGCCTTTTGGTGCAGCGCCGAGCTGACTATAATTTCAGCCGAATCGATAACGTCGTCGAGCATGGCGCGCTGCTTGTCCTCGCGCACATCTTCGCGGAGACGCGTAAGCGACTCTAGTACGGCATCACCGCAGTGCATAATAACAGTCAGGGGATTGCGGATCTCGTGTGATGTGATATCGACAAAGTTTTCCTGCTGGCGTTTGGACTCAATGGCTTCCTCCTTGACCTGACGCTCACGCTCGAGCTGCCAGCGCCGTAGCGATATATCCGTGAGACAGCCGGTGATAGACTGGACCTTACCTTCGGCATCACGTACCGGTAAGAAGGACGCCTCGACCCAGCGCGGTGCCACGATACGACCACCAGACCCGTCATCGGTCGTCCAGGGGGTCTTGAAGCGCAGTTCAACAGTTTGGTAGTCGGCCTCGGCCTCGATCTTGGTCGCAGTATCGTCATCAAAGTGTTCGTTGTCGCCTTCATCTTCGCTATCTGATTCCTCCTCGTCGATGCCGTACTCATTCGAGCCGGCCTCAACTACTGTCCAATGATCAACGTGGCTGCTGTCCTTGCTGGCATCGTGCGGTCCGCCAAAGAGACGCTGGAAACAAGTCTGAATCATAGGCTGGTCCTCGTCGACAACACAATCGAGCCATGGGCGCACGATTTCGTGATTTAAATGGTCGGCATCGCCTGCAGCATCTGTCTGCATGCCGCACATTTCGTAAAACACCTTATTGGCACCACGGAGCCGGCCGTCAATGTCCATGTCGTACATACCGACTGTTGCAAACTCGGCCATACGACGCAGGTTATTAGCCTGGCGCGCATGGCGGTCGGCAGCTTCAGCAATGTGCTGATGCTCAGTGATGTCACGCAGGCACACGAGCACGCGCAATAGGTTACCGTCAGAATCCAGTTCCGAGTGTGTTGTGGCAAGAACATGGCTATCACGGGTTGCTTCGTCAGGTGCAGAGGCTGTGGAAGACAGCACGAGGCTATCACGGCGGACGGGAACGCGGGGCACTTCAATATGATGGGCCTGACTAGGTGTCATGCTGATGTTGCTGCTGCTACTGCCGGTAACAGGAAAAGAGGCCGACTTCTTTGGTGGTGTGCCGTCCTGGGTGTGCGTGATGGGAGGCGGTCTCATCGGAGTTGGCCGGGTTGGAGTGGTGGATGTCGACGTGGACTCACCAGACTTCTCAGGGGCCTGCGACTTGGCCCCATCGAGTCTGTATTTCTTCACACGGAAACCAAATGTACTGGTGGACGCAAGAGTAATGTTTGTAAAGCAGTTCTGCACCAGCTCCTGGTCCTCATCCTCAACATAGGATAGAAATTGTTGGCGAGTCATAACAAGGCCGTCTGGCAAGGTGTCGGTTTCCGCAGGTGGCCACGCACAGCCCATAATATGGTGCCAAGCGATGTTGGCCGATGCGATGTTGCCGTCTGCGTCGACTACACACATGCCAACCGGCATGAAATCGGTGATGGCTTCGAACTGATCAATGTAGTTGACACTGGCGGCATGGTGTTCGTTGGCATCATTCTGAGGTGTATGGTAGTGCGCAGTGAAAAAGGACTCGCTCTGGGCTGCCGCCTCGTTGGGAGTTGCGTCCAATGTAGCACCAGGGGTATGTGTCGTTGCGGCAACCGGGGGCGTATCGTTCTTGATCGGCTCTGTCTGAGGTGTAGGAAGGAAGGCGGCAGAAACAGGTGGTGTAGGTGGCTCAGTGTTTTGTAATGGGTACAATGAGGACACAACTCTGTCGGCAGCTATTTGCGGTGCAGCAAGTACCGTTGAAACTACTGTGGCTGGAGCTGGTGGCGAGACGAGTGGCAAAGGCGGCAGCTGTACAGTAGGCGATAAAGGCAGTGGGATATCCTTTGGTAGAGCGGTTAGAGTCGTCGTCGGCGTTGACGATGCTGATTCCGAAACAGTTTGGTTTGCGCTGATGACGGCATACAGTCCATTGCGCAAGATTGACCGTGTCCAGGATAAGCCAAGGTATTTGACTGGTGACGGGGTTGTTGTGATGCCAGCATCTACGTCAGTCCATAGCGTTTCTTGTAAAGAAGACAGCCCTGTTGATGCAAAGGCCGGATTGGAGTAGACGACGCGGGGGGCGGGCGTCGCGAGAGAGAGGACGAGAGTTGGGCGAGGGTCAACGTCTAGGAGATCGACAAAGGAGAAGCTGGGGAGAGGGGTATCATTGGTGCTGTCGCAATCTTCTTCATCAGCGGGAGCGGCAAGTATTGTATCGGGAGATATCTGGGGTATCTGCGGTATCCTTGCTTCGTCGGTATCAGGTGTAGGTACAGAGACCTCAAATATCGGCGCATCTATCAATGTCGGCTTGTCTGTAATGACTATTGGTGTTCCTGTCGCCGATAGTGCCGGCGGCCCTGGCGAGTTTGGACAAGAGGTCGACATAGTGACATGCCGATGTGGAAAGCACCAGCTGAAAATAGTGCAGCCCAGTGGCATAGACAAAAGTCGTGAGATGCGAGGGGCTATGTAAAAGAGGGAAGCGTGCTGAGCGGTCAGCCCGGTATCCTCAGCGTCAAGATGGGATCATTGGTTATGAGGTATAGACAGTCATAGGACGTTGAGATTATAAGAGCAGAGTCGGTGGTGGCGGCATGAACACGAGAGATGACGTTGGCTGTGGATTAAGGACGGGTCTGTATAATGAGAGTAGGGGAGAAAGCGAGGGAGCAAGAATAGAGGAGCCGAGGAAGAAAGGGGAGGCAAAGTTATAAAATAGCTTGAGGAGGTGGCGGTAGTTCAAGGGTTGAGATCGAAGTAAGTTGAATAGAAGGTGAATATGTGGTAGGCGAAGTTTAAGTGAGTGTTTGATGAGAATGGGCGGGAGTTGAGAAGGGGGGTTGAGAAAAACAGGGTGGGAGAAGAAAAGAAAAAAGACCAGCTACAGCCCTGTTGACAGTATACCCATGGCCGGAAGAAAAGAAGAAGAGAGAAAACTTTGAGAGAGCGTGGGGGGAGACAGGGCAACGAGAAGGGAATGTGATGAGGATAATGAATAGAGTAATGGGACTACAAAAGGAACGACGATGAGGGACTAAAAGAAAAGGTGCACAAGGTGGTATGCGAATAGGTTGTAATAAATGTTGTTGCGGGACGGAGGACGGAGACAAGGCCGGCCAGGTGTAGAGGTGAGGAGCAGCTGTTTGTCTTTATTATTCTTGCTTGCTTTGATTTTTTTCAAGCGGTGAGGTTGAGAGATGTCATGTCAACGTGGGGGTGTAGTATGAAGACGAAGCGTAGACTCAAGAGACTGAGAAACGGACGAGACGGGACGACAGTCGGTAGTTGAGAGAAGGAGACGTCAGAGGTAGAGAAAAAAAAACAAGAGGAATTGATGCAGACCAGGAAAGGAACAGCGGAAAGAGAAGGAAAAAAGAAGGTGTAGTATATCCCAGACCGCACGGCCGATGGACAGGGATAGGGAAGAAACTGAACTGGTGAATCAGAGAAGCTACTCTGTATTACGGAGTACGGAGTAGATGCAGAGAAGCTAGAGAGGACAGAGCGGCTAGGGTAGAAGACGAGTTAACAAAAGAAGAAACAGAAGAAACAGATGAGAGAAACAGATGGAGACATAGGCACACTAGCAGACTCTTAGCAGATACTAGCACGGAAACTGCAACATGGCCGGATCTTGATGTGGAGTAAAAGGGGGAGATAGTAGAAAAGTGAGTGTTTAGACGGAAGAAGTAGTAGAGTAGAAGAATAGCAGACGCATGAAGGATTGGAGCACACCGTAAAGAGTAACAGGACAGGAAGAGAAGAGATAGTTGCGAGAAGGAGATGGGAATAGAATAAGAAGATGGAAGATGGAAAGGGTGGCAAGTTCCCGAGAAGCTGGGAGAGAAAGTTGGCCGAGTGGGTCGTGGGTTAATGGGTAGGGGGAGGTGACGGTGAGTGAACAGAGAGGTAGGGGTCAGTTGAAGCGATGATAGAATATCAAGGATCGAACTTGGAGACGGCAGTGATACGATGATACTTGAAGGGCCCAATCTAGTTCAGGATAGTCTGTACATCAAGAAAAGATGAAATGAAGTTGGGATGAAATGAAGAAGAGATGAAATGAAAGAAACAAAATCAACCCGAAGCAAAGCAAAGCAAACCAAAACAAAAGAAAGACAACGGCCCGCACGGCACACCGCAGATCAATAACAGCAAGCAACCCGATCAGCACGGTAATACCTGTTGTCGAATACAGGCGTGCATGTGGTGTCATTAAAGGACAAGGCTGCACCAGAGACACAATGGAATATGAGAAACTTGGTCTTGTATCGGCAGACCAGGGGACGGCAAGGTAAGGAATAACTACGGCAGAGATACGCAGAAATGACGTAGTGCTCTCAGACCTTCTTAGATTATGACAGCAATGGGAGTCTCCAGCAGCTGTGCAAGTACTTTTTGTTCTCTGTTGGGTTGTGTTTCTCATGTGTTTCTCATAGTGATAGTGATTTTGATTTTCAAGCTTTTGAGGTATTATGTCTCTTCCCATGCTTCTGGAATGCCTGCATATGCCCCTCCAGCGTGACCGTTGCATTTTTTATGCATGAAGGGATAGAGCAATGTCTAAACAATCGAAGCAGATAATCAAAACAAAGAAACAGGGTAGTACAGCAGGGTGCTAAACATGGCAAAAGAAAGAAGAAATAAAGAGAACATCAAAGTCGAAGAAAGGGGCAAGGGAGACAAGCAGAAAGATCACGACAGCTGACACTTTTTCGCATTCACCGCAAGTTACAAGTTATGACGCGCATTTTTTCAACTCGAATTCCTGCTACTGCCGTCTTTGGAGATTTGAATCATAATTCATAGCAGCATCTGATGTCTTCTGGGAGTGGTCCAGTAGTCAATTTGCTTGCAAAACATGGGGCAAGACTTGTTGATTATTCTCCTTTTTTGTCTCTTTTTGTTTGCCATTCGCATTCTGGAATATATCTAAACGTTCCCAACAGTGGCCCCGGCGTAAAGATGCGTGCAAGGGGCGCATGCCACGCATCTCGATGATGTTGTAGTCATATATAAGTAATATATATTTATATGTTATTATATAGTTTATATATATTACATTATATAGTTTATATAAATTATGTATATTTTATATATTATATATATTATATAAAACTAACAGTAGCACTTGGAACGTACCGACAGACAGGTCACGCACGCCGAGAGACGGGAGCTTATTAATAAGCCCAGCAGAAATACAAACAAGATACACAAAACACAAACACATCAGAAACAAAACATTGTACAAGGTGTGGGTGGAGGAGAAAAACTAGCTAAACTAGCCAAGCTAAAAAGTAGAGGAAAGCTAAAACCAAATATAAATAGTACTGCACTACCCAAAGGAGACTATTCTATATGAGTACTCGTAGAAATATACAGAGAATACAATAGGCCCTAATCAGTTAGCCGGCTGGCAACTGTTAGTTTTTAGCTTAGCACATCATAGCCGTTCAGAAAGCAAAAGGCACAGAACAAAGGCAGGCCCGGCCAAAAATACCAACGTAGAGGTGACCTTTTGCTATAAGAAATTGCATACAATATGCATTTGAATCTCTCTGTCCAGGCCGACCCGGCATACTGGTCTTTAGTGTTTTCATATCTCCGCCGCGTTCAACGGTTGCTTGAAGATTTTTCAAAATTCCAGTCTGTTCCAGAGCATCAAAGCTTCTATTCCGTAGACCTGATTATCAGTTAGGGGTCCTTTGGACTAGTTTACCGCATCTGTGAGACACTGACAGGTACTTGGCATTCAAGTGCATTTCTTAGAATTTTTGGCGCCGGAAACTAAGAAGGATTGGCAAGGGGTAGCCGGCATTCAGGCTCTCAAGGAAGAAACTCGTTTTAAGTGTACATCCCACGCCGCGATCTTGGTTCCGAGGTCGATGGGCACTGAACGAAGCATTCGTATATTGCTGTGCATGGCATTCGTTAAACATGAGGTGGCCCGCCTCAGTCCACAAAATGTACTCTGCAGGGGGGGTAATGAAGTCAATTGTATATAATACTCCGTACGGAGTATAATCCATTGAACTCTCACTCTATCGTCTCACTCCTAGGGCTGGTGTCTCCATCTTGGGCGCCAACGAGTTACCAAAAGAGGTAAGTAAAACAGATAGAATGCTGTAGGCTACAGTGTGCAAAATATACAAATATGGAATGGAAGAAAGAAAAATCAAAAGAAAAAAATAGCCACTTGTACCACAAAAAGAGGAGCTTGGAAAAGAAAGCGAGCACAGAGACAAGAGAAGCTCACGAAAAAGAAGACCACCAAAGACGCACTAGTTCCACTAAGACCCCCGTACCACTTGATCCCCATTTTTATAGTAATTACGTCATGATACTTTGTCGTAGAGGTAGCATGTATCTATCTGCCAAAAGGCACCGTTTCGTCTGTCTTGTTTGTGTCGCTGCATGTCCATTGAGGGAAGTGTCTCTGCTGCCTTGGAATAGCAATATGTCCTACAACTATTGCAACTATTTTGATTTTATTCTTGGTATTGCATGGTATTGGTAGACACTCTGCCACCTGTTTATGTTTATTTTAATTCGAAATTATTCCGAAAGTACCTGCAGCTATATTCCATACATATAGAGGATAAGACGCGATTTTATTTTATTTCCAATGGATCTCGTCAATGCTTGCCTCCTTTGCTCGGTTGATTTGGTCTGATCTACCTTGAGCTGATTTGTGGTTTGAATTTTTAGAAATGAGGTTATTTATTATTATTTTTTTTTTTTTGATTTTCAAAGAAAAATTGAGTTTACCTGAGCCTAACTGGTGGCTTTGATTTGATTGCCACCTTAACGACTCCCCGTCCTCGACGACTGCCTACTTACTGATGATTGCTTGCCTTCAGGCCCGAGCCAGTGGAACAGCAGCAAATAGGGGCTCTAATACTACAGCCAAGGCTACCCGTTCTAATTTTATTCTCTGGGACCCTTTCCACATCTCTACTGAGAAGCAGCCCCTTGCTCACTGGATACACTCATTGGATACAAATGCCCAACGTATCCCTTGCATATTACTCTGTAGCCAATATTCCTCTATCCGCAGTGTTCCCGAGCTCATGGGTCGGCTATGTATCTCTACGAAAGCAGGCGAGAGAAAAGCCCAAAGAATGAGGAAAGAAGAAAAAGAAACGGGAATGTCACAACTAGCAATGCTACCCTATATTTTCAGGTTTTGTTCGACTCCAAGTCTGTCTGTCTCTCTTCCTCACTCAGTCAGCACTCGGACACTGCCACCCTGTATTGTTTTTTCTCTCTTCTATTTCCTTGCCCTCAAGAACACCCCCCGCTATCGACTCTCTCCCATCGCTGCTCTTCTCAAAGACTGCATCCTCCAGTTCACCGCTCGCCCATCGTTCCGAAATGCCACGATCCCTCAAGTGACAACGCACTACTGCAGAAGTACAACTGCACTCTACACACCACAAACAAGTACATAAATGCACATGCTGCACTGGACCATCTCCTCCGTACCCCTGTCATGTCGGTCTCATGCATATGCTCGTACATAAACATTCTTTCATAAATAGAGATCTTACTCTACCCACAAGCCTATCGGGTGCTTCCTTTCTAAAAACGCCACTATCAATACATCAATACATGAATGCAATCTATTCAGGACCAATATTGAGATAACAAACCGCGTGCTGAGGTGGCAATTCTGTCGCTTTCCCATGTTGATTCCGCATCTTGCCGGATTGGGTAAGAGGAAAGCTGCTTGCCGCTGATATATGTGCTGAACTTCGTACGGGGCAGTCGTATCCAAAGTGCAGATAAAATGCGGATGGGAATGCAAAAATAAAGATAACATGCTGAGTCACTTGGAGGATATTGAGTCCCCGATATGCCATGATCTTTGGCATTTGATTTGGGCTTTGCCAATATAAACAAAAACAAAAACAAAGCACACACACTTCATAGCAAGACATCATTACTTTACAGTTTGGAACTATAATATGAAGAAGTTGGCAAAACAATCTAGAAATATAGGCAAACAACGAGACAGATCGTACCAAGCAAATCAAATCATCAAAATAAGAAAAAAGGACAAGGGACAAATTCATCTTCATCCAACAGCAATTAGCAAAGGTCCACATCAATCGGCGAGTAAATAACCGTCAAAAGACCAACAAAGCCACTTGACAAAACGAGCAATGCCAATATCGACAGCAGTATCGTCGATATGAACAGATCACACCTCCATCGCCATAGCGTCGAGGGTGCGCTTGGCAATATCGCGGCTCAGCTCTGTAATGCTTGGGCCTTCCACTGTCTGCACCGTCACACCCGTCTCGCGTCCAATCCAGCCCAGGACAAATATCGCATCCAGCGAGTCAATGCCGTAGCTGCCCAGCGACTCATGCGCATCAAAATCACTGGGAACCATGCCCTTGCGCCGTGCCACTGTTGCAATCAATGCAGTGCTTACAGCTGATGCCGCTTCGTCCAACGATGTCGCGCTCTGGACTAGAGCCCGTAAGTCGCGGTCGCTTGGCTGGCAGGCTCCCGTGTTCAGGCCGTGCGGCGGCGCGTCCACCTGGTTGAGATACCGGAATAGGGCTGTGCGTGTCCAGAACGGGTCTGACGGTTGGTTCTGGATCGTGAGTCCGCCCGTGCCTACAGTGGTAACAATCTGAGGTGGCAGCTTGAGCTTCTGCTCTGTCTCTGGCCGCGCCATGGCTCGGTCTAGCAGGAACAGCACATCTGTGATCCGGATGCCGATAAAGCCACTCGCCTTCATAGCATCCAGCAGACTCTCGTTCTCGGCCACCATGCCCGCACCCAGCACCAGTCCCAGGTCAAGCGACACGCTGTGCATGCCGTGAAGACTTCTGTGCTGTGCCAGTGCATCCTGGTAGCTGTTGCCTGCAGAGTAATTGGCCTGTCCGCGGTTGCCAATGACACCCGACGAGCTCGACAGAAAGATGAAAAAATCCATGTTCTTCGGCAGGAGCTTGTGCAGATTCTGGGATCCTCTGGTCTTGGGCTCAAATGCCCGCCGCCATCGGTCGTAGTCCATGCTCGGAAATGAAGCGTCGTCCACAACGGCAGCGCACTGGATCGTGCCGCGAATCGGCGGCATGAAACGCTCCACCTCACTGATCGTTTCTGCCAGATGCTTCTCGTTGCAAATGTCGGTCGCGAACGCCGCCACCTGAACTCCCTTTTCCCGCAGCTTTGCCACCAGGGCCTGTGCTTCGGGCGTGCAAGCGCCAGACCGCGAAAAGAACGCAATGTGCCGGGCACCTTTCTGCACCAAGTGCTCGGCAATGCTGCGGCCCAATCCGCCAAGTCCGCCCACTAACACATATGTCCATGCCCACGAGAGTTCAGTCGGCTGTGTCAGCTGCACAGACGTGTTGACCATGTTCTGGCCTACATCTGCTGCCGTGTACAGTACATGCGCTCCGGAGTACAGATTAGATGTTGCGTGCTGCACCGCTGTCTGCACGTCGCACATGTTGTACTCGAGGAACTGGCTCACAGTTTGCAGCTTGGAAGGCATCTGCGTTAGTTTGTCCATGTCGGACGAAAGTCGAAGGGCCTCGTCCGACCGCCGGGCGTCTAGGAGGTCAAGGTCGACTGTCTCAAGGCTCGCGTTCTTGCTCGGAAGACAGAAGTGGCTCTGACTGGGCTTCTTGGTGTCTCTTTGAGCAACACGGATGACCCGGCCACACTCGGCGACACACGAGAAGGCTTCTTCTAGGTGCCGCGACGTCGGGTCAAACACTACATCGGCGCCTTTGCCGTCTGTCAGCGACATCACCTGGTCTTGAAGCTTGCGGTCAGTACCCTGCGCATCCGGGCCATCCAGGGCATCCATAATGCTTTTGACGGGGACTTTGAAGTGCTCCTTTAACACTGCACGTTCGGCTGCCGATGAGCATGCCACCAGTACGTGACCTCCAAGCGTCCGGACCATCCACATGGCTGCCTGACCATACGCTGTCATTGGAGCAAAGACTAGCACATGTTCTCCATCTTTGATCTTTCGGCTGGTGTGCATGGCGTATACCACAGTAGCAAGGGCTGTCGGACACACAGCATTCCACTTGTCCGAGCCCTGAATGCGCTGCACGAGCTTGACATCAACAATGACATGAGTCCGCGGGGTATCACGCATACGTGCAGAGACGTAGTCGCCTGGTTTGAACTGGCTGCACGCGGAGCCCGCCTCCAGCACAAATCCAAACACATCCGTACCAATAGTTGCCACAGGAATGCCACTACTAGCCGCCAAAATATCTTCGGGAAGTAAGTTTGTTCCGGACACAGCAATGCGCATCTCAGTCGGACATAGTGGACGGCGTAAGGACACAGTGTCTTCCATAAAAGATGGCCCATCCTGAGATCCGAGACTCGAGGCATCCAGCTCCAATGCTCGCCCGTGGCTGAGCAGAGGTACTTTGTTGTTGATGCGAGAGCTGGATGTCCCATTCTCAATGGCATGGTTTAGTAGAGTCATAGGCATAAGGCGCGGGACAAGCAAGTGGCCGTCTGCATATGCAAACTCGACATCATCGCTAAGCTCCGATGGAGACTTGGAGTCCAAAAGGCGCTTGAATAGGTGATTGATGGCCCTGACAAGGCCACCCGAGGAAGATGGGGAAGACAAGCTGGGCGCTTTGGTACTGGTCAGGGCCAGGTTGTCGACGATATCCAGCGTGAGGATGCGCTTCTTGTTTGATTCGGAACGAAGAGTCCGTGCTAGCCCGGTAAAAGGTGCTCTTTCCGGACACATGACACCGACTTGTGCGCCCTGCATGAGCCACAGAACACCACGCGATCGGTTAAGGAGCCGGTGCAGTCCATTATATATAGCCTGGTCCATGGAGAATACCAGAGCAAAGTCAATTTCGACAAAAGACACTACCAGAGTGTTTCGGTCTTGTTCTTCTAGCGTAGCTAGTGAACAGGCGCTGACGTCGCGAACTGTAACCGACAGCTGATCCTCGATTCTAGGGCGCAGGGCTTTCTTGAGTGCATTCACTGCATCCGAAGGGGAGTTGGGCACAAGAAAGATGACATTGTGCAGGCTGGGAGAGTGTCCATCGATGGCATTGACAGCATTGACATCGTTGCTATAGGGCTTGATTTTCTGAGCGGAAATAAACACACAGCTCTTTGCTGGCATACCGTCGACTTTGAAGCCGGCAGCGTGGAGCGAGCACCGGATTGCCTCATACTGGGTACATCCAATCGCTTCGCCCAACTTTGACAGAAGAATTAGCCAGCCATTGTCGGCGACCTTGTCGAAGATCGTGGACAGGCTCTCCATAGTAACACTGTCGACAATCGAGCACAGCACAAGATCATGCTTCGCGTCTTCAGCCACGACTGCTGAGTACTGCATGCGCTGGAAGCCGGGGTGCGTACCCTTGAGCAGGCGCATGTGCTGCCAAACTTTCTTCGCAGATACTCCCGAAAGCGTGCACTGCGAGAAACGTGGCGTGCAATAGCCTGCCGTCAAATTGTCAAAAACAATGTTGGTTGCTTTAAGCGTCTCGGCCACAATTTCCAGCTGGTGCAGCTCGACCTCTTTGGCTTTGGTGCCATCGAAGCTGGGGATGACGGCGTCAGAGATATGGAAGAGAATAGAGAGCGCAGGGTTCTTGTGCGCGGCAGCGTCCACCAAGCCTAGAATAGTCGTGGGCAAGGCTGCATCCAGTGCAGCAATGCTGCTGGTATCCTGCTTCCACACAATCTCGGAGCACAGATTGCGGTGAGCTGGCAGGAAACTATCACTGCCCGAGCCTGCACGGCCGGAAACCGACTTGAGCTGCAGCTTCTCGATGATAACGGCTGGCGCATGCAGCTCGTCATCAAACATGGTGATGTTGGCCGTGGCACCGCGGGCGGCGTTCTTTTCGGCTGTGGTATAACCCCGGAAGCGGGCCCCCGCACCCTTTGGAAGGTTGGCAGAGACAAATACGCGGTCGGCAGCGCAGGGTAGCATGGCCTCTCCGTCATCACCCAAAGCAAGAACAGACTGAATCATGGCGTCGAGAGTTGCGGGGTGAATGATGTGATCAAATTCGAACTGGAAGGGCATCCGAGACCGGGTATCGGGGATCTCGACAACTGTGTGTGCAGAGGTGTCACCCTTCTCGATCTGAACCAGGTTGCGGAACTGTGGTCCGTACGTCAGGCCGACAATATCAAGCATCTCATAGAATTGGCGTGGGTTATACTTGGTGTGGCACCTAGCTTGACCCAGGCGGCAAGCTTCGCGGTGTGCTTGGGCTCCAAGCATTGCTTCCATACTTGCATTAGGGGTCTCGCCGCTTTTGCAGTAGACAGTCATGAAGCGGCCCTTGGCGTGCGTGGTCCATGGTCCGTCTGTTGGCTTGGACATGATACTGAAGTTGTAGACTGCGGTGTTGCTGCCATGGGTCCTGTCGCCCTCGTCGTCGTCGTCGTCAACAATGCGTGCACTGAGCATGTTCTCAAGACCTTGTGTGGTAGATGGGATGAGCATCGGCTTGATGATCTTGAATTTTGTGACTTCATAGCCTAGAACCTCGCGCTTGGGATCGGCCATTTGCTTGGCTGCCTCAATGGCCATGGCTAGCAGCCCGCCTGCGGGATAGAGTACCGACATTTGCACTACGTGGTCCTCTAACCAGGGGTTCTCCTGCACACGGAAGAAGCCGCGCCAGCGAGGATCCTGGGGAGTTGCATTCTCCAGTGGTGCACCAATAATGTCTTCGCGACCGTGCTTCCGGAAGCGATTTGTCTTGGACAGATGGGACTCGTGCCAGTACTTCTTAGAGTGATCCCAAGGGTAAGACGGGACATCGACCAAATGGCGAGGGCGCTTTCCGCAGGTGTTGTTGGCCCAGTCGAGGTTGATTTGGAGGCCCTTGGTCCAGAGATCACCCATCGCTTCTAGAAACGTCTCCGAGGCGTCCTTGTTACGGTGCAGGAGCGAAATGTAGCTGGTAGCATCTGCCCTATCGAGAGCGCTGTGGATTTGGTGCACAGTAGACTCCCAGACCCGGTGAGGGCTCACCTCGATGAACAGATCTGGGTTGCTGAGCTTCGTCATCGACTTGACAGCGCTGAAGAACTGCACAGGGCATGTCAGATTCTTTACCCAATACTCGGCGCCGAGCTCGCACGCCGATGCAGGCCGGCCGAAGACAGACGAGTAGAAAACTGCATTGGTTTTTGGGCTGCAAGGCTCCAGACCCTTTAGACAGTCCATGTACAGGTCCTCAATAATAACCATGTGGTGAGAGTGGTAGGCTGTATCTACATTGACCCGTGTTGCCCGGCATCCCCTTTTGCGGAAGTACTCTTGCATACTTGTAATTCCACAGGCATCGCCGGACAGTGTGACGGACAAGGGGCCATTGATACAAGCAATATCAACCAAGCTCACACCGGCATCTGCAATACCACGGCGCGCATCTTCTTCAGACAGGGCGACAGCAAGCATGCCTCCATGAAGACAGGGCGCCAAGGTCTCGATGCGGGAAACGCACTGACCGCGACAGTAGGCAATCTTCCAGGCATTCTCTCTAGAGATGGCGCCGACTGCATAGGCTGCTGCGATCTCGCCCGACGAGTGGCCGACAACTGAGCTCGGCTCCAGGCCGGCCGACAAGAGAAGATCAACAAGAGCAACTTGAATCGCTGTTGTGGCAGGTTGTGCGATGCTCGGATCATCAATCTTGGACTGCTCTTTGGAGCGGTGGAGTTCGTCCCACAAGCTGAATGGGCTGCCAAGGACAGACTTGAGGTACCAGCTGGCTGACGAGATGCTTACGTAGAAAGTATGGTAGCTGAGAAGCTCAAGCCCCATGGCGTACCATTGCGCTCCCTGGCCACAGAAGATGAGACCGACACGCGAGGGCACACGTTGAGGACCACGGACGGGCTGGACGATTGTCTTGGACTCGAGTTTCTGCAGGAGATCTGCCGTCGAAGAAGCTACGACATAGGTGCGCCAGTTCAGCCGACTTCTGCGGTTGAGCAGTGTGTAGGTATAGTTGGTCTCAAATGCGGGCTGCTGTGTTTGCTTCGCGACGTAGCCGGCTTGGGACTCGATGACTCGTGTGAGGGCAGCCTCGTCGTGTCCCGAAAAGACGAAGAGGTGGTTCAGAGGTCCACGGAAGTTGTAGAGATCATTCAGCTTAAGCCGATCACCAGGAAACAAAAAGGTGTTGTGGTTGGCACCTGTGATCTGGGCTTCCGATAGAAAGTGAGGTGCGTCGTCGAGAACGACATGTGCATTGGTGCCCCCAAACCCAAACGAGTTGACACTAGCACGGCGTAGGCCCGGCACAGGCCATGGAGTGAGCTCTTGTGCAATCTAGACAACGTTAGTATTGTTATGCTATGAATAAAAATGAAAATGACTGTGAGACAAATTCATACCTTGAGCCGCATGCCCTCAAAGTCGATGTTGGGGTTAGGCTTGTTGAAGTTGAGGTGCTTGGGAATAAAGCCGCGCTCGACCACGAGGATGCCTTTGATAATGCCAGCAACACCAGCACTGCCCTCAAGATGGCCAATGTTTGTCTTGACAGAACCTATCATGAGAGGATTATCAGGCGTGCGGTGCTGGCAGAAAAGCCCGGTAATAGCCTGTGTCTCTTTCATGTCGCCGACCTGGGTTCCTGTACCGTGGCACTCCATGTAGGCTGTGCGGGTAACATCGAGGCCGGAGCCGCGGTAGACTTCCGTCATGTTTTCGACCTGGCGCTCCTTGCTCGGCAGTGTGATGCCTTGCGTGTGGCCGTCCTGGTTGCTAGCTGTCGCGCGGATGATTGCACGAATTGTATCGTTGGCAGCCACTGCATCTTGAAGGCGCTTCAAGACAATGACACCTGTGCCTTCACCGCGGCCGTAGCCACTCGCACGCTCGTCAAAGGTGTAACAACGACCATCGGCACCGAGAATGTTCAGATTTGCCATGGGAACGAGTGTGTTGGGAGAGAAGATGAGGCCCACGCCGGTAGCAATTCCCTAGAGATTGTCAATTTCAGTGTCCATGTAAGAAATACTGCAAAACATCTGAAAGTGAAAGTTGAATTCTTACCACATTGGACTCGCCACTAAGAAGACTTTTGCACGCCTGATGAACAGCAATCATGCTCGCCGAGCATCCTGTGTCAATGGTCTGACTTGTGCCCGCGAAATCAAACGCATGGGAGATTCTGTTGGCCAGGATGGCAATGCCGTTGCCAGTAGCAGAGTATGGGGGCGTTGTGTCAGGATCCCGCATGCATGGCTGCTCGTAATCTATTTTGACAGGTTAGTTTGAGTCAGGCTTACAGTGCATGGCAGGATATAGATTGCGTGCAGAACTCACCTCGTACAAACGAGCCGCAGAACACACTCGTGTCAGTGTTGGACAACGACGAAGATGGGATGCCGGCTGTAGATGTCAACATTGTGCAGTTGTAGCTTTGGCTTTGAACTCTAATAGTCAAACATACCACTTTCAAGTGCTTCGTATACAACTTCTAGAAGCATACGTTGCTGGGGGTCCATGGATACAGCTTCTGCCGTGGAGATGGAGAAGAACTGCACCCAAATATTAGCTACTCGACATTGCTGGCTATACAGTGGAAGATGTAGAACTTACGGGGGCATCGAATGCCGCAATGTCGCTCTTGATAAAATGGGCACCCTTGATGTGGAACTGTAAACTAGATTAGCACTGATCGGAATGCAAATGAGAATGCAAGAGGAAAGAAACGTACACTTCCGGGGCGGTTGGGATCGGGATGGTACCATCCCTTTGCGTTGAAGCGGTCTTTGGGGATTTCAGACCATGCATCTCTGCCATCTCGGATCATTTCCCAGAATGCTTCCACGTTGGTAGCATCTCCTGGGAAGCGGCAAGCCATGCCGACGACTGCAATGGCATGGTCAATGCAGCCGTCTGCAGGTTCACCTTCTGTACCCATTGTGTTGTTGACGTTGACGTTGTGACTTGTTATATGATCAAGAAACCTGACCAAGAAGCCTGATATATGAGATGAGATGAATCTTCTATCCTATATGAAGGTGACAATGCCCAAACGCGTAGCTGCTTAGAAGTAAAAACGGTGTGTATATGAAGCCAATAGTAGCAACAGAAGAGATTGCCTGAAGTGAGAAATGTGGTGGCGACGGTGGCTTGGATGTGGTGGGAGGAATAAACTGGAATATGTACTTGAAAGATGCAGAGGCAACAAAAGAAACAAGGATCCAAAGCCCGTGTGTTGTGGTGCAATAGCACTATATACTTGTTGAGGCCAAGGTAGTGTCGTCTCGTTGAGAAAAAGTGAGCAGAAAGGAGCGAGTCAAGTATGGATGCATAGAGATATATGAAGAAGGGGTATCATAAATAGAAAGGAGAAGGGGACGCTGCACGTCTGAGGCAAAGAGGCAAAGCAAATAAGACGTGGATAGTCTAAGGCAAGATGAAGGATATGTAAGCCAGAGATGATGGGGGGTTGATGAAGAGGTGATGGCGAGGTGATGCACGGCCGAGGGGATGTTTAAGGAGAAGTGAATACAGCCCGCGTCTGCCGGGCGAAGATAACATAAAAATAGAAAAGGCAGAGGGGCTAAAATAAGAGAGGATGTGTGGGCAGAGGTCTGCAGATATTCACTTATAAGCGTGTTTGAGGGGTGAGAGTTGTTGACTGTCTGTGCTTGCTGACTCTGTATGGACTATTGCGTTGTTGACTTTTGAGCCCCCCCTCTTTTTAAAGTACCATGAGATGAATAAAAAATAGTATGGCTTGAAACGCTCTAAATTTATCTCAGCGTATTCTTCAAGTTCTTTTCCCGAGTTTGATGGATGCTTTCCCTATACGATGCCGTCTGGGTCAACCAACAACGAACGATGTGGCGGAGAGCGAGCTGGGCAAAGATGCGGTCTCTTGAATGTCGGTAGACTGAGTGTCTGCTCTCTTTGTCTCCTGATTGTTTGCTACTGGGAAGACACTCTTGCTTCCCGCCCCCAGCGTGATTGGTGTTCATACGACGGTGCCTCTTTTTATTTCATGAAAACAGCCCTCGAGAAAAAATCTTAAGTACAGATTAGAAAATAATAAGGATGATGGGGAGGGCAGGCGAGTCAAAGCCGTACTGTATACTGTCTCCTGTCTCCCCTCTCCTGTCACCGGGCTCTCTGTCTCTCTATGTCCTATTTTTTTGTCTCTCGGGGGGTCCAGGAGCATTCTTCTTTCACCTTCTTCTTGTTCTCTACTCACCGCCCTTTTTCATGGTGCCCTTTCATTTTCTCCCGTTTCCTGACGTCTGCTTTCCTGCCGGTTCCTTTGCTGGTTTTTGTCTGGGGCATCGGCAGACAACGACGTCACAGAGTCAGTGGGTAAACTGTCTCCTGCTTCCTCTTCTTTCTTCTGTCTCTTGTTTTTAAGTATCTTGTATTTTGACCTGGTTCCGCACGTGTCGTCTTCCGCTCACCACAGTCATCACAGGCAGTGCTTTACTGATAGTGGGCATAGAAAGGAGAAGGGCCAACGATAGTTGAGAAACAGGAATTGAAGGAGTCTTGTGGATCTGACAAAAGTCTTGATCCTTGTTTGTTGTCATACTCTTTTTTCCTTTCTTCCTCGAGACTGGTGGGTGACTGGAATCATGACTGACGGCTTATGACTGACGACGACTGTCGACTTGTAAAGGGGGGGGAGGCCAAGATGGACACACACATATCGTCTTGCCGAATCGGACACACGCCGGTTGCACAGATGCATTCACCGATGCCGTAATTCTCAAAGAGGATGCAGAGTGACCTAAAACGTTCTCTTTGGAAGCCAGACGGTCTCATATAGCCTCTTTGGCAATTTTAGAATCAGTATTAGAGTCATGCATGAGTGAAAAGGGTAAGAGACACGCCACCCTTTGTGGTTTTGACTCTTTGAATTTTTGAATATGTGTTACAGAATAAACAAAAACAGGTGGGCAGAATTTTCCGAGGCAGACGGGAGACTAAGTCATTATAGAAGACAAGACGGCTGTACCAAATTCCGCACTTTTGTAGTGTGCTCGTGTGTAGGCTGGCAAAAATGTGAAAAGGTGGAAAGGAACGTGGTTGTCAAAGACAGACTCAAGTCAGTCAGGCGGATATTCACTAGCATACCACTTACAAACGTACTCTATATTTATGTGCAGACATATCAGAAGAGACATCAACTAACGTTCCCAGAGCTGGCTGAGCTCATTTGGACCTGTTGTGTGTCTTGGCACATCCTTCTTTACAATAGAATAGTTGAAGTGCAAATGGGAAGGAATCTAGCCCCATCTCTCAAACAAGATCATCGCCGTCCTCCTCATGCTGTCTAAGTTGTTGCACCCCTCTCGTGTGTTTTGTTTGGCCTATATGTTTTGTTTCACCCAGCATGAGAGCATTATAAATTAGATGTATTCAGTAAAGAAAACAAATAGTGCTGAAAAATCAAACAAGTACATAATTAATCAAAGTACAAACACAAAAAATAAAAACTAATAATTATATTGCGTGATCACTCCCCGGCGATGAAACGCCAACGGGTGAAGTAAGCAGACAGTGCTTGGTCCCGTCCCATGGCTCAGGCTCCTCCGTAGGATTCTAGTTGTTATTATCATTGTGGCTTACAGTCGGTAGGCGCGGAATGGATACGAGCAATACAACTTTGGTTTGCTACATGCAACAGCGGGAAGAAGTCTGAACCAGAGTTTGTGAATGACGGCTGTTTACAAAAATAGACAACCGGAAAAATTAGAAGTAGGGTGGGAGTGAGTAGCATGCAAGTGAAAAGCAAATAGAACGTGAATAGGAGATTGGTGGTGTGTGAGCTGGAAACAAGGAGAGATTGAGAAAATAGTGTAGCAACTACAAACCGAGCAGACCTACCATCAGATACCTATGCCAGGCACTTCCAGATGGCTCTGGAAGGAAAAGACTGCTAACTCAATCGTTGCATCTGTAGCCTGTGACTATCTGCTAGAGACTTTTGTGTCTGTACGCGTACGCACTTGCATGCGTGTGCAGTCGGTACGGATGACATAGTTAGACAGATGATACAGATGATACAGATGATACAGATGATACAGATTATAAAGATGATACAGATCATACAAGAGCCACAATAAGCACACGAAATATGCGTCAAGATAAAGACATCCCTAATAGAGCCTTGTGTATCAGTAAGACGAGTTTTCAGATACAGGTGCCAGTCCAGTAGTCGCCTCAAAAGAGTAGACTAGCCCCTTCTTTCGGCATAGACCATACGTTACTCTCAGTTATTTGCCGATAGATACGCGGTGAATATGCGGCTTCGCTCCGATGTAACTGCGATGGGGTCCGTCTACTGGCACCGGCGCTTATCGCATTTCTTTGGGGAAAGCTAGCAAAGTGCACGCGGCAGCACCGCCAGCGCCAGCGGCAACGTTGCGCCGCCGTTGAAGTGGCCGCCCAGCAGCCGCAGGCCGGCAGCAGGGCCGCCGGGTAGACAGGCCCGTAGGTCAGCAACTTGCTGTTAAGGCGCTTGCTCAGACTCTGTGCCGTCTATGTCGGGCTCAGCTTGCGGCCCATGCAGCATTTCTGGACTATGGCTCCTTTGGTTTGCCTCGCTTCGTATCTCACCTCTTACAAGTACTCCCCGATGCAGTGTTCAGACCCAGATTCAAGGCACCAGCGAGCAAGGCAAGCCATCACTGTCAGACTCCGTGTTATCAATATTAAAGATATCAGCGGTATAGCCAGCCGGCAATAAACTATCCGAGCTTCTACGTACATCTTCTACTAAAATAGTCTACCGCAATGTCGTTTTTTTTCAATATAAGAATTGAACCGTTTTTATAAAGTAATTTATTTATCAATGCTGCCTTACAATCTTCATATGCTACTACTCTTGTTTGTTTGGCTTCTCTTGCTTTAAAGTGTGGTTTGAGCATCGTATGCATGGTAATGGGTCTTGAGCCGCTTAACATATGCACGGACCAGAGGATAAGCTTATCCGCTCGAAGTTAGGATATGGCAATAAATTAAAGCAAGAGAATTAAGAGAAACTAGAGAAACCAGGTAAATTGGAGAAATCAAAGAAATGGGACGAAGAAGAGAAAGAAGAGAAAGAAGAAAGACACAGGCTGCAGAAATGTGACAACAGAAGACAGACGGGAACTCAAGATGGGCCTCGATCAGACTTCAGGTGCACTGCAACGCTGCATTGACTTTAGGTCTGACATCCGGTGTGAGATTATATGACGGGTGTTTTAATGGAATCGTGTAGGACATTGCCTCTTCATCATGTTCCCTTCTGTACACTTACATCTTCTGATCTTCTGTTTAGCTCATCATGCTACCGTCTCAGTGAAGATTTTAGTACTATGGAGGCACAGCTATCTTAAAATTCCATGACTTGGCGTTACTCAATTATTATGGCAGAGCTACAAGTGAAGTTATTAGCAAGGCAAGCTCCGCAGAAGTCATCTAGGGCGTGATATCATTGACGTTTCCGTACTTTCATGCCACCATAGCCAGCGCAATCGAATGCCGACAGGTTGGAGTGCGTATGGTGTAGGACGTACTAAAGAACGTTCTGGTGACTGCTTATATATTCAAAATATCGAGTATCAGCAAGTAAATGTAGAAATAATATGGCCTGAATAAAGACAAAGCTATAAATAAAAAAGTAATTATAGTTGTAAGAGGGACAAAATCCAATTCTAGACACTTGACGAGAACAAAAGATATCTATGATACACAGCTTGAAGTCATGATACAGAGCAACACTGGCGACTCGTACCTAGACATTGCCACAAACACAGACTTGAACACGGCGTATATTCGACGTAGTAGCAGTCTAGGGGTCGGAGATATTCGATTTGGGCCTAAGTCGGCATGCGCTTGCACAATTCGAAAGATGAAAGCAGCAGAAGCATGATATAAGAGCCAGCTATCTATAACTTCATTGATAATTGTGCTGTTGTTGGGATACGTCCGTAACGTGAGACTGACGGGACAGGAGGTCCATTGTTGCACCTTGAATTGAAGTGCAGGATCTGGCAGAAGAACGTCAAGAAGGAAAAACCGAATACTGGGTAACAAATTGATCAAGAAGTTTTGACAGACAGAAAACATATCGAGGCTTGATGAACGGAGCTGAGAAGTGGGCTTGGGAAGCGTGCAAGTAAAGTATAAAAAGTGCACAACAGTGTCGCAACAGGCAAAGGGCACAAACATAGAAGAGCCGTTGATTCAAACTAGAAGACAGACATTGACACAGGTCCATTCCTAGAAAAAAAGAACGATGCATTATGAAGAATACGTGGAAGATGAATGCATTACTAGAAAATATGCAGCTAGCAAGCTATATTGACTTACACCAGACTACAAGGCGGTAATGTTTTTGCAGACAGTGAGCTACCTTTCCAATGGGAAAGACATCATGTCTTTCCGGCGGTGGATGGTTGTCTCGACATTCCTTCTTTGTATGATGCAGATGTGGAAGGAGAGATTTGACAAAGGAGGGTATTGTCAGTCAACCTGCCGAAACTTGGCAGAGCATACAGAATGAGTGGATGGAATACGGGCGCGTTCGAGCACAGACAAAGACAGGTAAAAGGCCGGAATATATGTAAGGCAGGTATAAAGAGCCAGGCACTTCGGAAAGCATATATAATTTGGAGACCAAGAAGCAGCGAATAACGTAATCATGTAGACTGTAGGGTATGTGTTGTAGGAACGTGAAGCAACAAAGATACTTGCTTCATTAAGAATCAAAAGGCCGAAAATTTAAACTAGGAGCTCCCATGACAGCCAAAGTGACGGTGGTGATGAGGTGTCGTTAGACACGCGTGGCTGATGATTAATCAGGGCATCGTGGGGAAGGGCGACGGCGACTATTGTCGGGAGTCAATAATTTTATACATCATTAGCCTATAAAGGAAGGCCCGGTGGCTATTTTTGCTGTTATGCATTTTAACTAATAATATTGACTACGCAAACAAGTATTATAGTCAGCTAGGGAAGGTGCGCCATCTATTAGTAGACAGCCTCGCTAATCGACGCACCTGCCGGTTTTGACAGTCGAAGTAGTCAGCAAGAGCAGGGATAGTAATCAAGAGGGCAGATAAAAATAGAATTAACGGAGGGGATTAAACAAAGACCAATATCGATGCCTCGAGTAAAGCCTCGCTTGATTCTCACTTGTTCGCATTTCGTTTGGCAGCCCCAATTCACGCGTATTACAGCATATGCTACTCTGCATTGCACTTCTGCAGGAACAAGACCCGAATACGAGACATTATTTGCCTTTTCAAGTTGGTGGCTTATAGAAATGCTCATCCATCATGGTCTTCTATATCTCGTTCATATGACTCATCATCACGCCAGGTTACCCATCGATAATAGCTTTGGCGTTGTCGTCGGACGGTTTTGGGAATAACATGACTAGGACGACCTCGCGATTTTCTGCCTTCTCCCAGACGTATCATGGCACATCATTGGCACTCCAAGACGAGTTCCAGAAGGAACAGTATGCATGGGTACAGTATGTTATATAGCTGTTCGGTCCTCCGCACAGAGCCGTTGCATCCTGTGCTTGTGTGCAACTGTATGGCAACATGGACACAAGTTACAGGAAACACGAGATGACACGAAATAAGCAGGCGTTACAGCCTTGGATTGTGGTTTATTTTTCAGTGTATGAGTATATCCAAATGCTGCAAGTGCAAACGAGCCAACAATTTGGCAGAATTCCAGTGATGTCAAGAAACAGTATAAACATGGGGAATTATATGAGGATGGAGGAGTGCAAGGCTTACAAATAGTAGTCAAAACTGAAGTTGAGTTAACTCGATCTGTTCTACACAGTATCGGGCAACATCTTGTGGCCTAGTAAGATTCCAGATAAAACAATATTTGGGCCATAGTTTTATAATCAAGATCATGATCATGTCTTCTTTTGCACTAGCTCGTGATATCTATCTACACTACACGTCACTCACTCGATTCTCACTTCGCGGACCATATATCCTGATTAATAGACAACGCCATTATGTTTCTCACTCGAATAAAACAATCCCCATCAGCACTCGCGAAGCGAGTCTCTACACATCTTTAGTTCTCTGTTGTGTATCGTACACGTGTTCTTGTGCATGTGCAGTGAAGTATATCTGTAAGATCGTGCTTGGCTAGTAGTCGCTATTCATCTTTGCTCAAGATAACGCAGAGATCATTAAGTGAGTAGACGGGCTCGGAAATCGGGTACTGTTTGATGACGGGACTTTTGTGGTTTCCACGGCTTAGTTACCTGATCGAAAGTGTATGAGATCCCGCAAGATATATTTTCGAGAGCGAGATTAGACGACTCAACTCGTAGGGGCCGAGACAACACGAAACAGAGGGTAACTTCTGGGGCAGACCTGCTGCTTGGCTTCTGCTTGGCTGCTGTTTGAATAGACGGGTTCTAAGCAAGACATGACGGTAGAGTGGAAGCGGCACAGGCGAAAATGGCCAAAGGCAACCACTGCGGCCAAGATGGCCGAGACAGCAGATCGGTAAAAGGCAGCGGCAGCAGCTGAATGGAGGTCCCAGACTGCAATGAGTACATACGGCATCCGTCGGCGTTGCACGACGTTACCACGGTTGGAGTGGGTGTTGGGTTTCCTCGGATTTAATTGGTTTTTGTTCTCTCTTAATTTGCTTCGTAGTCACCGTCCTTGACAAGTGGCAAGTCTGTACAGCTTAAGTTTCCCATGATATGCATAGTATAAAGATGATGGAGCTCATGACATTCGAAACATTGCCGTTGCCAAAGCCATCTGGGTTGGACTTGAGGTACCTCATAGACGCAGTAAAAGCACTGACTTGCAGCTCTTGCAGTGACTAGTTGCTCTTTGCTCTACATTTACCGTACTGCCCGGTCAAATTGTTCTTGAACGAACGGGAGCAGCCCAGATTGGTGTCACCTGCGCTGGTTGAGATGTAACAGTTTTTTTTTCTTTTTCTTTGCTGGCTGTTCTCTCCCTTATCTTGAAATCTTCTATTGCGTCTTTTCCCATGAAACTTCCTCGTCCTTCTTTTGTTCACACAGCCAATAATGCCACAGTCCATATCAAGACCACCTTTCGTGACGTGTCTAAAACGATCTTTTCAAATGTTCTCACTCTCGAGACTTCTGCTGTCTGTTCAACGCGAGAGTTTGCTACGCTAATCATAAAATATCTTTTCTGATAAAATTGCAATTGCTCTCTTCATTCTATGGGCGCCCCTAGCCTGTTGCACGCGGCACGACACCCGTCAAATGCTGGGCGTCTTGTGTTTGTGACACTTAACATAATCCAGAGCGAGTTTTTTATCATTATCCTTTCATACATTTACGTGATGAAGAGGCGGTGACAAGGATGCGGTATCAAACTGATACATCTACTCATAAAAAAATAGGCCACGAAGGCGTATGGCAAGGTATGACCAGGACAGACCGGAGCAGAACAAGGGAAGAGCGAGGAGGGCAAATAAGTATGGGTATGGTCAGTACCAGGGCTAGGACTAGGGTCTATTGTTAGCCGAGAACCCACCGTTTTATGAGATCTCATCGTTGGAAGCCCATGGTCGTCTAGCTAGCTGTACTTGATGCCCATGCCCTATGATTCAACACACCGCTCCAAGCAAACGACGACGGCTATATATCTCTGTTGTTTGCCGCTATTACCCCCCCTCCCCCCATCTCTCGCACGCAGCAAGCATATAGGCGTACAAGGAGTTTGCCGTTATAACTATGATAGTCCCGTCTGGGAATGAGGTAGCCGAGTTTAACAGACCGGCCCCCTGGCCATCTCGCTCGCTTGCCTCGCCAGGTCCCTATGATTGTATTGCGTATTACCTCTCGGCAACCACTTGATACTCACCACATGGTTCCCTATGATTGTTTATCAACTATTTCAGCAGGTTTTTCCAAACCGATTTGCCTTTTGAGATGTTTTTCTTTTTGCTACAATTCCCATCAGCTCAGTATATGACACCACCTCATAGATGCTCACCGTCAGTATATTATTTGCCCCTGACACTCTACCGCTCACACCAGACAAAAACAAGGTGCCCTTAGACATGCAGATGGATGAGTAACTAGCCAGCAGCGCAAGACTTGGTCAACTAATATATTACAAAACCAACATAATGAAGAGTGATCTGAATCTTCTCGCTATCTGAAGCGGCCGTGATATACAAAGAATAATAGGCAGACCGGGAGAGACATGGCAACGAGGAGGATATTACAGTGTACAGCTTGTTTCGCATGCTGCTGTATACGACATGCTGATGGAGATAAAATCCTCATCCTCGTCTCGGTGCTTATTCTCCCTGCTTTTCCCCCTATGCCATCTATGTTGGCTCTCCTCCATCTACTATCTACCACTACCTGTCCTCTATTCTATCTTAATTCGTCTTCCACCCCCGTCTCGCCAGTTGAGCGGCTTAGTTTATACACGTAAAAGATGTTTTGCCCGGTATACCGTGTTGTGCATCATCGTCTAGAATGTTTCTCCTGCCACGAGGTATGATTTGTTCTGATTTTGATTTGTTCTGGCTTATATGACTCGTTACTTGCTGTCGGGTGTAAGATAATAAGTTCAGTCATTGTATTCACTAGATTAATCTATCTCATGATTGCAGCATTCAATCTGTTCCTATCATACTTGTCTCTGCTCGCCTCGCTCTCCTACTTCTCCTTCTCTCGCCTCTCATCCCTCGTCTGTCGTCTCGTGTTTGCCATGCCGTAGTCATCCTAGCCGCTGCTGTGTCTGAATATCTATCCATGACTACTCGGCCTTTCGTTATACTTATTGCTTCCACTCTTCCTGTCTACTCTTCTAATAAACTCCACGGTCATATATATGCATTCGTGATCCCCACTCGCCCATCATCTTTCCTGTACTCCCATAGCCACCAACGCTGCTCTACGTTCATTGCCGGCGTCCTGTTGTAAGCCACAACTCTCGCATTGTCTCGCTCGTCTCTGTTCTTGTTTTTGCGTTTTCTTGTCCTTCTATCCTCTTATTTCTCTGGGTTCTCCTACTTGCCATTCGAGGCAGTCTGAAAGCTCTCTGTCTAATTTACACGCGCGCCTCTTCTTCCATTTTGATGTACTCATTGTTCTCGTTCCCTTTCCTCCTTCATTAGCCCAAGCCAATATCACGACATTAGCACCAGCAATTAATAGCACCTGAAGTATCATCAATACATATACTCCATCAACTTTACAGCACTGCCACAGGCAACAACATACAGAGCGATAAATGTGCTCGCCTTGCTTGTTCCCGGGTCAGCCACTTGACATAAAGACCCAGTCCTTTACATCGACAGCAGACAGTGATTGAGTTTGTTCTCAGTCGACCCTATCTTCATCATGATCGACCTTTCACCACTCGGAGCACGGCCGCCGTTCTCTAGCCCAACTATGACTCCGAACTCAAGCTCAACTTCGGAGCCCCCTCTACCACCACCTCCTCCTCCTCCTCTAGCTCCAGCTCAGGCATACACACCACTTAACCTTCAGCGACAACAATCCCACCACCAACGACAGCAGCAGCAGCAGCAGCAGCCACAAAAATATCAATCACAACAACAGCGCCGCCCGTCTGGGGATATCACGGACCCATTCTATCGTCTTGATTTTGAATCCGAGCTCTATGGAGAACCGTTCCCCAGTACACTCCACAACCTAGTCGAGCTGCGAGGAGCAGAGGCCCGCGCAGCCCGAGCTCGAGCGGCGGCGAGAACGGCAGTCATGCCTCCACCCGTTAAAAGGTGGCGAAGAGACGTTCTCATGGCATGGTAGGTCAGGCTTTATTTTCATTTACTATCAATAATATGTCCGTCTAAGAAGCCTGTATTGTGGCTAATGGAATAGCATCCTCATGGGTTTCTTTTTCTCGCTATTAGACACCACTATAATTTCGACATCCCTCCTTAAAACGTCGGAAGACCTTAACGACTTCCGAGACTCTTCATGGGTCGTCATCTCCTATCTTCTAACCTACATGGGCTTCTCTATATTTTTTGCCAAGCTCAGCGACATCTATGGCCGGCGCAATATACTTATTGTGTCATGGATCATCTTTGTCATCAGCTCCGTGGCCTGCGGTTGCGCCTATGACATGACTCAATTGTACGTTTCCATTCATATATTGTATTCGTTCAAATCGCTTGTTAACTTGCTCAATAGAATTGTCTGCCGCTCGATCCAAGGTATTGGCGGTGCCGGTCTCTACAGCCTTACCACAATCTGCCTCCCTGAGATTGGGCCAGCTCATAAGCCCGATGTCATTGGCAAGATTATCGGCATTACGCTGTCCCTGTCATTCGTTCTTGGGCCCGTGCTCGGCGGTCTCATTCCGCAAATATCCAGCTGGCGTGTGATCTACTGGCTCAAGTAGGTATTGTTTTCCATTGGGGACTTATATAGTATGTATATACTGACCTATAGTGCCCCTTTTGCAATTATTGCCATCACCGGTATCGTGTTCCTCTACCCCGTGGAGCCTAACCGCTGTCACGGCAGCAACCGTACACTGCGCCGTGTCGACATTGTCGGCAGTCTCCTATTGTTGAGCAGCACTGTCCTCCTCGTCATTGCCATGCAGGAGGCTGGCTCGCTTGTCGTGGCTTGGGACAGCCTGCTTGTGCTCACCAGCCTCACATCGGCTGCTATTTGCTTTGCCCTCTTTATGGGATGGGAGACTCTACTTTCATCAGGCCGCTACTGGGAAATCGAGCCTATCTTTCCCCTGCGCCTACTCAAGAACCGAGTCTACCTCAGCTGTCTCTTGTATGTTCCCTCCCAAGTTTTACAGTATATCCATATAATAACTAATGAAAAGGGACAAATTCCTCGTAGGCTATGTCTACCTTTGTCTCGTTACTACGGTACCGCAGCGGTTCCAGATTGTCAACAGCGAGAGCGTCTTCAAGACAGGTCTCCATCTGCTTCCCATGCTTGGCGGTACCGCCTTTGGATGCATAATCACCGGGCCGCTCAACTCCAAGAAGAACAATACGTCTCTCGTTGTCATGGTGTCCTGCATCCTCATGCTCATCAGTGTCAGCCTGCTAGCCACAGTCAACTCCATTGATTACAAGTCTGCACCCCTTTACGGCTTCCTGGCCATGTTTGGTGTCGGCTTCGGTCTGTTCATGTCAGCTGGCACAATGCTCTCGACTGCCCAGGCCCAGCTCAGCGACCATGCCGCAGCCCAAGGTGCCATCTCGCAGTTGCGCATTCTGGGCGGTGTCATTGGTCTGACAACGTTCACCATTATCTTCAACAACAACGTTGGGTCTAGCGGTATGCTGGCATCGTTCACTCCCATGCAGATGGACGTGCTGCACCGGTCGCCGACAGCGCTTGTCGAGATCTGGCCGGAGCTGCAGAAGCTGGTGGCTGGCGCGTACAGTGCGGCGTTCCACGAGATGACGTCGATTCTTGCAGGTATCTCTGGGCTGGCCCTGATTGTGAGCATTGGCACTCTAGAGAGAAATCCGCCACCTATTCATCGCAACTTTGACAAGGAGAAGGAGTATCTGACCCGGCAGAGCTCTGAAGACATCGAGATGAACGATGCCGCAAGTGATCGATCTTTGGTTAACTACCGTGGTAGTATTAGCAACAATAACAACAACTTGGTCGACAGCAACAGCAACAGCAACAGCAACAGCAACAGCATCAGCAACAGAACAGCAGACCCTATTCCAACACTTTACCCGCCGCCGCGCACCCGGCCTCCCAACAGTGTCAGGCATCCCCGGTCACGTCCCCAACAATGGAACTAAGATCGGACTCTACCGCCCGAGGATTTTAGCTGCTTTCTATTTCCTCTTTTGTTTCTTTCATCTGTTTTTCTTGTGCCTCTGCTTTCTCTCACATCTACGCAGTAGCGTTTACATGGTTCGGCGGCGTTTGGGCTTGGTTATGATCAGTACTTTGCAATAGTTTAAATTTCAACCAGGGACAGGGCTTACAGCACCAGCCATTTTAAAGTTAAGTACTATGAAACTATAAATAATTAAAAAATGCATATGTTCTCATGCCGACTCACTGGTGTCGTACAGACTCGGTAGAAATTACTCTTTTGAACCAACGAGAGCACAATAGATGACTCTGAGCGGAAGATCCATGATCCCAGCCTTGGATATTGAGAAATCCTGCAAATGATATCTAATAAGACAGTTCGAAATACACGGCGACATTCTCCGACTTGTGTGCTTTTACTACCATCAGTCGGCCATGCTCACAGGCTGAACAAGATTGCAAGAGAAGAAGACATCCTGTTTTGAGTAGACTCGGAAGTCGGCGACTTGGTCAGAAGTCCGTTCTAATGTTCCAGAACCCTTGCACGAATCGGTGAGATCTCAAGGATGCAGCAGAAATGCAGTTGGGACCAAGCGAGGGTGGGCCACATGCGCGTCATGTTGAGATATGCAAGTCACAAGTCATTCACTGAGTGATGGCATAGTGTTCGAGTGCATCATTGACTCATCATGTGCTTTTATTCGAAGAAGAAAGGGTATTTTGATTTGTTTGGTATGTTGATGTGTTCAATGCTGAACGGTCTCTCTGCGCTCTACCTATCTATCTAATCCAGCTTGGCCAGTGCAGACTCGATCGTCTGGCCCGTCAGCCGCTCGTAAACCTCAGTGTACCGCTTCGATGTCTGCTCGCCAATCTCGGCTGTCATCGCAACACCCTCCTTGCCCTTGAGGCCCTCAGCCACAAGCCAGTTGCGCAGGTACTGCTTGTCCAGCGAGTCCTGCTCGCGGCCCGCCTCGTACTGGTCAGCGACCCAGAACCGCGACGAGTCGGGTGTCAGCACCTCGTCAGCCAGCACAATCTCGCCCGTCTCCTCGTCTAGGCCAAACTCGAACTTGGTATCGGCAATGATGACGCCGCGCTTCAGAGCGTGCTCGGCGGCGGCAGTGTATACAGCAAGAGCCAGCTCCTCGATGCGCTTGGCCTGCTCGGGGTTGCCAATCAGCTCGGCGGCCTTGGCACGGGTAATGTTCTCGTCGTGCTCGCCAAGCTCAGCCTTGGTAGAGGGGGTATAGACGGGCTTGGGCAGCTTCTGGCAGCGCACCATACCCGGGGGGAAACGCTCAGCATCGGCCTCGCCGTGGACGGTGCCCTTTGAGCTGTACTCGGCAAATGCAGAGCCAGCCAGGTAGCCACGCACGATAGCCTCGACGGGGAACATCTTGAGGCGGCGCACACGCATCAGGCGGCCCTTGAGCACAGCGCGCTCGGCGTCAGTAAGCTTTGTCGAGGGACCGGGATTGAGCGAGATAAGGTGGGTGGACAGCGGGCCGACAATACTTGGCAGGGCACCGGGCTGAGTCAGGACGCTGAACCAGTAGGCCGTCAGCTGAGTGAGGACGACGGCCTTGTTGGGGACACCGTTGGCGAGCACAACGTCGTAGGCCGAGATGCGGTCGGTAGCGACAAAGTACAGCGAAGACTTGTCGGCCTCGTCGACAAACATCTCGCGAACCTTGCCGGTAGCAACCTTGGTAAGGCCGGGCAGCTCGATAGAGGTAATGGCAGACATGGTGACGTAATGGCTAGATAGGATGACGAGGGGTAGAGATGTCGAGTTGAGGGCGAGCCCAGTCGAGGTGAAGCTATTCGGAAAAGAAAAGGCTATAGAAACTCAGTAGGTGAGTCAATGCAGCAAAGCTCCAGTCGTATGACGGCTAATCCCGTTTACGGAGTGTTATATTTCGATATATTACTACGCAAGGCTGTCAAAACCTCGCACGCTGCAGCCGGCTGTAGACGGCGTTTGATTTTTTCTTTCTTCCTCTTAGTGGTTTAAGTAGTTTTATTTAGGGTTTTAGCAATTAAATTCTGATTAAGTTTAAGTGCTAGGTGTGGCGGCAGCAGATCAGAGTCGCCAGAACCAGCATTCGGTGTTGTCTATTCTTTCTTTCATTAGAATCATTCTGCCATATCTAACTCATTCGACTTATAAAACAAATATTTGTGTGTATAGATGTAGATTTAGGTCTACATGACATAGACTGCATCAAGAAGCTCTTGATGATGATGTTATGTTCTTGAATTCCCCGCGATATCCCTCACTCGAAAAGTAGATACTCGCTGATTTACTATATCAGAGACGATCCCATAAACTTTGAAGGACCAAGGGTAAATAGTTTGCAAAAGAAATGACGAGCAAAAAAAAAGGGGGGGGGGAGAAAAAAAAGAAGAAAAATAAAAATTTCAGTGACAGGAGTGGGACTCGAACCCACGCACCTTTCGATACTGCAATACACCAACTTAATTGGAAAGAAGACGAATCCTCTTGAGTGCAGCGCCTTAACCGCTCGGCCATCCTGCCAGTAAGAACAAAGAGCGCTAAAGTGAGCTTATATACGAGAGTGTGCCGAGACCCACAAGTCACGTGTGACCTTAACGATTATGATAGTTACGATTATGTACTTTCTCTATTTAAAAAGAATAATTATAATATCAATCACAACCTCCGACATCAAGATATATGCCTTGCCTGTGTTTTCAGAATATTGATATTAAGATTTCATTTCTCCGCACATGCATCTTTTAGGAAGATAAAAACATGCGTTGCCACTGTTGGCCAAGCTGCCAAGTCTGGGCTCCACAAAGGACTCAATTTTCATAACATAAAAAAGAAAGGAAAGCAAAGAGTGGTCGTGAGCATTTCCGTCAAGGTGTCTCAGCGCTCCAGCAGGTTTCCATGATCCTATTCAACTGGCATGCTCTTTTGCTTTGTTGTTGTTTTCCTGTCTTCTTGAGTTGATGCCTGCCCAGAGCCGCAATGCCTTGCCTGCCGTCAGCATATCGGATCTGCCTAGCCAGAATCCGGTCTAGAAACAATCAGCAGACATAAAGTTACAGGAAGCCAATCAAGAGAGCTAAACCCCAATATAAAAAAGCAACAGGGCTGTGCAGCTCTGACATAATGTAACCCTGCCGATTTCTAGAGCTCTACCAAAGTACTTGCATCCGTTAGTTTCTTACTTTCTAGCTTTTATGCTTACATTCTAGCCACCATGTTTACAGTCACTCACTCATTTATTCCGGGATACAATCGGCCCAACACGACCGATACGCTCATCTCTGCCTTGCGACTCGGCACTGGCCTGAATGCACATCGAAGCTCGGCAGAGCCTACGCTATGCAGAGTAGTTCAAATAATAGAGATAACTGGGCTAAACATAAATTCCCAGAAAAACACTCTGTGTTATTGCCCTCTATATTGACCTTCTCTTGACGCCGTTGTCAAAAGAACCGCCAATTTGTATAAGTACATCGGACGGCTCGGACGGTCTTATGCCTACTATACAGCGCATCTTCCGTATTGAGTCTCTTCAGCTCAGCTACTCGGCCGGGATTGCTGAGCACTGGCGACCCCTGCATATGATTGCACGTTCATACTGCACATAGAGTTGCGCGTCAATCGCACCTTCCCCAGGTTCTGCATGTATCACCAAGTTTGTCAATAAGGCTGTTTCTTCCCTTATTGTAAAGCACCCCCCGTTCCTTCCTTTTGGAAAGAGACCATTCTCTTTAAGTAGCATTCAAAGTCCACTATTAGAGCCAAGAGCCAAGCCAAGACCCCATAGTCCCTGACCCAGTCCTTCCGCGAAAAGCTGTGTCCACTAGCCACTGTCGCCGTCAGCACGCCTCCCTGTATTGCCTCAGCTCAGCTCCTGCTCGATGCCGCGCGCCTTCCCCCTACTCAAAAATTGGCAGCAGCACAACTGCTCATAACATCACCAAGGCCCAGCTCTGAATTCTCGAAAGTAGCATTTGAAAGCAACCATCATAGACGCAAACACTCAAAGGCTGTTTCACGTCTATTTTTCCAACTTCACTCCCTTGCTATCCGTTTCACGCCCTTTGACGTCGTCCGAACTAGGCCCTCAATAGAGCTAAGCTGAGTTGCACCCGAACCGGACGCGACCTTCCTTCTCGTCGTTTCTCCTCTTCCCCAGGCCTTGTCTGCCTTGCTCCCTTGCCCCTTTGCTCCTCTTCTTTTTATATCTACCCCGTACTTGCCTGTCCTCTCTTCTCTGTTCTCCCGCAGTACCACTCAGTCTCTCTGCATCACCTCCACATCCACACACATCACCATGAGAACCACACACATTGCGCCGTCCGCGCTCTTCGTCGCCTCCGCGTCGGCCGTCCTCGAAATTGGCCTCAAGAAGGCTCATCCTTCCCAGGGCTTTGCCAGCCCCCTCTCAAAACGCGCCGATTCTCCCGGCACTTACCTTCAGACCCTAGTCAACAATGTAACCGGTGGTGGCTACTACGCAAGCATCTCTCTTGGAACGCCCCCACAACCACAGATGCTCATCGTCGACACTGGCAGCAGTGACACCTGGGTTGTCTCATCCGACGCTGACCTATGCACCAGCAAGCGTCTGCAGGCAAGCTACGGTGATAGCTGTGGCGAAACATGTAAGTTATCCATGTAACGGCCTGCAACGGCCTCTTCTTTGTGCACCTCAGACTAACAAACTAGACGACAAGTCCGCTAGCTCAACATACAAGCTTGTGTCTAGTAATGGCTTTGACATCTCCTACCTCGACGGCTCGACCTCGTCGGGTGACTACTTTACCGACAACTTTGACATTGGCGGCGCCACCATCAAGGCCCTCCAGATGGGTGATGCCACAGAGGTCGTTCGTGGCACTGGTATAATGGGTGTCAGCTACTCGGCCAGCGTGTCTACCACCGAGGTCTACCCCAACTTGGTTGATGAGTTTGTGTCCCAGGGCCTTATTGCCACAAAGGCCTACAGTCTCTACCTTAACGACTACGAGTCCGAAACCGGCACCATCCTGTTTGGTGGCATCGACACTGAAAAGTTCATTGGCAAACTCAATGTAATGCCCATTTTGGAGACCTACTCCTCCGGCAGCGCAAACTCTAGCCACTCCGTCCTCGCCATCGCCCTTGATGCTATCACAGCCACGGACACCTCGGAGCACAATGTCGACCTCGGCGGTTCTGCCGTTCCCGCCATCCTCGACTCCGGCACCACCCTCTCCTACCTTCCCGCAGACATTGCCACCTCGCTCTTTGACGCCGTCGGTGCGTACACCGACACCCAGGTGACCGGCTACACATTTATCAGCTGTGACACCACCGACTTGACTGTCAACTTCACTTTTGGCACCAGCGCCGTCATCAGCGTGCCTGCCGAGATGATTGTCCTCAATGTCTTTGCCAATGTCCAGGACCAGATCCCCCGGAACGTCCCCTTTGACAATGCCTGCCTCTTTGGCTTCCAGGACATTGGCAGCACGTCTTCCTCTTCTTCCAAGAGAATGAGCTCTGCCGGCATCAAGGCCGTCAGCTCCAGCTCCTACGCGCTGCTTGGCGACACCTTCTTGCGCTCTGCCTACGCCGTCTACGACATGACCAACAACGAGATTGCCCTCGCCCAGTCAAACCTTAACAGCACCGAGTCCAACATTGTCGAGCTCCAGGCCTCGCAGTCGGGCATTCCTACCACTCTCACCGGTGTTTCTGCCCAGCAGACTAACACCGCTACTACTACAAAGGCGACAGGCACCAGCACCGCCACATCCAGCAGCGGTGACGACACCGTCACTGTCACGGCGTCACCGACTTCTGCTGGAAACACCAGCGGTGCCGGCTTATCACTACACGGCCCCAGCTTTGGCGTGCTTGCCATTGCAGGTATATCTTGCCTCTTCTCGTTCTTCGGCGGTGCCCTTGTGGTGGCATAGCCTGTTCTATTTTAATATTCGCATTCCATTGCCGATCTTGTTAAATATTGCATATATCATTTCGTTTTATTTCATGCCTGATGGTACATCATGGCACATCATGGCACATCATAGCACATCATAGCACATCATAGCACACCATGGCACAAATCTACTACAGAAAAAATAAGATTTCTCTGTCGCTCAGTCACATAGTAGTGCTGGGTTATTCATGAGATATGGCATCCGTGTACATACTAGACCATTAGACCATTCTAATCACACTTCTTTTGACATTCTATATTTTTTGGTATTGTCGGTATTACTAATCTTCTTCCATCTTCTCTCCAGCCGTTTCTGTAAGAGCTGTATCTGCCGCTTCTTTAACTGTCAGCCCGGCTGCTGCCGCTTGCGCTTCAGCTTCGGCTCGATCTAGCTCCTTGTACCTCTGCCGAGCTGCCTCTTGTGCTTGCTCGACAAAATCAGCATACGAGCCGCCTGTACGCCCGCCGCCACCATCAGCCTCCGTCCGTCGCGCTGCCACTTCTGCAGCATCGCCCATATTGCCACCTTGCGCGCCTAGTCCAACTCCCACACGGTATGCAGACGGAGCAATCGCCTCTTTCAGGCCGCCACCCAGTGCGCCCAGTCCCTGGCCAGCCGTCCAGCCCATCTTTGACAGCAGAGCCGCGCCCTTGTTGGCCGGAACTGCCTCGTCTTTCTTACTCTCGCTGTCTTTGTCTTTCGTTTTAGGTCCTCCAGCTTGTTTATTTCCGAATGCCTGTCGCCGTTCACGGGCCCGGTCGCGGTACTGATTGGTGCCCTTTGTCTGCGACGGCCGCATCTTCAGTAGAGGCCGTGCCTTCTCAATTTCCTTCTCTCCCACATCGGCAGCCTCTCTCGCAGCCTCCATCACAGAGGCCACAGCAGCGGTCACAAGTTCTGGAACGCGAGTACGCGCACGGTGCAGCGCACTTTCACGCTCGTGCAAACGCAGAGTCGCAAGACTCCGGAAGCGTCGTCGACATAGGAGGCATGCGTGATATACGGCCGGTTCTTCACGACCACCATCGCCTACACCATTCGCATCCTTTGCGTCATTTCCGTCTGCCATGCCTTTTGATATCTGTGCACCAATAGCGGCATACGACGTGTAAGTCGGAGCAAGGTCACCGCGTCGCCGGGGAATTCTTTTGATGTGGACGGGTGGGCGCACAGCTTCCATCTTCACTTCTGTCTGTTCTTCCATCTTTGCGTCTGTCTCGGTGCCATCACCAGCCTGAATTTCCACTCTGGCGAACCGCTGGAAAGCGGCTTTCCGTGCTAGCCCGTCGCGAAGCCGCCGCCTGTGCTGTGCCGACAGCGACTCGTGGTCGCGCAGCTGCTGCCGCGACTCGAATTGAGCCAAGCACAAAAGACATGTCGGTGGTACTGCCTTGGTGCTCGTGTCGGTGCTTGCTTTGTCTGCCGCCTTGCCCAATCCCCTGCCGACGCCAAACGAAATGTACCGGTCGCGGCGGTGCGGTGCACGCAGCTGTTTAGCATAGGGCGGGAGGGCTTTATCGAGTTTTTGTGTTTGTGTTTGTTTTCGTTTTTGTGAGGTAGACTTTGGCTTCTTCAAATTTGAACCTAGGTCGATCGAGGTGCCACCCGTCTTTGTGCGCTTCCGCGGCCGTGTCGAATCGTTGCCGGTGTCTTCTCCTGCAGCCTCGCCGTCGCTGGCACTACCGCCCTCTCCCGGGCCTCTGTCTCTTGCTTGACCACCACCCAGCTCAGCCGTCATCTTGGCCCATTTCTGCACCTGGCTCTGCATGCGCGGTGCCATGGCGGCGGCGGCGGCGGCAGCGGCGCGCTTCTCTTTCTTGGCCTGCGCTATCGCGGCGGCGACAGCATCGGCGCTGCTTGTGCCGCTGCCCGGGGCGGCTGGGGTTGGTTGAGGGGGCATTTCTTGTGATTTTTAAATATTGTCGAGTAATAATTCTGTCATGTCGTCATGGTTGATAAAAGTATAGTATGCAGCTGTTGGCATTTCGGGACAGTGACGGACTGAAGCTGTCAAATGAGCCTGCCAAGAGTAATTATATAAGCCGTCTAGAAGAGCGCTGATGAGTCGCGTTGTAACTTTGGATTATGTAATCGGTCTAGATGACGCTAAATATAGCTCGCGAACAACCGCTACAGGGGGCTTGTCACCTATCAGCCTTCACCACTTTAATGCTTTAACAGGGGAAGAGGCTGATCATTTCATTTATCGTCAATCGTCACATCGCCGACGCTCTTGTAATCGACGCAGGCCGTCTATATCGGCTCCGATAAAGAAGAGCATCAAACTCAACTTTTTCGATTTATTCGATCGACTCGATCTCTCACGACACGATGGCGCAACAAGACCAAGGCAGACGCCTCAGCGCCGGTGCCGGCAGCCTCAACACGACGACCAACGACCCCGACCGGCGACCATCTCTCTTATCGCCCATGGACTATGATGCCGACGCTGTTTCTATTCGCAGTGACCAGGACAGTGATAGCGACGATGACCAACTTCAGGCAGCCGCCCGCAACAGTCGCGAGCTACGTGCTCACGACCGCATGGTCTTCCTCGAAGAAGACGAGACCGATCGACTCGTGACAGATGCACGCCGCGATCAGGACCGTGGCCGCCGGCGTGGATCAAATCTCGCCGCTGTTGCAAACCCGCTCAAGCTCCTGGGCATCCGGCGCTACAGCAATGGAAGCAGCCGTTCGCGAAGCCCCGATCCAGCTGGGTCCGAAGGACGTCCCCTCAACACAGCGGGATCGACCTTGGCAAACGCAACCACACTTCGGGCATCCTCTTCTTCTTCGGAAACGTATAGAGACGACAAAGAACACTCCGACAAGCGGCGCGCACGGAGACAGCGGCGGACAGAGAAGAAACAACGTCTACTGGCCCAAGCGCGCGACGGCGAGGACGGTGAGCTCATGTTTGAGATGGAGGAAGGCGGCATTAAAGAGGGCAGCTCAACGGGTGAGAGTAGCGACCGTGATGACCACGAAGATGGCGACGAGCTACTAGGCGAGGGTAGACACCGGTCTCAGTCTCGGAACCAGAACAAGGGCACTTGGTGGCGGAAGCGCAACGGGTTCACATGTGGCCGCTGGGCACTGCTTTATTCGCTGATTTCAGTAGCGTTTGTACTGCTGGTTTTGGGAGCGTGGAAAATGACACTTGTCAAAAAGGCACAGCAAAAGGCGGCAAGCAGTACCAGGACGCTCGTCAGCAACGGCACGGCACTGTTTGCACCGACGACGCTCATCATTAGTCTCGATGGCTTCCGCGCCGATTTTGTCAATCGTGGCCTGACACCTCGTCTCAACGCTTTCATTAAGGAAGGTGTGTCGCCGCTGTATATGCGGCCATCATTTCCCAGTGTCACGTTCCCCAACCACTACACACTTGCAACGGGACTGTACCCAGAGAGCCACGGCATCGTGGGCAACACGTTTTGGGACACGGACCTACAGGCCGAATTCTACTACACAGACCCGTCGCGCAGCCTGGATTCAAAGTGGTGGGGCGGTGAGCCGTTCTGGGTGACGGCTGAGCAGGCGGGTGCACGCACGGCGATCCATATGTGGCCCGGCAGCGAGGCACACATTCTAGGCAAGGAGCCTTCATACGTGGACAAGTACAACGGCGACGAGAAGCTGGCGAAGAAGGTGACACGCATTCTCGAGTTCTTGGATAAGCCGGGTCTCGAGACGGCGGCAGCCGACGATGTGAATGGTGACCGCGTGCCGGACCTGCGACCGCAGCTGATTGCGGCGTATGTTCCTAATGTGGACGCCGATGGCCATCGGTATGGTCCGAATAGCACAGAGATCCGGTCAACGATTGCAGCGGTTGACTCAATGCTCAATGACATATTCTTGGGCCTCGAAGCGCGCAACCTGACGCAAATTGTCAATGTCATTGTGGTGTCGGACCACGGCATGGCAACCACAGATGTGTCGCGACTGATGCAGCTGGATGACCTGGTGGATCTAGATCAGATCCAGCACGTGGACGGATGGCCACTAGTTGGTCTGCGGCCCAAGAACGAGAGCCAAGAGGAGGTGCAGGCCGTGTATGAGTCGATCCTTAAGAAGACGGCCGACAACCCGAATCTTGAGGTATACATGCGCGACGTGAACATGCCGGAGCGGTACCATTTCTCCAAGAACCCGCGGATTGCGCCTCTATGGCTGGTACCCAAGACGGGATGGAACATTGTGCAGCGGTCCGAGTTTGATATTGCCGAAGCGCAAGCGAACAACCTAGTGTACCACCCGCGTGGCCTGCACGGCTACGACCACGAGCATCCGCTGATGCGGGCTGTTTTCGTCGCGCGCGGACCGGCCTTTCCCCACGCTCCAAACAGCAAACTCGAGCCATTCCGTAAGTTTTTATACCAACTTTTGTTCTCGGCAACGAGGTAGATACTAACAAGGTAGAAAACATTGAGGTGTACAACATGGTGTGCGACTCGATCGGCGTTGTACCCAAGGCTAGTAACGGCACGCTACATTTGCCGCTGACACCAGTGGGACTGCACGATTCCGAGACGGTGATTGAGGAGCCAGCTGATCCCGTCCCGGCGTATACCATTGAGACGTCGACGTCAGTTTTGGCTACTACGACATCTGCTACTGTGAAGACGACTGTAGCGGCCACATCGGCCACATCGACAGCTACTGGCGGGGTCGATCCTGTCCAAGACGAGACCACCAGCTCGTCAACTTTGTCGCCTACTTCGGCTACATCGACCTCTACTACATCAAGCTCTGCTGCACCAAAACCAAGCGCACCTAGTAGCAGTGATGACATTGAAGATCCCGGCGAGGACCCCGACCAGACAGCACTAGATAAGGTGGCAGACGCAGCCAACCATTTCTGGGACTGGTTGACGGACAAGTTTGAGGAGGCATGGGAGAAGGTCAAGGGGGACAAGTCTGGCTGAGTATGAAGAATTTCTGTTGTTGTGTTTTTTTGCGGCTTTGTGTCTTTTGCGCCTTTTGTGGCCTCCTGTTGATTCCCCCAGCGTTTTTGTTACTGCTTCTTCCTCTTTTCTTGGTTTTGCCAACACTTTTAACCTTAATGATCTAGCACGGCGGTTTTCTTTCTACTTTTGGAGCGCGTTGAATATATTTGCTCAATCAATATCATTTTCTGCCCGATCGGCTTTTGCCTGATTGCATCTGCACTTGCTACACTTGTCTGCATACCTACACCTGCACGTCGTCTGTTGTGCATTCACTTGCATAACTGTACAAGAACCTGCACTAATCAACCGCATTCGGTAACGTCATCAAATTGAGGTCTAGTAATTGGTCTGCTTCAGTGTATTAGCAGCCTGTTTTTTTTCTTGCAACCACCATCCCAGAGCGAAGCTGACAGTAGGATCTATGGGCAGCCAATCCTGGCTGTGCACCGTAAGGATCTACATCTGACGGCACCGCGCCTACGATAACAAAATCAGACTAGACGAGAGCCTTGTCAGCACAGCCTCTTTTTTGGAATTTCGTCTTTTGGATTTTGGATTTTGTCCTTCCACTGTTGGCTTTGTCTATAATTTTTTATACCTCCAACTTTTCGGCTATCCAATGTTTTGGCTGCAGTCAACGGTCTCAGCCAGTTATCGACGCCATGACACCTCAAGAGGCCATCCGTTTTGTTGCCGCATTGCAACCATTATCCACTAAGCCACTCAACCACTCGACTCGAGGCAAAGACAAAAATCATCTTATGCACACCATTCGGTCCTGGCCGATGCGCAGCGTGCGAATGCATGCAGCAACGGCTGAAATAATGCAGTTATGATGCGATGCTGGTGGTATTGGGTAGACTCGGTGCCAAGAATCCGAAGAAAATATATGAAAGCCACAGGAAATTGAATTTGGAATTGAAAAAAGATAGGATGGCAGTGGCTCGGCTGAGTCTACACGGAGCCTCGCCTATTATTATAATTTGATTTCTAGCTGGTTCCAAACGAAAACTGTCCGTCATCTGATACGGTATACTAGTCACGATGCAGCCGTTTTTGCGACGCAAGCGGCTGCCTCTTTTTCTTTTCGAGTCTTTGTAGTTGATCGCCGAGTTATGAGTGTGTGTTGCGCGTCCCCCATTGCTGCAGCCTTGAGTCATTATCACGTAGACTTTATTTAGATGTACTCTTGTGGTGGTCGTCGTAGCAGGGGGTGGCTGATGCATAAATATGATGGTTCTCGTCTCGTCTTTCTCGATGTCTTCGTCGCTCGCTTCCCGTTTACAACTTCATCATCGTTGGCCTTTATTGACTTGGATATTTCTACCGTTTCTATTATCAACCACATCAATATCATCAATATCATCTCCTATTATATACTATCATCTACTATCACCAGCTTCATCGCCAACTACATATCATATCACATCTACACACAATGTGCATCCGCGACCGCTACTTGTTTGACTGCGGCCACGCCAGCATCGAGACAGCATGGGGCGACTGCACCAAGCTCGACCAGCACCATCACCGCTACACCACCTATACCAACTACATTGTCCTCTGCCCGACATGCCAACGCCGCCAAGATGGCCAGCAGCTTGTCTTTGCTGACGACAACGACAGCACCTTTACCAACCATAGTAGTCACAGCGGCGGCAGTGCCCAGAGCGGCAACAGCTACTACACTCCCAGTCACGGACACTACCACCGCCGCGACGACGACCTCAGGGTGCACGTCAATGTACGCCACCGTAACCGCCACGGGTCCTCGTCATCCCACGTACGGGTGCGGAGCGGTAGTTACTGGCGGTAGAGGTGAAGTCGAGACGGGAGTTTGAAACCATATGAAGACGGAATATGGGAATAGCGAGGTGTCTACACGGAGGCAATCCATATCTTCTGGTCCTCCGAGGCATTATTGGGATACTTTTTTGTTACTTTGCTGGTTATTATCTTCTTTACTGCTCTATGCACACACAGCTAGAGGGAGTTCGGCGTCGGTCTGCTACATTGGCATTGTTTTATTTTTGCACTCCTTGTGCGTGTCATATTCTGCTTCTACTGTACATAGTTCGAACGAGGTCATTCATTCAATCAAGCATACATTTATTCACATAATGTTCAAAGTAGTGGGGTTATAGGAAGATGCTTCCTTATATATATATTGAGATCATAGATCGAGAGTATAAAGTAGATGAGATGAAACAATAAGAGAAAACCAGTCAACGTCGATGACGGACAATATGTATATAAAACAAAAGAAAAACGCCGCTCTTAAAAGAGTCGAGATGCCATGATGGCTACCATCCATAGTATACAGTAAAGAAAAGACAACGAGGGTATCATGCCAAAGAAAATGTGTACGCAGTGTGAACAAATGAAACAAGGAAAGAAACAGGAAAAGACAGAAAGGAAAAGACAAAAAAGGAAAAGACAGTAGAGAGTGTGGTTTAGACGACGTGATCGTAGCCAAAGATGATGCCCCGGCGCTTCCAGTCACCACGCTTGAAGAAGTGCTCCGACTCGGAGTCGGCAGACTGCTGGATGCGCGGGGTGGGAATGGTGGGAATGGCCTCGGTCTTCTCGATGCTGTTGAGGTTGGCGGCCGACTGGTGGGCGCGCAGCTTGTGGTGCCGGGGAGGCGGTGGCGACAGGCCCTGGAAGACCTGGGTGTCCTCGTCAGACGAGACAAGGTGGATGTCGGCCGACTCATGCTTCTGGTATTCGTTGTCGTCGTCAAAGCCAAAGTCGAAGCTGGGGTCCTCGTGGTAGAAGGAGCGGCCGGTATCGTAGCGAGGCGCGCGAGGCATTGGGGGCGGGTGCAGGCGCAGAGAATCCCACTTGATGTTTGATGCAGACGAAGAAGAAGTAGTCGAGGCGGTAGAGGACCAAGATGAGGAAGCGCGCGATGCCTGGCTGGCCTGGCGAATGTGGAAGGCGTCATGGACGAGCTCTTCTTGGGAGCCCTGTGAGGAGCCGCCGTAGTGAGTACGAGGGCGGTCTGTAGTGGGCGGCAGAGGCAGAGAGATGGAAGGCGAAGTGGGAGTAGGAGGCATGGCGGGGATATCGTCGGTGGTGGAAGAGGCCTTGTTGCAATGGTGCAGACGGCGGAGGCTCTTTGCCCGGTGCAAGAGCTTCTGGCTTGTAGTGAGCATTGTGTGTGTGTGTGTGTGTGTGTGTGTGTGTGTGTGTGTATGTGTGATGTGAATAGTATAAGTGGTTGTTGATGTGTAGATGGTGAGTAAGTTGATGAGATGTCTTGATGTTGAAGAGCTTGGCTGAAGAAATCTTTTATATATATGAGAGTGTGATAGTTGTGTGATATGATGGGATGACTGACAGACTGAAAAGATGAGGGGACGAGGCTGCCTTTGTATAAATAAGAAGATGATGATGACGAAGTGATACTCTGAAAATATATATCAAATCGATATTATATATTATTTATTATTTTATCTTTGTATATTTTATCGAGCCGGTTTATTGAATTTATCGAGTTTATCGAATTTATGTAACTCCTGCTTCCTGTGTGGATCCAGTAAACACTAAGCCAGACACTAGAGTCCCACTAGCAGAGAGACACTAACAAGACAAAAAGACGGAAAGAGCGACAGACAAAAGTACCTCTGCACTGTAGATGGACGGTGAGGTACCCTGCCGATCTTTACTCCGTCCTTGTATCCTTGAGAGCACACCCTGTCTACCTGACTTTACGCCGTAATTAAATGCTAATAGCGAGCAGAGCAGTGCAATCGTATTCTCACCCAGTCAGCTCGCATCTTTTAAACCAGAGCGAGTTCCGCCATTCACGCTCATACTGAGTAATTTAGTGTACGCTCTGCCTCCTCTTTTTCCACTTTTCGCTTGTAAACTCTTGACTCCAGCTCGACTAACACGAGCATCGCCTATTCCGTGTTTTTGCTTTCGTTTTCTTTTCTTTTTTCTTCTTTTTTTTTTCTCTTTTTTTCTTCATAGTCTAAACTTGTTTTTCCCTTTACTCAAATACAGACCTGCAATCAATTGCTCGCTTTTGTAACCTTCCGTTCAGTGTAGCTGAACATGACGATGGTGGTGACAATTGATTGTCAAAAAAAAAAAAAATGTTTCCGGGAAATTGAACGAGAATACAATTTCAATTACAGAGCGTCTCAGTTCTCCGACTCGGTATTACTATTCATCAAGACAGTACTTTTGTTGGCGATTTACTGAGTCACTCTACTGACAATAAGTGAATCAACCAGGCACCGAAACAGAAAAAAAAACAATAAATTTAGACCTAAAGACACCTCTAGGTGAATCAATATCATACGAGGGGTGAGGAATGCATTCACGGGCAATACATTGGAAAGAGATATACGCACTCGCCGAAACCATATGGGGCTTCTGCTTGCAGGTGGTCTGTGAGTGTATGGAGTAATAGCTGTGACTGACTGGATGCATTTGCTTTGCTTATTGCCTGTATTTTCTCCTTTTCTTCGTCTCTGGCTGCATATCCAAAAACGGCAGCATGCATTCGTCGACAGAAAGCACGTTAGTGATATTGAACAGCATGGCGAAGTGACAGGTCGGCTGAAGTAGCGGTAGATCATACGCGATGGTGATTCCATGGCAGACGGAATCAAATAAAAATAGAAAAGAAAAAGAAAATAACAGAAATCTAACAAGTACGGCTACGACGCTGAACACAATACAGATATGATACAAATAATACGACATATACCAGGCGTGTTAATCAGTAATAGAACTTCAGCTTGTCAGATTCAATTTCGATAGAGCGAGAGGAAAAGCGGAGAGCCAGGAATCAGAAAAAAAAAGAAATAAGAAGAACAAGAGCCCAAAGAAGAGGAATCACTCGATCGACTACTCCGTACAAGTCGATGTACCTTGACTAGTCCTGTTTAGGCTTAGTCCCAACCAAGACGAGCTGCAAGGGAGGCCGCTTCTCTTTCTCTTCTTTTTTCTCTCCTTTTCTCCATCTCACTCCTCTGTCGTTTCTCGTCTTGTTGCGTCGCGTCTGTAGACTGCTGTGAACAGTTGTATAGCGGTGAAGAACGCCATGAGGATGCGAGACACAGGCCCAGGCTGGCCAGGGAGGATGTGCCTAAATGCAGAAATAGCGAAAGCGTGAGAGAGTTAACCAAGTTCGTGACGGTGTACATTGTGAGAGGAATGCACGCTAACCCAATCCAGTCAGGTGCTGTCCTAGTGTCTGGCTGTTTCTCCTGTCTGTTTCTGACTGTGTCTGTTGTAGCGGTCAGGCACAGGCACAGGCACCAATTATCCTCACTGTAAAACAGGCAACCCCAAACTCTAGCGCGTCATAGATGACGTTCCCAGGTCATTCACCACCCAGGCATGCCAAGAACAAGATTAAGTAAAGGATATTCTCAGGATTTCTCTCCCTTTGTTCACTTTCATTGTCCTGGTAGTCATGAGACTGGGCATCGTGATGTGAATCCAGACGAGTGTGAATGTGAATCGCGTGGATCGAGCGTGTGTCAATCGTCATGATCGCCTTGCAATCTCGTCTCGTTGATGTCATTGTATCTTTTTAGAATTATTACCATTGATATATTACTCTGTAGTATCGATCTGTAATGAGCCTCCCTCCCGTCACTACAGGAACTCAGCTCAGTGTTCATTGAGGGAGCAAGGTTACGGAGTCAATTAAGATGAAAGATGGAAAGCGAAAAATGAAAGCAGAAGGATATCCTTGAGAGGATCAATTTCAATTAAACGAGAGGGGAGAAATAGAAGAATAGAAAAGAAGAAAGAAAGGAAGAAAAAGAAAAGAAAGAAAAGGAAAAGAAAGACATCGCCGACTGAAAGTACGCTACATAGATCTACACCTTGTTTGCACGTAAATCAAAGTCGCTGCCGCTGCTGCCGCACACGTACTGCCAGCTGCACCTGTCACCATGGCCGATTGCAGGCCAGCACCCCAGTCAGGCCTGGACAATTTCAATTTGGTTGAAATACAAGTAGATTAAGACGCAACCACTTTATCGGCAGTCCTCGGGTGTCTTTTGTATTTGTGTGGGCATTTACCTCTTTTGTCGGTTTCTTTCTTTGGATTACTTTCTTTTCATCTCACTTGGATGGATCCAACAGGCCGTGCGCATGTATGTGTTGTCTTCCAACAGTACAAAGTAGCAGTCTGGTCTGACTGTGCATCAGTGACGTGTTCATGTATTGTGTGTTGTACCTTGTATCTTGTAGACTGAAATTCAAAGTTGAAAGTTGCACTTGTCTGACCTCGCTACGTCTCAGACACCGGAGATTTACTGTGCTCTTGGATATTTGAATTTGAATATATTAGACACTCATTATAGGCGTCGATATAGGATATCAAGTCAAAAAGGGAAAGATTGTAAGGCAGTGACCAAAGCGGAAGACGGCCGGCGATGGATATTTCTATTTGTACTTGACTTGGTTGTAGAGTTTCATGGATTTAGATTTGTACGAGGTATCTTAGCTGGCCATGCATCTTCAGATCATGCTGGCAGGGTGGGTCTTCCTTGTAAAAGACGGTCAAAAGCTGAATATGGTGTAGTATTGTGGGGTGTGGTAGGAATCACCTGTCTATAGATAGGCTTTGGAGTAGAAAGAGATCACCAAGAGCGCTCATCATTTTAGTACACGGACTATCAGCTATCAGCTATCAGCTATCAGACTATCAGACTATCAGACTATCTGAAGACCTTCTTTGTTCAATGCACTACAGAATAGATGATACAGATGATACAGATACAGATGATACAGAACAAACACAAAGCTGAGATACAAGTCGGATACTGGCGGATAGCGAGGAGATGTGGCTTTTCATGGTTATCTTGCATCTTGTCATACACTGGGTGCACGATCAACGCTATCGAGTTTGCCGTGTGGCACGTCGTACGAATACTTGGTGATAAGCACCCGATGATAAATGAAGCATCCGGATATCTTGAATTATGGTATCTCTCCTCTTTAAAAGTTAGATAAATTGAAATAAATTAATGAATAAAACTCAAATAGAACAAATATACCTAAGAAAAATATCGAGTAGAATAGAAATTGAAAACCTAATCAAAGAGAGTAAATTCAATCCAACAAAAACACCAAAACGTGCCACCTCTAGTTTGTCAATACTATCGACAAATAATTTTTAACTATATCAGTCAGCCGCCACAGAGGCGAAAGCTAGCTGTTGCTCACTTCTCTGTTGGCTACTAGTTACTGGCACTACCAGCAAAACGGTTCAGCATGTCATTGGTCTTTTGTACGAGTAGAAGCCTGTCTAGAGTAACGCTATCCAATGATATTACAAGGAACATCCGGATGGAAACAAAGATGGAAGACTGTACTTTTGCAATGATCTCGATCGGAGCGTACCTGATGCTGGTCTCCTGTTCCATGTTGCCGGTGTCTACGCATTCAACTAACTTGGTTTGTTGCCCCCTCTAGAGTAGAAGCTAGACGACCCCAATACATGGTAATGGTCTGGCCATGGCTGTTGGTTTATGTTGGCGTTGAGGTGAGTTTAGTCGAGGTTAGCAATAGTTTACAGTTGCCAACTTGTATCTACAAAGTCTAGAAAGTCTGGAGTTATTCGGATTTATCTGCTGAGTAATATCCAAAGTAAGCAGAATCCGGGGGATATCTTTGATCGAGGCTAATGTCGCAAGCTGATTTTCATGATTTGCAACTATTGGAATAATTCGTGCAAAATGAAGCAATTGAGATTGAGTGAAAATAAATGGAACAAAATCAAAATAAGAATGCGAATATAAAAAATAAATAAATAAAACAATACCCCAACATCATCGGAATTTAAAATCCATCGAAAAAGTACTGGCAGTTGAAATGGAATAGCCGAGTAGTTACATTATTCAATAAACGGTATTCTGCATGCACTTAAACTGCATTCCCAAGGGTATTGCTGGTCTGCTAGCAGTAAAGTACGACAACTCACCGCTAGTGTCTCAGATATGCAAGTAAGACTGCAACCTCGGCATGTATTGATGAGCATTGATTGATTATTGGGCAGAAAGTTGCAGAATAGAGAGTAGAGGCTCAACTGACTATCGCTTTGCTCTTGAGTAGTCAGCAATCAGTCCACCACTGCATCCACTAATGCAATGCAAGTGCTCATGCAGTTCAGGTTTTATACTGTAGTATTCTTTCCTTTTGTTGATATCTCTGTACACCGCTACCCTGTGCCCATCGGCTTGGCGTCTGCTGACCTCTTTTTCGGTCTCTCCCCCAGTTGACAGTCTCCCTGCCTGCCCACCTCTCTGTTTCCCCACTTCCACTTCTCAGACTTCCCCTCACCCACGTACCCCTGTCGCTCTATGCAGGAACCAGGTTCATATTGCCAGAGTTATGAACGCCTTATGACGGCGGTCAGAGAGCCTGCCCTGTGACAAATAACTACAGGCCTGTTCCCCTACAAGTCTGCATCCCAAGTGCCTGCAAGCGTCCGTAAATGCCTACAAGTGCGTCTCGACAATGGCACAGACTGTTCACCGCATATTGGGTTTTCAATAAGATTATTTCAATATCAAGTCTTCCTTTCAATTTGACGGTGAATTTGATATTAAATAAACTTGTAAATTTAAAAAAAATAATAGAACCTCTCCGATCGTTCGGGTCGGCTGCTTACATAACAACGAGCGCCAACGCCAACAGCGCTCCACATGCTCAACGTCTGTACTTTTGGGCTTTTCAACCTGACAATGAAATTGCCAATGGAATCACAGTCTTGCTAGAGGCGCCGGACTTATTGGAGACAGGCGAGAACAGTGTTCTTCTTGTTAGAGGCTCTGTACTAAAGCTGCTAGACGGTTGCCTCAGCGGGCCAGCAATTACAGCAAGCACAAAGACTGTTAAAACTATGCCTATTATGGCAATGGAACTACTAAACCCTAGGCACTAAAACTCTGTAATTGCATGGGCCACAGCTGAACAGGCCCGTCCTCTAATTACAGAGTAGCAAGTATATTTATTCCTATTTATTATTGCCGTCATCATCTGCCCTGGAAGCCGCTACCCTTTACTCCGTGTGCTCAGCCCTCCTCGGCTTTGTCCTCTTAGTAAGATACGGGACTCACAGACAAAAGCTGTCATCTGTCGATCATGGTATTTTTGGGTGCTCGCTTCCACGGAGTAATTTAAACACAGCTCTACAGCCCATATTACGGAGTAGATGATCATGTTGCATCAGTATCAGAATGTGTGTTTCTTGTGCGAGATCTTGCCAAATCGGCCTGGGATAAGCATCCTGGAGTAGATGGGATTGGCAGTCTGTGTGGTGAGAAGCTGAACTGCGATGCTCAGCCTTCTCTGGCTGCTACCATTGTTGTTGTTTATATTCAATATTATTTGTTTTTATTGTTTCTTATTGTTTGATGCTCGCTTATTTAATTACTCCTCGATTGTATTTTAGGTAATCCATTTTTTCAGCTTTATTGTTATTTTTGATTTTTGATTTACTCGACTTTTGCTGGTTTTGCAAAGATTTCCATCAAATTTTCATCTAGTTTCTTAGTCGTTATCAGGTTTCTCCATTTTGCTATATCCTACGACCGGATTAAATGCTGTCCTTGCTCATTTCACTCTCCCTCGAAATCTAGAAATACGAAATTACCGAGTAGTAAATTTCAGCACGGATTGCGCAGGCTAGCAGCACTACCGACGGCACCCAATTTAGAGCGGTGGCCTCCGCCTGCTATCGTCAAAAGTCCTTGCATTGAAATTGCACCAGGCACAGCACAAAGAAGCGCTGCATCGGAATTGCTGTTTCCTTGACTGTACGCTTCCCCGCTCGCTCTCTCTTGTCCTTTGTCACGTCCCTGGGTCGTTCCTGAATTGTTTGGCGCCGCTCCTGGGCATCGTGCGCTCCGGGGCCCGCCCTTTGTTCCATTGCCAGTTTTGTCATATCTGCATGTCGTCTTTGTTCATCTTTGGCATCTTTGACATCTTTGACATCTCTCATATTATTTTATTGCATCTTATTCGCATCTGTTTGCGTTCATCTGTTCACATCCCTCTGCACTACGCAGTTATTCGTCTTCACGATGGGTCTGCTCTTGTACGAATCTCCGTGGTCCGTCCGCCCTTACTCAGTAGTATCTTGCGTATTAGAAAGTGAATGAAACCCTTTTTCTACTCATATGTCAGTCAATACTTGTTTGGGCATCTCGCCTTTTTTTTTTTTTTTTTTTTTTTTTTTTCATTTTTCCCGCGTGCCTCGCTTTTCCCTCTTGGTCTTCTATCTCTATGGAGTACTAAGATAAGATTTTTTGCTCTGCCCCTCTTCTTGTTGAGATACTGCCGTGAAGGAAATCTCGCCATCGGTTGGGATTGTTTGATTTTTATTGTTTGTATATTTGATCTATTCGTTTGAATTTCTTGTGATACCATTTGGTGTATTCCTGCTTTTCACTTGCTGCCTTGAGTCTTCTTTGCCATCTCCTTGCATCGTCACTTTCACTGCCGTTGTTGCCATCTATGCTGATATCATTTCTTTCCCCTGACTCTGCCACTGGAAAGCATCCAGCATTCCAGTCGTCCCGTCGTCCAGTCGTCCATCCTCCTCATACCAGCCCGTGCCATGCATTGAATCCTTCCACATCTCTAATCAATCCCAGCCTTCAACTCCATCGTCTATGCTAGCCTCTCTTCACCGTAATTTCACTCTACTCGGCGTGTCTGATAGTCTCTGATAGTCTCTGATAGTCTCTGCTAGTCTGTAGTAGTCTGACACCTGTTTCACTTTCTTCCGTCTCCAAGCCTTCTCTCTCTCTCTCATTATTCTCTGTTTGCCGCCGTTGGCGTGGCATGCAAAGTAATAGCCCCAATGATTGCCATGCAGTTTATGGCAGTATTATGGCATACATGGCGGCATGGCAGCCCAATGGCAGCCCCGGCTAACCGCAACAGCAAGTGGACTATTCTCTCTTCATAGTCTACTCTGAGCTCCTTCCCACTGAGACAATATCAGACATGCATCACTAGCCTGCAGGCTATCACGACTCAACCAAAAGAAACTCCTCAAACACTATTGACCGTTGTCGCGTGGTTGGCAAAGTATGACAGGTGATAAATGATACGCTGGAAGGAGGAAGGTTAAGATAGGAAATGCAGACACTCAGGAACAGACCAAGAGCCTTGTCTGGAAAGAGTATCACGGCCGCCCTCGTGGCAACCTTTACGATGACTTTCTTTTGTGTCATGCCTGAAAGTCTTGGACAGCTTTGTTTCTTTGCCTTCTTTGCCGAGTCTTCCTTAGCAACGTTTTAATCCTCTGAACAGAACACTGTCAGATCCGTGCGCTCTCTCTCTCTTTCTCTCTCTCTCTCCCTCTCACTTACGGAATAAGCATACACACTCTTCTCCTGCTCCTCCGGCCATTGCCCTGAATCCGGTCAAGTGTGCTCTCTATACTGAACGATATGATCTGTCATTTGTATCATCGTGGCAGCGTGGGTAATGTGCTACGGAGTAGATAATTGTGAATAACGAATAAGACTGAACATTGAATAATCAAGACAGGCCTGGTTCGGCGTGACTCTTTGCTGCCACTGCAACTGTCCTTTGCAATCGCCCTAGAGCTCAGTATAATCAATGCAACCCTGTTACGCTTTTGATGTTGGTCACTTGATGAACACTCTTCAGCGCACTTTGAATACTGTTGAATACTGGGCATGCCGACTTACTCCGGCCGCTCCATAATCTAGACTAGACTATGCTTAAATCCTCCTCTATTGCATCACCACTTGATATCCTTGCAATCCACTCGGATGCTACAGTGGCAGTTGAATGTCTCGCAGGCAATGTGCGAATGTACTTCATCTCACGATACTTTAGTTGTTACCCGTCAACGGTGTTATTCCTCATCCCTCATTTCTCATATTTGTCTTTCCTCTTTTCCCTTTCTCTTCTTCCTCTCGTCTTCCCCTCGTCTTCCCTGTTCTTCGCCGCCATGCCATACATCCTTCCACCGCCTTTGCCGAACTGTGGAATGAATGTTGAAACGGCCGCGTCGACTTTGATTACCGTTTCATTGCAACTGGAATGCCCGATACACGTCAACTTCTACCCTTTCCATTTGCGCACTCAACGCACGCTCCCGCGACTACTGCATGTCTCGCCGGTAGCATTCTTTAGGCCTTTCGTATTCAAAGGGAACACCCAGATGTAGTAACGCAATGAATATCGTTGACTATGCTAAGCGAGTGTTGCTTCTTCTTTTCTTTTTGCTGTTCTCCTTCTTCTTCCTTCATCCTTCTTCTTTCTCACCCACACCTCTGCACTGCAGTGGCGGTGAAGACGAGACATTGCAAGACACGCATGCGCTACTGTCCCTCGCGTCTCTAGTCAAGACATTAAACGGTCAGCTTTCTTGGATTCCTTGCAGCTCTCTTCTACACTTGCGCATCGTGCATCCATTTTCTTTTTCCCGTTTGCCGATCAGCAAAAGTATTCTCACGTACGTCTCATACAGTCTCAACTCTAGCCTACTCCGTAACGGACAACTTCTCTTTCTGGATAGCATGCTTGGAAATGGCCCCTGGCTGTCATATCTTGCAGCCTACGGCCACGGAGAGCTCGCTTGTGTGCTTGGCCGCGCACGCGCACGCAGCACGTACACAAAAGAGCACGTTCCTCAGTCACTCTATCTCATCAATTTATCTCATCCGGCTTTCGGCATATTATGTAGAAAAATGATTGATTTATTCACCATCTGCTACTAGCTATCACAAGACGCCCAGGCTGCAAAGCCTCTCGACCACGGGTAAATCGTACCCGGACCACTTTGAGATACCAATGATACAAACGATACCTTGCGACTGATACGCCCGTGTAGTCCTCATCCTGATAGCATCCTGACAGTCGGCATCGTTGCGACCTATACGAGATACAAAGTACTATCTCGTTTACACTAATAGACATATAGACTAGTCTTGACCGTACTCAGTATCCTTGGCTGTGTTTCTGTCTTTGTTCCGTTTCTTGTTTCCGTCTCAATCTGGCTGTCTGTCCTATTGCCCAATAGCTGGCCTGTGCCTGGCTCTGAATCAGAAGCTCCTCCTCTGGATTATGTGCTTGTTCCTGGCCCTGGCCCTGGCCCTTGCATACTCGTACAGCGGCTGCTGCGTGGCAAACACTAACCTGCTCACGTTTCATGTCTCGCTTGATGACGAAATCGCATTCTATGCTCTTTGAACTATTTTCATTATCTGATTCATCCTCTGGTTCTGATCGTTGTGATGATTTCCACGTCTTTTCTTTTCATCTCGATTCTCCAGCACGATTGTACTTTTACACAGCAAGGGATGTATAATGCCGTGTCATGACGACATCTATATCTTTAATCAATCATCTTCAATCTATCAATCTATTACTGCCACTCGAGCTACCACTTTAACTCTACCACTCTACCCCTGCTATGTAGCTACCCCTCCCACACAGACTCACCACCCCTCTCGCCAAGTTGATCATTGGTCCTGTTTGCTGCACATGATCACCTTGAAAGTACACTACATACAGATCTATTAGGGTATCTTTGTAATCGTGATCCATCTCCTTTGTGATATTCGTATTATTCGTGTTATTCGTGTTATTCGTGCCATTCGTAGTTACGAGGGCTTCTTGCAGTATTCTTGCAGCAAAGACATCGGAGCTGAGCATCTCGTGGCCTTTGCTCCTTGGCAGCGTCGCATGCACTTCCGTCTTTTTGCATCCTTGTCTGCATTGTGCATCTTGCGTCTTTATGTCTTTGCATCTGCGTCTTTAAATATTTGCATCTTGCGATAGCTTGCCGCGCCTGCCTCTCTCCTCTCCTCCTCCTCCTCTCTCCCCCTCACGCCTTGCCGCCCTACCACAACTCTGTAGGCCCGTATCTATTCTTGTCTGCAGCTGCAAGGTCAATCACCCTCTGCCTGCACTACTGCACTGCAATCACTGCACTGATACCTCGCACACTGACTTGCGCATACTCTGCACTGCACACGCTTGACGTCACGCCACACAGACAATTTACACACAGACACACACCTTTTTGTCGTTTTCGCTCTGCGCCAATATCAATACCTATCAATATCCGCCAATAGCCATTAAAGCTACATCGACTGACCTTTGCAACCACTCTACTCTTACTTCCTAATCCGAATTCATCCTGCTCCGAGCTGTACCATTTTTGGGACCTTCGTGGTAAATTGTATTATTGTGTAGATTGTGGCCCTATATACACTCTAAATTTTAGATATTTGTGACCCTAAAAGTATAATATCAATATACCAACGTAGCAGCTGCCTTGTAACTAACCCTCTGCTGTCGATGTGCATGTCCCACCAGTGTCTACCAGTGAGGTGCCCATCCAATGTACATGGCTGCGAGATTCGCTGGGTCTGTCGCCTGCTTGATCAGCTCCAATGCCTGGCCCTCCACACCGAGAGGAATTGTCTCCTCGAGGAGCAGCCCGTTGATCCGCCGTTGAATGTTCTTCACAACACTCTGCGGGTCCAGCTTAACCACCGGCGCAGGCTTCACGCGCGCTGCACCGCCTGCCAGGTGCTGCTGTCCTGCTCCGCGTGCTTCTGCCTGTAGATCCAGTGTTGGGTCGTGAATAAACGCCTCCAGCACCGCCAGCAGCGTCTCCTCCTGCTCCCGCATCATCTGCAGCGTCAGCTCGCACGACCGGCGGAATGGGCCCCGGTGGTCGTAGATGCCCATGGCCGCTCGCATGTTCTGCGTCAGGCGGAACGGCACCGTCTCCGGCTGTGTGAACAGTCGGCCCTTTTCAAACAGACAGTTGAAATCCACGTGCACAATGCCACCGCTGTCCTGGTCCACCAAAACGTTCTCGCAGTGCCGGTCGCCCAGGCCCAGCACGGCGCCCGTCATCGAGATCACCGCCGCCGACCGCGTGAACTGCAGTCGTGCTGTGAACCATACCGCCGGGTACGGGAACCGTCGCATGAACCATTCTTGCAATACTGGCGGGTAGGCCGGTAGTACTGTCTGTGTAAAGACTTGCTGCTGCTTGCCGCGCGTATGCGCCGCCTCGTTCAGCATCTTCTGAATCTCAACCGCATCGGGCGGCCGCGGCTGCACCTTGTTGCGCCGGATATCGTAGTACGACCGTAGAATTTCGCGCAGTGTCTTGAGACCCAGCACCCACTCAATGATGCCGCAGTCTTCGTTGAGCGGCGTCACCGCATACGTCCGAATCGACAGTTCGCGCCGCGTTGCCTCGGCATTTTTGCGCAGGGCTTGGTTGATCTGGGCATTGACTTCCATAATCCGCTGGTCTGTCCGCATATCGTCCTTGGGTTTCAGTAGGATATCATACAGCCGGCCGTCCGAGCCCCGGATCGTGAGCTTGCGCGGCTGTGCTAGCGAGCTGAGAATCAACACCTCGTCTTCAAATGAGTGGATCGTAATCACGTCCGATGCAAATGCATTGTGTGCTGCAAACGCCGCCATCGATGTACTGTCGCTGCTCGATCCAGCGACGCCGCCCGTGGCCGTGGCGCCCAGAGACGACGCGCCTGCTGTGCTTGACGTCGACATTGACGCTCCTCCGCTTGCAAGCACACTGCTCGTTCTGGGCGACAACCGGCTGGGCATCGCTGCCGTCAAACACCGTGCGATCGGCACAACCAGGGGCGGAATCCCCTCGCGGAGATGAAATTTCATGTCGCGCTGCAGACTGACCGACTTGGTCGTGTTGGTGTTGCGAAAATTGCCTCGCCGTCCCAATTTGACCAGTTCGTCGGCCAGGGAAACACCAACCCGCATCATGCTTGCGAGAGTCGGCAATCTACTGCCCGCCGCAGCCGGTGCCCGCTTGCTGTTCTCAATAATGGCATTGATCAGCCGCTCTGGCACTTTTTTATCCTTTGGCTTGTTCCGCACCGTCATGACACCGACGACGCTCCAAATAGCTTGCTGCGGGTACGCGTCCACCACCTTGGAAATGATCTGATCTAGCACGCGGCACACTTCGGGGTGCGGGTGGCTGATGCGCGCTACGAGCTGGGGCAATGTCGTATAGAAAATAAAAGCCGGCAGCCGTGCTGCCTGCCGCAGAAGCCGCCTGTGTAGGCTCGCTAGAACCTCATTGCGACGGCGCCGCAACTCGTCCGACACTGCCGCCTTGCTTGCGGGCGCTTTGTCAATCTTCGATCCCAGCGCCAGCCATACGGTCAAGAATCGCGGCAGCGTCTGGTGTAGGTATTTGGTACCTAGCCGCGCCGCTCGAAGGTACGACTCAATCTCAAACCTGGCAAGGTCGCCCGTGAGGTACAGGTCGCTCTGCTCATCCGGGTGCAGTGCTTCTTCCGATTCGAGCCATTTCTTGTAATGGCGGCCAAGGAAGAAGAAACTCTTCTCCCACTCATTGTACTTGCTCGTGAGCTCCCGGTAGTCGTCACGGATTGCATTGCGGGATGTCTCGCCGCTCGCATCGAGCCACCGCGTCAGCAGCAGCTGTGCGCGTGCTTCCAGTGGTGCCGCTTCTTGGATCGACCACCTTTTGGCATACGAATCATTCCCGTCAGGGCCTTTCTCGCCACCTGGCAATCCTTTACTAATCGCTAGACGTAGATCTGCAATGGCCTGGTGCTTGCCGCCCCATGCCCACTGCCGCTTTGCATTCTCTACCTCGGCCGCAGGGTCGCCTAGCTGTCGCGCGTGTGCAATCGCCTTGAGACATTCGCCGTTGTAGCCTGTCTTACGTGCAAGGCGCGCATCTAGCAGCCACAGCGCTGATATTTCTGGGTCGCCATACACGGGCCGCATGGACTCCATGGCCGCTCTTTGCAGCGCAAGCAGGTACCGCTTGTCGCTGACATCCTGTAATAAATCGAGGCGTTGGATCAGCGTTGCGAGGGCTGTGCGCGTCTTTTTCGGGCCGTGACCGCTCGACCGTCTCTCCATAATGTCAGTGTCGCTTGCCGTCGTTACCGACGTGATCAGCCGAAGGTCGGTAATGACATGCGCTCTCAGCATCGCTTCATGACATGCCTGGAGCGACGCCGTTGTCGAGTACGACATGGACGATGCGACCCGATCCACAATCGTCGTCAGGGTCTTGTTGAAGTCGTCCATGTTCTTCCGCTGCAGATGCGATAGTGCGCTCGCAACCCCGACATTGAAGATATCAGTCACGTCGCCCTTGTAGATTGGTACCAGCGAGTCAATCTTATTCCACTGCAGCGTCGCCCACGAGGCTTCCAAGGCCAGTGGAAGCACCTTGTTGATTGTCGTTGCCGGCGCTTCGGCAAGGTTCATATTGTCGACTCTTGCCAGCAAAGCATCGTGATGACCGGCTTCCAAGAAGCACTTTATAACACGTGCCTGGATATCAACATTCTCTGGCTCGGCACTCAAGTCGGACAGATGCCATGTCGTTGCAGACTCCCACCGGCCGGCCTTTTCCTCGAGCAATGCTTTGCGGTATGGTGTCATCTCGACAAAACTGCCCACCTTGGACATGATGCCGCTCAGGCAGTCGGGATCGTCAATCTTGGCATAAATGTCAATCATGTCCGACTCGGCCTTGTCGCGTCGTGCAATATCATCGGCTGCGTCATCCGGTACATTGGCCATGGCCACGGGCTCGAGGAAAAACATGGCCCGCGCGTAGTCCTTGCAGTACAGAGCTTTTTGTGAAAGCGCCTCGGCTGAAAATGCCTCGATGAACATTTCGAGATGCGGTACGCCAATGGGCTTGTCGTAATGGAGGCAGCTGCGCAGCCAGACAAAAGCGTATTCGATCACGCGGAAGACAGCATCATAGAACAATTTGGCCTGCTCCTTTTCAGCGGCTGGCGCTTCGTCGGGCGGTTGGTACTGGGTGATCCGCTGGAGCTCGAGAGTGATTTGCTCTCGGTCCTTGTCAGTGCTGCGCGTTCCCGTCACGACATAAACTACCATGTATGGCAAAAGGAACTCGGCCACTGCCAGGTCCTGGCCTCTGACGACACGAGCCAACGACTCGTACAAGATTTCGCCATAAGCATTCTGTGTTTTGGCGAGGAGATCAGCTACAAGAATCTTGAGCCAGTCTCCGTATGTGCGACCCGGGCGGAAGACGGGATACCGGATTTGCAAGGGACCGGGAAGGGCAATGTGGTAGCGCGATACGAGGAGAGGTGAGAGCACGACCTGGACAAGCTCTGGGAACGCCTTCCATTTTTCGTAGATGTCCTTCATTTCGCCGCCCTGGCTGCGCACGGCGTTACTGATACCGCACTTCAAGAGCAGGTTCTGTACCGAGTAGGCAACCATGCCCTGGCTTGTCGAGTTCGTGGCCGACAAAAAGGCGCGTGTTAGGACGTGCTCCAACATGTACATAATAAAGTTGACGCTCTCGTCAGACGCATGGAAATTGTAGATGACGACAAACGGCGGGTCCTTGCGGACAGCACCCAAGCGATTTGCATCGAGACAACCGACGAGACCGATGCACGTAAGGCAATCTGCAGCCAGCATTGGTTCTGACGCATTATACTTGGCTGCACAGTCGAGGAGTGCACGCACAAAATGGGCTACGGCCGAGTCAGACTTTTCGCCCTGTGCCGGAGCTTGTAGAACATCCTGGTTATTCTTGAGAAAGTCAATGGCGTCTTCGAGGGCGACCCAGACGACATCCAGGTTCTCATGTGCAATGCGCTGGGCAAAGAGGTCAATGGTCTGCATGCCGCCGAGCGGTTGCCGCAGCTTGTCAATCTTGGCGTCGACACTCTTTTGCAGTTCGGGGATCTTGAGGTGTGGCAGAACATTGATCTTCTCAACGATGCACTCGCGATGCTCGTTGCCCGACTTGGCGAGCAGCCAGGCAAACAGCTCCCGACACTTGGCTCTCTCCCAGTCACCAAACTGGGGCCAATTCTTGCGGATGACGGCAAACGTAGTCTCTACAAGCGTGTGCACGCTTTCGTCGCCGACATTCTGCACGAGCGCGGCCCAGCAAGATATAGCGGCACGACGCACGCCGACTTGCCAGCACATGGCATAGTTGGCGTCGTCACATAGGGCATCGAGCAGGAACGCGGTGACCTGCGGACGTGCAACGCGGATCTCTGTGCGCAAGTACTTGATTAGGATCTCGAGGGCCTCGATGCCGTTGATCCAGTGGCAGAGATGCTTTTTGCCGTCGTGGCCACGGACATCAGACAGGCGTGTGGTACAGCCCAGCACGTGCTGGGACAAGAACTCAATGACAATCTCGTCGTCAGTCTGGCGCTCTCCACCCTCGTTTTTGAGAAGCTTGGCAATTGTGAGGATAGGTCTGAACCCAATACCGTCGATGATCTGCACAGTTAGTTGGGGCACAGGGGTCTATAAAGCTTGATGGGTCTGATAAAAGTAAAATTAACTTACGGTGGAAAAATGGTCGGGGATACGGCCAGACTCATAAGTCAGGCGGATGAAGAGCTCGCCGAGCACGGGGATGGCCGCGACGCCCATAACCTCGCGGATCGTTGCTGGCACCATGCGAGCAGAGAACTCCTGAAGGAGCTCCATTAGACTGTCTAGAGTGGCGACACTTTCTGGCAACTGGACCCAGTACGCTAGAATGGATGTGAGGTTATTCTTGTCCATGATCGTGGGCCACACCTCGTCTCCGTCGCCACGGTACTCTGCGATCTTCTTAATGCAGTCAAGCTGCCTGCGGAAGAGGAGCTCAGGGATGGCTTGGGATTGGAGATGAAGGGTCAGCTTAGGGGAAGTGGTGCCAAAGAGGTTGGCAATAGCTGTGGCCACAACTGGCCGGTCTGCAACATGCTTGACAATAAGATGCGCTGTCGTCCTCCAGTAGGGCTCGAAGATCTCGGCGGGTGTCCTTTCAAACCAGGATGCTAGATACCGAAGCTAAGCGTGTCAGAAAAATTCGTTTTTTTTTCTATATTTTTTAATCCGCCAGACAAGTACAAAGGCTCACCTCTGATATTGCCATGTTCCAAACAGGCATATGCTCACTGTCGAGATGGTGTAATAGCCCACAAAGCATGGGCTCTAGTTGATTTTCACAAACGACCATTCCGAGTTGTGTCCAGGTAAAAACACTCAGTTCTTGTGTGATGCAGTCACCGGATGCCAATAGAAGCTCTAGACCGCGGTAGAAGCGTCTTCTGTTTTTTTCCATGACTTTGTTGAAGCCGTCTGTGCGTTCGCGACAGTAGGCAGCGATTGTTTTCCTATGCTGTCAGCTCTCGTTCGTATCCATTTTCTACTTATGCCTAGAGCTGATAACATACGCTGCTTGCATACGGACGGCCCTGTCTTTGCAATAGAGTTGACTGGCGCACCACTTGCATGCGTCGGAGGACTCGTAGTCGAGGAGATCTCGGGTGTTTGCGTGGAGGGCCATACGCCGTAAGATGACGAGAGCACGAACTGTCAGGGGGCCATCTGGCGGCAGGAAGTTTATTGCAATAGTGTGAAAGGCCCGGAATATGACTTTAATGCCTTCTGCATCCTTTTCCCTGTGTCTTGGCAGTCGGGTGGTCGGGTTGAACACTGTGCAGTGGGTGCACTTGATGTCAGACCTGTCGTTATCGGGGTCAGCTAGCTCTGCCGTATGGTCGACGACACAGAGCGCTTCGGCGAGGTGCCGCATAGCTGCGAGGAGGCTTGACTCGTCGCTGTTGTACTCGCGTCTGTCGCATATTGTATCACTAGAAGCATTAGCTTTTTTGTATTTTCAACCTCATAGCACCCTTGTCATAAAATAGAGAGCTCACATCATATTCCGGGCTGTGTCCCAGAGACTGTCGCCGATCTCGACACCAAATTTTGTGCATATCCGAGTCCGCAGTGCTATTGCTACTGATACCGGGGCCGCATTATCGGTCCTCCGCCTCTTTGGATTGCGTTCGCGGTTGTCAAAAGGGTCGTCTTGTTGGGGGAAGGCCACGACGAGCGCGTCGGCAGGGTCACCTCCATCGGACCGGGGCGAGGCATTGTGCGGCGGATTGCTCATTGTGGAGCATCATCTGGGCTCTGGATTTGAATTGATGAGTTGCATATGTTGCGAAATGCTAGTCCGGGCAGTATCACCTCCATGACTTGGTACCTTCAGCTAAAGCATCACAGGGCTGCAGCTCAGGAACGCGCACGGCGGGGCGGCAAGTCGCGTAGTCACGTGTATCCATTTACTATACAACTCCAAAGCTTACTTTGAGTGGGGGCAGTGACGGCTTCAGACCCACTCTATAATGTATCTTGGTACAGTTCGCCGTATTCATCCGCTATGGCATGTTCAGCAGGCAATTTTCAGCGCATTGACTACTGAATAGATCGTGATACTCACCACACTCGACGACACATGACAACTCTCAAAAGTATAACACCTACAACCATATACAACGATGTCGTTCCAGAAGAACAAGTACCGCTCTGCGGCTGATGCCAATACATTTGCGGCTCGCTACCGCACGGCAATGGCAAAGCACCCGTTTGCTCTCTTCGGCCTGCCATTCCTCGTCGTGATGGTCGGCGGCTCATTTGTGCTGACACCAGCAACGGCCATTCGCTACGAGAGACACGACCGCAAGGTGCACCAGGTGTCCAAGGAGGATGCATTGGGTATCGGCAAGGGCGGCCGCCGCGTGGACATGCGCGAGGAGTTTCATGTAAGTTGCTACTGGACTTGGAGTGAAGCTCGACACAAAGAGACAAAAGAGCACTGCTAACTGGTTGCAGAGAATGGCACACAAGGATCTGGACAATTGGGAGCAGAAGCGGGTTGAGCGTCTCAAGGGAGAGAGCGACGGCTTGCTATAAATGCAGACGAGACGAATGCAAACGACGACGACCCGGAGACGGCCCGAGTCCTTGCCAGATTCTCGGTATAGCAAAGCTAGGACGAACAAAGAAACAGCACAGTAACAATCAAAATGCCAGCCACTACTGCCGATCAGTAAATATCGACCCAACGTATCCCACGACATACGTCAGACCTATTCCGAAAGACGCCTCGGTGCAACCAGGGGGACCACCAGGAGTAGCCAGGGAGCAGGAAGCAGGGAGCCACAGAACTACGGGCGGCCCGCAACGGTGGACACTCGCTTCTGGCCGGCAGTATGCATGTGCGACAGATGCAGAGTCTTTGAGGGATGCCGGTCACTGGATTGGGACAGCACACAACAGCGCCGTGCCAGCGGCAGCACCCATAGGCAGCCGTTATGTAATACGACCCATGATATGAGAGGAGCAGATAAACACACAATCATGAGGAGGAGTAAAAAGAGAGAAAAAATCGACAAAACGGTCTGCTGACCCTTTTTCCTCATCCCTCTATTGGCTTGGGAGCGGGCCAGCGGCTGGCCAGCATGTGACGATAACCTCGCTAGATACATATATTCCAAGATAACCCCATATAAATCCATATCTATGCAACAAAGCGGCTGAGCGGCGAATTCCGCGCTAGTTCCCACTACTCCAAAAACAAGTCCAACACACGCCAAAAAGTGGCCATAGTGACGTCTATCGGCCAGGCCACTATGAAGAGCCCCAACGCCAGTGTCTTTTTCCACAGTCCGTCCTCAATTCACGATAGTCCAAGGACACAGACACCGACGGTATCCCCCTTCTAGCCGCACCATTCAAGCCCCGGTGTCATATTTAAGGCACACATGAACGCGACAGTCTGCCTTCTACTTGCTATTCTTTGTCTATACTGCTCTATTCTGCTCTATTCTGGTCGTCTCATCTGCCTCTGTTCATCTCATCTTCCCCGCCTACTCGATCATCGTCATAAACCCCTTGGCGAGTGACAGTGACGAGTGACGAGCTGTTTCGAGCACAAAGAACATACAGAGTGCTAGAGTCGCATATACACATTCATCTTGACAGACCACCTCCACCACCTTGCTACCTCTGCCATCCACTACAATGTCGAACCCTCCGGCCGTTGGCGAACCCCGGTCGATGCCGCTTCGTTCGGCGCTTCGGGACGACACGACCCCTCCCGTCGGTGCGCCCACCAAAGGTAAGCAATTGTCAACTCCTCAACCCCTCCGTCCTGTCTGTTCGCTTTATCCCGCGTTTATGCGTGACACCAACTCATGGTATCGCGTGAGATGCTGTCCTCCTCCACACCCATTCAGGGTCATGTGGTTCCTTATCTCGTCACCCCCCTTTTCCCTTCTCCATCCTGTCGACGAATACTCATGGTGCTTCCCTCCCGTTTTTTCTCCTCGCTTCTCGCGTCTCGCTCCTCTCCTCGTTGTCTATAAAGGCGACGTTGAGCTTCCTGAACTTGCCTAGTTTTGTGTCCCACCTCGGCGTAGTTTTATCGTAATTCCATCACTATTCATAGCTCGCACTCTTCAGCATATTCCCAACTCTCACACCAGCATCATTTTACCTCCCTTTTGTCTCCACACGCACTACTTCCTCATGCTAACCTTACCTTTCCTCTCCCCAGCCGTGCAAATCGCAGAGCCTGACGTTACCGACGTTGTCGAGGCCCCCCTGGTCGAAGAACTGCCTCCGCGGAAGCAGTTTACCGCCAGTGTGGCTAAGCGTCTCAGTGGCCGGGCTGCAGTGCCCCCGTCGTCCCGCAACTCCATTGGCAGCATCGATGGCCTTACTTCGTATATGACGTCGCCGGCCCAGCTGCCTGCAGATGATCTTCGTCTGCCTGCCGTGTCGCCGCTCATGCGCCCGCAGCTGACCAACCCGCTGCAGCAGCATCAGCATCAGCAGCGTCACCGTAACATTGACCATATTAGTGGTCGCCTGCTGGCCCAGGTCGCCGAGTGGATCCAGCACGAACGCACCAAGAAGGAGTCACGCAAGTCGCGGCGTGTACGGTCGCACGGCCGCAAGAACCGCTCGCCTCCTGAGGGCAAGGGCAAGCCGAGAGACAAGCGCGAGATCACCGACGACAGCGCTATTGCGCCCGACGAAAATTTCGAGGGCAGCGCCGCCAGCCCCACCAGCGATATTGCCATCCGCCATCACCGCTCGGCATCCATCGACTCCAACTCAAGCGACGTGTCGCTAGACCGGCTACAGCGCATTATCGACGACAACATGTCTGCGCTCGGTGTCGACTCGCCCAACAATTATTTTAGCGGCTACCGTAGCAGCAGCATCAGCAACAGCCGCCGCCAATCGCGCGCGCTCCGGTACCAGCCCAGCCGTACGGCATCGTCCGATACTGAATACCATGACGGCGACGTCCTAGTGCCCGGCTGTAACGCTGTCCTGGATAACTCCAAGACGCTCAAGTATGCATCGACTTCTGTCGGTACACCTCTGATGACAGGCCGCAGCACGATTGATGGCGCCACGCGCCGTGAGGAAAAGGAGCGCCAGGCGTGGTACAAATTCAAAAGCGAAATTATCCGTCTCGCCCACACGCTGCGGCTCAAGGGCTGGCGCAAGGTACCCCTGGATGCTGGTGAGACCATCACTGTTGAGCGTCTGAGTGGTGCTCTGACCAATGCCGTCTATGTCGTGTCGCCGCCGGCCGACCTGGGCGGTGGTATTGAGACGCACGAGAGCGCTGGTGGGTCGTCGCCGTCGCCGTATATGAATGCAGCCGGCGGTGCCAGCAGCAGCTCGAGCCTGGTTACAAACAAGCGCACACTGCCCAATAAGCTATTGCTGCGCATCTACGGACCGCAGGTCGAGCACCTTATCGATCGCGAGAAGGAGCTGAGCGTGCTGCGGCGGCTAGCTCGCAAGAAGATTGGCCCGCGGCTGCTGGGCACGTTTGCCAATGGCCGCTTTGAGCAGTTCTTTACGGCGACTACGCTGACCTCGGCTAACCTCCGAGAGCCGGAGACGTCGAAGCAGATTGCTAAGCGCATGCGCGAGCTCCACGACGGTATTGAGCTACTGGAAGATGAGCTGGATGGCGGCCCGACTGTGTGGCAGAACTGGGATCGCTGGCTAGACTCGGTGCAGGCAACAATTACCTTTTTGGATAATGAGGTGCGCCTATACCGCGAAAGCCTCAAGGCGGCCGAGGCAGCCGGCAAGACCGGTGACGGCGCCGAGCTGGCAGTCCACACGGGCCCCTTTATCGACAAGTGGAAGACGCGAGGATACGTGTGCGGTGTGGAGTGGCCTGTGTTCAAGTCGCTGCTGGAGAAGCACCGCGAAAAGGTCAAGGCGTTTTACGGATCGTCGCGCAACATTCGCGACCGTCTCATCTTTGCCCACAACGACGTAAGTTTTGCAGTCTTTTTTGTTACAGCAGGTACATTTCTTTTGCCCAAGACAATGCTAACCGGCAGACTCAATATGGAAACATTCTGCGTATTCGCCCGGACGAGCGGTCGCCGCTGCTGCAGCCGGAGAACGAGCACAAGCAACTGATTGTCATTGATTTCGAATATGCTGCAGCCAACCCGCCGGGTGTCGAGTTCGCCAACCATTTTACCGAGTGGACGTACAACTACCATGACACCGTCAACGCGTACAATTGCGTACCTAAGCGGTACCCCAACATTGAACAGCAGCGCCGTTTCATCCGGTCGTACGTCGACCACCGCCCCGACTTCCCGCACCAGTGTGCCAGCAGCACGCCACGCTTCGGTCCCATGTCGCTGCCCCTTGCCACCCTGCCCGAGCAACCTCTCCTGTCGGGTGCTACTTCTAGTGCTACTACGGTGGCCAGCTCCGCCAGCTCGATTGCAGACTTTATGCTGGACGCACGTGCACCGCCAGGCGGATGGATGGAGGAGGAAGCCCGCCGCGAAGAGTTGCTGGAGCGGCAGGTAGACGAGCTAATGAAGGAGACGCGCCTATGGCGGGCTGCCAACAGTGCCATGTGGGTGGCCTGGGGTATTGTGCAGGCCAAGGTGCCCGGATTCTCGCTGACTACAAAGCACGAGGCCGATTCTGAGACGGAGACAGAAGGCGACAAGAAGGACGGCAAGGAAGAAGAAAAGGAGGAGAAGCCCTCGGACGAGGAAGAGTTTGACTACCTCGGCTATGCGCAGGAGCGGGCCTTTTTTGTGCTGGGCGACTGTATCCAGGATGGCTTGATCGCGCTGGAGGAGCTGCCCGAGGATGTACAGGCCAAGGTCAAGACAATTGACTACTAGTCAGCAGCGGTCTTTTTGGGGATAGCTCAGAATCACGCAGGCCACACTTGTACAGTTCTACAGTTACTGATGATTTTTTCTTCATATCAAACAAATAGCAATCAGCAAGCAAGCATAGATCAATAGATGTTTATTCACAAGCAAGTCTGCCTCGCGGCCTGAAAAGCGGCCAGCGAACGTCTTCACACAGCCTGTCCGCAAGCGGCCCGTCATCCAGCCGTCATCCGGCCAGCATCTAAGATCCAGATGCGGTCTTTGCATGTTGTACATGCGCATCATAATTGCACATTATCGCACGTCAGGAACTAGATAGGTCGCAACCTTGGTCAGTGATGGCTGCAGTAGCCGTTTGAGATCGAGGCCAAGACCGACCAATGTCAAGTGAACATTAACAGAGCAGCCCACTACAACGACCATTTCCCTACTCGATCTCTTTGAATAATCCTAACATGCCGGACGCATAGAGAGAAACAAATAGGTAAAACGAAGTGGCGGCCAACAATAGCCATCTCTCTGCCTTTCTCTTGGAGTCGTTTTGACCTCTCTAGCTTGTGAGGTATCTACAAACTGTCATATATCTCCTACGTTGGCCCAAGTAGAAGAGAGGTCTGGTCGGCGTCTAAAAGCGATGTGCTGGCAAGACCCTCAATCAGTATGGGGTAATTTAGTGCGCGTTATGCCCTTATGCAATATGCAATATGCAGCCATGAGCATGTCCAACTCGTACTCGTAATACAGAGTAGAGAGTAGACGCGCAAGCTCAAGTGTCGATGGGTTCAGGTATCTTGAAGTTTGAGTGGACAAGATCAAGTTGAGTCAAGACCCAAACACGCCAGTAGAGTGGTATCAGGGCCAAAACATCGAGCAAGAGTCCATCAAGTGAAGAGCATATGAGTGACCCAAGAGCCACAGAAAGCTGATAGACGGGCGCTAAAAATGGCTATTCTTCTACTTGAGAGTTCTTGTCAAGGACCCCCTGTCTCTGCAGACTGGCTGATATACATAAAAATTACGCTTTCAAGCTCTCTGTCTACCCCGTTGTGACGCTGCCCTCCCACACATAGGTGTTAGTTGTCGCACTGGAAAGGTTCCCGCTGTGTGTTTTCTACGACGTAATTGGAATCTCATCTGAAGTTATTGAAAGCGATCTGCTGATAGTCCGATGCAACTCCGTGCGAATACAAGCGTCTCACTGTCTATGGACTCTGGAGTAGACAAGTATCAGATATAGAGGCTATAGAGTTACAGAGAAGGATGCGGAAGAGGATGTAGCTGAAGATGGGGGGTGGAATAAACTAGGAGCAGCCAGCGATGGAAATAGTGCTTGACAGGGCCGGCATCTGTTACTGTTCTAGACCACTGTGATTCCAATAAGCACAGTCAGAAGTTGAAGGTGCTTTCATTGTGCAAGTGCATGGTACTCGTACACCTTGAGTCACCATACGCTGTACATGCTGCGATCTATTCATCCGACTCTACCGGCAGTAAGGCCCCCAAGAGGATGAAGGAGCCTTGACAAGTAGATTATTGTTCAGCATAGTAGAACCACAAACAGAACCTCGTATAAGACCAGCTACCATATGAATATAACCAGAGATTTAATGAACGCCAGACTTGGGGCCAGAAAGAGCAAACACCTAAACACGCAAACTGACATCTGAGACATCAGAGGAAGAACTCACATGGTCTGTATGATGTCAAGAACTACTGGGCATATGCTAGAGCTATTGAAGCTACAAGAAGCCCCCAAGGTGCGGCAGGACCCTTTCTGCTTCAGAAATCACTAGACTAGACTGTCGACTAGATGACTAAATGGCTGGTAATTAATTGACTATTAAAATAGACTATCCGTCTTGACGCTGCTTGACGCTACTTGACGCCGAGCCCAGTCAGTCATCGTCTATCGCGTCAAAGCGGCATCATTCTAGTTTATGTGGGCAATTTTCGCAATGCACATCCCATCATGCAAGACGCGCTTCTTTCAGCTGCTATAAGCAGCAATCTTCAAGCAGCCAAGGCCAAGGCCTGCGTGATGATGCCTGAGGTTATCGACGATATCCGGTGTGCCGTGAGGTCGGCTCGACAAGCTCGTGCACAAAATTGAATCACACAAACTCACATCCCTCTACTCATCACACCGGCTGCAAATCATCTCCACGGTTTATACTGGTTGATGTTTGGCGTTTGATTATTGAAACACAATCAGACTTGCGACCACAAGTGTGTTGATTATATAAGCAGCTATGATCTCATCCCATTCACACATGATTTTAGCTCGGCGGCAAGCAACTGCAATCACACCAGCACACCACCAAGATAAGTGCCCAACAAAAGCAGGTACATTCACATGTAGTAGACTAGTAGGCGAAATCTCGTCACATCTGGTTCCTAATATAGACTACAAAGGACATTTAAAGGGGACTGAGGGCACGTGGGGTGTAGCCGTTGTGCTGTGCCTGGCTTGTGCCTGTGATAGCAGTCCCTAGTCCGAGTTTGCTCGATAATTGATACAGATATCAATCGCGGGATCGGCCGTCTGAGAGGATCCTTTAAGCGCGCTGTCATATACGGTGTATCTGTTGCGTACTGTGTTGTTGCACACCCTTGTATCTGTGCACTTGTCTTTGTTGCACCGACATCGTCCGGCGTCTGGCGCCTGTCGTCTGTCTGTCGTCTGTATATCATCTATCGTCGCCAACAGACATACAAATCCAAGATTTTCATGCTCAAGCGCAGCCGCCGAGGCGTCTAATGCGTTTATTGTGCCGACGGTTGATGTCGATGTGCATCTGTGAATCGGCAACTCGACCAAGCTGGCATCAATAAGCGCGAAGTCGTTAATGTTTAAAGCACTTACCTTTTATTGATGCCGCATCATCACTGATACCGGCACTGATACTGGCACTGATACTATCTCTACGATTGCCTCTATCCACCGCCGCTTCGAGTAGGTAGATACCATACCTTGTCCCGGACTCGTGCCTCGCCAATCAGTATTAGAGTGTTTCACACTCGCCTCGATGAGTTTGAAATGTTTGTTAGAAGCTTGATTTCTTCGTCTGTGGTAGCCATTCCTCTTTCTAGTACTCTTTATTTCTACTGCAGTATTTCAGCACACTTAACCGACCCCTGTCTTGAACGGCGAAGCTGAGCCAGTGCCTTTTTATCACTGTCACTATTTTACTTCTTTTTTCAAGATTTCTTTATAGTACTCGCTCAACGTGCCTGTACTACCAAGGCAAGCAATACTTTATCTGACGGGACTATACCACCCTCCTACTTCGGTGTGGGTGGCTGCATGTGCCATTTCTGCCGAGCGTTTAAATTCCCTTGTCCTGTGGATAGACTGTGTGCCGTCTCGTCCCCGGCCTATCACATCATGGGCTTCTTGTTATCATGCAGGCCACTAATATGTATGCATTTTGTATTTCGTTCGTTTGTTTCTCTTAAGCTTGATGAAGTTTTATTCTATACCTGGATTCCATCATTCATGATTTATGAATTTTTTATTGGGGGTTTTTAGCGTTTAATATTCCATGTTTGTCTCTTTATCTCACTACCATACTACGGCACTCTAACATAGCTTCCAGCTTCGGCCTAGATCCTCCTATACCACTTACCCCATATTCCTCGTATCATAGCCATATTAGTCAAGGTAGTCCTTTGTATAGTGAGTTGAACAAAAGGCAGGCTTATATAAGAAAATCAAAAGAAAACTCATTCGAAGAAAATCATACAAAACCAATTGAAATTTGATACGGACATATCTCTGGGCCCCTTATCCACAAACTGTTATACGGCATTTCTACGGTCCGCACCGTCAACTGATCGACCGCGAGGTAGAAACACAAGGACATTGCTGTATCGGGGGTTAGGGTCGAGGCGTATGTCGATTATAGCGGCTGATGGGGCTGAAAATAAGGAGCCAAATACACATCCATTGATCCTGCAGGATTGCAGATGACCATATTCACGGCAATTCTTTTCTCAATTGAAGATGAGACCCTTTCAGTAAACCAACATTGATTGGCATTACGTTCAAAGAAAATGCAGGATTGTGGCTTATTGGAGATAAGTAAAGTCAACGGTTGATGAAAATCAAATCTAGACTAATCAGCACGATTAGATAGTTGGGCCTCATCATAATAATCGACGTAAATCAAGCCGAGGCGCTGAACTATCTCCTAAAAGAACCGCCCACCTACATACACTTAAAGCTACCCCTCCACGTCGATCGTCCTGCTCGTTTACTCGTCCTCGCCTACACCACCTCGTCTATCGTCTGCACGCACCTTGTTATTTTTGTCAACACAGCGCCTGTGTTCTCCTAGTTACCCGCGCTTCTATGCACGTTGACACATATGCCGTAAAATAATAGTGTTTCTGCTGTTCTCTTCTCGTTGCTTTTCACACCCCTACGTCTTCCTATGCTGCACACCACCAGACGCTGACAAAAATAAACACGGCTACATGCCGTCAGCCACAGTAGGAGAGATCAGCTAGTAAAGAGCACAGCCAAACCTCGACGCGACTCTAGCTGACGTTGGATAATATACAGTGCCGTGTTGCAAGTGGTTTAAAATAAATCAAAATCAAACAGCCGGCGCTTGTATCATGTTTACCGGTTGTCTCAAGTCTTGAGACTGCACCCCAAAGCATCATATGCGTCTGACGAACGAATGGCATGTTCCTTTTGTCTGTTGTATCTTTCTTTGCTTTTGTATTCGGCGACTTTTCTTAATGACAGCCATTTATTCAAATTTGAATTTTCAAATCATCTAGAGTTTTGGTATCCAAGTGTTTATGGCATTCAAAACACTCGGCGTCTTTATTGCAAATTTGCTGCCCATCCAGCCGGTTCCATTTTCTGGCCGTCTCGTCCCTTCTTTTTGTAGTACAGATATTCAATCACACATTATGTACTCGGCCGGCATATGATAGCCTTGCTCTCTTTCTCGGCCCTTACCTGGTCTCTCGGCCTCTGGCCACTCTGACCTCTGACCTCTGGCCGCTGGTCAGGTATGAGTGCCCATCTCTGATCCCATCCCGCCCTCATCTAGTCTCGCCTCTTTATCGTTTCTTTTATTTATTTGTTCTTTTTTTTTGGCTTTCCTCCCCCCCCCTCCTTTCTCCCCTCTCATCGTCTCCCCTAGGCGCCAGCATGGCGCTTCCGCTTGAGTGCAGCTTTTAGCGCCGGCTCGTTTGTTTGTACCAATGTACCTATTTGCTTTTTGATGTGTTAGACTAAAACACTCCTTCCCAATCGGGAAGTATCTGGTCCTGGGTCGCGGCTTCTTCAAACTCTAATAAATAGATCTTATATCGCTGACCGGCACCTCTTTCCCTTCATGTTCTTATGCCTTTCTGTTTGTGGACTATGGAGAGCTTCAGAAGAACAAAAGGTAGACGGTCACTTTGACGCTTTGGCACCTGGCACCTTTCACCTTTCACCCTCTTCACCTCACAATCGTCAACCCTTATGACGGTTGCTGGACTGTTTGGCTTCCAGCCCCAATGCTGGACTAGCTTCCGAACATGGCCCATCCTAGTGATAGCAGCAACAGCAGCAATGGCAACTACTACTTTGAGAACAGTCTTTTGGGGACTCTATCCAACACCTTGCCCGGCACCTTGTCTGCTACTTTACCTACATCGCTATCGAGCACGCCTGTTCTGGGAGACTACGGTTTCTCCAATGCCGCAGCTATCCTCGATTCATCTCTGCAAACAATGCCGATTGACCCATCCCTACAGCAGACGGTTGGCAGCTTCGACCTCTTTTCTACGACACGTTTTGAGCAGCAGCAGCAGCAGCAGCAGCAGCATCAACAATGCAATGCCCAGGAAGGCCAACTGCAGCATTTCGGGCACCATCAACTACTAGGGGCAAATGACCTTGGCCAACACCAGCATAGTCAGCAATATCTGCAAGTACAACAGTATCAGTCGCAATTGCAACTAGGCCAGCAACATCAGCAGCAACTCCATCAACAAGATCAACAACAGCCACAGCAATCTTATCAACCACAGTATCAAGTGCAGCCACCACAGCTTCCGCACCCGGAACAACAGTATCAGCAACTCCGTCAGCATCGACAGCAACACCAACGATACCACCACCACCACCACCACCAAGCAAGCTCGGACTCTAGAAAGCAGAGACAGCTACAACACGCTACTATAAGTCACAAGCAAAAATACATAGCCGCTCTACAAAATTCGAGCCCCCTTAGCCAGCCCCGAAGCCACCCCGTCGAGCTGGTCCAGAGAGCAACAACCACATTCCCTCCCCCGGCGTACCCTCCGGCAATGTCTTCCCACCCAGATCACTCCATGTATCCTTCATACAAGTTTCTCACTCCCAATTTTGTTGCCGAGACTTCACACAAACGGCGACTGCAAAGAAGCCGCACGGCTCACGCCGGCATGAATTTGCCTGGATCGCAGCCGTCATCCAACACAGGGTTATCGCCAGCCTCACAGTCAATGTACTCACCTGCCTCATCTCTCCATTCTCCTCAAACACCCCAAACTCCTCAAGCTTTCCAAAATTTTCAGACTCTCCAGATGTCTCAATTTTCCCAATCTCAGCCAGGCTCGGGGCAGCAGATACAACTGGGGTCCTTTAGTAAGTCTTTGCGAAAACGCCAGGGGAGCTCTCCCGATCACCCTTCAAAGAGAGCACGAATTGCCCACACGTCGAGCCATTTGCTGGAAAATAGCGATACAAGCAAATATCTGGAGCTTAACGGCAACCATCTAAGGATTGCCTCGCCGCCCAATCCTCGCACCAACTATTTCCCCCTTCTCGGGCCAGCGACACCAACACGAAGGACACCCTCGATGGGTAAAAGAGTGGCCTCGAGTGACATGCAAACGCGATCGCCGCCCTCGCTCCATGATACCGAAATGGACTCGATCATTTCCTTTAAACTCGAGCTACTAAATCGATCAAACGAGAGTGAGCTTCTGACCAGGATGAGGTGAGACCCGGACATTCTATTCTGTGACAAAAACAAAAAGAAGTGCATACTAATAGTACAGCGCACCCGTTGCTGAGAATATTCAGGCCGCAATCAGCTCAGTCTATGTCTTTCTACCATACGGCCATGCGGCTCCTGTCGTGAAGCTTCTGAATCAGGAATCCTTTGCAAATGTCATTCAAGATCTACTAGCTACAGCAGGTGCACAAGCGGGCAGCCCCAGAGCGAGCGAGGAGCTGCCGCTATGGCAAAAAGCATATCTACAAAAACATGCACCATTTCATTCCCGCCTGCAGTCGTTCTCATCATTTCAGTCATCCTCTCTCAGCCAGCCATCGCCGGGGTTGCCAGATACCCGCCTCTTGGTATCTTGTGTCAAGACGTTTTCAGACCACATCATGAGTATCTACCCAATCATTCCGCGCGCGCGGCTGCAAAATGTCGTTGCGAGAATAATGACGCACTACGGGATCAACAACCGAAGCCAATCTCCCATGGACGTTATGGCACAGCTCGGCTTGGTCATTGACCTTCTTGTCCTGGCCTTGGGCAGTCTATGCTGGGCCCGGCTGGATGGTACTGCATTCGAGCCAGGCCCGGGATTCTTTGTGGAGGCCAAGTCGATCCTCGGTGCACTCACGAAACAGACTCTTGATAATATAGATACTTTCAATGCAGGCGTGTCGACTGGCAGCGGCAAAGGCAAGGGCTGTGCCGGTGTGAACACTGATAACGAGTATAGCAACGAGTATAACCAGAACGCCGAGAATGTTGCTCCGGGATTCTCGGGACTAGCGCCAAGTCTAGACCTTGCTCGTGCGTATCTTCTCGCAGCAATGTTTTGCGGCCAGATGGCCTATCTACAGGAGGCTGCAGAGTACGTCGAGGCGGCCAATGTTGTTATTCGCTACATGCTGTTTCAGTCTGCCTTGGTCGGGGACTATGAGCCCGTGTCTTTGGTTGAACAAAGCCACAAACCTCATCAGCTATCAAGTCGCGAGCGCCAGCTTGTCGTCCTGTACTGGACATGTGTACAGCTAGAGCTGTGAGTTTCGTTAATTTCATAGCCAGCTCTTTGCAATCGTTGTAATACTGACACTCTCACCTAGTGAAATCTGCTCCGAGGTGGGCCAGACTCCTTCGAGCCTGCTTCGTTACCAGTCGCTGGTGCCGATTCCCGAATCCGATGTCTACTGGCCACCAAGCGCCGATGCACCCCAGCTCGACCTCGGCAACCTTGCCGCCATTACGATGCAAGTGCGGTTGTGGCGCCAGCTCAACACCATTTATGAAGAGGAGTATGTGCGAAAGAAGCCGGCAAATGTTATCAAGGAGGCCGTGACAAAGATGAAGCATCAGTTCGAGGCCAGCGCATCGCCATGTCCATCATCTCCCTCGGCAGACAAGAACTTGATAACCGCAAGAGCACGCACGCTGTACTGCGAGGGCCGCTCATACGGCGTGCTCAATAGCCTCCAGTCGCACATCAAGGTCGATGTATCGGAGATGGCCGAGGTGATGCTCTGTCTGGTTGACACGATCCATGCATACCACGACCTCGCAGACGACGGCCGGATTTTATCCAACAGCTTTGGCGTTGCGATGATGTGAGTATTGTTTTCCTTCTTCAAGAATGGCTGGAATGTTGGTTTTAACACTGCAGACAATGCCGGTACTTGCTGGTGCTTTTTGCAGCGTCGCGCACAATCCCCGCAGCAGCAGCCGTTGTTAGTGACGGGCTCATTTCTGGGCTCGTCACTGGCACGCTGGACTCCCTACCGCAGACGGCCGGGCCCCACGGTGTCATGGAAGCGGCCCGGCGCGTTTTGCATGCCATGCAGGCGATGCTCCATCAGCCTCAAACGGCGACTCAGACTCAGACTCGGACTCAACCTCCCCCATCGGAGCCATACCTTCCAGTAGTCTCACCTCCCACGAATGGATTGGGTCTATCCCTGTACTGTCCGCCATTTTCGACAAGGCCCGATATCCTCACGGCAGTGCCCACGGCGACCACGGCGACCACGTCGTCATCGTTTTTCCAGACCCCAAACACGCCTCACCATATGGCATCGCCAGCATATAATTACAATTCCCCCTTTGGCTCGCCAGTGTCGCCTGCAACATCATGCTCGCCATCGCCTAGCTCGGCCACATATGTCCCCACACGCCGTCTGTTTGGTGGGGAAAAACTGGTTGCGTTCAATCCCAACGCGTCTTTCATGTCGGCCGACTCGGGGTACGCATCGCAGCCATTGGCGTCGTCGTTCCCGGCGCCATGTGCACCTCCAGCCGCTCCAGTCTTTGACATGGCCGCCTTTGTGCGTCACCTCGGTTTAACAAAATCGAGTCGATGATTGTCACCTCGTTCTCTTTTCTTCTTCTCTTCCTACTCCTTCATTTATTTCTCTATGAATTTGATATTGTTCTTCATTTCTTCGTTTTCTCTCTTCTTTCTTCCTTTCCCCCACTTTCTTTCTTCTCGTCTTTCGGTTCTCTTCGTCCTCTCCTTGATATCCATGACCGTATATTCTGTACCTATTTCTCTTCTTTACACTCCTTGCAAAGCCATAGCGTTTTCGGTTCCCTTTTTACTTTAGCTTTTCCGCCGTTGGCTACCTGGTTCTTTTATTTTTTATTTTTTATTTTGTTGTTTTGGTCTAGTTTTCTTCGTATTTATTTACATTTACTTTCTACGCACAAGAGATCGGTCTGAGGGAGCACGAGCCTCTTGGACTCTCGATCTCTTGTAGGCAGGACGGCGGCAACGCTTGACTTTGTTTTGTTTCTATTCTCTCGCTATTGTCTCTTTCAACTAAGTTCTTCATTATTTCTTCCAATATTTTTCATGCCTTCTTCTTTTTCTTTTCTTTCATCTGTATATATTTGTTGATCATTGGATTGAATTATCTACTTATATTCGATTTGCTTTCATTTTTCGACTTCACTTCAATGCATCCTTTGAACTGCTTCCATTTTGCACTTTTGACATCATCATCGCCGATACTGTCAGATACTGTTATAACTCTGATTCCAACCCCCTCGGCCATGCTACTCTACACCTTGAAATAGATTGCTTGTCTACTTTTACTCTGTAGTTTATTACGGTTTGGCTGTTCCTGGTGAGCCATACCACAAATGCGGTATTACTTGAACAATAATCCCGAGATTGCGCGGTATTCATGTTGCTAAATAAGCATAATTATATATTGATGCCACGGCACACATGTGGTCTTGCGTCTTGAGCGACCGTCACTGCCGTTCTATGTTTGGACAGATATCATGCCCCGTACCGTAGGCCCATGGCGACGTCGTCGTTGCAGCCGCGACACAGGTTGATCACTCCGTACAGCGTCAGAAGCATCAAACAATCAGAAGCAGCCTCGGCAGTATCTCAATGAGTCGATGACAGAACAATCTCGCGCCAGTCGCATGCCCGCGGCACTGACCCACGAACGCGCTTGGGGGAAATTCCGGGTCGAGCAGACAGGCGGAGAGGACATAGGAAAACCTGGGCGCGTCTTGCTGATACGAGCTCCATCACAACAACCAAGGATGGCAGCAGCAGATCCTGGTCTTTTGGACCGAATTTATGTATTAATAGATAAAATACTTGATAAGTTATCAAAATAAATCAATATTTTATTGCTAAATAACCTCAGCCCCTGACCCGCACGATTTTCCTGACACGACTGATTGGCCCAGACGGCTTGACAATAGCGTGTTCTCAAGTAAGCTGATACTAATAGCGTCTTGCGACGTCTTGGTGCTTGAGTGCTCAAAGAAACACATGCACGAAATAGTCGCGTCGTGAGCTGTAGCTGATGTTGTCATGGCAACATGGGTCTCCTACTCTAAAACAGGCATAAATGAAGCTAGCATGTCGAGCCTGGGATACTGGAGTTTTGAATTTCGTGTGTAAATCCTGAAATGAACTCAAATGAAGCACCACACTTGTTCCAGTTAATTTCTAATTTGCAGCGATATCCTTGGCGATGTGGGACGACGGGCAGGGGTGGAAGTAGATTTAGAACCTGCAGGTAAAAAGTCTGATGTGATGAAGAGACTTGAGAGTTTACGTTCACTTGTCGTTTGATGAGAAGCCTATGTAGCGGTGTGTATACTGAGTGGGCAGCTTGCCTGAAAGTTACACTGATATACGTCAGCTGTACCTGTATGGTACATTACAAACAGCTCGATATCTCGGCAGCTCAACCTTCAACTTCTCTCAATTCTCACATACTGCTTCTTGGCTGCGCAGTGTGCATGTACGAAGTACCAGACTGGCGGTCCAATGGCAGAGCTCCACGATCTATCGGTGGATGAGAGGTGTCGACATAGGGGCGTGCAGCTGCAGCTGCAGCTGCAGTCTGTCCAAGACATACTCGTATGTATTGAGTATCTTTGCACCACTGTTCATAGAAATAGAAGCAGGAGCAGACCACACCCGTCTTCACCCATGGCAACGCGTCAATCGAAGAGGAGAAAGTCGAGAAGAAAAGGGTAAAAAGGAGACATCTGACGAGCAATTGTTCCCGGTGACCCGCAGAGAAAAGTGCGGAGAACTAGTTCATCGGCTACGAAGAGGAGACGACGAGAACACGCATGTTGATGACTTGCGTAGCAGGAGATTCGTAGTAAGAAACAAAAGGAGATTGCCTCGATTGCTGCTGAGCTTTAAGACTCTCCCAGACCAGGAATCCTCGTCGGTATCCACGCGTATCCATAGCTTAAAGCCTTGCTATACCGTGTGATTACTGTACATACTGTGTTATATATCACTCGTTTTGTTATTTTGTTATTTAATTTGTTATTTATTTTCATTTATTTCATCTTACAGCTGGGCTCGTGCAGCCTTCGACCACACCAACCACCCCGTCCTGATCCAGCCTCTGCCCGGCAGGCCCGGTCAGTCACAGTCGCTGGCGAATGGTAGATGGTGAATGGCGGGTGGCAACGCATGTGCAATCATAAAACAGGGTGGTCGGGTTGTTTACGTCGCAGGCAGAGAGGTGGCGTACGTCGTAGACTGTGTCCAATGTACTTGCATAAGCCAATTTGCTTGCTTTTGTTCTTGTCCAGATTTATCTCAACCACGATTACCAACCTTCTCGATCCTACCAGAGCTGCCTTGTTCTCACTCATGCATACGAAGGGCAATCATACCAAACACGGTATTGTCCTGCAGCCACTTTCCTGCCTCTTCAATTGCAGCCCAACCCGCCAACAGATAGGTAGCCATAAGACGCAACCAGCCAACCAAGCGGTGAGTAGGCCACGATCAGCTTGATGGGCACCGATGCTGTGATATTGCCCTACATTATGGGGTGTCATCGACGGAGATGTCTTATTTACATATCTACTTCGTAATTCCTGGAGCAAAACAGTTACTTCATCACCGATCACCTCTGATGGCATATGCAACACCGTACGAAGATAAAAAAAGAAGAAAACATAAAGGAGAAATAGGAGATGGGCAATAGCTGAGAAACGATATTGAAAGTAGCGGGTCCGCTAGTCGGTTTTTGGAATACTAGTAAACAAAAACAATGATACAGACCACTGAACACGAGCTGGGGACGCTTTCTGAAGCACGGCAAGAGACCAAAAAGCAAGCTCTTTGAAACACTTGGACTGAATTACGGCCAGATGCTCTAGAAGGCCATGCTAAACTCCATAGAAGAAAGAGACACAGCAAGTGGAGGCAGAGTTACTATGGATCCACTCAGATATAAACAAAGTCCTGCTTCTGGTGCAGCTGTCGGGAAGTTTCCCAGCTTTTCTCTACTGCTCTTTTCTTCCCATTTCCATTTCACTCCCCTCCTCCTGCACCTTGTCTCCTCTTTGTCTCTATCATGCTCCTCTATTTTACGGCACCGTCTTGCCTCAGCCTCTCCCTGGCCATCGATGGCCGAGGCGACATGTCGTATCTCTCTAGCCTCCATTCCGAGGAATCAATCGTATCACGTAGAGTAGAAAATATCCCCCAAAACAAAACTAGAGGATGAAAACAAACTATTTGGGACAAGCCGGCATCAAGACGAGGCCGACAGGGAGGGATCATCAGACCTAGCCCTGCTGGCCTCCTCTTGGTGGTCTGGTTGCCCTGCACAACTTTGTTTTTATTATGACATTATCTTGCTAGCTTTCTTTGATAATGGAGAGGAGGTTGGTGACCCTGCTGTAGCTTGACTCTATTTGTGTGCTTGGGTGTGGATGGATGCCCTCTGGTAAACTGGGGACTGGCGGAAGTGGAAGTGACCTGTGCGTCTTGCGCCACCAGCTCGACGACGGTCTTGTTCTCTGTCCACACCCCCCCCTACCAGCCACTCGCTCCTGGTCCTGGTCCTGGTCAGATTGGAAACTGGGGACTGGAGACAAGACAACAACAACACACACACGCTTCTCTCCCGCCTGCCCGATTTACTATTTCTTCAGACCCATCCCCTATTTCTGTCACTTTATTCTCTCCCTTCTTTTTTTCTTTCCTCTTCTTTCTATCATACCACTTTCCACCGTTTTCAACCCCCCAACTACTTCCAAACAACTCCCTAGTTAGCCCCGGCTACTATAACTCTTTCTCCCCTTCCTTTGAAGAAAGAGCATCAGTAGGAAAAAAAGTCATCGACTTTTTTCCTTCCTTGTGCTCATCAAAGGTCGTCACCCTGGATTTTGAAGCCAGAGTCCCCGTTCCCTTTAGCATTTTCCCATCTTCCTACAAGGAGGACAAGAAGCCCATCGAGGTTACTACCACCGAATCACACCAAGAGTTTAGCGTTCAGCTTCCTCATCACCACGAACGGCCCGGACGGGAAGGTCAATACTCTTCTCACGTTGCCAACGAGTCCAACATCATCAGCTACCCTTACCGGGAAGAAGAGGTCCGCATCACTCGTGAAGAGGAACGCTACCGTCCTGGTGTCCGCCGAGAATTTATTCGTGAAAACCGGTAAGTCTTTGACGCGTCCTGTGAGAATGAGGGTGAAGTGAATGTGACGTTGAGCTCAGCCTCGCCTAAGCTGTTGGTGGCGACTGCCGTTTAAAGCATTCCAGCTGGAAGGTGCTCGGAGCGGCCCGTCATTCCAATTGTTCAGACAAAAGGCTATAGCTGCATCACCAGTCACTCCTTCCATTCCTGAGAACAAACCACGTTTTTTTAACGTCTTCTCCACGTTCTCTACATTCCAACCAACTACACTCAATACTAACAATTCCTCAGTCCTCACACGACGTTCTCTGAGACCACTGTAGACCTCGAGTCCCGTCGCTCCAGCCACGACTCTGCAATTGACGTTGCCGAGCGCGAATACCGTGCCCGTTTCAAGCCCAGCTACCGTGACGAAGCCAGTTCTTTCGAATCCACTGTTGACACCGGCCGCTTCGCTGAGCCGTCCGAACAGTCCTCGTACCAAAACACCACCGTCGACGCTCCGTTTGTCCGTCCCCAGGGCAGCAGCTTCAGCAAGACCAAGGTCACCCAAGAAATCATCGCACCTTCGACCATTTCCCGCAAATCCAACAAGATGGGTTACTACGACGAGGATGGTGAGTTTATTTCCTAGCGTCTGATTTTCATTTCCCCCTATAAACATTTTTATTTCTTTTGTGCTGTGGTTTCTCGAAGTCGAGGTAGGATAAGCGCGGTTTGCTTTGTTTACTGGTTTGTTTACATTGGTGTCTGTAAAATGACGCTAGTGTGACTAGACTTGGGTAAACTTGGTCGAGCTCCGCCCATCCAATCTGTCTTTGCGTTCCGGCTCGCTCGAAGTTCATAGCGATGACGGTTGGCTAAACACATTTCCTTTTTTCTTATTCCCCCCTTCACCCCACCACCAGGCAAATACCACTCTTTCCGCCACGGTTTACACAAGTTGGCTGACCGTGTTCTGCACCATGAAGCCCGCGAGTCCAATGAGGTCGCTGAGTACCGCGAGCCTGTCCGCGCCAGCAGCCCGTCCCGCGGCGTCCGCCGCGAGTCTGAGACTCCTGCCAACACGGTCACTATCCCGTGCAACCACATCCGCATTGGCGACATCCTGATCCTGCAGGGCCGTCCCTGCCAGGTGATCCGCATCTCCACCTCTGCTGCCACCGGCCAGCACCGCTACCTGGGTGTCGATCTGTTCACCAAGAAGCTGCACGAGGAGTCGTCCTTTGTTTCGAGCCCCTCTCCCAGCGTCGTCGTCCAGACCATGCTCGGCCCTGTCTTCAAGCAGTACCGTGTCCTGGACCTGCAGGACGGCGTCGTCGTCGCCATGACCGAGACTGGTGACGTCAAGCAGGGTCTGCCCGTCATTGACCAGTCCAACCTTTGGTCCCGTCTGCTCCGCTCTTTCGAGTCGGGCCGCGGCTCTGTCCGTGTCCTGGTCGTCAACGACCACGGCCGCGAGCTGGCTGTCGACATGAAGGTTGTCCACGGTGCTTCTCTGTAAGAGAATTCTCAATTCTATAATGTGTGGAAGGATTGTATGAGAGTCAGGAATTGTCTAGGACGATCGGCCTACTGATTCGTTGGGAGTTCTGTACTCTTTGATGCTTTCTGGTTCTTGTATCTTCTCTCGTTTGGTCTTGTGTATTTTTTGTCACACCTTTTTTTGCTTTTGTCGTTTTGATTTATAAAGCATTTTTTGCCTATTGTCATGTTCTTTTCATTGGTTGAATATGTTGCCAGTCTGTCAAAAGACCTAAGGCATAGTCATCGTTGATATAGGACAGGCAATTTCTTGGATAGTTATCAGATATAATATTTACTACTTGCTTATTGGAACGATTTGTTGCCTTTTGATTTTGATGATGCCGATGTCTCAAAACTTGCTGCGTGTAGAGTAGATATTTCGCGATTTAGTGTATGACGATATAAGACATAAATTTTTTTGTCACGTTGTTTAGACGTTTGTTTAATATGTGTTATTGTCTTTTATTCTCTCAAGAAACTTGTTTTTGGGAAGTTGAGTGCGTTTCGATTACTCTTTTATCTGACCTGCTTGCTTCTTTTTCTTTTCTTTTAAGCTCTATCAATTTCCTCAAATTTTATCTACAACGTCGTCAATTTATACGTAAATCGAGTGTGGCTGTAAATTTATTCGAAATTAGTACTCATTGTTAATACTCTACACCTGATTTTGCCACTACAAGATGTGAAATCAAATCATATTGGTCCTGTGGCATGTGCTCCATGGCACACAGACACTGTTAAGTGCCATCGATATGCCCCGTGATCATGATAGTTGGAATATTACCACGATTATAAGAGTCTGATACTATCTATGCCCGGAACTAGCCATACAAAACCTGCGATTTGTCTAGTTCTCCATACGAACAGCACTGCCAGAGGCTTTGTCTTCATGCACCGCCGCAACTCCAAAATATTCATATTTTGTTTGCACTAGGCTAATGCACAATAACATGCGAGGGCAATGTGTCATGCCACTGCTATATACTAGTAGCCGAGAGCTGCGCGTACCAAGACTTTGGTGATTTGACGATGCGACTTCGTCTTATGACCTGTATGTAAATGAAGGCGCGCTTTGTGTCAGATGTTGGGCACGACACGCCAGACGAAGACCAAGTAACAAAACGCATCGCAGAAGCGCATAGGATACCTGTCACGAGTGAGGCTAAAGATAGCGATTCGACATCAAGTTTTTGAAGGCCATGCCGCTGGCCCTTCTGCAAACGCACCTGGCACAGACAGCCGGGAGCGCGAACAGCTCACCAGTCTCACCTGCTCAAAGTCTCTCCCTCCTTGCTTTGATTGTAAACCGACACAAGAAACCAGCTCGAGCTAGTCGAAAGATTCATGGAGTTTGACCACTCATCTTTGCTGGCCACACACCCTCCCTGTGCAAGCTATTCATATCAATTGGGCTAACCGCGAGCTTCGAGTCTGACAATGTCTCAAAAGTTTTGACCTGATGGTTGGGAGAATGCATTTTGCGTATGATCGTCTTGAGCTTGCCAACTCATCAAGCATATATGTACCAGGAGCTGGAAATAAACACCCGATGTGATGCGAACTCTGGACAATCAGGCCTGCAGCTTTGCAAGCACGTATGGCGATATTCGCCTGCCCTCCGACATCACAACAAGAGTATGTGTTCCTCAGGCACTTGCGCGATATTGATACTGGCCACCCATCAGGTAAAATGCATATCTTCTTGAGTGCCATGATGGAAGCTTTTTTTTTCCTTCAAAAAAAGCTGCTTCTTCTCGCTCGTTGAAAGCTCGAAATGTCCGTGATCCGGGTTCCGTTGATGCAGCGAGGCAGGCTGCTGTGTCTCAATTTCTTGAATACTCAATATCTGGCTTGCAGAGGCTGGTCATAGCAAACATCGGCATATATAAATTGAGAAGTTTCAATACCGTGGCGCCCTTGCGTCAGTCACTGAGCCCGTAGAACTTGGTATCCAGCCTGAGCAAAGCTGCCATATTGCAATGTGCGACGGAGGAGTTGTCGTATGTCACACTGCGTCAAGCATGGGAAGCTTGAGGGCCTGCGTGATTCTGTTTCAAGGATATTGGAGATTGGGCTCTTAATACACACTGGCTGAGGCCCGTTTCTACCAGCTCCTGTGGCGCCCTGTGACTGGTAGCGATTGGAAAGGCTGGGTTTGTGCACCAGCTCCGACACAGACCCAGACATTCAATATCCCTGGACCTTGTAATTACAAGGGAAATTTTAAATATTGCCCGTAGCATATTTACTTTGGTAGGGCGCGAAATGAGTTTAAGCAGGGCAAGCAGGGCAAAATAGGCATAGAACCCACTAGAGAAGAGGCACCGTCGACGGGAGCGGGAGCGCCAGCGAAGCCTACCCCCCCATCTGATCAGGACATATGTATTAGCGCTGTGAATCGTGGTTGTTGGAACTTTATGATATTCTTTAAAGCTGAGTGTAATAGAAAGACGTGAGGCTACCCGAGACTTGAGAGTATCACATTAGAAAAAGAGCACACAGTGAATGATTATATAATATTGAATGAGCCATCACACCCAATTTCAAGATCATCGCGCTTTTTCCTTGTAGATGTCTCGCCGTTCTTGCTTATTGAGGACGAAATACGAGGACAAAATACGACTCATTACATATCTTAATCTCCCCTGTAAGGAAGCTACAGCTTCGTAGAAAGAAGGAACGACTCGCGCAAAGCTGAAGCTACCGCGTTTTTTACTACTACGTAGAGAAGGCGCGACTTGCACTGCAGGGGTGCTTCCCGGGCAAAGCTGCATCTCATGGTTGCGCCTGCCGTTTCCATGATGCCGCCCCTTTGGCTATTCGAGATATCACGTTTGTGAGCATCTTTGTTCCTTCTCTATAGCTTCATCTTTTCACAAATATTGATCTGTTTCAAGATTCACCCTCACATTGTGCAACGCGCGCCCGAAGCCTTGCATATCACTTGCAGCAGACACACGGGCCCATGCGCCTGTTCCGGCAGCTCTTAATAACTTGAGCGACGCGTAGATCGCAGACCCGCATTGGCTTTCAATTGCCAGATTCAGTTTTGCAGACTCTCATTACCCTCGCTCCCTTGGCACGATCTTTAATTAGTCCAGTCCACTAAAGGCGCCCTGTTTCTTCCAAAGCAGCTTCTCGACTGACTGACCGTGCGCGTCTGAGAAATCTTGCGTTTCGGCAGCCGACGTTGTGTGTTTGATGTCTTCATCCCATCACGGACTCGCTGAGTCAAGCCCAACTCTTCCCCTGATCGTCTGCTGCATTCCTGCGACCTGCATTCCAGTCGCATTCCAGTCGCATTCCAGTCGCAAGCCGTTACCCAGTCCGGCCATCTGGTTCTCTGTGGCCTACCGATACTCCCGCACCACCCAGACGCACCGCTAACTGGCGCAACGTTCTTTGTTCCGGACAGGAGACAACAGTCCTAGGCCGTCGACTCTGCAATTCAGCAACTTTGCATTCTAGTTGCACAATTGTCTGCATGGCACATACAATCATCGATAGCTTCACCATAGCCACGGCTTTCTTTGTGACAGCCATTGGCATTGCAGAAACATGCTGACACGGCCAACGACACAAAAGCCTCATCAAACTAGTCGTTACCCGACATCAGCAGCGCCAGCAATCTCTGTGTACCCATCACGCGTGGAATAGAGGGCGGCGGTAGAGGAGAACAAAGAAGGGGGAAGAGTATAAGAAAGAAAGAGGAAAGGAAAAATAAATTGAGGAAGAAAGAGAAATAAAAGAAAGAAGGCGAAAAACAACAACCAAGAAAAAGAAGGAGGCTGTGATCACATCGGGTCTCGTGAACTTCTGCCCTGCGCCCAATACAACAGGGCGAACAGGACATTAGAGTCTGGCAGCACATCTTTTGACCGGCTGAAACCCGCCAGCAAGCCAAGCCAGACCCAATCCGGCTCACTCTTCACCAGTGTTCATCGAATATAAAACTATCCCGGTGCCTATCCTAGTCGCCGTCCCAGCCACCCGGACAGCTTCACCCTATCGCGGACTGTTGCTGGATCAGAACACAAAGGACAGATCCTCTCTCCTATTCACTGGCTGTATTGACCGACGGTTGGGTCTTATCTTAAAGCTGCAAACGCCTGCAAGTCTGGCACTGCTGCGAACCGGGCATTCATTCTGGCCGCAGAAACGGCCTCATCATCACCAGTTGGTCTTCGTCTATATCGACAGCTTACCTCACCAACCTCGCTCATTGCCAGCGCATTCACTATTATAGCCTTGATTGGCTTCCTTCATTTGTCCTCCAAGTGCACTCACCTCGCGTCGCAAACAGCTCTCCAGACGAGAGAACCCTCTGCGGCTACAGCCTATTACGAGCTGATAAGCCTGGCACCTCTCCACCCACACACTACACACCACACATTATACCACGCGCACCTACACCCAGCACTCTCCAGGCCCCATTCACTCACGCGCCCAGCTCAATTGATTCTTCAGACCCCTGTAAGTTGAATTTTCCTCTTCTTTTTGGGGGCGTGTCCCCCGCCACCGCTTCCCAGCCTCCCCAATTATTTTTGCTAATGACGCCAGTATTGCCATTATCTTTGTTCGCCCATCTGCTCGACTTTCTCGACTACCTCGACTACCTCGACGTACACCTTGCTCAACTTTGGCCTTCTTCGGGGTTGCCTCTTGCTTCTTAGTCCAAACGACTTCGTTGCCTCTCCTCTTCCACATTGACTGCCACTATTGTTTGTCTTGTGGTTTCTTTCATCATTTCTTGCTATCTTGTTTTCTTGCTTCCCTCCTTTTTCCCTTTCTGCAATCCTCGCCTCGACATCCTCACATTCCTCACCCCCCATCCGCTTTGTTCTTCTTGCCCACTTGGTCTGCTTTTGGTTTCAACCGGCGGCTATCTTCTACTTCACCCCAAGTGAGTACACGCACATTCCTTTCTTTATTCTTTTGACTTTCGGCATTTTGCTTTTGCGTTTTGCGGCCAGCCCTCGCTCTACCCGACTTCTCGCAGCTTTTGTACGCTGCTCTGCATCGAAAAGTCCCCCAGTCTTGTCCTCTGTTTTGCGCTCGCCCAACTGCATTTAGTCGCACCTTCTGCACTCCCGAAAGCTTCTGTGTGCAACACAGCAGCAGTCAGCAGAAGCTTTTATATGTGCAACACGCTTGTGTTTTTCCAGCCGTGCCCTCTCCTTCTCAAGTCTGTTTCGTGCCCACAGGGCAAAGCAGTCTTATCCGCCGTCAGTGTTTCTAACTGTCCGCAGTCTGTATAGAGCTGCTCGCTTGCCGCAACACCTTCCGTAACGACCACGATACGTTCTTGTCCCGAAACCTTCTCTACCACTTTTTGCCGCATTCTTTCCTTGTCCTGTTTTTTGTCCCGCCTTTGCCGCCGAGCCATTGAGCGCTTTTCTCTTTGTTTCAAAGAGTCACAAGTCGTCGTAGCACTTACTACGACCTCTTGACATCTTGTCCGGTCACGCATCAGACCTCTTGTCTGGTGCTGGGCTGCAAAAGCCGGACACGTTGAGCGACTCCGCCCCCATTTCCTTTCACGACCGTTACGACCGTTACGAACAAACTCGCACGCCCCATAGCTTGCGCCATCAGCGCCAGCCATCCGACCCGAGACCCTTCACACCTCAAGCGAGATCGGATATATCTGCTGCTGCCGAGCAGGACGCAAGATCGACGCCCAATTCTCAGCGTACTTTGCGCCGGACCTCTCGGTTCACAGAGAGCCCAGCTCCAAGTGCTACAAGCAAGGAGCCGCCACTCTCTCGTAAACCCCAATCCCGTCCTTCAACCCCGACTGCGAGCCGTCAGCCACGCCCGACCAGCTCTCCTAGACTCATTCATCTCGCTGCCATCTCAACTGGCATAAGCCCACGGCCCGGTTTTGTAACTATAAGCCCAAGTAACAGACAAAGCCAGCATCAGGTCCAGGCCGTCTCACATTCAGAGGAAAGCAACGACAAGCAAAAGGACGACGACGACGAGGGCGACGACAAGGATTCGTCTGTCGCAGGCGACTCTGAGAGACCGACATCTGCATTTGACGGCAGATACATTGCTGGTCGAGGTCATCCCGACAGCCACCCGGCCGTTCGCATATCGAAGCGAACACACAACGCAATTCTTTTTGCCATTGAGGGCTTAACCCACCCATACAAGCTTTCCGCTGATCACGAGGAAGAAAACGCAAAGATGACAGACCTTTATGATGATCCAAATGGCAATGGCATCCCGACATCTGTCCCCCAGATCCCCGCTCCAGCGCCAACGAGCTCACCGAGAGCCGGTATCCCTGGTCCTAAGATGATTATGAAGGCGCGTGCAGAAAGAGAAGCTCGGCGCTTTGAACAGGAGCGGATGGAAAAGGCACAAGCCGAACAAGATGCTCGAGTCATGGCAGAGAGACGACAGGCTGCTGAGCAGGCCGCGGAGCGAGAGCGTGCAGAACGAGCAGCAGCAGCAGCAGCTGCTGCCGATATTGCAGTGCCTACAGCCAACCCTTCTGTGCATGCTTCCCAGCCCATCGACCTAGCCACCCAGCGGCGACAACAGCGGGCAGAACGCACTGCAGCAAACTCTTCAGGTCAACCAATGTATCAGCAGCAACAGCAGCAGCCTCCGCCACAACAACCAGTACCACCACAGCCACAACAAGCACCGCAAAGACATGTGCGGTTACCCCAGGGTGCACCACAACAAGCGACAAGCCAAACACCGGGATACTCTGTACCCCCTGAAATGAGTGACACACAGGCCGGGATGGGCGGCATCCCAGGTGCTTCGGCGCGGACGGGTGGTGCTCAAACGCAAGCCGCGCAAGGCGGCGATCTGGGACTGAGTGGCGGGAGCCGAACTAGAAACTCGTTTCCTCACGCTTTCGAGAGATGGGAGGCACTTTCTGCACACTGGGAGGGCTTGACGAGCTTCTGGATCCGGCAGCTGCAGCAGCGGTCTGAAGAAATTGACCAGGACCCACTGTCAAGGCAGCTGGCACGCCAGGTCACTGATCTGTCGGCAGCAGGTGCAAACCTCTTTCATGCTGTTGTAGAGCTGCAGCGGCTTCGGGCTAGCTCAGAACGCAAGTTTCAGAGATGGTTCTTCGAGATGCGCAGTGAAATGGAGCACAACACAGAAGTGCACGGCAGATTGGAGGCTCAAATCCAGGAGGAGCGGCTTGGGCGCGAGCAGGCGATCCAAGAGGCGCTTGAGAATGAGCGGTCCAACTCCAAGGTGCAGAAGCAGCTGGCAGAGATGCGCAAGGAACTTGCCATTTCCAAGGATGAAGCCCGGCGTGCATGGGAGGAGCTGGGAAGACGGGAACAGGAGGAGCGCGAACGACTGATATCTCTTCAAGAGGGGCAGCCGACGATTGTTGGTGGAGTCCAGGTCGTGCCTATGATGCAGGGCCCTCCGGCGCGCCAGAGAGCTAGCAGCACGGCAGGCCAGGCGCAGCCGCCACCGCCACAGCAGCCCCAGCAGTCTCAGCAGCCCCAGCAGTCTCAGCAGCCTCAGCAGCCTCAGCAATCCCAGCAGCAACCTCAACACCAGCAGTCCCCCCAGCCCCAGCAGCAGCCCCCCCAACAGGCTCCTACTACACAGCAGCAACAGCAACAGTACCAGGCACCGCCATCCAGTAACTCGACGCTGGAGCAGCTGCCGTCACAGGCACACAGCCAGCCCCAGTACACACAGGCACCAACAGCCACTGCGGATCCTGTGACTACTGGTGGCGAGTACTTCCGGAACCAACCCCATACGGAAGGCGCGACTCAGCAGGGCTCTGATGATATCTATGAAGAGGAGTACGGCACACCGTCGTCGCTGTCGGCACCCGGGTCGACCTACCCTCCGTCGGCGTCACAGCAGCAGTACTATGCACCCCCCTCGCCAGCGGACTATTCGGGCCAGGGGTTTGCAGCGCCGTGGGAGACCGTGCCGCGCCACCACCACCCAACACGGCTGAGTGATGTGATTGAGGAGGACGATGAGCGCAGCCGCACGTCTGCTAGCCAGGTTAGCCGCGGCGACCGTATATGATCTAATGTTAATGTGCTCCGGAGTGTGATGAAATACCTTTATTTGAACTCTGATCGCGTCGGCCGCCTGTCGTCTCTCTTCTCACCTCCTGTTACATTGTCTCTCATTTTCTTTTCTTATTTTTCTCCCTGATACTCTTTCGCATTGTCCTTTCTTTTCTCATATTCTTCTCTCTTTTTAATATTTGCATCAATTTCTTTTCTATTTCTGTTAGCATATGGTATTGCATAGCATTTGGCGCCAAGGGTCTCCAAGGGATGTGTGGTTCAGTAAACAGGGGATGTTACTGTCGTTCCATTGTTGGCCGAACTGGCACCAACAAAAGGGAAAGGGAAATGGAAATTTGCCGCTATGATCTTGTCGTCGGTTGGCCAGTCTGCATAGTCTTGTCGTTAGTTTTGTTTGATTCTCTCTCTGCAAGTACTCTAATATTTTTGTCTTTTGCTTCCAGATTCTCTTTTCTGCCTCTTTTTGTCAATGTTTTTGCATTCTCTTGTTTTCAGTCAATTCCAGATCCAGTCTCGGCATACCTGGCCCGATCCATAGGGGCGCAGACCCGGCGATAGTCCAGTTGATTATATAGATGTTCTGCCCGGCCATCAGTGCCCTATTCTTCGATAGTCTATCTTGTCTTATATAGAATATCTGTGAACATTGTCAGTTCTCTATGACTCTTGTCTCTCCTGTCTCTATCGTCTCTCACCTGGCCCTTGCCCTTTTGTTACCATGCCGCCATTGCCATCATGCCACTGCTATCGTTTTCTACAGCGACCATGTCGTCACCTTGATCTCTGTGACAGTCTTGGTGATTTGCTAACCTTTAGTCCCTTTTCTTCCCTTTCTTCTTTTTCTCATTATACTTATAAGAGTTTCTCTCGGTCGTGCTCCGTGCAAGGCCAATAAAAGTTTGTTTGCTTGACAAGATAGCTTTTCTATCGTCTCGACTGTGGTTGTGCTGTCACTGTTTTTGTGCTGCCAGATCCTTACTCTTGACTAAGGACTGTGCAAAGCCTGGCTGATGCTGCTGGTTTCACGACTAACGGGCTCTCTCTGGTTTTGAGTCGTTCTTGATCTCTGTTTCGGTTTTCGGTTTCGTTGTTCGCCTGCATGTTCTAGTTTGTTCGGTCATGCTAAATCAAATCAAATCAAATCAAACTAAAGCAACTGCAAGAAATATTTGTACAATACCAGTTTACCCGGGGAAGCCCCCTTATACGCCGTAGCAAGGTTCATGCTGATGGAAGAAATATTACATCTCGTGAACCCTTCCCCCTCTCGGCTGGGCAGTGTCTCAAATCTGATCTCCTCTCACCCAATTATCCATCATTTCTCTGCCACTAATCGCTGCACCTCCCCCGATCCTCTCACCGTCGCCTCTACTTCTTGCCCAATGTTTTTCGTTGTCTACCGATGGTATATTTCTGTGCATTTACTAAAATACCCACTTGAAATTTATCTACTCTTGTTGATAAAGTGGCACAGCATGTAATTGTGAACATGCCGGAATGTCTGCATAAGCAGGCGAGCTGATGTCCATGCGTGTTTTCCTTCCACAGCTGGGAGATGAGAAGAGTACCAAAATTATGACAGGCGTTTATTTGCTAATCATGCCTTACATAAGACACCGTGGAGATAACACTAGAAAAGGAAGGGACATCAAAGTGACGTAGCTGTGCATTACATAATTGGATCTATCTAAGCCGCAATGGTAGCATGATATTAGCCGAGCTTCGTGATAGGTGTCACATAGCCGCTCTTTGCGATATGCAATCGGAGTATTTCGATACGGCCAACCACACCAAATGTCCAATCGTCGGTGCGACGCCAAGCACCAGCCCGTAGCTTGTCTGTAGTTATCAATAATATTGGGGATTGTGCCTGGCCCACCCGAGCTCTAGTGCATGGATAGCTTCAACAGGACAGCACTACATGGATACGACAACTTGCCGAGCAAACACTCCGTGCATTTACTACGTTGACTCACATACAAAGTAACGGCTGCCATTTAAGATTTCAATTACTTAACTGCAATCAAGACATTATCATACACACACCACTACTCATACCCAGATGGCCAGCACTCTTGCTGCAACGGCGCATCGCCGACTCGCCGACGGCCTGGTTCCTCGGGCGGCGGCAGCGGTGTCGGCTAAGTCGTCTTTTGTGTGTCGGAACTCTGCGCGTAGACAGCTGTTTTCCAGCAGTGGTCGGCGTACACTGGCGAGTGCCGCGTATGGCGGAGCCCGGCCCGTGTCGATGAGAACGGCAACGACGATACTGTCATCAAGACTGGAGCAGGGGCAGCGCAGACAGCAGAGCACGGTGGCGACTACACCGGCCCCATCGGCGACACCACCATTTGCATTTGCATTTGACATTGACGGTGTCCTGCTCCATGTCAACGAGCCGATTCCCGGCGCTGCTGAGGCTCTGCGCCATCTCCACCGCCACAACATCCCCTTCATCCTGCTGACCAACGGCGGTGGCCGTTACGAGGCAGACCGTATCGCCGACCTCCAGCAGCGCCTTGGCCTTACCCTTCAAGACCATGTTAGAGTTAAGGACTCCAGCTCAGACTGCGGTGGACCGCTGCCCGTGCTCTCGACGGCCAACTTTGTGCAGTCGCACACGCCGTTCCAGGAGCTGCTGGATAACGCAACCGGCCTCGACCGTAAAGCGGGCGGTGGTGCGGCGGCGAGCCTGATGGGCCTCCGGGACCAGACGATCCTGGTGACTGGCTCTGATGCCTCACGCATCCGTACTATTGCCGAGAAGTACGGCTTCAAGAGCGTCGTCACGCCCGCCGATATCCTTGCGGCGTACCCGGCCATCTACCCCTTCGACCCGCTCCTCAAGTCAGTCTATGCAGACACGGCTCGGCCTCTACCAAAGCCGCTTCTGCTGGAAGGCGGAAAGCTGGCGGCGACGGCTACAACTCCCTTTACCGAGGACAGTCTCGACGCGTCAAAGTACCTGCGCATCGCGGCAGCCTTTGTGTTTAATGACCCGCGCGACTGGGCCCTCGATATCCAGCTGCTGACGGACCTGCTGCAGGCGCGCCGCGGTTTCCTGGGCACGTTTGACCCTGCCAGCCTGTCGGCCCAGGGTACGGCGCCCAACGACGGCGCGCGCATTTTCTTTTCCAACTCGGATCTGCTGTGGGCCACAACATACCACCTGCCGCGCTTCGGCCAGGGCGCCTTCTCGGCCGCTACGGCCGGCGTTTGGAAGCAAATGGTCTCGCCCGCGCAGGCACCACTACTGTCGCCTGAGAACGGCCGTGCGACTCTGCTGGGCAAGCCACATGAGGCCACATACCTGTATGCTGAGCGCACCCTGACGCGGTATCGTGAGGCCCTGATCAAAGCCCACGGCGGTGCTGTCAGCGATGCAACGGAGCCTCTCAAGTCGGTGTACATGGTGGGCGACAACCCGGACAGTGATATTGCGGGTGCGAATCAGTTCTCGAGCACGCACGGCACGGACTGGTGCTCTATTCTGGTGGAGACTGGTGTCTATGACCCTCTGCGCGACGGCGGCAACTCGGAGTACCTGCGTCATCGGCCACGGGTGATTGTGCGGGATGTAGCCGGCGCTGTGCGGTGGGCTCTGCAGCGGGAAGGCTGGCCGGCCGACTTTTAAACTGTCTTGGCTCGATCGTAGCTAGACAGTGTAGAGAAGCTTCAACAGTAAATAGCGTTTGTTTCATATACAGCCTTTAAACTCATTCTATATTCTATATGCTCGTTCCTATCCCATGTCGTATATGCCCATATGCTTGTATGCCCGTCACGCCGCTGATATTCAATCCGTATATGTGAACTCATTCAATAGATCACCCATAACCACCCACTAACCGTTTAAGCGGCAAACAGGTTCACGTAGACACCCCAAATGATGCCCGCAAGACCACCAACCAGGTTGCGCGTGGCAATGTCCTTGACAAGCGTAAAGTTACCAATGCTGATAAGTGGCCAAAACTTCCAGCCAGCAACCATGAGGTCGACAAAGTCGGCACTCAGACTGCCTGCAATGGCAAAGTACAGAGACTGGTCCGTCGTGCCGCTAGCCTCGACCAGCACAGCCCACACGGGCATGAACACGCAAAATAGAAGCGTGTTGACGCCGGCACCCACCGACTGGTCGAGCAGCGTCTTGATAACCGTGTTGCGCACGTCCAGACTTTCCTTGACCTCGGTGGCCTTCTCACCCGTCTTCTCCTTGCGCGTGCCGGGAAAGCTGGACTCGAGGTAGGTCTGCCACAGGACGTTGGGGGGTGTCGTTAAGACGGCGTAGACGGCAAACTTGACCACCGAAGCCCAGTTGTACGACAGTGCGTTCTGTTTGTTAGTCTATGCAAGAAAAAACTACAGTAGTGACACAACTCACCCCGTTCTTGTAGGCCAGCAAGGTCTGGGCAAGCAGGCTAGAGAAAACGCTCATGGCAGCCGCCTGGGCGGTGATCGGGGCGAGAGGCGGGGCCATTGTGATAAGAGATACGTGGCAGAGGTAAGAGACTTGGTATTTTCGGTGGTATCGAAGTGAGATCGCGATGCCTTTGGTGCTTTAAGGAAGAAGAAGAGTGCCCGGCAAGACTAGAAGGGAAAACAAATAACGCCAACACAGAGTCTGGCAAAATGCCCGTCCCGTGTAAGCGGTGGAGAGGGGAAAGGACGAAAAACGTGGAGACGATTGAAATGGACAGCGTTGTGTAAAAAGAAACGAGTTAAAAGAGGAGGATGTCTACAAATCTGCCGAGTGCACTCGTCGAGCTGAAGAAAAGGCAGGATGCAACTTAGCCTTGGTTGTGCAAGGCTGAGGCATAATATGAATACATACTAATTGCAACATCAAACAAATAATCACTATTGGAAAGAGCACACAACTCGAGAGAGCAGGTGCGACAGAGGGCAAGAACGTGTCGATGCAACTGCCCCACTGAGTTGTCAGTGAGTGCCGTTAACCCCAAGGACCACAGCATAACTGGAGTATGACCAAAAAAATGCATAATAGAAACATGTCAATAAACCAAATACAAATTACAGCCGAGTTATCGAAGTAAAAATAGCTGTCGAAGCAATTTAACCGGACGTTATCACATCTGGAGTGCTAAATAATAGGCCAAAAAAAAGGCAAAAAAGATGGACCTGCTGGGAATCGAACCCAGGACCCCTTCCATGCTAAGGAAATATTATACCACTAAACCACAGGCCCAAGCTGATTGTTGGAATACTCTGGTACTAAACTGTTTATGTAGCCTCAACAACATTTTCTGTAGCAACCGCTCTATATCAACTCTCCCTCTTGTTTTCTTCCCACATTCTCTCTCTTTATATTTTGATTTCATACGAGTTTTCTTTTTCCAAATTTTGATGTTATCTGATCTCGCACGGCGTGTTTTACCGCTGTATATCTTGTGCGCTCATCATTCTCTCTCGGCATCTTCAATGACTTGACAGGACATCTGCGCACGCATAGTCTACCTACCTGTTATTTTTTGATAACAAAGATATTGGTTTATTTGACGGTTGCTATTGTTGCTGCGTTCTCTCTGTTATATCACTTGCTGGCCCAGCCTCTACCTTCAACGCCAGAGACGTATGTATACATTCTGGCAACCCTGGGGACGAGATGAACTCACATGATATTAGATTACCCATCACGAATATCTCTACTTCTCTCTTGCCGGCGGGCTTCGGGGTACACAAACAGAGAGGCTTATGCACTACTTTGAGGAACATGCAATCCTTGCAAGAGGGAAACCGCTCCCTGTAAAGCATGTGCTCGCACGCGCCAACGACGCAAAGCCAAAATGGTGGCGATCGGCCACAGCAAACCAGGCCCGCAAGGATGCCTGGGAGGTTGTTCGCTGATAGCACGTGGCCAATCTCCTCGAGGAGGAGTTGGTCGCAGATGTTGCAAGGACAGCTGCTATCGTGAAAGTAATGGCAGTCAAAGAAGTTGCCGATCGAATGACTGCCGACGCGGCTGAAAAAGCAGGCCCAGCTGCCAAGGGCATCGATGGCACGGCATCTCGAGCCAATATTGAGCATGTTCGCCTTGCGATTGCTCGGGCTAGGTTCAAGGCAGTCGACGTCAAGGTAAAGATGTTGGAGACGTTGAGGGCTCTCCAGAAGGGCATTTTTGAGGTAGCGGACGTCGATGGCGGTTCTGGGCTGAAACATCAGTAGTCACGACTATAAATGATATTTGACAGTATAGGCTGAAGAGGCTGTTTAATCTTTCTCTAAGTCTCTATTAATATGCTTACTACACTGTTAAGGAAAACCCCCCAAAAACACCCGTGGCATCACATCACTACAGAAAAAACAAGAAAACTTGATATAAAATTATACAAATCAAATACAAAAGCAGCAGTACGCCCTGTCTAATGCCGGTTCGTGCCTTTTCCTGTCCCTATCCAAGAGACAGATGTAGCCCCCTGTCCTCTGAACCACACGCAGTTCTCTTCACTATTATATAGCTCTGCGTCCGCCTCCCCTTGTGTCCTCATGTCTTGATACAGTCTGCACTTACACCGTGCTCTGCTCCTGACGGTAGCACCTACTGTATATTCCTCTTCCGCAAGTCTACTTCTACAACTTGTGTATCCATCATTCACAGTCCTTGTCTGTTGTCTGCTGTCTGATACGTCGACATCTTAGTCTGACTTACGACCGGCTGAGAATCCACATAAACAGCAGCTGCACGCCGTACGAGTAGAAGAACAAGAACTGCGTCCGCTGGTTGCGCTTGGCCCGTGTGTCCGTCTGCATCGACCGGCTGCCGCCCGAGTTCTCCGGCAGCAGCACGTACTTGAGTGACCGCATCAGGAACAGCGAGTTGGCCAGGAATGTGTAGAGGAACAGCGACCAGCCGATCCAGCCGCCTGTGCCCTGCCCGCCGTTGACCACCTCTGCCACAGAAATCGTCGCAATCACACCCACAAACTTGTACCCCGAGTATGCCACCAGATCCAGCAGCTGTGATGTGTTGGAGATGCTCAACAGATAGCATCCCAGCTTGAGACCCAAAATCTCGACACCGACAACAGCGAGCACCACCGATGCTGTGTAGCCCAGCAGCTCAGGCTGGAACTGGCCGCGAAGACCGGCGACGAGCGTGGACAGGAGAATGTAGGTGACCACAGACATGACGGGAATGTACATGTCAGGGCTGTTGATATCGTCGCGGGGTGCAAGGTACCAGCCTTCCTGGCCGCCAGGGCCAACGGTCTGCTTGCGCGACCACGGCTTGTGGCGCCATGGGAAGAGCACGAGGAAGAGCTTGTTGATGACATAGGAGTTGGACACGTTGAAGTAGTGTTTCAGCACGCTGACATTAACATAGCGGTTGATCTGTAGGGTCAGTATTCGCAGTTTCAATAAACATCAATAAATGAAGCTTACATTCTGCTCCATGTACTCCTGTCCTTGCCGAAACGCCGTCTGCGACAGCTGCGCCGCCACCTGTGCTGCCGGGTCGTTCATAAACTGTCCGTACTGGCCAAACATGTTGCCCATGGGCACACCGCCGGCTGCCTGCTGTGCGCCGGGCTGTGGCTGCTGTTGCTGGTATGGGCTGGCGTAGGTCTGGGGCTGGGGTTGCGACGAGGTCGGCGGCGGTGGTGACCGCAGCTGCGGTACTGTCGAGACATGCTGGGGCACGGGATGGTGCAGCGGGGGCGACTGCCCGTAGACGTTGCGCTGCATTGTGATGGAGAAGAGCCTAGGGTGGTAACAAAAGAGACGTGACAAAAAAGGTGATGTGATGTCGATGCGCTGGCAAACGAAGTCGTTCCCCTCCTATGAACATATATTGAATGCCAGAGGATGTATATATCGGCGTCGGTTATATCAAGTCGTCGAATAAAGTAAGAATAGTCGCGCAGGTGCTGGCTGTCAGAGGTGTGCCGCTGCTGTCGCTGCTGTCGTCGTCGTTGGCGCAAGGTGTCGTCTTTTGCTACTATAGGAATGACGGAGTGGCATTGGTCTGTCGCCAGTCTTATTACGGTCAGCGTGAATAGTGGAGAGTAGAGCTCCTTCTCTTTGAGGAACAGTTGTCGTTGCCACCCACCTCCCTCCACTACTTGCACTCAGCACTCAGCACTCAGCTAGCCACTGTAGCTAGGTATCTTACCTAAACATACAGCACGGCCAAACCGTTTTTCCGCCCGCCCCCTTTCTCACTCTGCTCCTTATCGGTGGCCTCCTCCTTATCGCCTTATCCGCTTATCGGCAGGACCACCCTGTCACTCTGCAGCGCAGTTGAGGCCATTTGGACCCTCTAGACTGGACTGGTGGACTCGACTCAACCTGTATCTCTCGTCTCGTTCGATTCGCATCGTCCCTCTTCCGGCTTCCGAGTCCGACACCGAGATCGCAGTCGCCGACTGTTGCCCCTTTTTGACCCTCTACATTATTCTTCTCATTTCTTAATTCTCAATTTTATATTCTTATTTTCTTGGGAAACCCTTTTCTTTCAGCTTGCCCACCCTCCTCGAGCGCATTTCCTCCATATCTCCTCTCTTCTCACTTCACCACACTGCGATCTGGTGCTCCTCAATTTCTATCCTCCCCTCACATACATTCTCCAAATACAAGCTAAACCTCCTACGGCACTTCTTGAGTCTCATACTCTCGACAACCCTCACAATGCTGGACAGCTTCGAGATCATTACCACCTCGGGCGTCGTCCTTTGGTCACGCAACTACGCCTTTGTCAGCCCCTCCGTCGTCAACCGCTTCATCACCGATGTCTTTATCGAGCAGAACAGCGCCGCGCTCGGCGGATCCAAGGATGACCTTGCCTCGGCCGTCGCCGGCGGTACCAGCGCTAGCCACCCGCCCTTCATGACCGAGCAGTACGCCGTGAAGTGGGCGTTTGCCAAGGAGCTGGGTGTCATCTTCGTCGCAGTCTACAAGTCCCTCCTACACCTTTCATGGATCGACAAGCTCGTTGATAACATCAAGACCATCTTTGTCAAGCTCTACGGCGACCAGCTGACGCGCCCAAACACCACCATTGTCGAGTGCCACCGCTTCGATGACTACTTTAACCAGCAGCTTAACGAGCTCGAGGGCAGCAGCATCTCCATGCCATACACCTCCTCCCAGTCGGAAAAGCAGCAGCTCCTGCACCAGAGCAAACAGCAGAAGCAGCTACGTCCGACAATACACGAAACGGCCGCGGCCGACACCTCGCCTGACTCGACACCCGCAGGCACCCCCTCCAACTCACGACCCTCTACACCTGGCGACGGCTTACAGGTGGGCGCCCAGTCGACATCGGCTCAGCCTAGTCCGCTGAGCAACCTGTCACGGCGCGCGCGCAAAGCACAAAAGGCCTCGGCTCCAGGCACCTCGAGTGCCGTTCAGTCCAGCGATGAGGCGACAGTGCGCAAGCATCCAAAGGACAGCAAGACTTCAAAGGCAAAGAAGGGCCGGAAATGGGGTCCCGACGGCCAGGCAGAGGAGGACGATGACATCCAACTGGACTACTCTATTGTCGACCTACCCAAGGACGCTGACAGCTCCAGTGCGCGCCCTGCGCTCGAGCAGGTTGATGCATCAACCTGGGGCACGACAAACAAGGGCAAGTTTGTACTCAAGGATCTGGACGACGAGGTGCACTCGATTCTGGCATCAGCTAGCGCAGACTCGGCCGCGGCTGCTCCCAAGGCTGCCGCTGGCGGTGCGGCCGGTGTGCTCAACTCGGGCCTCAGCACCATTGGCGGCCTGTTCCGCAACGTTGTCGGCGGCAAGACCCTTTCAAGAGAGGATCTTGACAAGGCCATCAAGGGCATGGAGGACCACCTGCTGAACAAGAATGTTGCGCGCGAGGCTGCTGTGCGTCTGTGCGAGAGCGTTGAGGCTGAGCTTCTGGGTACCAAGACCGGCAGCTTTGAGAGCACAAACACGCGCGTCAAGACGGCGCTCGAGGCTGCACTGACCAAGATGCTGACGCCGACGTCGTCGTTGGACCTGCTGCGCGAGATTGATGCCGTAACCCGGCCATCGGTCACATCGCTGCGCACCGCCCGGCCCTACGTCATGTCCATTGTGGGCGTCAACGGTGTCGGCAAGTCGACCAACCTGTCCAAGATTTGCTTTTTCCTGCTGCAGAACCGCTACAAGGTGCTTATTGCTGCCGGCGACACATTCCGTTCCGGTGCCGTCGAGCAGCTGGCTGTGCACGTGCGCAACCTGAGCGAGCTGACGGCACGCGAGGGCGGCAAGGTCGAGCTGTACCAAAAGGGGTACGGCAAAGACGCGGCTGCTGTGGCCAAGGATGCCGTCACGTTTGCCGGTCAAAACGGGTTCGACGTCGTGCTCATCGACACGGCCGGCCGGCGGCACAACGACCAGCGCCTCATGTCGTCGCTGGAGAAGTTTGCCAAGTTTGCTAACCCGGACAAGATTCTGATGGTAGGCGAGGCACTGGTGGGCACGGACTCGGTGGCCCAGGCGCGCAACTTCAACGCTGCCTTTGGCAATGCGCGGACGCTGGACGGATTCATTATTTCCAAGTGCGACACTGTGGGCAACATGGTGGGCACGCTGGTGAGCCTGGTGCACGCGACAAACGTGCCGATTCTGTTTGTCGGCGTCGGTCAGCACTACTCGGACCTGCGCAACTTTTCCGTCAAGTGGGCTGTTGAGCGGCTCCTGGGCAACTAGGTTGTCTTTTTAATATGTTTACCTGGTTTGTTGGTTGCAAAACTGATGTTACCTTTTTGGGCGGCGGCTTGGATGTAGACGCCTTTCCTTTTATATTTATTGTAATGAAAGAAGATAAATATTTTCTATTGATCACACACTAGCACTCTCTCATGATAATATTAAATATGAAATGAAGTCACTAGAGACCAACTTGTGTCGACGCACAATTATACCATGCCTGTGCCTTGATCGCTGCCGTGTCCGTAGCCCGAAGAAATATAGAAATAAATAGCTCACTGTAACATAACCCATACTCCGTATTCCGTGTGCTGCCCCGTGTCGTATTTCAAGTGCATGCGCCATATATAACAATAAACAATCAAAGCAATTTATATCGATGAAAAAACATAAAGTGAAAAGAAGAACGTCAGAAAGAAAGAAAGGAAGAACCGCCTCGACGACCTAATATTCATGCATGAAAAAGAAGAGATGAGGAAGAAACAAAAACGAGAAGAATAAGAAAAGATTCAAGCTGCTCCGGCCACCGGGGCAGAGAGTGTGCCGCTCATGTAGTACGGCTCGCTAGAGTGCATAGGGCTGGAGTAGGCGCGGCTGCTTACCCGACTAGACGGGGGTGCCAAACTATCGCTGCGGTCGTCGCTCATATCTTGGTAGGTGCGCTTCTTCTTGCCTTTGCCCTTGCGGTCCCTGGCCTTCTTACTGGCTGGCCTGGGAATCGTGCCGATAAAAATATCCCGGTCGATGACGTCCGCATCAGCTTCATCCTGATGGATCTTGAGCTTATTGGCAGTAGCCAGCGTCAGGAGGCTCATAAAGGCGCCCACTACAGCACTTTTATTTTCCCGCACAGGGGCAACGGCATCGCTAAATTCAACCCAGCGGTGCTTCTCGTGGCCAATTCTGGACAGTCCCTGGTCGGCAGCCATGTTGCGGATAAGACGATAGAACACGGATGTGTTGCGCAGCTCCTCACCGACATTTCTCTTGGCAATTTCGTCAAGGTGTCTTTTGGGCATGCCCGGTGAGCTGATGGGAGGTAAGACAGCATAGTCTCTGACACTGTTGGGCATATCACTTCCCATGTCGGGTGCAAAGCCCATGCCATCATCACTGTACCGCTCAATGAAGCTAGGGCTTTCTGGAAATCCCGTGCTGGACAGGCGACCATCAGGGTGACGGATGATGCGTGAAGCACTGTGCTGGGCACTTCCGCGCTGAGAAGAACCGGGCAGCACAGAGGACTGACGGTGCAGAGCCAGGGATGGGTTGTCGGATAGTGCCGATGCAGGTTGACGGCCAAGCTCGATTTCCTGCTCATCATCCATTCCGTCAAGAATATCACGAGTTCTGCGCGTCAAAGGTGTCATGGGCTCGGCGGTCTCTGCCTCTTGCCGGCGGCGCTTTTCCTCGGCCAGCTTCTTCCCAAAAAATGATTCTTCGAGGGCTGCGCCCGAAAACATTTCCGCCAGAGGATGGCTTGGAGACTTGACGTGGTCAGCGACGCCAAAGATGCCTCGGCCAAAGGTGAAATCGTAGGCGAGTGTTCTGTTGAACTGAGTATCCTTGCGGCGGCGGCTTTCGCGAGCGTGAGCTTTCTTATTGGACACATGCTCCATGTGTTGAGAGTAGTTGGATACATAGCTGTAGTAGTCACTGAGGGGGATCTGCGTAACACAATCAAGGAAGTTGATCTTATCGCTTCGAGCAGCTCTTAGACGAGCCTGTCTGGAGCGCGTGCTTGAAGGGGACGAGGTTATGCTCGAGGAAGACGAGGGTGTGTCAAACTTTGAGATGGTCCCACCTGGTTGTGTCTTGTCTACATGGAGACCGGCCGCCGCCTGCTGCATCAAGGGGTTGAAGAGATCCTCGTCATCATCAACAATCATGGGGGCGACATCCATACCGCTGGCTACTGGCTTAGAAGAGATGGGTGGGAATGAGGGCAGCTGGGGCTCTGACCGGGGCTCTTCTTCAACAATGTTGCCGTTCTCGTCTATGAAGAGACCAATGTCGACGAGGAGATTGTCTTCTTCTGGGAGATTAAAGCCCTTGCCGAAAGGTGTTGGGGACTCTGGCATATTAGAAGCACCCGATGCCGAGTACTGGAAGCCGCCGGCGTAGGACCCGCCGCCCGACGAGTCAGCGTCAAGCACAAGCTGTGGAAGCTGGGTGTTGTTCGAAGAGCGAGAGCTCAGCGACATATTAGTCCATGATGCCTGCCGTTCCTGGGAGACAAATGATCCGTCGAGGGGCGCGTCAAAATCAAACGGTGGCAGTTGGAAGAGGTCTAGGTCGAAGCTGGGATCGTTTGGCAGGGCAATTTGGGCGGATCTATTGTATCAGTAAGAGGATCATAGAGTCAGTTATCTGCGTCCAGTCACTTACTTGGCTCTTCCGGCATTGTTCTCCAGCTTGTCGTCCATGAGGCTACTGCTGAGCTTGAGGAGTGCACGCTGCGTGCGCTCGCTGTCATTGAGGATGTAGCGGCATTGTTCCTGATATATTCTGGCTGTACCATAGAGCAGGGTTCCCTGGAGGCGAAGGGCAATAGGAGCACCAGGAGGATCTTTGATGGTGCCGCAGGTCTTCTCGACGCTCACATCGAGCACAGCTTTGCGGCGGATGCCTGTAGTCCGGGCTCCCGGTGCGGTATTTCCGGCACGCCTTGCAATGTCAGACGTGGTATCCAGTCAAGTTCATTCAGCCGAGCTCATTATATACATACCAAACGGTAGACAGCGCATAGCGCTTATCGACGAGGACTAGTATCGAGTCAGTAAGTTTTCTCTCTTCGTGGATGTGTGCTTAGAACTTACTCTCGGTGCTGTAAAACATGATAGCAAGGCAGAACAGATATATGATAAAAGAAAATCTGTAGGATAAATGACTGTTGATAGAGGCAAGTGTACAGACAAGTATATCGAACAGCGGTCATGATCGGCCTCAGAAAGGTGGAAGAGTAGGCGCAAAGGTGAGAGTGAGGTAAATCGCAAAGTTTCAAGATGAGAGCAGAGAGAAGTGTCAAGACAATGTCAGGTAGACGCGCAAGAGAAGGAATCAAAGCCAGCAAGCCATTCAGTCTCGCGTCGGGCATACGAGTGGTGGTCAGGAATTTCCCGAATAGGAAGTCACGACGGACTAACATGCAAAGAAACGGCAAGAGTGAGGGTCGTTCCTTCCTTAGCAAAGCCAAAACACGGTACATCGTCAAGAACATGACGCGTCGTCTGTATGCACTGTGAATCTCTTTACGCGTGTATCATGCTGACAAGATGCAAGTCTTGATGTCATCAAACGGCATTCAAAGGCAGATGATGTGTCAGCCTGTCACTTTTGCACGGGTTCAGACACTACCTTTTCTTGAAATAAAAGAAAAATTGTAGGATATCAAAACATAAAATAATAAAGCTCTGAATAGAATCAAAATCCATCAATGGCAAAAATAAAGGAGAAACAAAAAAATCATAAGTCGACAAAAACGACAAAAAAAACGTACAGCAGAGGGTATTCGCTGGTCGTCACCGACCCAACTACTAATCCGCCGATTACTGGTTTAACTAGGGGAGAGCGGACGGGATCCCGTGCTTTCCAGTATCTATGGCCGTACGTGGAAGGATAGCCTGGAGTGGGAATTATATAGGGTAGTTTAGTATGGAAGCGAGTCTCGTCCAGCCGTGGACATGAATCAAATGCAAGGACACGAATATGACGGTTTAGATTCTAGCAAGAAGGCCGCGGCCGTCATACATTTCGCAGTTTATCAGGCAAGCTTTACATGAGAGCTGCTGGAGCTCTCCGTTAATACTCGGGCGTTCTTCAAGTTATGTGAAGTTGTGCTGTTGTTACGATGCCTTTACGTGAACTGCTACAATAGTGCAAAGACGGCTTTTAGCAGCCAAGCTACGTACTTGTTGTATCACAGACAAAGGATGTATCGATAGATTACGATGCCCCCTGTTCTGATATACAACAAGCTGGCCACCCCAGTGTCACATCAAACTACGCGATGCACCACCTCAGTAAGCCATCATCCAAGCCCAGCCCACACTCATCTCCCCATGCATGTATTGCGTCCCCAGCTTCATTGTAGTCCAGAGACTAGGCCGTCGTCGTCGTTTCGAAGTAGTGAATCCAATATCTGACACTGTTAGTTTGTGTTCTCGCCGAGTGTTGTAACTTGCAGAGCAAATCCTCCAGGAAACGACATAGATCAGAATATGTAAGAATGAACTTTCATTTAACCAGGCGGTATAGCTCACAGGCGATGTGGCCACCAACAAGGGATCAATCGCAAATTATTTTCATCAGGTAGTCGTCTGGAGGACGTGCGTGTTGCATAGAGAAGTGTATCTTACCATTGAGAAAGACTCGTATATATCGACGAGAATTGCCACATACACATGGTGCAAGGAGACTGCAACTGCATACTGAAGACAGATGCTGCTGAAAAGTATGAAGAGGAGAGAGAATGCAAGACCCGATGTGAGAAAGGCGCGACAAAATAGCTTTTCTGAGGGGTCCACCTGTAAAAAAAAAAAGGTGGTCGCACAAATGTTTATCCGCGTGGTCAAGAGCGGCAGAATCGCTTGTTAGCATTGATTATGTAATTCGTGAACTGGCGCTCTGGTCTGATCATAACAGCGACATCCTATTATTTACAACATTATATAAAATATTCAAACCATTTTCTATGGTTTTATTTGTCACTTGATTATTCAAGTTTAATATTGGGAGGTTTTTCCTGAGCATTTTGAACGTGCTAGTCATATATTCGTCTATATGCTATTACTGAATATTTCAAATTACGAATTGATAAGATCTCATCTAAATTGGTATCCTTTTCAGCTATACATTTTTGTTAAAGTTGCACATTCACACATGTTTGGGCTTTATTGACAGCTACACACCACCTCGGAAGCAGTGATTTTGCACAAAAATTTATAGAGTGTGACAATCAAGCTTAAATATGGTTGTCTGATAATAGTAGCGATCGAGAGGTTCAGAGTCATCTCCAACGCAGCATTCAGTCACCCCAAAAGTCCGGCTGCGCCTCGGATTGCAATCCATTAGAAAATCCACCACAAAACAAGCATTTGGACAGAGCCAAGCTATAATCCCTATTTCCGACCAACTGTGCTGATCTTACTCTAAATCGGGGCATTTATGCTGTTAGTGTGCTGCCGATCGCTTTGTGTAAGCCAGCATTACGGGTCACATGGACGTCGGTGAAGGTATTTAGACAATAAGTACGGTCAAAGACAGCAAAACTTGGTTCATAGGATTCACCAGCAAGGCCGTTAACGATAATATAAGGGTTCGAAAGAAATATGCAAAAGCTTAAAATGTTGGCAACCACCTTCACGATGGCAGTAATGGCTGACACCATCAGTAACACAAGTAACAGAAACGAGGATGCAAATACAATTTATTCGCAAAAGAGCCCGACAAGGAAGCTCTACTCCTGCAGCTGAACCCCCGTCAACAATGCCAGCTTCACCTAGTGCATTGCCCCAAATAAAGGAACAGCGACCTCGAACTAGGCGTGCACATTTCGCTCGCTCGAAAGACAGCCCTCCGATATCAGCCTTTCATCTTCCAGACTACGACGAACAAAAACGCCACCTCCGTTATACTCTGTCAACAAAGTTGAGCAAAAACACTCTACTCAAGATGAAAGCCAATGGACCGATGCAGCTTCACCCGGGCTACCGAGCGGAGACACACCAATAGAAAGCCGAATAGAGGCTGTAGACCAAGGAGATGCCCAAGAAGCAGAGCGACTACTTTTGGATCTTGTCTCGGCGTCACTCTATGACCTACCACAGCCTACGGTAAAAGAAGCCGCATAATTTCGCTGCCTGGACCGGCCCGTAGTTGTACCACGTCTACACACTGGCCCTGAAGTGCTTTTCGCGCGTGCCCATGCTCCATGCCTCGGCGAAACACGGGATCGATGCGACAACATTCATGAAATTCATTGATGGTCTGAACATTGCCATCGCCCCATCCGGCCACGACAGTGTTATCACTGACTGTGCTTTCTTTATCTCTTGTGCCTCATGGCTATGTCCAGACCATTGGCCTCGGTCTGCAGGTCTTGTCGAACGTGGCAGCGGAAATAATCGCACGATTGCGCGCTAAGACATACATTGGCTGGGGCAACACGGCCCTCTTCGAACCATGGACTGTACGCTACGATAGCGAGCCCAATGCAAATGAAGGCTATCCTGGGAATCGACCCTGGCGAGCCGCTGCTGCTGCCACTAAGCGACAGACACTGGATATGACGATGCTGGAGCGGTGCCTAGGGTATCTGGAGAATTGGGCAAGCGGCGCCCCTAGACATGGAAAAGCAGACTGGTCAAATCATGCCCATGGCCAAGCCAAAAGTGAAGCAAAAGCAACACTCAGAAAACTCGGCGAACTCTAATGGGCCGCCTCCTCCTTTAAAAAGGAGAACGACTCTATTACAGATGGGCCAGTCAATCAATTGCGGCATGACTGTTGCAGCCGACTGGTGTGTGCACACAGAAAAGAAAGCAAAGAGTTAGCGGGAGCGGGCATGGAAGCGGCACAGCAAAGGCAAGAAACTCGAAGAACCCATGGCCGAGAGCAAGCGAGCGTGGAAGCTATCCTGGATCATTGTGCGCAGTCTAGAGGACGTACCGGCAGAGGCAAACGCAGAGTTGAAGAAGAAGGCGAATATCGGTCTAAAGGAAAAGAAGAAGTCAGCCCGGGCGGCAGCAAAGATGCAAAGAAAGACCGAGAAGGAGGATGCCAAGCAGCAGACAAAGCAGGACAAAACAGCACAAGACCTACTATCAATAGACCAGACGAAATTGATGGAAGAGCTGGACGCCAGGAAAGCTGAAAAAAATAGGACAAGAGAGCAGAGAAGCAAGCCGCCGAAGAGACTAAAGAGGTCAACTAGAGTTGCGGAGTGATGATGATACCTGGCGGCCGTTTTTCATTAATGTCTCTCTCTGTGTGCTTACAACCGAGTTTCAGACTTTGATTAGACACAGAGTCTAATTTGGTTGGAAGGTTGCTAGGGCATGGGTATCATGAGGATGCAGGCCGATATTAACTGAAAACATTTAACGGACACAACATAAAGAGATTGATGTCTCGGTGATGTTAGATTCGTAATTCTTGCTACATAAAAAAATAACACTTTTCTGCTGGGATACCATTCTCTGACACAGCACATGTGTACAGTCCAGGGCTGGTAATTGCCTGGGAGATTAGAAACTCTACCTGGATCGATATTATAAGTATCAGCATCTCATTTTTAAATGTCTCGTCAGCTTGTTTTGGATGTGTCTGGGGAACCCTGTGTATTCATATGTGTCTCTTTGAAATGGGAAGGTTTCGAGAATATCTGAACATAAGAAAAGACTGTTAGCATTTTGTTTGCATTGTGCGACTACGTAATGTCTTTGGTCGAGGTTTACACGTATGCCGTGTCTCACCTGAGCCGGGAGTCGGCGTGTATCTCGCAGGAGAGTCAGTCAGCCGGTCAATCGGCCATTCGAATTGCCTGTTGTTTTTCATCCCCCCCTTCCGAATCTTTCTGTCTTCTATTCTCTTCGGCCTTGCCTTCTCTCTGATTCTTGAATCGATTTCAACCATCCACGTGACCGGTTAAACAACTCTGCCGTCGTTGCTGTCTTGGACTCCTATTAAACTGAAACACGGCACGGACAGGCACGAGAGACAGTCTTTTACTGAGACTATGATACATCTATAGTAGATAGCAAAAGCATAAGTAATTACAAGCAAACGGAATGATTCCAGAATCGAGACATTCGATGGCAAAGCTCGGTTCGCAATGCTGGCAGCCGAGCAACAAGATCACAAAGACCTTTTGACTCCAAGATCTATCGCCAAGATCTCACTGCGACATAGCATCTAGGTCATCTTGTATTACCATTGCATTACCATTGCAATGCCATTGCATCGCGTATCTTACCAATCAACCATCATCCACTACCATAGCTCTCAGCGAGAGGATCTTCCCGCCACATCAGCCGACCCAATGGCCCGACCAGGCCGACCAATTTGAAGGCCACGTCTCTACTTTGACAGCGTCTTTGATGTAAGAGTGTGCGCACAACTGCCTTGTGTTTGTATTTGGTCGAGCATTTCGGCCGTGGCCAAAATCCTAACAAGCCATGGCTGCTACAAGTCTCAGCTGGTATCAGCTGCCTCCATCATGCTACATCTTTCGAGAGTCGACCAAACTCAGCCTTCGGAGACAAGTCCCCACCTGTATTTGATACAACTCATTTATGCCCTGGATTGTATTCCTTTGTCTTTTGTTTTTTCTTTGTCTTTCCTCATCTCTGTCGTCCTTTCGCGTCCCTAGCCTGCTTCATCCTTTGCAATTTCCATCCCCATCCTCGTCCTCTGATCTATTCTCATTCCTCCATGCTCATTCTTCAATAGAACTCTTCTCTGCCGGTATCTCAGTTTATTGCCGTTTTCCGACCACACCAGCTCGACCAAAAGTACCATCCAACGGTCCGTACTCTGGTGCTAGCACTATACTTTGGCACACTGTAATACACCTTATTGGCTGTGGACCCCTTTCCCATCAACCCGGCACGCCTTCCTGATTGGACCTAATTGGATCGGTGTGCTAGAACCACGCTATGGTTTCAGGATCCATGCGCCATGGCCTCGTTACGATATGGTTTGTTCGATAATACGGTGTTGACGGTGTTGGCGACACAGAGTGCTTCTCTCTTTTGTTCCGTCCTGAGTTATCTCAAATTTCTCAAATTTCTGGTTGGAGTCGCCTGACCCATTTCTCGATAGCCAGGCACAAACTAGCCAAATTATACTTGATAGAGAAAATAGCCACGTTAAAAACAACGGCCCCGTTGCGTTGGCGCCGCACTAGGGAAATAGAAATTGTCTCCTCAAACGGCGCAATGTGATGTCTTGTGTGTTTTGTATGCTTATGAAGTGTCGAGAGTGCTGTACGCGCTGGCAATCTGTCTGATTTGATGAGAGGATTGCTCTTCGCGCTCCAGTCGTCATCACCCTGCAAAAAGCACTGGATGGGGAAGGCGGAGCGATGTGCGCCCACACGCAGTGATCGGCAGGGACACACACAGCAGGAAAATGGACTAACGCTGTCATCAATGATTACCTAAGCAAAATTGATGACCCTGAGACGATGCCTTTAGACAAGCTCCTCCAAAATCACAACGGTATCGTAATACAATACTCTCGCTTTCGCTCACCTCAGGTGCCATCTTGCTTCGGGACCCCCATTCTTCGTGTTGGCACAGTAGATGTTGTATCTTAGTACGCCGTCCAATCTTCTTTCACATGGCATCACGTCTTTCCGCACCTATTCTGTATTATTATTCAATACTATTCTGCACTATTCGGCACCTACAGTATCATTGACAGCGGAGTATTGTTCAGCATTCCCACTCCTTCGTCTCCGTAGCATGTCGTATTTACACACTGGCGTGCTGGGCGCCTGGTCCCTTTTCTTGAGTCTCTTTTCGTCACGTCGATGCAAAGCTTTGCGCTAAAATTTAGGTTTGTACTTTAGTTGTACTTTGGTTTGTATCAGTGCTGTTTCCATGGCACATGTGCTTAGATACTGCCTAGCTGCTAGCTGCTTCGTTCTCTCCTCTTTCCATCTCCCCTGAGCTTGGACGTCCCAATAAAGACTCCCATCGTGAAAGCGCCGTCCTGATTAGTGCTGCAATAACGGCGACCCCTCTTTTTGTCCGTTCTCTAATCCCGTACCTGTATCTGTATGTATTATTTACTCGATTTTTATTCATTTATTCTCACTCTATGAGTACTTGCATTTCGGTGTGTTGAGTCTAAGATATTCTGATATGCACTGGCTGCTTTTCCTCTCTGTACTGTAGGCCTGTCCGCTTCTTCATCGTCCCTTCCCAATAGGAAATAGAGAATTTGACTCCTGCCTGCTTTGTGTTGTCCTATCCTGTCGTTTTGTCCTCAATTTTTCGTATTCTGGAGTATTTTGCGTTGCTTGCCATCCCATTGTTCCTTCCCGTTCCCGCTATTTTGATTTTCGTTCTTTCCCTCTGGACCCTTTGGACCCTCTGTCGTCGTGCCTGCCTGTTACGACATATGCCCACCTAGATATCGCGAAACTATCGCGCCCAGATTCGCTTTGACCTCTTTTTCTACTTCTCTAACCTCTTTCCCTTCACGCCTTTTCTATAACGTTCTCTTCCTATCCCATTACTGCTGGATCTCTCTTTTCTCATCAATTTTCTTTCCCTATCGCTGTTACATTGTTGCACACTGTTGTTTCTGTTATGTTTTCGCATCTCGGCTTGTACGGTACGGTACGACTACGACTCTGCTTGACCTTTTGACATCTTTGATCTGTTGACATCTTTCGACATCTCAGATCTCTTTGATCTCTTGTTCTCTCCATCATTCGTTTTTAATAACTCTACTTTGGACAGTCACCTCGTCTCGACCTAATCATAATCGCCCGAAACGCAGCCATCTGGTCGAAGATCGACATCCTCACCGATCCCTGTCTCTAGCATCAACATCCCCATAACTCTAATCGACTCCATCAAGCTTGTCGAAAATTCCCATTATATCACGAATTTCAACTACAGACCAGCGCCCACAACTTACGACAAACTGACAAGGCGTTATATCTTCATCTGCTGGTCCTAGCTTCACCAACATGTGTTCCTGATTGATTGCCAGCTTGATCTTCACGGCTTTCCTCAACATCATCTAGAGGTATGTCTTGGCGGGCAATACTGACCTTTTGGTTACTCTCCATCTATCTTCTGCTTTTCTTTCTTTTCTTTCTTTCTTTATTTTTATTTTATTTTATTTTTTTTTGTCGTCGTCGTCTCTATCGTTCTCTCCTGTCTCATTCGCTATCATCGAATCACCTGCTCTGCAACCTCACCTTAACCCCATCCCTTGCCTACCTTGTCCGTCCCGCATACCTGAAACACCATACTTGGCTCTCTGTCTCTCTATCTCTTCCTCAATCTTTGTCACTCTATCGTGCTCGTTATTGATGCAACGGACCCTTACCCATTTATTTCTACTTCAATATTTGTCACTTTCACCACTGCTTCAGTTACACCACGCATATCCGCTGTGGTGTGACTCTGCATCTTCCCTCTCACTTTCCCTTGTACGGCTTTCATTGACCTGCATACATCTCATTTGCATTGCATGTTCCTGTGTCTCTCATGTCAGTTCCTTACAGCAATTGTGTACTACATGAGACTCATAGATGCTGGTCATCAGTTTTTGTCTTGTTTCCTGCCTTTCCGTTTCTTCGTATCCTCGTCGTCTCCGTTGCAGTTATATTACATCATAATGCTCATCCAGCTCCCAGCCTTTTCTTCATTACTTTCTTAAATCTCGTTTTTACAGCTTTCATAAAACACTTCTCCTTGAAGCAACTGCTTGTCTATCTACTTACACGAACTGCATCTACATAGGACATCTCGAAACACTACAGTACGTGATCTTCTTTTGACCACTTCAACCTGCGACCCGGCTGTATTTACACCCCCTTCCCCCACCCCCTGTCCCCATCTTCATGTTTTTGCTATGGTTTGCTTTCTTTCTCGATGCTACCTCATTCTACCACTTGCCTCCCCATATCTCTTCCTCTCTCGCTACGAGTAGGGCCTGGGCTAGAAGCAGACAGTCTCCCGCCCCCCAAGAGATAGCATTTTCTGCCATTTCACCACTACACGTCTCCTATGCAACGCAGTACCCTTTACCTCCCATAGACCACGCCCTCCGTGCGCATGTTGCATGTCCTGGATACCCGCACCCCTGACGTCTAACGTTCCTAACGTCCCCTTTGTTTCCTCTCCTGTGCTTGCTTTTTGCCTTTGTTTTCTGCGCATTGCAGCTCGCTTCACATCCCCAGATCTTGTTGGTAACAGCTGCGCTGGTGTTGTGTGTCTTGCCGTTCTTACTACCAACAGCCAGTCTTGAGATACCAGGCTGGTCCTGAAAACCGATACACCTCTACAGTCCACCTATCTCACCTCATATTTTATTCATGTCAACTATTTCTTTTTCCCGCATTCAAAATACCCGATAAAATTCTTACGTTCCACTTTGCTCGACCTCTCTCTAACTCTCAGATAGTCTTTGTCTCGTTCGAGAAGTAGTTGGGTCCATTATATCCCGTCTGCTTCCTTGCACTCGTTTCTGGTCGCTGGAACGCTCTGCATTATTCATTTCTCCCGTCTACTTTCCCTATCTCTCTCCCCTTCTCTCACTGATCCATATCTCTTTCATTCACGCCTTTTGTTTTCATTTCTCTCATTCGATTTTCATTATACATTATCCTGGCGACAGCGTCTGCCTTTCACTCACTTCTACTACATTCGCTTCTTTTCTTTAACTCTTCCATCTAATATCGTCACCTTACGTCTTCGTCGGACGCATCTCTCGCTTCTCATTTGACTTTCGACTTGTATTTTACTAAACGCATCTTGTTTTCCTTTTCAGCAATACGATAATATGCACAGCTTCTCACATCCAGCCGGACCTTAATCGATACCCAATTTTCCCCAGAGCTTTTTTGCCATGAATCCTGGCTATAGATAATTTTTTCAACATATCAACAAGTCGACTGAGACGAGTATACCACTGACGGTTAGAAAGACGGCAGCTTCATCAGAATCTACAGAGTTTACGCATTACTGGCTGATATACTATCGACAACGAGCCAAGTACCTGCGGGCAGTATCTGGCAGAGGTGGAGGATTACATCTGCTGGGCACGGATTTGCAATTAGTAAATAATCACCTCAGCTCCTGGGGAGCAGTGATTTTAAATGAGTGGCTACGAGGATGAAGAGGCCGCGGCGCGGTCTGCCGCCATGGGCTCAATTCGTCGGGCAAGAGAACGAGCCATGGCCGGAGGACAGCGTGATAGCTTTGGCACATTTGCGAGAAAAATGGCACAGGATCCTCAGCTACAACAAATACAACAAGCACCTAAACAGCAGCCATCACAACCACAGCAAGCACCACGAATACAAATCGCCCAACGGGTCGTGATTCCGAGCTCGGCGAGACGAGAGATGGCTGGCCAAGGGCAGTCAGAATCGCCCATATCACCACCCCGTGCACCATTACCTCGGCCTCAAGTAGCGGGCGGACCTTCTGGCATGTCAATATCTAGACCAACACCGGCGCCGCAATGGCCACTTGCAGCTCCATTACCGTCTCCAGCCGTCGAATCATACCGCCCACCACCAGGCCGTTCAGAACCGCCGCAACGGCCACCACGGCCAAGCCATGTTCCCTCGCTTCTGGACAGCTCCAAAATCCAGGACCAAATGCCGACAGTATTTGCTTACAACACTGTGAACCAGGCACAAGTAGCAGAGCCTGTCGAGCCCATCAACCAGGGACTGCAACCACCAACCAGTATTCCGAAAGGCAGCCGAGTGTCTGATCTCTCGATGGTACAGCCATCGTCAGCATCATCAGCCTCTCGTGCGTCGACAGTTTCTTCCGTTGGGTCGATACCTGATTTTCCCATTCCAGTTTCTGCTCCCGTTACCATCCCCGTCCCACCACCTGTTGCAGCAGTGCCGCTACCGCGGCGAAGCGTCAACCTTGGACCTCCACCTTCGGCACGTCGTGGCGCATCTTCATTCTACTCCAACGCCTCATATGTGTCACCAATTCCTGAGGAGAGCCCACGGACTCGCTCGCATGCATCATATGCTTCCAGCGCTGCTATGCCCGATAATTGGGGCTCCAGCTCATCTCTTGCAATGAGCCCAACATACCCTGATAACATGGCTTACTATGAAGACATCCCCGAAGAGGGCCGTGAATCGTCCAACAGCGGGTATGGCGAGGATGGCAGCCGCAGCAGACGCGGCAGCCCAGACGGCGATGAGATGAACCTTGTCCGAAGTGCAAGCATCGGAAAGCGGGCAAAGGCATCTCTGGTCACCAACACTCCCTTTGGTGGCGGTACTGGCCATGTCGATGGCTCATCATCATCTGGATTGAACGTACTATCCAACAAGTCGACAGCTGGTTCATCTCTGACCCCCGACAACATTTTGGATGCCTACGATATGGCAACAGCCGTGGACCCGTCGAACCCCAACCGCCGATTTTCTGTCTCGCCGCAAATGCCTTTTGTTGGCGAGGAATTTGGCGGTCCCAGCAGACAATATAGCCGGTTGTCGGCTATCCGCCGCCCACCACGCCTAGATATTGATGCTGTTCGCAAGGCCGAAGCTCGCGGAAGCTTGACGAGTCTGCCGGATCTCATTCGGCGAGCAACTCGTCTGGCAGCCAGTCTTGAGCGCGGAAAGCGGCCAGCAAGTCGGATCGATGACTTGAATATGTCGCCCGGCATGTATGCGCGGAATCTTGGTGTCAACTCCGAAGCTAACACTGAAAAGTACAAGTCTGGATTGTCGGACATGCTGGCGGCGTTCCCACCTCCTGGCCAGCCACCAAACCGTCGCAGTATGCGGAGGAGTTTTCGGGACCAAGTTGGGTCATGGCCGATGCCATATGGCTACCGTAACAGCCGTCTGGCTGCGCAGACGAACGCTGAAGATGGCGAGCACTCTGATCTTGCGGATGCGAACAACGCGCAGAAGCGCAAGAAGCGCCGATGCTGCGGACTGCCACTTTGGGGGTTTGTGCTTACAGTGATTGTTATTCTGATCATTATTGCGGCGGCCATTATCATTCCGGTGGAGTTGTTTGTGATCCAGAAGCAGAACACGAAAACACTAGGCGAATGCCAGGCCCAGATTACCTGTGCCAACGGCGGCACGAATGTGGTCTCAGCTCAGGGATCCTGCTCGTGCATCTGCACAAACGACTTCACGGGCATCGACTGCACGGTGGCAGGCGACAATGGCTGTACGACAACGGACGTGGGCACAGAACTCACAAATGTCACTCTGGGCACGGCAATTCCTCGCTTGATCGAGCAGGCTGCGGCTAACTACTCCATCTCGCTGTCGGCGACTGAGATTCTGGGCGCGTTCAACAATGGCAACCTGAGCTGCGCGTCTGAGAATGCGCTAGTGACGTTTGATGGAAACTCTGTGCGCGTTTCGAGCAGCGGCAGTACCGAAGTCAACGCGTTCAATGCTGCGAGCAAAGACGACAGCGACATCGTGTTTATGATTAGCGGCGTGGCTGTTGTGACCGTGACCGTAGAAGCGACCGCTTCTGCGGCGGCTGACAAGCTCAGGCGAGCAGCAGCCGATTTCAGCACAGTCACCGGGACCACGTTGACGCAGATCACGCCGTCTATTGTTGTGCCCTCGTCGACAACTACGGTGACAACGACCATCACGCCAAGATTGACATCAACGACATCGTTGTCTACTACTACCAGCGTTGCAGGTAGCGGCGGAAGTGGTAGTGGTGCTGACAGCAGCAGTAGCGCAACAGCAACAGGCACACTCTCGTCTGCTGAACCAACGGCGACGTTTACAGTGACTGAGAACATTCTCGACTTTGCGCGGGTGGCCGTCTTGTTCATCTTGCAGCAGGAATCGCTGAGCAGTGCAGAAGGCGCCCAGAGCGCGCTGCAGCGGTTCTTTACGAACGCGACGACGGCGGCGAATAAGAATGAGTCGGTGGCTGATGTGGCGCAGAACATTACGCTGCCCAACGGTAACTCGATCAATCTTGTAGACCTCCAAGTCAGCGCAGGCACGACGTTGGCCGGTGTTGGTATTTCCTGATTTTGAGATTGAGGCTTTTGGCCTTTTCATTATCCTTCTTGATATGTCTTGTTATTTTTTTTTAAAAAACTTTTGCTATTTTGTATATCTGTAATCTATAGCGTGCGGTTTATGTGAGTGGATAGCGTCGGATCAAAAGATTTGGGTCTCAGCACCATCTTTTCATTTACATTCACTTTATTTTCTTTCATTTTATTTATTCACTACTTCGTTCAGTCTCTTCAAACCAAGATACACCATCTACGAGCCAGCCTCCTCATACCAATACCAATATACCATTCACTATTTGCCGGACTTTGCTCTCTGTATTTTTCGCGATGCTTTTGACGATACTTTAGAAAAGTGACACTCTTCTGACAACTAATGACTATGCGACATGGCGATGCCAAGAGCGCAACAACAACTTACTGTTTCATGAGAGTAGGACGAGAAGATGGACAATGGATGTCCTTACAATATATGCTTACAATAGAAAGAAGGGGGGGTCAAGGGGGCAGCCCCAAGTCGCAGGAGTAGAAGGGCCGGGCTGAAACACGACGCTGTGATACTTGGATACCAGGGCAGAGCATGTCCAATGCAGAGGTATTAAAGGCATCGGAGTGAGAGAAGGAAACGGGTGCCGGTTTCGTCTGTTCTTTTTCGTTGATTCTAATTCTTCTCGTTCCATTTGGCTTCTCTTTTACAAGCTGCAGCATTCTTGGCTATTTTTGTCGTTGGTGTTTCTCCGTATATGTGTAAGGAGGTCAGCAAAGATGAGACCCATCTGAATAGATGCAGTTACAGAGTTGCAGAGTGTACTCGGTATTAATAAGTATCATTTGCAGCCGATCAGAGTAGCAATGAGCTTGAGTCTTGATTTTCTCTGTTCCGCCTACAGCTCGGCGCCGACCTGCTATACGTATGATGTGCAGCTACTAATGGTTCATGGCGATCACCAAGCAGCATTTCTAGTTCCCGGTAGTATTGTTTACCAGACTTGTGCGAGTAAGCTTTGATTTGCATCGCATTGAAGGTCGTAGAGGCTGACGATATGCTCAGCAGAAACCTCGCTTCATTTGATACGGAGAACAGATCCGTGCCGATAGAACCATAGCACACATATTGTAGCCGTTTGCAGAGTTGAGTAATGATATGAACTCGTATGAAAGGGGTCCTGCAATCAGGAGGTATATCAGAGGAGATATATAGAGGAGTTTAATAGTGAAGGGAGAGCAAAGCATAAAGACGGGCAATGCGTTAGGTCCACCCTTGTCTATTATGGGGTATTTGGGGGTCCATGGCATTGGGGGCATTTCGGAGCATATTACTGGAGCAATCACTACAGAGCTGCAGAGAGTCTTGCCGAAAGAGTCGCACGTTTCTTAATCTCGGGTTCGTAGACTCAAGCTTCACTAGCGAGGAAAGCCACAGCTCTATGATATATATTCTTTTCAATATCAAAGGCTATCTCTATCCAAGTCTGCCTCGCCTTCGCTCCCGCTTAGTGAGCGGGGATGGGTGGTATGCGTTATGCGACGTCAACCAAGCAAGGCTATTCGTACAGACTAGAGAGAGGCAGCCGGGCAGTGTCCGCGGGCAGTGCCAGTGTGTGAGTAGAGACGTTGAGGTAAGCAGACAGATAATCTGAACAGGGCAGGAGCAAACTGGTGTCAGTGTCAATGTTTGTGCAATACAGTCGGCAGTGTATCTTGGCAGCCATGCTTTCTCTACTGCAATGGACAGCTGCATTGCGCACAGCCGCCAGCTTGTTCTTTTCCTTCTTCTTCTTTGCTTCTATTGTTTTTTCTTATCTTTGTTTTCCCTCCAGCCAACCCTAATGCCCAGTTTCCATCTGATCGACCTGGAGATATGGATCTGTCTTCGGACCTTGGCCAACCAAGTAATAATACGGAGCTGCCATACGTGTGACCCGTCATCGTCATAGTCTATCAGTTGGAAGACTTTTGTGTCGACTTGTAAACAGGAACCTCTTGACACTCGTGCTCATTGACGCTCATTGACACTGACACCTCACCAGCAACTTTGATCGCATTGCGTGTGGCATGGATTTGTAGACTGGGTCACGCCTAGATTTATCTAATTAACTGCATTTGATTTCAATAATCTCTGCTGAATTCCATAGCTAAAAATTCAATACTTGTCGAACAAGTCGTAAAAGTGCTGTCTCGGACACTTTCAGTACATTTCTCTTACCAGATCGCGTTTGACAGAGCAAATGTCTCACGATACCGCGAGTTCCAACCAGCAGCTTTAGGAAGGAACGGCCTCGATTCCCCGAGCCGTTGTGCATGCGTTCCTGACTGCCCTGACTACTCTCGCTAGGATGTCTTGAAATATCTTATCTTACTTTCAGTTACTGCCTCCTCCCGCCTGCAGAGCCCAACGCTCACGCGGGACACGCCCCTCTCCTCCACTCCGCGTGGCGCTAGGCAGGTCCACTGAGCCCGCTAACGGCTGGGTCTCTGGACTATCTTGTGCCATTCCATCTATTACTCCGTAATGCATACAGGAAGGAGCGACCGACTGATTGCTTGCTGCCTGCCGCTATCACTACTCAGTATTGTTGACGTGCGTCGCTCTTTCCCTGAACGACCCTCGCTAACCACTCTAGACAACATCGTGCCCTGTCCAACTCAATTTCCAAAACACACCCCATACACCTTGTTCCGTTCCTGCCTTATTTGCTGATTTACCACTCCTACCTTGTACCTCTTGCCTATTTTGTGTCTGTTGTTTTTTTTCGCTTTCTTGTTTTCGTGCTCCTGCCAAATACGTATTTACCCAGCTCTCACGACATCATCGTCGGTTCCTTTCGCACCGCCAACTTCCTAGCTCTTTGCTTCTAGCCTCATCATCTTCTACTGGCCTTTTCTTTCTTCCTCTTTGAATCATATCCACCAGCAAGCCATTCCTATCCTCAGCGCAAACGGTCGCCGAAACTGTCGATCAGCAAACCTCGAAACGCTGTGGACCTTGCCGTTGTGGCCTGGAAGCACTGTGCAAAGCAACCTCGTCTCCTCGTCTCGCGTCTTATCTTCTCTTCTAACTCTTTTTTCAACTCTTTTTCCAACTCTTTACTCAGCACTCCTCGACTACTTTCTAATTATTTCTTTATCCTCTACACCAGCTTCTTTATCCCGTCTTCTCTCACTCGCCCTCCACACGCGCCGCAATCTCTTTCCGCCTTCTCTAACCGCCGCCGACTGGTCTCGATATGCGCCTCTAGAACCGGCGACCTACAGACGAAACAAATACGAATATACAAAAAGAACAACAAAAGAAAAGACAAAGAGTGCAAATACCAGACGACATTGATCTCTATTCGAAATCATACCGATCTGTCATCTCATTCTTGTACAGCAATTTCAAGACCATCTTATCTTCCCTCTTCCTCCAGTGCCCCATTTGTTTTTCAACTTTCGGTCTGGCTACTTTTCGGCGTGGCACTAAATAACCACGACGACCCCTCTCACTGTGCACTGCATTCCACCCGATCCTCTTTTCAATCTAACTGTCAACTACTCTCCGATTCGACTACCCTGTCTGTATTCGCTATCCTCGTCGAACCTGACTACAACTGCATTCTCCCCGGCCATGGAAGCATAAAGAGCATAGCAGCCTCACCCGCAGCAGCTCTTCTTTTTGTCTTTCATCTTTCGTCTTCGCTTTCTTTGTTTTCCCTTCTATTGGTCTCTCTTTGACTCGTTCAACTCTTCCATTCTTTCTCCATCAACATCAACCCCCTCGTTGGTCTTTGTACCCGACACTCCTTTACGGCCGACAACAACGACGACAGCGACAGCGACCGCACCTAATTCTGATCTACCCTTATACTCGTCTCTCTATTTTCGACACTGATACCCAGCAGATCTCTTCAACTGTAACAACCTGTCTTACGCCCTAATCACACGACCCTCCTAAGCAACATACCACAATACACAACACACAGCTCACAGATCATATCCACCATGGCGTACGACGGCGGATATGCGCCTCAACAGCAGCGCCCATACAACGGCCCCGCAAACCCTCGCGCACCACCACAACGGCAGTACACACAAGGACCAGGCGGTCCTGGGGGGCCAGGTGGTCCAGGGGGTGGTCCGGGCGGCGGACAATTCAGCGGATACGGTCCTAATAGTGGTGGCGGCAGCGGCGATGGCTTCAATGACCAGGGCTATGGCTATGATGGACAGCAAGACTACGGCGGTGGAAGTGGGGCCCCTGGTCGTGGTCGTCCTCCGATGATGAATGGAGGACCGGGTCCTGGTGGCCCTGGTGGCCCTGGTGGCCCTGGCGGCCGCGGCGGTCCACCACCGCGGCAAATGACAATGGACAACGGTGGTGGACGCGGCGCCTACCTTCCCTACGGTGGTGGTCCTGGTCAAGGGCCCATGAGAGGCGGTTTCCAGAACGGCCGTCCAGGACAAGGACCGCCAGGGCCAGGAGCTCTACAGCGCTCCCAAACCGCTGGCCCCAGCGGAGGCTCGCTAGGCCCTATGAGCACGCTCGATAACGGATTTGGCGGTGGCGCCTTCCCACCACATCCAGGCGGAAAGGGTATGCCAGACCGCTATGATGAGCAGCGTATCATGGAAGGCGTTGCCAGAATGGACATTGGTGGCAATGGCAACGGTAACCACCAAGGACCCGGTCCAAACAGAGGGCCTCCGATGGGCGGTCCAATGCGTGGCCAGATGGGCCCCGGTGGTCCTGGTGGCCCTGGAGGCCCTGGTGGTGGTGGCCCAGGCTATAACACACGGCCACAGAGAACTTACACTTCGCAGTCTGGCGGGTCTTTTGATCAGGGCTACGGCCAGCAGCAACAACAAAACGACAACTTTGGCCCTCCAGGCCGGACCATGACTATGCCCAGCAATATGGATGCCATGGGAGGTCGTCAACAACCACCGCAAAATGGGGGACCACAGTTCAATCGCCAATTCAACAACGGTGGCGGACCTGGCCCTGGACCAGGGCCCAATGGCGGTGGAGGTCGTGGCATGATGCCCCCAAGACCTTCTACCGCGCAAGGTTCTCGGCCCCCACCTCAAAGGCCCTACCCGGACCAGGCACTGGTCAACGGCGGCTACGAGAATGCACAGGGAATTATGGAACCTGGGTACGGCATCACGCAAGACGGGAATTCTTCTCGGCCTTCTTCCATTGACGAATTCTACGATACCTACTACAACAGACCGCGCGATAGCGGTGACTACATAGCGAATCCTCAAATCCAAAACGGCAATTACATCCCGCACCGGCCACAAGGCTCATTCGACCAAAATGCATACAACGACGGCCCCAATAGCATTAACCAGGCACAGCGTGGGCCAGGCCGCGTGCCGGAAATCAACCGAACCAAATCCCAGCCCGATCTTCGCAACTCGCAAGAAGCAGTCTTTGAAATGGCAGGGGACATCCCGCCTGTGCCTCCGGTAGCTGGCAACTTCAACAACCGGGGCCCTCCCAATCAGGGCGGTTACCAGAACCAAGGCCTGCCAGGTCAAGGCGGCTTTGGTGGCCAAGGACCACCGGGTCAGGGTGGCTACCAAAACCAAGGACCACCAGGTCCCAATGGATTCCCAAACCAGGGTCCGCCAGGCCAGGGTGGTATGGGTGGAGGTTTCCCAGTAAGACAAGGAAGCGATGCTTCATCCAGATCCGGCCCTGGCCCTAATGGTCCCAATGGCTACAATGACGGCTCATCCTCACATCCTACGCCTTTCCGTCCTGGCCTTATGCCCAACTCGGTTGCTAACCAGCAAATGAACAACCGCCCGCCACCAGTTCGTAACTACAATGGTGTCGGTGTCGTTCCAGGTCTTGGTGGTCCAGTCGGTCCCAATGGTCAGCCTATGGGCACAATGTCTTCGAAAGCGCCTACTTCAGGCCAGCCAGGTTCCATGCATACGCCTCCGTCTGGGCCTAAGGGACCGGTGCCGGCGGCGGAGCCGCCTGTGACGCCCGACATGCTGGAGCGTCTCCGTAGTACCGTCAAGGGAGAGCCAGGCAACCAAGAGGCGACCTTAAAATTGGCCAAGAAACTTATGGAGGCCATTGATGTTCTGGTTCCGACACTGCCGGACCCGCGCACAAGAAGCAAGGCCCGCGAGCGGTATGCATATGATGCGCACAAGCTGTTCAAGAAGCTTGCAAGTGCACAGAACCCTGAGGCCATGTTTATGCTAGCAGATTGTCTGGGCCGTGGTGTGTTTGGTCAGGAGCCAGACAACAAAGAGGCCTTCACTCTTTACCAATCATCTGCCAAGCTCGGTCATGCGGCGGCAGCTTACCGCACGGCCGTGTGCTGCGAGATTGGCAACGAAGACGGCGGCGGAACACGAAAAGACCCACTCAAGGCAATGCAGTGGTACAAGCGCGCGGCCACGCTCGGCGATACGCCGGCCATGTACAAGGTGGGCATGATCCTTCTTAAGGGATTGTTGGGTCAGCAGCGGAACCCGCGTGAAGCAGTCAGTTGGCTTAAGAGGGCAGCTGAACAGGCGGATGCTGAGAATCCACACGCGCTGCACGAGCTGGGTCTTTTATATGAAAGCGCGCAGCCCAACGATTTCATAATTCGGGACGAGGCGTATTCGTTTACACTCTTCAAGCAGGCGGCGGACCTGGGGTACAAGTTTAGTCAGTTCCGTCTGGGCTGTGCGTACGAGTACGGTCTGCTGGGGTGCCCGATTGACGGACGACTGTCTATTATGTGGTATTCCAAGGCGGCAACACAAGAGGAGCATCAGTCGGAGCTGGCCCTGAGTGGTTGGTACCTGACGGGCTCGGAGGGCGTTCTTCAGCAGAGCGACACGGAGGCATACCTGTGGGCGCGCAAGGCAGCAACGGCGGGCATTGCCAAGGCAGAGTATGCTATGGGATACTTTACAGAGATTGGTATTGGTATCCCGGCGAACCAGGAGGATGCGAAGCGGTGGTACTGGCGGGCAGCGGCGCAAGATTTCCCCAAGGCGCGCGAGCGGCTGGAAGACCTGAAGCGGTCCGGTAAGACGGGTCCGCGGCAGCGCGAGCGGATATCGCGGAGCAAGATTGGCACTCAGCAGGAGGGCGATTGTGTGATTATGTAGGCGAAGAAAGCATACAAAATGAAGAGGATCTTATCTAGACGAAGAAATATACAATATCATTATAAGTCAGTGCACAAAGGGCACAGTAAATTTCTGGATCATTTGCAGACTATTACTAACCAAAACAGATTACCACCATTATGATATCCAATGACTAAAAAACGAAAAGAAAGAAAACCCCCGACAATGAAATAGAAATAAAACAGCTGTCTTCTATCCAATGACTACAGACACATGGTCGTCCATGTACATGCCGATGTCGTCCATGAAGAGGCTGGCAATCATGGAGATGACACCGAAGCCAATGCTGCTGTAGTAGACATAGGGATAGGACTCAGCATAGGCTTCCTGGCCGGCGGCAATGACGGCACGGTAAAAGGTAGTGTTGGCGCCGCCGATACCAGGCAAGTTGGCAATGGCTTCGGTGCGAGACTGTGCGGTGAGGACAATGACGTCGGTGATGAGGCCGGTGACATTGATGGGCGGCGCATTGGGGTTGGGAGGCAGAGCCTGGAGCTGTGCAAGGCATGTGCCAATCAGCTTGTCCTTGAGGTGCGGCACCAGCTGTGATGCAAACACGTTGTAGTAGACGGCATAGCCAAGGGCACCGCCGACAACGCGCACAGCCAGCGTCAGGGCCGTGGCTGTGGCGATCAGGTCCTCCGGGCAGATGACCATGGCAACAAGTGACGCTGGCACGACAATGCCGCCGACGCCAAGCCCGGCAATAGTGAGCATGACATACACAGCGCCCATATTGTCGATGCGGGCGGCAGCCAAGGAGCCGCAGCCGGCAGTCATGACGGCACTGGCAGCAAACAGCAGCCAGCGGTTACCGCCGCGCCACTTTGTAAGGATGCCCAGAGCGCCAATGCAGCCGACGAGCACGGCCACGGCAAAGGGCAGACCGCGCAGGCCAACGCCCACAGGGTCGTGGCCGTAGACGTTGTAGGCCTGGGACGGCCAGAGCATCAGCACGGAGAAGAAATTGGCTCCAGACACCAGCGTGATCAAGAGGGCGAGCCACATGGTGCGCGCACGCGGCGGCGGGCCCGTTGCGCCGGGGTGGTGGTGGTCGACAAGGCGGCGCGGGACCATGGGAAACTTGGCAAACCACAGCTCCCAGACGGCAAAGGCGATGATCATGACAACGCCCAGCACAAGCGGCACAACGACGTGGGCACTGCCCCATTTGTACTGGTAGCCCCCCCAAAGAAGACCGGCAATAAACAAGACTGTGCCGCCAATGGACAGCAAGCCGCCGACGGCATCGATGCGCGGCAGCAGGTCGCGGCGCCACGAGTGCAGGCCCAAGGAATTGGCACGCGGCGGCGGGTGGTAGAACACGGCCAAGATCAGCAGACCGGCAAACGCATAGACGGCCGTCAGCACGCCGACAAAGCGCCAGCCGGCATTGGCCGCAATCAGATTGGCCCACATGACGGATGGCGTAAACGGAAGCACGCTCAGGATCAGGGCGCCAATGTAGGCGCCGCGCTGGCTCATCGGGGCAATCTCGGCCGTGCCCGCCAGCGCCGTCAGCTCATTGATGCCGGCACCGACGCCGGAAACGGTCATGCCGGCAATGAATTCGTTCATCGTATGGGCAAAGGTGCAGACGAGCTGGCCGGCAACAACCAGAGCACAGCCCAGCAGCGCGACGTGGCGGCGGCCAAACAGGTCAGAGAGGGCGCCGACAAAGGGACAGACGGCGGCCGAGGCCAGCAGGTTGCCGGTGATGAACCAGATCCAGCGGTCGAGGCCGCCAATATCGCTGTAGACAATGGGCGGGATGCCGCCCCAGAAGTAGATGGGGATCTGGGCGCTTGTCCACAAGAAAGCCATGCCGACGAGAGCCATGAAGCGGGTTCCGGTCATGGGCTGTTTGGGGACTGCTACAGGGGCATTGGTGGCAGTCGCGGGACCCGTCGATGCCGGGTTGGCCTCGACGTCCGAGGACAGGGACTGGAGGTGCATGGCACGGGTGTGGGCGTGGGCATGGTTAACGCTGGCGACGTCTTCTTTGATGCACGAGTTGTTTGTTATGATGCTGGCGATGTTGGTGGGAGTGGCTGATATAGTTTGGGCTGACTGGGTATTTTGAGAGTCTTGCGAGTCTAGCCGTTGTTTTTCAGAGAGCTGGTGATCTGACGGTTTGTCTGATGATTTGTCTGATGATTTGTTTGATGGCTTGGCTTGCGATGTGGACGAAGCCGTGGATGCGGCGGCGGTGATCATGGTGGCCGTCGAGGCCGTGGATGAGGTAGACGCCGGGGCATCCTCGTCGGTTGACGGCAGCCGAATTGCACTGTTTCTGCCGGGCATATTGAGTGAGGGAAAGGGATAGAGGAGGAAACAAGAAAGACGGAAAGAAAACAAACGACTTGTGCTATCCAATCATGTACGAGCAATGAATATCTATATCAATATCAGACAGAGGAGGAGAGTTGAAGTGCAGCATCGACAAGACAAGGAGACAATAACAATGGGAAGAGAAATAGAAATAGAGTTAAAACAAGAGTAAATGTTAGAGAGAAAGAGAGAGAGAGAAAAGTAACAAAGAACAAGAAGAGAAAACAGCCTCGCGAGTCAAGGGTCGAGGGACAGGCCCGGGCATGTGTTATATACATCGTATATTTTATTGCCTTTTTTTATGTATGAATACACTGGTACGAATTATATTGTAGATTAATCCAGAGCACAACAGTTCATCCAATAGACAAAAGCATGCACAATACTATTGTCCTGCATATGTCTTTTTCGTCGCCGTCTTTACATCTGCACCTACGTCTGCAGCCCCTGCGACGGACGAAACACATAAGACCTTGTCGTCCACCTCGCCTTTTTTTCTCTTGTTTTGTCTTTTTTTTTTTCATATTTTATCTCTTGTCATCTTGGAACTCTTTAAAAGTAAGCATTTATCTAATATACGACATAAACACATTAATGTCAGTGGGTTTGTACGACGGCCGGGTCGCTTGCAGGCATCCCGAGGTACAACGAGTATGTAATACTGTTGCTGTAGAATATGTGAACGGAAAGCATCTATTGATGTACTCTACTCTGCTGTCTGAGGGCCTCGCCAATAACGGCGGGCATTGTTGCAGGATACATATTGCGTACGAAGATTTGCAGGGTAATGCCGGGGGGTGGTGGGTGGTACAGAGTAGTACGAGGGGTATTAGATGGGCATGGACGGGCTAGATGGGCATAGATGGGCATAGATGGGCATAGATGGGCAAAGAAGATAGGGGACGAGGAGACGAGAAGGCCGCACAACGAAGACAGAGAGGTAGGACAAGCCGTTGGTCCTTTCTTGTGCGTTGTATCAGTCTTGTGTCTGATTAGTGTTGGAGGTAGAGGTCCAAGGAGAGTAGACCGAAAGTAAATGAAAGCAAAGACAGGAAATAGATATCTACCAAAGACATGAACCAAAGACATTGACTGGACAGACAGAAGACACTGGAGACAGACTTGACTGACAACAAAGAGACGAGATTGCATCCAGGATAGGCAATGATGGTCCAGCCGCAGCCCGATGCAAGCTGACAAGCTGACAAGTTGACAAGTTGACAAAAGCAAGCTTGGAATCAGACATAACCAAAGTTGAATCAGGATTGGATAAATCAAAACAGAAAGTGGCCGAAGAGTATCGGTGTATGTCAAGTCAGGTAGAGGATCAAGGTGTGTGGGGGGCAGCTGTATGCTCTGTAGCTGATGTACTGGGAGGTATTGTCAAACCAAGGGAAGTATCAGTCAAGAAGAAAGAAGCAATAATAAATAAAAAAAAGGCAAAATAAAAAATAAAAAGCAATGACAAACAAAGCACCCTCGGCCGTGTTGGTCGAGGTAACGGGACACAGAATGGTCCTGGACGAGCGTGCAGAGGAAGCAGAGCAGACAGCATGCAGACAGACTAGAAAACTATGCGATATAACAGATACAATACAAAGACAAATAAATGACACTCCTGCATATATGTACGCACAAGTCCATCACTGTTGATTGGTGTAAGACATGTCTCCCATGGTGGTACGGACATGGGCCAAAAGGAGAGAGACAAGCACAGAGCTACACAAAACACAAGAGACAAAGACAAATGAGACGAGAAAAGACGTGATTGATAGATTAAGATAATGCGGATGAGTGCAGATTGAAAAACAGGGAGAGGGGAAGAGGAGGAGACAACAAGGAAGATAGAGAGAAGACTGGGATGCTGACGAGGAGTGAGGTTGTTGGATCGGCAGAGCATCAAGTGTGTGTTGGCTGAGAACAAAGCAGTAACGGTAATAGAGCTGATCAGGGTTGTAGAAGCTTATCCGGAGTGCAGAGAGGTAGACATAGTCAGAACGAGGCCTAGGCCGACAAAGAGAGACGGAGACAATCTGAGAGACGAAGATCCCCCCGACCTGTTAACACGGTCTAGGCCCTGCCCAGCCTTTAGTTCTAGATTGTAGTGTGCTTGACTCATCTAAACATTGTCTTCCTTCTTTAACCTGTCCGTCTTGCATCTATTATCATTGCTTCTTTTGATACATCTGTGCTTAACGTTCATCTCTTGTATGTGGTCTGCTCTCTCCCTAGCATCCATCAAAACACACATGGCACCGTGCAACTCTTGTCTTGTGCACTGCTCGTGACTAGGCTGCACTGCAGCGCAACCTCGCGGGCCTGGTAGACGGGCTTCCCTAACCGGAGTCTGTCTGATGGAGGCTGCAATCATGCTGTCTCTCTGTAGATCTCTGTAGATCTCTGTAGGTCTCTGTAGGTCTCGTCTCTGCAAGTCACTCGCCTCTGCTGATGTCTGGTTGCATCTGCTCCTTCCCAAAATAGACGTGTGATACAGTCTGAGTTATCTCTTCCTATTCTGTTTCTATCTCTACTGGGCGTCTTTGCTGACATAATGTCTACGGACGATGTTTTAGTTATTTTCTCATTGTTTCTGCAATATCATCGAGTGCATTGGTACTGTCCATCTAGTCCCTCACAAGACGCCGTCTTCCATCAAGTCCTGACCCTTCTCGTCTCGAGTAGCGGTTCCGTGGTGCAGTTGGTTAGCGCATCGTACTAATATTTCTACCAAGAAACATATGCGAAAGTCGAGGGTTCGAGCCCCTCCGGGACCATTTCTTTTTGCTTTTTTTATAAATGTTTTCTTCTTCTTTTTTCTCAAGCACGAGGATAGAATTGTTTAGCTTATTCTATTTTTCAATATTATTTCTATCCGGCTAAAGCTTTTAATTACAATCACTTTAGTTTTGGGGATTTTTACCCATTTTGATAACTTGAATTTCTATTTTATTTTATTTTTATTTTAATGTAGTGCTATATCTTTAGTAAATATAAGACACATAGCGATCACTACTGATACCTCAACTCACGTCTCCGCGGCACACTTACTAACAAATCATACGATATCATCTAGCAGGTACTGTTTGCTTTACGAGGTGCCGAAAGCGTAGTTTATACTGGCGATTGTTTAGTGCTCAGCTGTTGATCTCGATTGAAGCCGTTTTCAACTATCCAGTCAGAACCTGCCGCTCCAAATGCCGCTTCTAAAATTCAAACGCGCGTCTGCTGTAATATGGGGTAAATAATGCTGTTGTGATGTTGGTCGGTAGTTGTTGGAGATCCGTACTGGTGATCCTCGGTGCATGATTACATAAGCAAACCAAGTCTGTTCTCAGTCCGTAACCTCTGCAAGTCGACACTGCCGTGGTCCGAGACAGTCGCGCAGAACCTGATAACTGATACCTGAGTCTATGGCCTGATAGAGAGAGACGGTAATGGTAGACTAGACTGTCGAGACACATAAATGACTGAAAGAAACACGCGTGAAAATCAAAGAGGGCAGATAGGAAGAAAACAAAAGAAAACAAGAGAAAGAAACTGATACTTACAAATCAACAACGCGTTCCCTCCACATCCCTTCCACATGGTAGAGTAGAACTACTGCAAAAATAACTAGATATCCTCTTATCATGAGCAACTTTTTGCTGAACTGATACTACCGAGAGTCTTCACCCTTGCACATCCCTTACCTTGCTGCCCTTACCTTGGGCTGCACCTCCACGCTTCTCACTTTGGCCTCCCTCCTCGTCCTTGGAATGTGACTGATTCACAAGCCCTCTATTCGCGTCTCAACGCGTAGAATGTGATCATCTCAAACTGCCAGACTACCAGGCTTGCCTCTCTGCATCGCCAACGCGGAGAGGACCCTCCTTTGCCAACGTACTTTTGCATTATTGCATTCGTGCCGTTATTACTCTGAATCTACACTCAACAGCCCTCATCTTCAATAAAACCCTACATTCCTGGCACGATCGACATTATAAATGTTTATTTTGTGGATGCCGCGTCGGCGGCAACGACTCTAGACCAAGCAAGGGCAGAGTCTCGAGTACATGCTTACTTATATGTAACGAGGCAAGGCTGTTGGAAGCTGATATATAGGTCGTTTTGGCTTTATTGATTTTGATTCTTCATCCTTCTCATCCTCTCTCATCCTCTTTGCCACCACCATTTCTCTAATAGTATCTATTACCGCTATCAGTCCCCATTCATACTTTATCATGGGCCTCTCTGTTCGCGTGATCGGCTTGGTCGTTGCCATCTTCGGCGGCGGCAGCATCTTTGACGCCGTCAATGACTTCTACAGCTCTGACGCCCCGTCCCAAGTCACTCTCCAGCACGAGACCGCTGCCGCCTCCTCAAAATTTACAGCCCCGTTCCTTCTCCAGCTCGGCAGCAGCCGTTTTGCCAAACGCTCCCGCTACCATGCCCTTCACGAACGCCAGTCCTATGCCTTTGTCGTCACCGAGAGCACCGTCCCCGCCTGCCAGGCTGCCACCGAGTTCCTGCTCGTCGGCGACCAGCTCTATGCCAACGGCGAGCTCGTGACCGCCGACCCTGCCAACTCCTACCAGTCGTTTCCTGATTCTGCCACCTCCTCTACTGCCGCAGTGTCTACAGACTGGGTCAGCACTGGCTTCTTGATCACCCACGACGGCACCCTGCAATGGACAAGCGAGCACTTTACCAGCGGCAATGCACGGTTCTGCATCTCCAGTGCCAATATGATCCTGGCAGTCTTTTCGCCTGGCAGTGCCCCGAGCGACTGCATGCCCATCGATCTCAACTATGTTTCCTGTGAGTATCCAAATGTGCATATCCAAAGTCTCTTTTGCAACAAATACTGACTGCCGACCAGCGTCACAATGCCCGCGGCCAATAGCCGAGCAAGAGGAGAGAACAGAAGACTCCCAGTAGCCTTTCGTCTCCTCCCATCCATTTTTTCTTCAACTCTTTTATTTGAAATGTTTGGCTAGCGGAGTTGGTTCTTTTTCCTAATTTCTTGTCGGAGTTGCTTCTTTTTCTTGCTTTGTATACCGCACAGCTAGTATTATCTGTGCTTTCTGTTTTCTTCCTGGGGATGAGCATCTATGTTTGGGTTCGCTGGGAGTCTACTAGGAGTAACTGGGTTATTGATAATGTTTAATACTATCCTCTTTCGCACACTCTGACATTTGAAGCATTGCCAGAGTTAATAAAGACACGATAATGCTTGGTCAGAGACTAGAGACGACAAACGACAGACGGCAGACTATATATAAGAGACGAGATGAAACGCAAATGAGGGCATGAGCCAAATTGTAATGATACAGCAATGCTGTTCAAACCAAAGACAGGGTATAACAGTAGTGATGCACAACAGAAAAACAAAAAAAGCCAGATTATAGACAGAAACAAATAAATGAAGACGACAAAGACACAAAACAAACCCAACATCCTGCGCCAAGGCCAAATAACATACACGCCATTAACAAACATGAAAAACAACGGCAAACAGCCAAAATATCAACCATCAGTCAACACGCTGCACTTTCTTTTGACAGCTTTGTCAGGTCCCGCGCACACGGCGCTCTTGGATGTCATCTTCACCACCATCTTTGCCACTATCTTTGCCACCATCCTTCTAATTTGGTGCAAAGTAGTCGTGGCTGGCACTCTGGCTGAGCTCCTTGCCAAGCTGTTCGCGCAGCTCTTCCTCGAGCAGCAAATCTTCTTTTTCTTGGTCGGCAGAGTGGCCGTGAGCGTGACCGTGGGGCTGGCCATGCGGACCGGGTCCGTGTGCATACTGGCGCCCTCTACCTTGTGGCACGCCATTGTGCGGTGGTGGAGGTGGCAGGCGCTGCTGGTTCTGAAGGCCGGGTGCGCCGGCCGGTGGGGGACCGCTAGGCGGGCCGGGTCTGCTTGGTCCAGGTCCGTGACCAGGTGCGACTGCGTGACCAGGCCCAGGCCCAGATCCAGGTGCTGCTGGCCCGCCAGGCCCGGGCCGCGGGGCACCGGTCTGTACGCCTGGCGTGTGCGGTGCAGGCGCCAGCGTAGGACCCAGTGATTGTCCATTAGGCTCTTCTTCATGAGCTCCTGCACCGCCCTCGCCACCCTGCAGGTCCCGCTGCCGCCGCGCGCTCGCAATGTAGTTGGACACGTCCCGCCCATTGATCTGCTTGCGGTACTTGAGCCGCAGAAACGTTACAATCTGCTTCAGCTTCATGTCCATCTGCAGCAGCACATCGATCGAGTCCTTTTGGTCCGCGTCTAGTGCCCGGTGCACACGATGCGCAAAAATGTCGGTGCTCGGCGCGTGGTTGTGTTGTGAGAACTGCGGGCCTGCGCGGTGCTTGAGCTGCCACGTGCCGTCGCGCCGCTCCTTGACGTAGATGGAGAAATTGCAACCGATGCGGCGCGACGCGGCACGCTGGCGCTTCAGCACACGGTTGGGGTCGGCAGCACGGCCGCCGCGGTCGCACATATAGAGCGCTGTTGTGAGTCCGCTCGAGGTCTGGAAGGAGCGGGATGTGATAAAGGCGTAGCCGTGAGCGGCGGCATATACGTTGATAGCTTTGTAAGCCTCGTCGCGTGTGCGGTAGGTGAGCTCGGCAGGCAGGACCTCGGGGCCGAAGCCCGGATAGCCATCGGGGTAGGTTTCATTGTCGCCGCCGTTGACGGAGCCCATGGTGGTATCCGCGCCGAGCGTGGTGTCGGCGTCGGTGTCTGCGGCGGGGGACGTCATGGTTGGTGATGCTGTTGAGGCCGGCAAGACAGGCTGTTCATGCTGTGGTTATACGACCAAGAGGAGGAAGTGTCGCAAGAGCGCCGTCAATGCGACCAATAAGTTATGTTGTAGTTTGGTCAACTAAATATAAAAAATAAAATAAAGACAAAACATGCACGCGGGAGAGAGCAAAAGGGCAAAAGGGCAAAAGGGCAAAGAGCGAGGAGCGAAGAGGGGACGATTTATCCAGCGGCTGGTTGTCTGCGACTAATACTTCTATGGAGAAAACGCGGTGGTTGGGCTGCTTACGTAAAAAAGCAATTAACATGGATCCGCCCCAGACGCGGGCGGCTCTTACTGCACGTGATATAAGCTACAAAGTCAGGTGGTCTCTTGCGGGTCAGAACGGCTGCTTCAACAGCATCTCTATTGGCAACAAATACTCCATAGTTTACTAGTCACAGAGGGAATGCAAAGCAAGAGCTTTGCTCCAGGTGGAGAGTGGACCCCATAGCTTCTAGGAGCAGGGAATGGCGCGCCCTGAGTGGCCGAAACAACGTCATCGGTTGGCGGAGACGAGCTTGCGGCAGAGCGTGGATTACCGAAGCATGATGTATGATCTGCCAGGTTTATGACAGTTGCACGCAGTATATAAACAGCTGCCTCTACCTTCCATTGAGTCTTGAACAACTACTCAATCAACATTACAGATATCGCAATCATGTTTGGATTCGTGAGTATACTCTCCTAGCACACCCATGGAGGGCGAGAGGATGCATGCCGACGCCCTCGTTCACGGCTACATTCACGCAAGACTTTGTACACGAGACATCAGCTAACTATAACTCCACAGCGCAAAACCATTGACATTGTCACCCTCTTTCACAAGAGCAGCTCTCCCGCTTCGCTCCGTGTCGTCACCCTCCTCAAGCAGGCCTCTGCCACCGCCGCCGAGACCGCCACCGAGGACCAGGCCAGCGACCACCGCGCCCAGACCGAGACTGCTGCCGGTGCTCGTCGGGAGACCTTTGACCTCAACATCACTGAGGATCCCCCAACGACCGAGCAGCTGTCGACTATTCTCGACTATGTCGGCTCGTCCGGTATCCCCTCGATCATCAAGGGCGCCACGACGACGCACGAGGCCCTGAAGAAGTTCCGCGAGAACCACGACAACTTCCAGCGGCCAGTGGTTGTTGACTGGAACAACGGCAAGGCCATTGCCGGCGACAAGGAGTCGGAGATTCTGAAGGCGCTGGGCATGAGCAAGGGCCACTAGATTTATCGGATAATGGAAATTAAAAAGACGGGGTGCCCCTAAAAAAATAATTATTATGATTCAATTCACTCCATGCTATGATCTACACGCTGTCATTGAGTCCAAACGGAGATGTGTACTGCATTGCATCATAAGCCAACCGCTAGACGGGACAATGCCATACGACACAAGGACAATGAAGAGATGGCAATAAAACTAACAAGCCTAGTCTATCGAGTAAATAAGAACGAGTATAATGGAAACAATACAGCTAAATATAACAGCCTGATAACAAGACAACCGGCAATCTATTAACAGCGATATCAATAAAGAAGAAGAATACCAACTAATGGAAATGCATAAATAAAAATAAATAGAAAACCGAAACCCAGAAACAAAGTAGATGCAAGTCAAGTCTACCGTGACTGCTACTCGCCATCGGCCAACATCAAGATCAGCTTGGCCACAAGGTCGAGGAACGGGAACGCGCTTGACACATCCTTGTCCTCCAGCACAAGGCCCTCGGCCGTCTCGTAGCCGTTGCACTTGAAATCTACCAGATACACAGACGGCTCCATAGCGTAGATCTGGATATCCAAGCGCACCGCCACCACCTGGTACTGCGTGCCGTCCTCCGTCCGGTTGACCCGGAGCTTGTCCGCCGCCACATCGTCGGTACTTGCGGCGTTGTTCCTGACCGCCGTCTGCCGGATACCCTCCGTCGTCCACCGCGTCTGGATGTGCCACGGGTCGGCAGGCAGGCGGTACTTCTTGGTGACGTCGTACCGCACGTCGCGGCTGCTGCGGTGCTGCGACGATCCGTAGCCGTCATCAAAACTGTCGTCGCCGCCGCCGCCGCCGCCTCTGGAGCCGCCGCCTTCTTCGTCATTATACTTTTCAAAGTCCTCGTCGACCACCCAGCTGCATCCCAGGCGGTTGAGCGCCTTGTAGATGCACAGCAGGGCATCCCACGCCACGTTACGCGACCGGATACCAAACTGCCAACGCACAGGCTTCGACTTCTTGGGCGGGTTTACTGGCGTCATGCCTTGCGGCCGCTTGCTCGACTCGTCCAGCCGCAACTGACTGCTGCGCGAATGCGGGCGGAGGCGCCGTGCTGTCTCGTCCTGCTCTGCCTGTGTGCGTGCCGGCATCGGCGGCTCGTTGGGTGCTGCGTGAGCCGTGTCGTCAACGGCACCGGCCATGTAGTCCTTGTGGTACGCAGGCAGACTGCTGGGCAGGACACCAACCTTGGACACATGCGGTCTCGTCGAAGCTCCTGTGCTATTGGAGCTAATCGAGCGTCCAGACGACATACCCAGAGGGCTGGCACCGGGGTCAAGCTCGCCGGGGGCGCTCGTGCCGGTAGAGATCGCACCTGAGATCGAACTTGCACCCGAGCCGCCTGATACTGGGGACACCGCAAAATACGGGTTCTCAGCTCCTAATTGGGCTGCCGGTGTTAGTCTTGGTAAACTCCAAAAGAAAAAAAGGCCAATGCATAAACTCACGGTTGATCTGCATCAGCTTGTTCTCGCGGACAATCATGTAGGCATCCTTGATAGCAGATGGCTCTTCGGCCTCAAGAGCCTCTTGCACATCCTTCTTGCCGTAACCCATCGTCTTGGAGATCTTTTCTGTGACCTCATTGTGCAGCTTCTCCTGAACCTTGGCCGATGCATTGGGTGCAATATCGCTGGGCCGAATAGCCCTTTCAGGGTCGATACCCGTGGTATAAAAAGGCTGGACGGGCGGCTTCAGGTACTCGGGTAGCTCGTGCAGGAACCAAGGGTCTTGGCGAATCTCATCAATGGTAGCCCGCTGCACGGGGTTAACGACAAGCATCTTCTTAATTAAGTTTGCTGCGCCGGGGCTCATCCACGATGGCAGAATGTATGCTCCCTTGGCAATTTTGGCGAACAGGCTGGGAATGTGGTCGTCGTCAAATGGCAAACGTCCAACAAGCAGGACGTAGAGAATGACACCGCAACTCCACACGTCGACCTCGGGACCAGCGTACAGCTTGCCGTTGATAACTTCGGGCGCGGCATAGTTGGGGCTGCCGCAGCTCGTCTTGAGAAAGTTGCCGTCGGTCATGATGTTGCTGAGACCGAAATCGGCAATTTTGACATTGAGTTTCTCGTCGAGCAGCAAGTTTTCCGGCTTCAAGTCACGGTGCACCACCCGATAACGGTGACAGTACTCAACAGCACAGAGCATCTGCTGGAAAAAGCGGCGCGCCTCGTCCTCGGGCATCCGGCCCTTCTTGACAATGTAGTCAAACAGTTCGTTGCCGGCATACTCGAGGACCATAATAATATCACTCGAGTCCTTGATGACAGTGTACCTGTGCTGTTAGTGGTTGGACACCGGGAAGGACATGCAAGCGACATGTGAAAACATACAGCTTGATAATGTGGGGGTGACGCAGGAGCTGAAGGAACTCAATCTCACGCTCGACACGACCCGTCATGTCGCGGCTAATCAGCTTCTTCCGTGAGATGATCTTAAGGGCCACCTTTTGGCCCGTCGACTTATGCACGGCCAGCTTGACCTTGCCAAAGGAGCCCTCGCCGAGCGTGCGGACGATTGTGTACTGGTCCAACCGTGCATCTGTCGACTTGATCCGGTCGGTAGGGTTGGATTTGCGATGCGGTCTGTGACCAGAAGTGGCTGCAGCGGTGGCATGGTCGGCGGGCGCTGCACCGGGAGCGACACCGTATTCCATGACGTTGATTGTTGGCGGAGCCGGTTGTGAGTGATGTGATTGTTCACCGGCTAGGGCAACATGTGAGCGGCGGCTCTGCGAGCGCGGCAACGAAATGGAGAGCTCCTCGTCCTCGAATCGACTCTGACCTCTAGACATCGAGCAGGTGGGGGAAGAAGACAGCAATGCGACAGGCGGTGCTGTTGCAGGCGTCTTCAAAACTGGCTGTGTGTGATTGTATTTGTATTGCTGTATGTTAAATCGTCAAGTCTTTTGTCCGATATCTCGGATGTCGATATGTCGATATGTCGCGTCTCAAGCTACAGGGAGGTCGTGTCTGGGGAAGGTAAGATAAGGTGGGGATAAGTAAAAGGTATCCTAGAGTGTAGCAAAGTGCAAATGTTGGGGGTCAAGAAGGCGGGGTGGTACTGTTTCGGTGTCCGGCTCGGATGCAGCTGTGGTTATCCGGGTAGGTGATATGTCGTACACTGGACGAGGTCGGGGGGAGTGAAGCAGAACCAGAGTCAGTATTGCCCGCTTTTCTCGATGCGACTGGGACGACAAGTGGCGTTGGTTGGCTAGTCTAGCACAGTATCGGTGCAAAGGGCAGGCGCTGCATTGGTACGGAGGGGAACCCACGGATGCACGATGGCTATTGGCAATGCTTAAGTAAGCTGGGCGAAGAGGGGGGCCTGTGGTATGATACAGGGTGCGGCTGTGGCGGTAAAGATGAAGCTGTGGAGGCCCATATGGCCTAGCCAGGCTGTGGCGCGCCACTGATCAATCAAGGGCTGCCAAATGCGCTTTCCATCTGGAATGTAAGCACATTAACCACTGTATACACTGTGCGATTTTTTTTTTTTCAGTCACTATTTCTCTGGTATCACTAGCAGTACCGTAGGATTTATGGCACCTTTAAAATGAGTATGGAGATATGGAGCAAAGTATGGAGTATGCCTGCATGGAGTAGTAGAAGATTAAAGTTGATAGTTTAGATTTCAAGTTTCACAAGCTGACAAGGTCACCGTTACAGAGCCTAACAGCATAAAACTACATGATCTGATATATCACAAGTGCGCCTCAGTGTAAAAGTAAGATACAGCGTATTAATACTAACAGGGCACACGAGGACAGTGGTAGGTGGGATGGAAACACTGTAATTGCCGGTCGTTCCTGCCGTTGACAATAGACAGTGCCAGCAGAACATATACTCGCACTGTCATCTGTCATCTGTCATCATTGTCCAGCTAACCTCTGCATCCCAGTTCAGCACGCCCTGATTACCAAGTGGAATGCAAGCCAAAGCAGGAAAAGCTCCCTTGATCGCGTCAGCCGGGTTGCATACAGCTTAAAACATTTTGATGATGTGATGTCTGTGGGCAGTCCAGGCCGCTTTGTGTGTAAAAAAGGGCTAAATATAGAGCGTTCTAGCCACTGTGTAGGCAATCCTAGTGCTATCGTTCGCTATATCTGATTTAGGGACTGTTAACGGCTTAGCGAATGAAAATCTGCCTCTTTGCCTTACGGAATAATACAATAGCTTTCAACTCCCGAAGCGGCAGGTGCACGTGCCATGATATACAACGGCAAACACGGCCACTGACCACCATCCTGGGAGCCCCTGAATTAGGAAACTTGTTGCAAGGAGTTGCAGATTGGGGGAAGGAGCGAAGGGGCGCAGACGAACACGAACAAGAGCGTCTAGTCAGACGCCAGTGTGTAAGACTAATACACTCTACACACGCAAAATGGGAAAGAGCCAACGAGTACAAAGGGAGTGTAATCAATAACGCGTTCCTTCTGTTTCCATCAACCCTGGATAAGAAACAAGCATCTTACGATATCCTCAAGGGTTTCATCTGCTTCCAATTCTTACCACCGTCAATTTAAATACAAAACAGCCCCAGCAAACAGACAAACATCGCCCTACTATCCATCACCTCAAAACACCGGGGGTTGAGCGCGCATCATTATATTACCCACATCTAGGCCCAGCTAGGACCCTGTCTATCGGTTATCCCCGTCTGTTACTTGCTTCTGACTGGGGGGTTCCCTTGATCTTCATTTCTTTTTGAGCAGTCTCCTTTTCATGGTAGTATTTGTTGAATTCGCATGTTAATTCGAGCATCGCAAACATTGGAGACTGCAAACATCTCCAGCTTAATTCTCCGTCGTTTGATCGCACTCTTCCCCAGACGCATCTACTAGCTTCACTATCCACCGACAAGCTTCATTCGACAAACGCGATATCAACGGTAGCTCGCAGTCCACAGCATCTTTCACATTCTCGCCCTCTCTCTCCCGCGCTTCGTACTGGCAGAATGCCCGTCGCGTTGACGCTATGGAGGACCGCAAACTCAATTCGGACGACCCCGACCGCGCCGTAAAGCTCGATGCCGCATCTCTCTCACCAGCAGCTACAACATCTGGCTTCGTTCTCTCACCTCTGCCCTCATCTACGCCCTCTCGCGCATCATCCATCCCTCGAACACCCACCACCCCCATTAACGACAAATTGCAAACCCTAGCACAGGAAGCAGCAGATGCAGCTTCTCTTCTACCGGCGAGTGGATCGAAACCAGCCAGCAAAGACGACGATGTTCCCACCCGCATCTTCCGTTTCTTCTCGACAGCGACTAGAGAGTCCCTAGGCGCGGTTGGTGTCGGCTTGGCCGCAACAACATACTTTGTGCTCGGCCGTGTTGGCCTTGTGCTTATCGGCGCATTCGGCGGCATTGCGCTGTTTGTAGCTTGGGAGGCCCAGAACCCCGGTGTTACGCGAGCAATCCACGGAGAGACCAGCGCTGACCTGCTTGCACGGGCCATGGAGTACCGCAAGAGAGAGTACAACCCGCACGGGGACTCCCTCGATGTTTTTGACAGTACCCAGGACGAGCTAGACGCGGCCCATGCCTTTGACAATTTCCGGCCGCATACCCGCCAGGCACTGGAGAACTTTGTGGATGCCGTCGTGCGCGACTACGTCAAGTGGTGGTACCAACCCATTGTGCCAACCGACGAGTCTTTCCCTCTGGCTTGTCGGCGTGTCCTCACCTCGTTCCTGGTGTCCGTTTCGAACCACTTAAGCCGCAAGCGGCCTGCTGACGCTTTCCTCGATTTTCTCACCAACTCATCCTCAATTGTTATCGTCTTCTTCTCCGAGTTGGCCACCGCTTTTGCCGAACACTCTACACAGAACCAATCGCAACAGCGTGACTCTGGCGGTGACGGTAACCCAACCGTCTCGGCAGCCGATGCCATATACGCATACCTCGCAGCAAACCCCGACTCGAACCTATCCAACCTCCTCAGCCAGAAGCAGCAGGCGAAAAAATTTCGCTTGGTGGCTGATGATTTGCTAAGTTTTCTCGATCGTCAGTGCTACGACTGCGACCCGGCACGCCTCTTCTTACGCGAGATAGCAGCTACATCGATTCTTGAGACAACTTTGCAGACTTGCTCCAAGCCCGAGTGGATCAACGGCTGGATTGTGCATTTGCTGGAGGCCGGAGAGCCAGACTTTAATCAAGCCATTGACGAAGGCATGCAGACGCGAACTGACGCCAGCAGCAGCGCCAACAGCACACATATCAGCAGTAACTCCATGAACAATGTTTCGCTCGACTTTGACGGAAACGTGGGTAACATCTCCATCTCCAAGGGTCACCGGAGCTCGTTTGAATCGGACAAGCTGGACCGGTCAAGGCGTAGGGAGTCGGTCCCCGCCCATCGCAAGCAGCTGAGCCGCGCCGATGAGGAGATGGAAGAGGCTATGGAGGAAATGAAGCGCATGAACGAAATGATTGCAGCAGAGCAGGCCCTGCGTGACAAGAAGGAGGCCGAGGCCAAGACGTCTACCGACGCGTCACGACCCAACAGCATTGCCAGCCAGACTACCAAGAGAGACAGTAATCTTCCATCACCGAGTCTGTTGGACCAAATCTCGCCCAAGGCATCACTAAACTTGGCCCGAGATGATTGCAGAAGATCAGCCGAGCCTGGCACCTCTTCCACCCCCATCACTCCCCGGTCATCAACACAAGAGTCGCCCAGCCAGCCTACTTTCACCAATAGCACAAAGTCAGAGGCCACAGCACCAAGCACGGCAACCAGCAGCACGGAAGGCACTCCTGCGGTAGAGCCAAACTCCCAGTTTACCAGCTTTGACCAGCTCGTGCCGTCAGTCAAGGATGATGCGGACCTCAGCGACTCGGAAAAACCCTCTGCTGCAGCAGCGGCGGCGTCACCACCGCCCCTCTCACTACTTAATGCAAGCATCACAATTCACGACGAACCCATGACCGACAAGGGCCGCATCAAGAGCCGGCCAGCATGGGATTTTTTGATTCAGATCGAACCGTCCAATGCTCACTACCCGGGCTGGATGATCGTGCGCAAGTACACAGACTTTGAGAAGCTGCATGAAGTAGCACGGCGTATTGCTACCATCTCGGGCGTGGCAGCTTTCACAGAGCAGCATGCAGTTTTGCCCAACTGGAAGGTGCACACGCGCGGTTCACTACGAGGTGAGCTCGAGCGCTACGTGAAAGACGCCCTGCAGTTCCAGGTGCTGGCCGAGAGTGAAGGCATGAAGCGCTTCCTCGAAAAGGACACCAACAACATGCCGGCCGGCTCGCGCGCGTCTGGCTTTCAAGCCTTTGAGGCCATGGGCAAGAACATGCTGGATGTCTTGTCAAATGCTCCCAAGGGTGTAGCTGAGGGCGGCAAAGGTTTGATGGGTGGTATGACGGGAGTGTTTGGAAACATTGGCAGTATCGGTTCCAACATTGGATCCAATATTGGTCTCGGTCCCAAGAGACACGCCAGCTCCAGCTCGCTTGGTCTGAATGCCAACCCTTCTGCTGCCGCCAGTGGCTCGGTGAATGGCAACGGCACCACATCTTCCCCTGCATCGGTGCTCCAGGACGTCACGGCGTATACTAACCGCTTGTCTGTCTCTACACTACCGCGCCTGGATAGTACCTCCGGATCGCGAAAGTCCCGGGATAGTATGGACAGCCAGCGGTCGTCGGTAGTGTCTGCCCAGCCTGGGCGCGTCATGTCCATGGAATGGCGCATGAGTTACCAGATGCAGAGCGGCTTGATGGATGGTGGCAGTGCTACCGACGTTACCGCTGCGGCTCGTGGGCGCACTACAGACACGTGGGATAACACTGCCGTCGCCGTCAGCAACCGTGGTAGCAACCACAACAGCCGTGCTTCCAGCCTTGGCTTCCCCAAGTCGCCATCGATGACTAGCCTAAGCGGCACAGCAGGGCCTAACGGCTCCTCGTCTGCACGCTACCCACCTGGTGTTTCCCCTACCGATATCATGGACGATATTACCGGCTCCAGTGCATCGCCCGTTGTTTCTCCCGGCCGTCCCTTGTCGGGTATCAACAGCTCTCCAGCTGGAGGCCCACCTAGCACAGGCAGACGGCGCAGCAGCAGCAGTCTCCGTGCGCCTCCAAACCGGCCCGTTGCAACGTCAGGCACAACCATTGCTAAGCAGTTTGCAGCCATGACCGAGGCCGAGACACGTGTTGCCGTCGAGCTCATGTTTGCCGTCATCAATGAAGCATACACCCTATCCTCGGCCTGGAACATTCGCCGCACACTGCTGACAGCTGCGAAGTCTTTCCTGTTGCGCCCAGGCAATCCTTCCCTGACATACATTCAGACCATGATGCAGACGTCGGTGTTGGATGCCAATACAACCGACGTCGGTATTGCTGCACACTTGCAGCGCCTACGCGAGAACTCAATGCCGACAGAGACTGAGCGCGCAACATGGCCGGCAGAGATGACGGCTGAGGAGAAAGAGAAGCTGCGGGTCAAGGCACGCCGTCTCGTGATCCAAAGCGGTGTCCCTGCTGCGCTTATGGGCGTCATGGGCCAGACGGCAACAGCAGATGCTCTCGGTCGGATCTTTGACTGTCTGCAAATCGAGGAGGTCGCTCGGGGTCTCATTTTTGGCCTGATGCTACAAGGCGCACGCATCGTCACTCACTAATAGCATTTCCTACGTCCACTTCTACGTTTACGTTCAACCTTTTTACGTTCAACAACACGCATACAACACTTTTAATCGACGTTTCATTACATGTATTCTACATTGGATCAACGACTGGCGGGAAATAACGAGCGACTACATATCAAGGCGGGCGTGCTTTTTTTATCATGACGTTACTAGTTTTCTTCTTCTTTTTACTCTCTCATTCTGTTTCTCTAATTTTTGTTATAGCCTCCATTGGATCACGAAGCTCTCTACGAATACACTTGCATTTTCTTGGACACTCGCGCTCACGACGAATGATGCAGTCACTGGCAGACAGCCTTTTTTGTACACTAGATTTTGGATAGACTCCAATTTTTGACATTTTTATTTACTCTTAGATTTATTTACTCTTTTGATTATTCAGCTGAAGCACAACTCAAACACAGCTACTCATCAGTCAGTCGCGCCTCCAGAATATCCTGCAAGTCGACCAGGAATCCACGTTTGTCGGTCACGGCCACTGGTGCACATGTTGCGCGCACCTTCTCCAGACGCTCAGTCGTCAGCCAGTGGCTGTCAGGCAGAGGGTGGTCCTCCACTTCGGCCTCAGCACCCTCGGCAGATGTCCAATTAAGGTCCTTGCGAATGAGCTTAGCAACACTGCGTCCACACAGCGACGTCGATGGCATACCGTGACCAGAGAAGCCAGCAGCAATGTACAGCGACGAGGCCGAGCCGGCCGGCTCGCCAAGAACCTCGGAGGGCACACGGCCGACCCATGGGTGGTGGTCGCGTGAGTAGCCCATGACACCCGTCCACTCGTAGTCGGCCTTGAGCGGAGCAGGCGGTTCGCCCTTTTCGCCGACATCCAGGACAGGTGCCAGGTGTGTCTTGAGAAAGTCGGCCACCTCGGGCTCGACCTCGTCGTCACGCCAGACGCCAACACCGTTGTTTGCAGCACGTTCACGGCCACCGCCCAGGATCAGGTGGCCACCGGATCCGACCTTGGAGGATGCGGCATCGACAAAGGGGCGCTGCACGAGGTACTCGTCGCGCTCGCCGCGGCCATCGGTAAACTCGTGGTCGTGGCCTATAAAGACATAGCTGCTCGCCAATATTTCGGCTGGGCCGCCCACGACCATTGTCGGCGGAACAAGGGCCGACACCTGTGCACGCACAGGGACAATCAAATCGGCGAGCGATGGCGGCAGCAGGTGCGACGTGTAGCCGTTAGTGGCAAGCAAAACAGCCTTGGCCTTGACGATACCCCGCGGCGTCTCGACCAGCCAGCCTTTGCCACTTTCGACCTTGGTAAGCTTGGTCGCGGGCGTGTTTGTCTGCAGGTTGAATTTGCTCGTGGGCTGGTTTTTGACAAGACGCTCAAGCACCCATGCGACCAGCTTGTACGGCCAAACGGATGCGGCGTACTTTTGGACCAGAGCACCGGCAACGCCCTTACGCAGCCGCAGGTCCTCGAACGTGACCAGTGTATCGTTGGGGCCGGCCTTTACAGGGGGCGCGCCGGGGCGCACAACAGCCACATGCTTGGCGAGACCGGGCCGCTTTTTAGCCAGAGCATCGACAACGGCAACGGCGGCGTCAAATAGGTCCTGGTCTAGGTAGGCGTGCACGCCACCCTCCGGCAGGGTGCGCCAGTCGCAGTCAATCTTGTGCCTGGCGACAAAGCTCTCAAGGAAATGGAACGTGGCCAGCTCAAAGCCAGCAACGTCGGGGGACGAGTAATAAATCATGGGCTGGCAGTGGCCGCCGTTGCGGCCAGTAGCGCCGAAGCAGGCCTCACGTGCCTCAAGAAGAAGAACGGAACCGCCATCGCCGCTGCCGACGAGCTTGTCGGCGGCAAACGAACCAGTGATGCCACTGCCAATAACAACAACGTCTGCCTCGGCAGGTAGGTCTGGGGTTGAGCGGTGGCCGAGGAGGACCGCCGATGGGTCGTGCAGCCAGTAGGAGTTGCTTGGGGTTTCGCTGGGCAGGCCGGCAATAGCTGCGGATTCGGCCGGTGCCGTCTCAGTGGACGGGGCAGCCTTGGCGGGCGGGATATCCTCATAGGCAGTCATTTTGGTGAGGATCAGGATGAGAGTATGGGACTGGGACTAGAAATGAAGATGAAAATGAAGATGAAGATGCGATTACAATGAGTTAGGGATCACCAATACTAACCACAAAGACTCAAGTTGGAGAAGAATGAATATGTTTAATCAGAGCTATTAAAGCATTATGTGCATTGATAGCGATCCGTCTTACAGGGACGTGGAACTAATTGCCGTATCAGGTTATCTAGTGGCTGCTACTAAACTATATCTACTGCTATTATCGACTATTATCTGATGACACCACCCCTCCTCGAGAGATAACTCGCTGGCAAAAGGGGGCAGCGGGGGAGAAGAAGAAAAAGGCGATTGGCACGGATGTCAGTACTGCTGTCGGTGTTACAGCATGACGGTCTGGCGTTATTGACCTTACAACACGACATATTGATCGATGAGTTGTCTCGGTGATATTCGTAGAAGTCGATGATGATGCAGGCAGTTGGAGGGAGGCTTATATAATACTCAATGAGTTGATTGTTTAATATTTTACAGCAATAATACCTGCTCAATTGAAATTTAAGATGTATTAAACTAAATGATACCCATCGCTTCTTGATTTGTTTCTTGTTATATTTTATTCTATTTTTTTATCTCCTTGGATTTCTTCTTGTTCACAAAGTCTTTGATAGTTATTACTGACAACCGCTTTTAGTCCATATTCGAGCAAGAAATTGTTTTTGAATTTATTCAGTACAATATTCTCGAGGACGACAATCATTAAATCACACCATTCACCAGTCCCAACGCATCATACGGGAAAACCAGCTTATATTCGACTTGATATTCATTAATGACATTCATAGGCTGTTAACAACCACGTCCCGTGTTTCCAGCCTTGTCCCTTGGCATCTATCATCTATCAGCCTTGGTAGCTATCTTCGCATTAAACGTGTCGACAAATAGAAAGAAAGCTCAAATAAAGCAAGACAGCAAAGCACAGCCCAACCATGAACAGGAAATAGGCCAAGCAGGCCACGAGCTAATAGAATGCGTCCCGCATAACCTTTTGAACACCCGAAATAAATCTAGCCGAAGCACAAGAACGAGTAAAGAACATGGAAAGAACACAGAAAGGCCGTGGAAGATGGGACGATAACAGACATCAATCGTATTCCAGGTATCAAGCAGCCTGACAAGTGACCTTTGCGAGGCAAGGCGGACGACACTTGGAATCTAGATCAAAAGAGATCAAAGTAGATCAAACGAGAAAAGGCGAACGTGATGGATGATCCCGAAGAAAGAGAACGACAAAAGAAACAAAAGCATGCAGAAAGAAATGCGAAAGAGAGCAGCTTAACCCTGCATCTTCTTTCTCTTTCCGACCTGGGCCGAGAAACCCGTCTTGATGGCCGTGACGGACCGTCTGGAACCGCATGAGTTGCATCTGGGTAGTTAGTATATGTGGACGTAGACGAGCAGGGGATGATGAAAGAAATACATACGTGATGAAGTACAGACGGTTCTCGCCCTTGTTGAGCTCGGTGTCGGGAGATTTGCACGTTTTGCAGACAACATATTCAACTATTTTGTTAGTATGCTGGGATAGCAGATCAAGACGATAAACTCCGTAGACTTACGAATGTATTTCCGCAGAACGTTCTCAATGTGCTGCTGCTGGAAACGACCACGGATGACCAACCGCCGGCTACCGTCGACGGAACCAGAGGTACCCAGCTCAGCAAGCAGGTACAGGGTGATGTGGTCCTCGGTACGCTTCATGCGCTTGGCAACCTCGGTAATGTTGGCGAAGATCGTCTTCTTGTTGCCTTCGCGCATGCACTGCGGCGGCGGGATCTTGTAGCTGCGCGAACCGCTCGACGCGTGGTCGGGGTTCTTCTGCTCCAGCGTGTGGTAAAAGCGGCGCAGCATCATTGAGTAAGGGATGGCGGTGCCGCAGTCGTGTGCCCAGATGCCGGTGCCCTTGTCCATGTCACCCTCCTCGACTTCGACGGTCTCCTCGTCGCGCAGCTCCAGCTCCTTGAGCTTCTCGGCAAACTCGTCGTCGCCGGCGGCCTTGTCCTTGGAGACCTTCTTCTTCTTCTTCTTCTTCAGGGTGGGGTCCAGGCCACCATCCTCGCCGGCAGCAGCAGTGGCCTCCTCGCCCTCCTCGGCATCCTTCTTCTTGCTGGACTTCTTCTTCTTCTTCTTCAGCAGGCTGAGGTCAAGACCATCATCGCCAGCGGCGGCATCGGCATCGCCGCCCTCGGTGAAGGACTCAAGAGCGGCCGACAGCGGCTTGGTGCTGGGGCTGTGGGAGACAGCAGTCTCCTTGTTGTCGACAACAGGCTCGGTCGAAGACATATTGACGGTTCCGTCGGCGTCGATAACTAGTGCTTCGTCGGTAAAAGCCACGGATTTGCGAGGCTTGCGTTCGGTGATCTGGTGGTACGGGGGTGGAGGAGGATCAATGTGGTTAGATGACGGGTTTGTTTGCAAAAATCGGGCAAGCAACGATCCGGGACATGAAAAAAAGGACAAGTCCAGGCAAAGTGTAGACAAAAATGGATATATGCAGTGGTGATGAGAGGGATAGAGGGATAGAGGGATAAGAGTTTTGAGGGATAGAAGGATAGGAAGCCAAATCTCAGCATGCTGATAGTCTCGTGTCGTGCCTCTGGTGTTTCTTAATAATTTAATATATTATTTTTAATATATTATTTTTTAGCCTCGTTCTGCTTTGGCAATTATTTTTCCAGCACAAAAATAGCCCTCACAGAGGGAAAGAGCAACTGGCGTGGCGGGGTTTGAGGCGAGACGGACCAACGAGAAGGCGGGGCGACTGCCAGAGATGACTCAGAGCTTGGTTTGGAGTTGGGTCTGACTCCATAGGGAAGGTAATACGCTATTGCACGGCAGGCAAGAGCGACTGACAACAACGTGAGGCAATGGAAGATGTAGAAACGCATAGAACATGCAATGAAACGCAAGGCAAGCAGTGAAGGGAAAATGCATGAATAGACGAATGGACAACAACATGAACAAATGAACAAGATATTGACTTACAGGCTGTTCGTCTGCCATACTTGTGGTATGTGAGGGTGTGCGTCGGTTGGAAGTGGCTGTAGCTGGGGGTACACGCGAGTTGTAGGCGAGTTTGGTGTTGTGCTGGGTATATTCGGAGCAAATCAAGCGGTTTAAAGTGGCTGTTGATGAAAAAGGACAAGGCGAGAGTGTGAGAGTTGTATGTTGTTTATAATATCCGTCAAAAGTTGCGAGAAATACGTCAGACCGGAGAAAGGTGGTGGGCGCTATGTAGTTCAATGGGGACAATGAGGAGCGTAGACTGTGACCAATCTGGGGCGAGAGCTGCCGATGCAAGCGTCGGGAGGGGTTGGTTTGGAGCAACGGTTGTATTATTTCGGTGTTTGTTATGTTGTTTTATGATAAAAAACTGAACAACTGACGATTGAATCAGATTGATATATATCTGATCACTTGATGAGTAAGCGAAGCTTTTACGGTTGATACAGCCATAATATCAATTGAAACGGCAGGAGCGTGGGGATGGAGTGATCGTGCAAACACACCACAGTAAACACAGTGAGGGGTGCGACGTGCGACAGCTCTACCGTGACCCCTGTAATGTCACGTGATCTCGAAATGGGCCGGCAAATTGTCGACTTGAGTGGGAGCTCAAGCTTCGAGTGACGACACGAGAGAGGGGGCAGCGGTGACGACGGCGACAACTACACGACAAAGCAACGCACACACTCGTCCCGTTCACGACTGTAATCCACGATCATCGTCCACGACAGCACATAACCGACACAATGCCAGCAGACTCAATATCAGACTCCACGCCCTCGGAGATATCGGCGTCGACCGCAGACTCATTTGTACTCGCCGATGCCTCGACACCATCCCTACAGCAGCCCCTGTTTGGCCAGACACGGGTGCCGAGCGAATACGACGATGACAGCGAGGGAATTGACGACGAGGAAGACGACGACGCAGACGAGCTCGACTCGCTGCCGTCAATCTCCACGAGCATCCTGAGCCCGTCCTATGCCGGGTCTGTCACATCGTCGGATGCCCAGCACGAGTGGGAGGCCAGCCTCGAGCAGCTGCAGCTGATGCTGACGATGGTACTTGTGCCGTTTATTGGCAAGTACCTCGGCCGCAAGTTTGCCTACTGGAGTGAGTGATTTCTCTTTATAACCTACCTCGCCAGATGAATCATGAATGCTAACAGTTCAGGCTGGGCTAGATACATGGAGTATGCACACAATGTCCAGATCAAGTGGACGAACCGGCGAGAATTCAATGCGGTCGGTGTAGCAGCAGCAGCGGCAACGATATAGGCGGCCAGATGTCAATTGGGTCAATTGGTTTTATTTCTCTTATTTTAGCACATTCGGCGTTCGGTTGGCATACATTGTACATGGGACGTCCCAGACAGTCCGTGTCCGTACATATTGATTGAAAGAATTCAACAAGAAAATGACATTTCATTACAGTGTAGCACATTGGTTGTCCGCATTGACATTACTGTTTGAAGATAATGACCTTTAAGCTCTAGACAAGCAGGCTCTAGGAGAGAAGAGCCGATACTGGTATTCAAGCTATGGTATTGCATTGCTGGAGACTATCAGATTATCACATAGACATGCCTACAACATGTGAAAATATATGACTGCTGTACTATCGTCACAGCACAAAGTCGTATTGTATTGTATTGGTACAACTTCGCTGGCTGGTTTGTGACGACGGCTAGCCAAAATAAAACCTTTATGCCACCGGGATTAGGACGACAACAAGGAGGACAGAGTCCACAAATCACTCTAGTATTCACAATCATAAAAGTCATATTAATCGAGCTGTACGTATCTTATATTGCATAAAAGGTAAGCTGAAATGTAAAAAAAAATCAAGATATCATAACCCAATAAAAATCAAAACCCATTTTGCTTTTCCCGATCCGTTTCTTCCATCTTCGTTGTTGCATGGAAAGTGTGTATATAGATGTACGTTAAAGAGACTAGAGACTCTGCATTTACGCGTAAAGCTTCTTCTCGTATGAGTCCATGTTGACACCACCCTCGAGCTGGGCACTGGCAGTGCGAATCTCGAAGCGGACCTTGCCCTCAGTGACGCTAGCGTGCAACTCGTTCAGGCTCTGGATACCAGAGTCCTGCAGCGAGTGCTTGACACCAGCAGCCAGGTAGGGCAGGAACTTGTTGATCGAGCCTCTGTGAGCGACGGCGCCAGAGACACCCTGAGCGACCAGGACGCTGTCACCCTCGGAGAAGTAGCGGGCAGTACCAGCATTACTCTTCTGGCTGTCCTTGCCACCACCGCCGGCCTTCTTGTCCTGCATGGCGTCAATGCTGCCCATGCCGCGGTAGGCCTTGACTAGCTTGCCCTCGCGGGACACGAAAGAGGTACCGGGGGACTCGGTGGTACCGGCAAGGAGACCACCCATCATGATGGTGGAGGCACCAAGGGCAAGACCCTTGACAATGTGGCCAACGTTCTGGATACCACCGTCAGCGATGCAGGGAACACCGAAGCGGGCAGCGAAGCTGCAGACGTTGTAAACAGCAGTAGCCTGGGGACGACCGACAGCCATAACCTCCTGGGTGATGCAAGCACTGCCACTGCCCATGCCGATACGGAGACCGTCGACACCAGCAGCAATCAGAGCAGCAGCCTGCTCACGGGTCACGACGTTTCCGCCAATGACGTCCAGGTTGGGGTAGGTCTCCTTGATGTACTTGATCATCTCAATCTGGAACATGGAGTTACCCTGGGAGCTGTCCAGGATGACGATATCAAGGCCGGCATCGACCAGCTTCTGCAGGCGGATCTTGTCCTCGGGACGGGTGCCAATGGAGGCAGCGCACAACAGCTGCTTGGAGTCAGGAAGCTTGGAGGCAAGAGGGAAGTAGAGATTCTTGGTCAGATCGGAGCGGGAGATCATAGAGACCAGGTTGCCGCCCTTGTCGACAATTGGCAGCTTGCCCTTCTTGGACTGGGCCAGAATCTTGTTGGCCTCCAGGAGGGTCACACCATCGGGGGCAGTGATCAGGTCCTTAACCATGACGCTGGCAATAGTGGTGTCGGAGTCATCCTCGAACTGGATGTCACGGTTAGTGACAATGCCGACGAGCTTGGAGCCCAGAGTACCCTTCTCTGTAGATTCAGTTAGCCACACTGCCTCCAATAGAAATTAAGAAACAAGGTTTCAAATGTAAGAAAGTGGGTATGTGAAAAAGTGAAAGAAAAAGTGTGCGTAAGCCGATTTCATAAAATCTTGTGATCTCCCCATGACGTTATGTCAAATTTGGTGGAACGAAAGTTATAAATATTAAGAGAAATAATCATAAAGCGGCGGTCGCGGTGACGATGGATATGATGAAGGGTGGAAGGATATGACGAGAGGGACAGTAGACTTGTATAACACGTACCAGTGACAGGGAAACCACCGAAACCCCACTTCTCCTTGAGGTCTCTGGCCTCGCCGACGGTGGTCTCGGGGCTGATGACAACGGGGTCGTTGATGAAACCGTTCTCGTACCGCTTGACCTTGCGGACCATCTCGGCCTGGCCGTCGGGAGAGCAGTTGTGGTGAATAACACCCAGACCACCCTGGAGAGCCATGTGGATGGCCATCTCGTGCTCGGTGACAGTGTCCATGGGCGACGAGACGAAGGGGGTCTTGAGGGTGATGCGCTTAGTGATGGGCGAATCGAGGACGACGGAAGAGGCAGGGAAGCCAATGTATCCGGGCAGGATCAGGAAATCGTTGTAGGTCAGGCCACCGTGAACTCGGGCGTTCATCAGGTCCTTGATGCCAAGACCGTCACGCTCCTCGTAGTCACTGAGGGCGTTGACGGCCTGGGAGGCATCCAGGAACTGGGTGTTGCCGTTGACAGCTTCGACAGGCATTTCTACCGTGTTTGAAGGCTGTAGCACGAGTTAGCACTGGTGTGAGACTTGGGACTGGAGAAAAAGGTCTGCCACCCCGCGCGGCCTCGAGTGAAGCCAGGGAGAGCATCGTCGCCGGCGAGGCGCGTCCCGATGGCAGAAGCCAAAAAGCACTGACCTTGTAAAGGATGTGTGTTTTGTAAAAAGAGCGAGTGACTCTTGAGTTTGAAGACTTCAAGCGAATTTGGACTTTCGACCAGTGGCAGTTTATTGTACCGTTCGTAGATGTCTTCTCCCCATTAAAAAAAAGAAGGAAAAAGAGAAGTTCGCTTGCAATTTCTTGGCTCAATTTTTTTTTCTTTTATCGCCGCCAGGAGAGCCTAGGACAGTGGGGCCCAAGTTTATCATGCTGACAAAGTATTGGACAATCGGGCAGATTATCGGAGGGAGTGATACTGCACGTGCCGATAATGGTGAAACATCTTATCTGATATCGATAACAAGGAATATCTTATCGATAACAGCCCATAGATGAAACGGGTTAGCGGTCAGTGGTTCGTCTAATTGTGGGTCTAACGCGGCCCGTGCAACATGCCACTCTCCGTGTGTCCAGGCCCTGTGACGTACTCGTACAGAGTACTAATACTGGAAGGCGCAATGCAATGTAAACAAACAAAACAACCCGATCTCCACGGTGACAGCCAGCCAGAACGAGCAAGAGCACCCCTCGAAGTCCGCCCGCACCTTCCATCTATCGTAGAACTTGCAAATTTGTCAGTGTGACAAAATGTTTACACCAAATTCAGACTTTTGCCTTGAATTTGCTTCCATCGCCTCTGCTCGCTGGCATGCAAAGTTTCATTTCTCATCATCCTTTTTGAAGCCATATTTTCTTTATTTTTCTTACACCCTTTTACGTGCAGGTCCCTTTGCACACTCCTGCACGCCTCTATTTCCACTTGACGATCAGATCCAAGCGAGACGCAGGTGCCGCTCTGTTGTGATTCCCGCGATCTTCCTGTTTTTGCTTCACTTTTGTTTCGTTTTCCGAGCTTCGCTTCTATTTAAATTATCTCTCAAATCTGTTTGTCACGATCATTGACCGCGACTACAGCCACTCACATATACTACCTATACTATCGGGCCATCGCATGGAAGCCGACCAATCTGGCAGCAGTAACTATACCTGTCACTGACATCGCATCCATTCATCACCAAAAATGCACCGACCACATCCTCTCCGGCAGTCTCAAACTACAGACTATTCCGTCGTGCGGCAGCCGTCGACTGCTTCATCATCAGCCTCTTCTGGCTACTCCAGCGTCTCCGACCATAGCCACGCTTCTTCTGCTACCACCATGTCAACACACTCTAGCTCGTACCTGTCGCAAGGGCATAAGCGAGGCCAGAGCGAGGCCAGCAGACTGACATCATCCTTCTCCCACCTCAACGTCTCCACATCACCCACAAAGACAAGTACAAATGAAAACCTATACGGCAGCGCACGGCGATCGCTGCGGCCATTACCCCAACCGCCTGCCGGCACACCGTCACCACCCACATCACCAGTAAAGACCCTGGCTCGCCATGCGCGCGGTCAGAGCGTCGATATTGCAAAGCTTCAGATTAATAGCTCCGAGAACGACCGCTTTGTCAAGAAGCCACAAGCTCCGCTGTCTTCAGTGCGCCCCAACTCCATGTTTATGGCTAGATCGGACACTGTGAACCGCGGTGGCAGCGCTGCCGTTGCCCACGCCAACGGCCCTCCACCTACACCGCACCATGCGCACTCGACATCGCTTGTTGCGCCCGATCTCCAGACACTCGGCAAGTCTTCCACAAACCAACTTCGCACTCTGTCAAGAATGGCCCAGTCAGGGTCGGGCGACGAGTTTGCGCTGGCTGCACCAACACAAGAAGTTGTTGGCCTCCGTGGCCGCCGCAGGCTGCAAAGAGCCGATGATGCAGCTCCTGCACGCAATGGCAACCGTGTTGGGGGCGCTGGCGGCTGGAACTGGATGGACAAACAGCGTCAATTCCTTCAAGCCTACGAGTACTTATGCCACATTGGTGAAGCCAAGGAGTGGATCGAGGATATTATCCATTGCACCATTCCACCGATTGTTGAGCTCGAGGAGGCACTGCGGGACGGCGTCACTCTGGCTGAAGTGGTAGCTGCCCTCAACCCCGACCGGCCTTTTCGAATCATCCGCCACCAGAAGCTCCAGTATCTCTACTCCGACAATATTGCCAACTTCTTCCGCTACCTCGACGACGTTGGCCTGCCTGACCTGTTCCGCTTCGAGATGATCGACCTGTACGAGAAAAAGAACATTCCCAAAGTTATCTACTGCATCCACGCTCTGAGTTGGCTTCTCTTCCGCAAGGGTATTGTTGACTTCCGTATTGGTAACCTCATTGGCCAGCTGGAGTTTGAGCATCATGAGCTGGAGGCCGTGCAAAAGGGCCTTGATAAGTTGGGAGCCAATATGCCGAGCTTTGGTAACATCAGCGCCGACTTTGAGGTGGAGCCCCCCGAACCCGTCGAGACAGAAGAAGAGCGAATTGATCGCGAGCTGGCTGAGAACAAGGCCATGATTGTCGACTTGCAGGCACAGGCGCGCGGTGCTCTTATTCGCATGCAGCTCGGCAACACGATGCAGCAGCTCTGGGATAATGAGGACTGGCTTATTGACCTGCAAGCACGTATTCGTGGCGACTTCTCCAGACAGATTATCGACTACCGGCTGCAGATGAAGCGCTTTGCTACCGACCTGCAGAGTGCCGCCCGTGGCTTTCTTGTCCGCCGGCGCCAGGCGCAATCCGAGCACGTCTGGAAGAGCGTAGAGGGCGACGTTCTCGAGCTGCAGAGCCTCATCCGGGCCAACAAGGTCCGCAACCAGGTACAGGACACTCGCTCGCAATTACAGGAGGTTTCGGGACCTATTCGTGACATTCAAGCTGTATTCCGCGGCTACCTGGCACGCAAGGAGATGGTGTCCCAGAAGCAGGATGTTGAGCACGCGGCTGGCTCTGCAGCGCTTGTGCAGGCTGCTGTCCGGGGCATGCTGCTGAGGAAGCGCCTGGAGGATGATCTTGTGGCTCTGGACGCAGAGAGTGATACTATTGTCGGACTCCAGGCGGCTGCAAGAGCCATGCTGACGAGAAACCAGGTCGAGGTTCAGAAGGAGGCACTCGCCAAGTTCGTCCCCCAATGGGAGAAGCTGCAGTCGGCAGTCAGAGGCCAGGCTGCCCGCAGCTCGGTTGCCGCTACCAAGGCTGAGCTGCGTCAGCACTCCACTGAGATTGGCCAGCTTCAAGCCTGCATCCGGGCTGCTGCTGTTAGACGCAGTGTCACTGAGACCCTGGACGGCCTTGACGAGTGCGAGGCAGAGATCATTGATGTGCAGTCCAATATCCGTGGTATGCTGAAGCGTCTACGAATCGAAGCAGACCAGATCGCCCTCTCTGCACAGGAGCCTGCCATCACCCGCCTTCAGGCCCACATGCGTGCTTTTACCTTCCGTCAACAACACAATGCGTTCCTTGCCGACCTGCGCTCCAATGAGCCCGAGATCACAGAGCTCCAGGGCCTTGCCCGCGCCATGCTCCTGCGCGGCAAGGTTGGTGAGCTTCTGGCTGAGCTCGACGAGGAGGAGGAATCTATCATCGCTCTGCAGGCAGCTACCAGAGCGTACCTTGTGCGCCGCGAGTTTGCCGAGAAGAAGCGGTTTTTCAACGAGAACATGCAAAAAGTTGTCAAGATCCAGAGCTTTGTGCGCGCCAAGATTCAGGGCGAGGCATACAAGAGCTTGACGACCGGCAAGAACCCACCTGTCAACGCGGTCAAGAACTTTGTGCATCTGCTGAACGACAGCGACTTTGACTTCAACGAGGAGATTGAGTTTGAGCGCATGCGCAAAACTGTTGTGCAGCAGGTGCGGCAAAACGAGATGTTGGAGCAGTACATTGACCAGCTGGACATCAAGATCGCCCTCCTCGTCAAGAACAAGATCACACTAGACGAGGTTGTCCGTCATCAGAACAACTTTGGTGGGCATGCCGGCAACTTTTTGGCTAGCACCCCCATGTCGTCTGCCAACCAGTTTGACCTCAAGGCGCTCAACAAGGGCTCGCGCAAGAAGCTCGAGTCGTACCAGCAGCTGTTCTTCACACTCCAGACGCAGCCCCAGTACCTGGCTCGCCTGTTCCGCCGCATCCGCCTGCAGGGCATGGCCGACAAGGAGCTGAGACGCATTGAGCTTCTCATTATGGGCCTGTTTGGTTACGCACAAAAACGGAGAGAAGAGTACTACCTCCTCAAGCTGATGGCTCGATCAATCGGCGAGGAAGTTGGTGGCTCTGCTACGATCCAGGACTACGTCCGCGGAAACCACTTTTGGCAGAAGCTGCTTTCGAACTACACGCGGTCTCCGCGTGACCGCAAGTACTTGCGCGACCTCCTCGGCCCTATGGTCCGCGACAACATTATCGAAGACCCCGCGCTTGACCTGGAGAGCGACCCGCTGCAGATCTACCGGTCAGCCATCAACAACGAGGAGCTTCGAACAGGTCAGCCCAGCCGCCGGCCGCGCGATGTACCTCGGGAGATGGCCATTAAGGACGCAGAAACCCAGGGGTTGTTTATTGACCACCTGCGCGACCTGAGAGAGATTTGCGACCAGTTCCTGATCTCGCTCGAGGATCTCCTGCCTCGCCTGCCCTACGGTGTGCGGTTTGTGTGCCGGCAGATGTTTAACTCTCTTTGCCAGCACTTCAAGCGTGACCCGCCACAATATCTCTTGCAACTGGTCGGCAACTGGCTGTGGCGCTTCTACCTGCAGCCAGCTGTGACGGCGCCCGAGAACGTTGGTGTCATTGACAAGCAGCTCAGCCCCCTGCAGAAGCGCAACCTGGGTGAGGTGGCCAAGGTGCTGGGCCAGATTGCCAGCGGCCGTGCGTTTGGCGGCGACAACATCCACCTGCTGCCGCTCAACGCATTCATCAACAACTCTGTTGCGCGGTTCATGCACATCATGGAGGCGCTGATCTCAGTGCCGGATGCCGAGAGCACTTTCGACATTGACGAGTACAACGACCTGTACGCCAAGAACAAGCCGACTCTTTACATTAAGATGTCGGATATTTTTGCCATTCACAACGTGGTCGTTTCTGAGCTGGCATCAATGTGCCCGAACCGCGACGATATGCTGCGCGAGATTGTGCAGGACCTCGGCAGCGCTAAGAGCAACGAGAGCGAGATGACGGCAGCGGGCTCGTCGGACATCCAGATGTTCCTGACGCCGAAGCTGCACGACATGGAGGATCCCGAGGCAGAGGTCAAGGCGCTGTTTATGGAGACGAAGCGTTGCATTCTGTATATTATCCGTGTGCAGACGGGCTCAAGTCTCCTAGACATTCTTGTGAAGCCGATCCATCCCCAGGACGAGCACAAGTGGCAGTGCCTGCTGAGAGACGATTTCGCTGTCGGATCGACACGCGGCGCATACTCGGATGCCAACATGATTGATGTGACGCGCATGTCATACTACGATTTGAAGCGGACGGCGCTGGAGAACGTGCTGCGTCTGGAGCAGATGGGCCGGATCTCCAAGCACAACCATTACCAGGATGTCTTGAATGCGATTGCGTCGGACATTCGCACCAAGAGCCGCAGACGTGTGCAGCGGCAGCGCGAGCTGGAGGGCGTGCGCTTGACACTGAGCAACTTGCACGAGAAGGCCAAGTACCTTGAGCAGCAGCGCAAGAGCTACGATGACTACATTGAGCAGGCCATGGCAACACTGCAGAACAAGAAGGGCAAGAAGAAGTTCTTGATGCCGTTTACAAAGCAGTACTACCACCAGCGCGAGCTAGAACGCAGTGGCCGGGTACCCAAGTTCGGCTCGTACAAGTACAGCGTGCGGGCGCTGACAGAGAAGGGAGTTGTTGTGCTGTGGAACGGAGTGTCTGACCGCGACTATGACCGCATCAACCTGACTATCTCGTGTGACGAGGTGGGCGTGTTTTCAATTGAGGGTTCTCGTGGCCACATCCAGATCCCCGGAGCGAGCGCGCTGGTGTCGATTGAGGATCTACTGCAGGCACAGTTTGAGGCACACCAGTTCATGAACCTATTTGAGAACAACTTGCGGCTGAATGTCAACCTGCTGCTGCATCTTTTGTACAAGAAATTTTACCGTACGCAGTAGTGGGTATTGGCCACGAGTATGGGCGGGACGAGCGGTATGAGCATGATTTCACGACACGCCGGCAGGGTAGAGGAGGATAACTGGGAGGGTTCATGGAGCTCAGCACATTTGTTTTATTTTTGGACTTGTTGTTTCTTTCTCGTTTCTCGTTTCTTGATTTGTTTAATTGTTTCCTTTGCCGTTTTGTCTGCTTTAGTCGTTTTGTTTTCATTTTGTTACCCATCCGTTGTTGTTTGTATTTGCATTTCTGTTGGGGTATGGGCATCATGGAGGAGTAAAGAGCTGTGGGTTTCTTTCCTTCTCTTCTTCTTCTGTTTTCTCGTTTTTGTATTCTCTTCTCTCTTCTTGACGTTCTACCGACGACACTTTTACACTTCTTTTCGTGTCGTCGTCCTCTTCTTTATATCCGCTTGAACCAAAAATATAAATAATATCTGAATACAAATTAGCAGTGAAATGATGTACAGTGATATGATGTGGCTGTAATATATGAAGAAGAGATTTTATCTGGTAGTATCTATTGTGATTTGAAAATTCATCCGGGATGAGGCACCAGTTGTAGTTCTCGTGATAAAGGACGACTGTGATACCTCGGTTTCCCCCCCTTTTTTTTTCATTCATAACTTGTTTTCCCTCAAGAAGGCCACTCTTGTGATCACATTGGCTCTGCAACTAGTTCTACATGCCATTACCGCGCAGAGAGCCGGCCAGCTCGACCCCTTGCTCAAATTTACTGCGGCCGTGCACGCGCCTCGAAGGGTCGGCATATACGGGCAAAGGCCGACCCGACGAGTCGTGCAAGCCGGGCATCCCATCGAGCCACAACCAAGCACCCGACACACCTGAGTTCCGACTCGAGAACGGCCAACTGCGGTATGTGCACACCATGACGCCTTGTGAGGTAGGTTATATATTGAGTAACAAATTACATAAGCGATATTTATACAGGTATTTCCTAATCAAGGCTTGATCAATGTTATGTCATCCCACACCTCCTGAGCTTCGCCTCAACTGCAGCTTTAACAAAAGTACCAATATTCTTCTTTCTTTGATTTGCAGCTAATATTCGTACGTAAAAGATTGAATCAAAGGAGTCGACTCAACCTATTCTCGGCTCACGGCATTTCAGCGCTATGGCGCTGAGACAGCATGGCACCCAAGCTTGCAGAAATATAGTCCGGCTCGTCATAGCAGAGCAAGTGTCATGACGTCAGCCACAAAGAAACGGTACAGCGCTGTTGGGCAGGAGCAACCAAGACATTCTCAATTGGGAGAATTGATTGAGTAAAGGAGTTTTGTTGAGGGGATGAGTAAATGGGCTCACTGTGGCTATATCCTGCAAGAAAATCCTCTTCTCTGGTGGTATATATGAAAGCTACATCTCTTCCACTTACAAAAGCTTGGCATCTTGGCATCTACAACTTTATTTACACATGTACTCGATATACGTCTACTTTTTCAATACTACAACATGGTCCACCAATACGGCGAAGAGCATGAAGTGCCAGAAGAGTTCCGGCGGCACCAGTAAGTTGGTAGAGGGCGAGGAGAGGCCATCGACAGAAGAAAATGAGAGGCGAAGCCGCAAATGAGCGAGGCAAAGACTGACAGCAATCAGCCCAGGCAACTGGCTGCCGGCAGACCACCGCATCCAGCACGAATGGCTACGCCAGACCGTCGAGCATATCGACTCGCAGAGAAAGTTGTCGGGCAAAGCCGCCGCCCTGACACCGGTCCTCCTCGAGTTCAAAGAGTTTATCGAGACGACACCGCGCGTGCACATGTACTTTACCTCCATGTGGGACGAGGTGCCGCACACCTCCGTCTACCGTCGCGATCCTACGGGCGGCCGTCAGATCCGCAACTACATACACATGCTCGACGTGCTCAACCATAGCTTCAGCAGAGCACCCGAGTGGACCAATCACGCGCAAAAGGTCGGCATGGTCGGCGTGCCGCTGTGCGCCATCTTTGACTATGCCATGGGCACGCCCAGCGGCCATGCCGCTTTCCTGGACCCCGACGTCAACCGCATGCTGAAAAAGGTGCTCAACGCCTGGGGCAAGTACCTACTGACACCCGAGTCGGCGCGCGTGCTGGGCGGCCACGATGCGGGCTGGTTCGGCCCTGTCGGCCTCATAGATCTCATGGAGGTGGCCAATGCGCCCTACAAGACCGATTACAAGTTTGAGGACATGTACGTCTGCGACCCGACGGCCGAGCACTACGGCTACAAGTCGTGGGACGATTTCTTCACGCGGCACGTGCGCGAAGAGGCGCGGCCCGTCGACAGCCCCGACGACGATTCAGTCATCAACAATGCATGCGAGAGCCGCGTGTTCAATGTCGCGCGCAAGGCCAAGCTGCGCGACAAGTTCTGGATCAAGGGCCAGCCGTACAGCGTGCTGGACATGCTGGCGCACGACCCGCTGGCGCACCAGTTTGCGGGCGCGACAGTGTACCAGGCGTTCCTGTCGGCGCTGTCGTACCACCGATGGCACGCGCCGGTATCGGGCACAGTAAAGCGGGCGTTTGTGCAGGATGGCACGTACTTTAGCGAGCCTCTGTTTGAGGGCGTGGGCGATCCCCACCGGCGCGAGCGGAGTGAGGGGGACAGCCACGGTGCAAAGCGGCAGCGCAAAGACAGCTCCGACAACAGCGACACCGCGGCCATTGACACCAAGGGCATCACAGTGGCGCAGGGCTACCTGACGGCTCTAGCGACGCGCGCCATCATCTTCATCGAAGCCGACAACCCGGACATTGGCCTGATGGCGTTTATCGGCGTGGGCATGGACGAGGTGAGTACGTGCGACATTGGCGTCAAGGAGGGCCAGCACATCAAAAAGGGCGACGAGATTGGCATGTTCCATTTCGGCGGCTCGTCGCACGTGCTGCTGTTCCGGGAGGGCGTGCAGTTGGAAGGGTTCCCCACGCCGGGCGGCACGGCCAACGTGGCAGTGCGCAGTGCGATTGCCCAGGTGAAGGGGTACAAGGAGTGAAGGAGTGAATGGGGGAATGAGTGATTGAGCAAAGCGGCCATTGGCCGATTGGGTACGTTTGGACACTTTTTGAGGTTTGCTAGGCTTTGCTTAGGTAGGCCCGCTCCGAGAGGCTGCATGAATCGCAGACAAGCAACTGGATAACAGGACAAAGGGTTGGAGACAATGTAGAAAAAGGTGCATGCTTATAATAATAAATAAGAGATATTATATCGAATTTAATATGAGAGAATAAACAGCAAAAAGGGACTGAAATGGGGAGTGGGAGTAAGACGTGTACTTGCTGTAGCGCTGACAGGCATCTACCGAGTATGGTCCTTTGATAATGTAGTACAGTTGTGTCACTGTAAGCTGTCAAGCATCAAGCATCAAGCATCAAGCAGGCATACGATTACTCGATATCACCATACACAAGTGGCATTGATTCGTATTGCCGAGCCCCTCCCGGAACCGATGTCTCGAAGCGGTGATAGTCTGCCCCAGTGCGGGCTGCGGCGTCGTTGGGTGTCGAGGCGTTTCTATTCTGTCTTGATCTTTTTCTTGGATTCTTTCCAGCCATGTTATTTCTATTTGTCTCTTTCTTGAATTCTTTTACCTTGATTATTTTATTACAACGCCATTTGATGACAAATTCAGAGAGTCCCAAGAGATGCCGAGGTCCAAGTTGACAACGTAAATAATTCTCCGGCTTTGTCATCCTACAAGTTTGCTATTCTATTTTATTCTTTTCTTTTCTTTTTGTTATTCTTTTTATTATTCTTTTTATTATTCCTTTTATTATTCTTTTTATTTTTATTCTTATTATTCTCTTCATTTAATTTCCTATTTTTAACACATCTCAACAACGCTTGTTCCTAATCTCACACAGCCAGTGACGTGCATCGTGTGTTTGCCATGCTGTGATATTGAACTCGAACCGTATTAGTTTATCATGAACATCTCCTTGCTTCCATCTGATTTCTTTACTATTTTTACAATATTTCTTTCATCTACATCTACCATCGCCTCATCTGCCTTCTACAGCCTCGAAGCCCTTGGACTCGGAAACCAGTTTATTCTCCGTCTGTCTCGGGCGTTTCAGAGATAAATAGAATAACTCATAGAAAAGAGCACCATAGAAGACCAGAGAATACGAAAATAACAAGAAACAATAACAAGGCAATACACAATGCTACAGAACATGAAAACTCAAAAACTATTTGACTCCAAAAAGCCCCAATAAAAGGGGGCGGACGTCCATTCCCAAAGCGGTAGTAGTGCCCCGAAGCTTTGTCAAGTCGATTCTATTAGTCCCAGGTAGTCTCGATGTCTGGCTTGGTGTCCGGCTTGGTGTCTGACTTTCTTTGATTTTGGTACTTTGTATTCTGTCTCTGGGGTTCAAGACATCTATGCTTCTAGCAGTCGCTCTTGTGCTGCATTACTAGATACCGTTTTCGAATGTCTGATGCCATTTATAGTCCCGGCATGGCGGTATCCTGCTGCTCCTCCTCGCTGCTCGGCTGCTCGCCTCCTCGTCATGATCTTGAATACATGATTTGATTTTAGTTTGTTTAATTCTAAACGAAAACGACAGCACGACGTAACAGATGTGTAATTACTAATTGTTGTGCAAGCTGTATGTACGGTGCAGCGTGTACTTGTCGCTGCACTTTGTACATCTGCACACCGTATGCACCCAGCCCTCTGCCCAGGCCAGCCTCACCATTTATGCTCCTACTACATGATATCGATCCAATGTGGCATTCTCCGAGCTCAACACTACTAGACTGCCAGACTACTAGACACAAATGCATAAATGCATAAGCTCTACGTCTACGCAACTGCATGGCGGAAGTGACAAGCTAGGCTCGGCTGCCGAGGGACAAGCTCTCCGCCACCCCTCCGTCCTTTTTCCTCTTCCTCTTTCGTCCTCTTTTCCTGTGTCGTTGTATCGAGCTCTCCAATTCAATGCCTCCACACTCTTGCCCCTAAAGCTTATAAATTGTCTATTGATTTATCTTTCATATCCATTTTTATTCTTTGTGTATCTACTTACGGCAACTCGACCGGCCCATCCTAGCCTCTCTGCTTGCTCTCCGCGACTTATAAGCTAGACGTACCACCTCTCTCCTTTGGGAACACAGAATTCCCTTGTTACCTCAAACTTCCTCTTTCCCTTACCTTCAAGACTTTATTTCTTACTTCATCTACAACCACCAACATGTCTCGCACAAACACCTCTGTTGTCCTGGCCGAGCGCCCAGAGGCCGACATCATCCTCGGCCAGACCTTCCGCGTCCAGTCCGGCCCGGCCCCTACGGCCGCCGACCTCAAGGATGGCGACCTGCTGTGCGAGACCCTCTATCTCAGCCTTGACCCCGCCATGCGCGGTTGGATCAACGACAAGCCCTCGTATCTGCCCCCCGTCCAGATCGGCGCCGTCATGCGCGGTGTCGCCGTTGCCCGCGTGCTCGCCTCCAAGTCCAAGAAGGCTGCCGAGGGCGACATCGTCGTCGCCTTCACCGGCTGGACCGAGGTCGCTATTGTCAACGAGCAGTGGGTCGAGAACCCTTTTGCTGCCATGCCCGCTCAGCTGCGCTCGCGCCTGCAGCCCACAGACCTCGTCAACACCCTGGGCATGACCGGCCTGACTGCCTACTGGGGCATCATCAAGGTCGCCGAGGGCATCAAGCCCACCGACACCGTTGTCATCTCCGGTGCTGCTGGTGCCACCGGCAGCGTTGTCGGCCAGATCGCCAAGATCCTGGGTGCCAAGCGCATTATTGGTATTGCCGGCAGCGACGACAAGACCAAGTGGCTCGTTGACGAGCTCGGCTTTGACGAGGCCCTCAACTACAAGGATGCCGACTTCGCCGACAAGTTCCGCGCGGCCACCAAGGACAAGATTGACGTCTACTGGGACAATGTCGGCGGCGAGATCCTGGACCTGGCTCTGGCCCGCGCCAACACGCACGCGCGCTTTGTCATGTGCGGTGGTATCAGCCAGTACAACTCGGACAACGTGCAGGGCCCCAAGAACATCCTGCAGGTAATTATACAGCGCATCAAGATGCAGGGCTTCATTGTTCTCGACTACGGTGCCGAGAACGCCAAGGCCGTGGGCGAACTGGCCAAGTGGACGGCCGAGGGCAAGCTCAAGAGCAAGGCGCACATTGTCAAGGGCGGCCTAGCCGTGGCCGAGAAGGCGCTGGTCGACCTGTTCAAGGGCGTCAACACGGGCAAGCTGCTGGTCGAGGTCAAGCCCATTGACGAGTCGAAGCTGTAGATGGCTGACCAAGCCAACAGCCATGTATGATTACCGCTTGCTTATGTTATATCCCGAATAATGATTTGCGTTGTTTATAGAATGAATCTTTACATTTCTTATTATAACGAGTGCCACCGCGTAATTGCCATTGTCATGAGTGTCATAAGTGTCATAAGTGTCATGAGTGTGTCATAACAGTGTCATTAAATCTCTATGTAAAGTCGGGAACTGGGGTATCATGCATGTCTCATAACAGAAGAACAGCAGAAGCACAAGAAATATAAACATCAACAAAACACAAAGAAAGACATCAAGAGACACCAACATCACACCCTCTTCTTACCCCTGCCGACAACGGATGCGTGGTACCGCGCGTGGAACTTGGCATCCTTGTCGTGCAGCGGGTTGTACAAGATGTTGCACTCCTTGCACTCCCGCACCGATCCTGAATCCGATGGGCCAATCGCCAGGCTCAGTGTCGTCTGCACAGTTTTGGGTTTCGCTTTGTTAGAGGCTGTTGTTGCCGACACTGGCTGGGCCAGGCCAAGCTGGATACGCATCCGGCTGCTTGATGACAGGCCGTTGAACGCCTTGAAAATGGGGGTGTTGGCCAGAGTGTCGGCGTCGTCCTCGCTCTCGTTGTCGGCCTCGTTGGCTTCGGTGTCGTCCTCGCGCACATGCTCCGGCCGTATAGTAAGCCGCCGCTTTGGCCGTGCCTGCTCGCGCCAGACCACTGGCGACAGTGGGTCGTCGTTGCCATCTTCTGCCTTGGCCACAGCAACATCCTCTTGATACACGGAGTTGACAGACGTGTCTGACGGTGTTGGCGACGGGCATGACGACAGCGACGACATGGACGATATCGATGCCGTCGGCGAGCATGCTGCTGCTTGTAGAGCCGGTGGTGGAGTGCATGGCCGAGGGGCAGCGGCTGGCTGAAAGTAGCGCATGATACCGAGTGCTTTGCGCGGGCTCTTGGTTTTGTGAGGTGTTTGTGGTCGAGGGGACTGCTTGGCAGCAGTCTGGTTCTCTCTCTGGCTCTCTCTTTGGTTCTCTTTTGGGGTCTTGTTTAGGTTCTCTTTATTGTTGGCTTCGGTCTGCCGCCGCTCGGCTTCGGCTGCCTCCTTTTGTAGCTGTCTCGACACCTCGTCTATCAAGCGTTCGCATGTGCGGTCGGCTGTGCTTGGCCGTGGTCCTGCAGATGCAGTCAGGACTGCCGGCAAAGACAGCCTTGGTCTCTTTGCGCGGCTGTCGTTTGCATCCTCGGGAGTGCGCTTCTTGCTGCCGTAGGTGCGAATGGCGCGCCGCCGTTTTTGCGCGGGTTGCGCGGGTTGTGTAGGCTGTGCAGCGGCAGTGTCAACAGCTGCTGCCTTCTCCGGCGACTGCTTGGGAGTCGGTGTTGGTGTCACGGTGGCCATCTTGGCGACTGTCTCCTCTTTCTCTTGTCTCTTTTGCTTGTCGAGCATGCGGGTGCTCGGCGTGTCGGGGGTCATGTAGCGCATGGTGATATTGTTAGGTGTAAGATGGTATCGGCCGACGCCGTCGGTAACAGTGAGGGCGGCAACGTGTGGTAAGCAATGTATTTGTTCGTCGCTGTCGTCGTTGATGTAGATACCGTCGATATGACGTGGTGGCTGAGGATGAGGCTGACTCCCGTATAAGGAATGCAAAACAAATGCAGAGCTGAAAATGACCAACAAGCAGATAAGAAACGCTATGCACGCAGTAACGGTGTATTTTTTGCCAATTAATACTCTGAGAATAGCTTTGCCTTTGAATTATGATGAGGGCCTCCCTCGTCGTCAAATGTGACGTGCGCCCCGCTTTACAGACGCGATTGATATCAGTTTGACGCGTCTCTCCAACCGTGTCGCGCGCCCTCACGTGTACCACGTGATATCATTTACATTATCACTTTCAACCCTTTTAAGCGATTCACAATTAACAGCTGACAACTGCTGTCGTCTTGCTGATAATCAATGATTATGTAATATACAATTATGGAAAGGAACGCTTTCTATTTTGATATGTGCCACCAGTCCGCATGTGATGCTCCCAACACGTTACAAAGCAGCATCCTTCTTTCTCCTCCTGGCTTGCGTATTGTCGATACCGCTCGCGCCTGTGCTGCCAGGTATTGATACGCCCTCAGCCGCTGTCTCTGCCCCTAATGCATTCTTTTCCTCGACAGCCGTGCCTGTCTTGTCTGCATCCTCCCTCTCGACAACCCATGTGTGGACAACCTCCCGCACCTCCTCGGATGCCGCCGTCTTCTCCTTCTTGGCCGCCTCCTGCAAGTGCCACACGTAGCCGGCGTACAGACCGTACTCGGCAATGCCCACGGCTATGCTGCCGCCCATGGCCAGGAACAGCCGCGACGGCGTCGGCCACCACCGCGCCAGCATCCATAGCGCATACGCCACGCCCAGCATCGTCACCAGGAAATTGAAAATGAGCATCACCTGCCGGTTGACATCGCTCAACGTCACATCGTCGTCACCCATATCGGCTGCGCTGACGGGCCGGTTGACCTGTGCAAACGAGGACGTGAGCCGTGCTGTGGCCATGTTGGTGTAGGGGTCGGGGTTGATCATGCGGTCGTAGGCGCGGGCTTCTTCGTCGCGGCGCAGTCGGGCCATCAGTGCCTTGTATTCAGGAGACTATACAAATATTAGTAAAATGCAAGAGGCAAGTAATGCAGGGGTTGCGGTGGTAAAGACGTACTGGCTCTTTCTTGGGAGGTGGTGGTGCCACGTAGACCTTGGAGCCGCAGAGCAGCGTCTCGAGGGACGGCGTCGTGCTGTTCCGTATTGACTGCTTGCTGCTATCAGGCTGTGCTGTAGTGTCCTCCTGCTCCTGCTCCTCGTTCGCCTGGAGCGACTTCCAGAGCTCAAAGACCTGGCTGTGGGATATTGGTGCGCCGACAGAGGGTTTGCTGAGATCCGGCTCGCTCGATTGGGGTGGTAGAGGCGAGGTCTTTTTGTCTTTGCTATCATCCTTGCTTTCGGTTGCTATAGGTTCGTCCGTCTTTTGATCTATCGCTTCTGCCGTGCATGTCTCTGTCGTCTGTGTCTTTTGCGCTTCTTCTATCTCGTTGGCTTCGTTGGCTTTGACTGCCTCGACTGTGGCTGGCATTGTCTTGGTCTGCAGCTTCTCGAGCCCCTCCAGCATAGAAGCTGTTATCGTTAGGAGGACCATGGCTGCGAAAGATGCGTACAGCTTTCGGCTCTGTTTTGTTGGGAAGCTCGGTGGTCAAGGACGGCTGCGACTCCTTGAACTCAGTATATTCGACGTCTCGACTCTGACAGCGATAGCGATAACAATTACAGTGGCCTTCTGTGTTCTTTTTATGTGGGTCGTCTGAGGTAAGCTGGGCTGCTGGGACTCGAAGCTCCGTCGGAAATGGGCGGGATGGCTTGTAGCGGCCCCTCATTGGCCAGTAAACCTCTAAAAGTGTCTAACATGCCCCCCTCCGTGGTGTTCCTTCTGCCCCAATGGCCCAGTGGATATTGTTATCTTATGTCTCTCCCTTAGGTCATCCTAGGTCATTTTAGTTTAGTTTATAGGCCATTTAGTAGTGCAGTCCTTAAGGTAAGGGCTTGGCTCTGGCGGTCTAGTGGGCTGAACCCCAGCGAGCGCGAAAGGCAAGGGCAGGAGCGTGAAAAAAAAAACTAGATCACGACGGCCGGAGCAAAAATACGCAGCGCCGCACCCGACACGCCTCGACTTTGTATCTGCTCCGCCCGGACCCTTGCAAAGCCATTGATCCCTTTGCGCACGTCTACCCGCTCAATTAACCTGTAAAGATCGTCTAGAGACCTGTTTTGGACTCTACAACTGTCTTTCACGTGCTTGAAATCCGTCAGAAAAGTTGCCTCCATTTTGCTTACTTACACGGAATTGCTACTCTGACCGACCTCCGCCGACCTTGCTTACTGCACTTCGTCTTGACGAATTCGATCCTTTTCACGACAGTCCGACGACGGCCAGTTACTGACAAACCAATATCAGAGCTTACCGAGCTCATCTTTACTCCTTTCCGTCTATATACAGCGGAGGCATCTCTCCCACCAGAGAGACCATGGTGGTGTGTTTCGGCGGCGCCGTGGGCGTGCCATTGACCCCAGCACAGCGGGCCGCGTCGATGCTGCAGCGGCAGTGCCGTTTGTCGGCCAAGTCTGCAGCTGCTACGTCAAGAACAATCACAAGATCAGCAGCCTGCTTCTCTACCAGCTCCCCCTCAAGCTCTCCCTCGTCATCAAGCTCCCCCAGCGCGCTCAGCTCGACACCCTCACAATCACACCTTTGGATCGAACGGTCAAGGCCGGCAGCACACTTCAAGATCAACTCGCTCAACTCGTTACAACAGACAAGACAGTCGTCGGCATGGGCGGCTGCCGTGGGTGTTGCAGGCAACATTGTCAGCAACGCCTTTACGCGGGCCAAGAAGACGGAGATGACCATTGACCCGCTGCGTGTCGTGGCCAAGGAGATGAAGTTCCTGATTGGCGATGTGCGCAAGCTGCTGGGCTCGGGCCACCCTTCGCTGGACCGTGCTGCCAAGTACTACACACAGGCCGAGGGCAAGCACATGCGGCCGCTTATCGTGCTGCTGATGTCGCGCGCCACGTACCTGTGCCCCAAGGCACCCCAGCCATCACAGCTGCCCCAGCTGCCCCAGCAGCCGCAGCAGCAGCCGCTAAAGGCCTCGGCTGCGGGCGTGGACGTCTCCATCTCTCCTCTCAATGTGCTTTCCGACTTCAACCCTGCGCGGTCGGCACCAAACGCGCCTTTCACTACACCGTCCTCCTTCCAGTCTAATCCCAATGCCTCGCCTACACCCGAGGAGGCCGCGACGCCCGAGATCCTGCCCAGCCAGCGCCGCCTTGCCGAGATCACTGAGCTGATCCACACCGCCTCTCTGCTCCACGACGACGTCATCGACCATTCCGAGTCGCGCCGCGGCGCACCCTCGGCCAACCTCGAGTTTGGCAACAAGATGGCTGTGCTGGCCGGCGATTTCTTGCTGGGCCGCGCGTCGGTGGCGCTTGCACGTCTGCGCAACTCCGAGGTTGTCGAGCTGCTGGCGACGGTGATTGCCAACCTGGTGGAGGGCGAGTTCATGCAGCTCAAGAACACGGCGAGCGACGAGGCCAAGCCGGTCTGGAGCGAGTCGACGCTCGAGTACTACCTGCAAAAGACGTACCTCAAGACGGCGTCGCTGATCAGCAAGAGCTGCCGCGCGGCGGCCCTGCTGGGCGGCTCGGACGCTGCGACGGTGGATGCGGCGTACCTCTACGGCAAGAACCTGGGTCTTGCGTTCCAGCTGGTGGACGATATGCTGGACTACACGCAGTCGGCCAAGGATCTGGGCAAGCCGGCGGGCGCCGATCTGGAACTGGGTCTGGCGACGGCGCCGCTGCTGTTTGCATGGCGCGACCGGCCCGAGCTGGGCGAGCTTGTCGGACGCAAGTTTAGCCAGCCGGGCGATGCCCGGAGGGTGAGTTTCCTCTTTCCTAACAGTGTTATCTATCTGAAATGTGTACTAACAAAAAAAATGCAGGCCCGCGAGATTGTACTGGAGACGGACGGTATTGAGCAGACCCGTGCTCTTGCCCAGGACTATGCAGAGCGCGCCATTGCTGCCATCAGCGTCTTCCCCGACAGCGAGGCCAAGGATGGTCTTGTTGAGATGGCTGTCAAGACTCTGAAGCGCCAGAAGTAGATGCTAGAAAAGAAAAAGAAATTTTGGAAAATTTAAAAAGACATGTATACACTCTGGACACAAAACACGAACCTCGGGCTGGAATACATAAATCAAAGCAATTATCACCTCACCAACAACATCAGCATTTATACACAGCACGCAAGTACGCATTCGCCTGTGCACATCATACATTACTCATCCAGCTTCATTTTTCTAATTTTCATTCTCTATACTTTGTTTCTTTATTCTGCAAATAGACACGGGAGGCGGTGTACGATAGACGAATAAAAAAGAATGAAAGAAAAGACAGCGAGCAGTGCCCAGGCTGACTAATGTCGACATTAACGTCGTCGGTGTGATCGTATTCTTTTACTGTTTTCAGTTTACTATGCCACATAGGCTCAACAGATACGTGATAACAAGCCGCATATAGAAGGGAACCAAACCACGCGGGCCCGGGCGAGCCACGAGCGTTTCCAAAGAGCACGAGACCAAAGAGCGCGAGCACGAGCACGAACAGCGAGCACGACCACCGGCTAGCCAGCACACAAAGAAATGCATGGTAGCCAACAGGGTGACATTGAAGAGCGTATAGACCATTGGGCGTCAAAGCAAACCCCGGGACAGGCACATATGATGTCTTAGACTCCAAAGCTGTATCGGCTGCCCATGGTCTAGAAAGAACGACGGGTGACGATGCATTATATTGCATCCAGGCAAGCGGTAAGCCACAGCAGACATATGACATGGCACTGGCCACTTGCTAAAATAAAGTAGCTATTAGGTAAAAGACGGAAGCGAGCGTGTACGACTGGGAGAGGGGAGACTGCCCGGACTGAGTAAGAACATGGGCCTTCCGAATTATTGATTCGAGTAAGGATCGAGTAATGGTAATAGGAATGGCATCACGAGACTAGAAATATAGAAATAGAAGTAGATATGGGCATGGGCATGGACATGGACAAGCACAAGGACAATGAAAGGTCGCCGGATGTCGGAATTCGGCTTCAAGGGGACTTAATGGCGCACATGCTCATGATCGAGTAGACTGAGATCCCATGATTATTGATATTATTGATATTATTGACTAGTATTGAACAGAAGAGAAAGGACATGCATGGACAACTCGGTGAGAAGGAAGTCAAAAGGACGATGACTGAATCACTGGAAATTACAAGAATTACAAAAAGCACGAAAATCACAAAACTCACAGAAATCAACAAAACCGAAAAGCCTCATTATGCCCGAAATAGGCAAGTGAAAAGCCACGGCAGGGAGATTGGCAAAACTAGAGAATCTGTAGACGGATTTTACTCGAATTTTACTCGAAACCCTCAAAAACCTACTCAAAACCAACTCGGCGGTAAGTCGACTTTGCTCGAATCTAACTCGACGTTGGGCTCGCCTTACTCGACGCTTACTCGACGCTTACTCGATGGATTGCAGTCGTGTTACTCGATCAAAACCCCGATTAGGCAAGGTGGCTTGGTGTGAAAGATCACTTTTTGCGACGCTGGGCTCTGGAGGGTCTGGATTCAGCCATTTAGCCATTCAGCCATTCAGCCATTCAAACATCCTGTGACACTTCTCCGGCGACAGCATGCAGGTCACTGTCCGATCGGGTTATTTAGGCATTCGGTATAGATAGATTCCTCGACTGGCTTCCGTCAAGTCCTCAGTCCATGTCTATGTGTGATTACATTCTACAACACACTGCACTGCCAGATGACAGACGGACAGACGGACAACGGTTGCGGATCTAGACGGCGACCTCCTAGCGCCGAGTCGTGTTGGGCCAGGCTAAAGTGCTGAATCATCATGCTAGCTTGAACCGGTGTACTCTTCCGCATAATTTATACACAGCGGTACATCGCACTCGGCCAAAGCCGACGACCCATATGGCAACGCGCTTGGGATAGGTAAAGCAGAGCACAACTCCGGTTGTTCCTTCCCAAAGAAACCGAGAGCTTTTGTCTCTGCATGTGGCATGTACCCTTCGCACGAATCAAAGTGCAGTGTACATTGACTAACATTGACTAACAAACAAGGGTCCCTCTTTGAGTCGCTCTTCCCCACCAAGAATTTATTTTTGCAACAATTGCAAGAATCGCAACAAAGAAGGAGCGACTCGCACCAACATCAACCATGCAACTGCTTCATTTGTAACCTCGATATCTCCCACGTGTATCTACTATTACTAAGTACTGTCAACTCAAAGTATGGCAGAACATGCAAGCAATTAGAGACGAGGTATGTAAAACTACGGCAGAACCCCCATGGAGCGAAATCCTAGAGTACCAAAGAGAATATATTCAAAAGAATCGCCGTATGGTTCGGGTGGTTTGAATCGTGTGGCCGAGGGAGAGGATGAGGCGAATGCAGATAGAGACTGATAAAGGCGAGTTGTTTAAAGTAGAGAAGTAGAGCGAGGTACTAGAGCTTAGAGCGCGGGTGCTCGTCTACTAAAAGATACAAGATAATTAGTGCATGTCTCTATCGGGAAAGCACATGTGGGAGCGAGGCGGTGATTCGTGCGATATCCACGAATTTGCCCCTATCGCGATCCATCTGATTTATACAGCAAAGAGAAGAAAGATACGATAATCTTGAGGCGAACGGACGGCTAAAAGAAATACCCTGGGATCGGGGCACGGAGGGTTGGGCCTTGACCGTTTTGGATGTGTAGGGCCGAGTGGCGGGCATCCTGTCGGCAGTCGACAAGTCGTCGTGAGTTGTCGAGGTCTGGCAGCAAAGCACGCACCACAGAGGCAGGACGAAAGCATAGACCAGAGTTGACAGAACAATGGCTGTATTGGGGCTGGATAGTTTGGAAGCTTTACGAATCAGACACGATCAAGACAGTGGTTCAACCCATGTTGAGCGGGCGGGTTGAAACTCGCCCGCAGTTGAAGAGAACGAGCTGAAGCAAAGAAAACTAGAAATATAAAATCACAAAATATAAAAGTATGTGAAACGAGTAATGGGTGTTTGGATACACAAAAACAAGACAAATAAACTACGTGCAATAAATACTTCTCACCAGCAACTCCCGTTGTCCGGTGTCCGGTGTCCCGCGGCCCGCGGCCAGATCCTAGACGCAGCCACCGAGCCGGCGAGACGTCCGGCTGTTCCTTGGCTTTGCGTGGTGATATTCTGTGCTTCACTTCATCTACTTCTACTTACTACCTTCTTTGATCGTGATTCCGAGTCCCACGAGAGGAGGACCCTCTTTTGCCCAGCATAACGCTTCCGCGCTGTCGTGGCGGCGGACTACCTTGGCTTTATTTGTGCTGATTATTTATTTTTGAAGTATTATTCTTGAATTATTCTTTTGAATTCTTTTGATTTATTCCTTTGATTATTATCCCTATTATCCCTTCTTTACGTTATCTTAGTTCTTCTATTTCTCTATTCTCTAATTTTGAATTATTCTCGACTGTCTTCTACACAATAACCCGAGCCTACTACGGCTCTTTATTCAAAACCCACCCTACCATACCATACCGCCCTGGCTTTGATTCCTTATCTCTCGGCCTTTCGATATCGACGCTCGCTCACACACCCTTTTATCCTCGTATCCTTCCTATTATTTCCTGCTTCTTCCACATCCTTCATTCTTAGGACCAGCCCACCCCCTCCTGGGATAAGCCCCTCCCTCGTCTATTATTCTTTCTTTTATTTTCTTTTAATATTTTCTTTCTATTTGTCTACTATTTTGTTATATTTTTTCCCCTTCCTACCTCTTATCCCACTCGATCCCTCTTATATCCTCTGCTTCCCTCACTACCACCTCCCTCTGACTCTGTCTATATCTCTATATTTCTTAATCTCTATCTTTATCTACCCCAGGTTACCCCCCGGATTAAAGAGACCCTTCTCTTTCTCCCATCCCATCCTCTTTTCCCTCACCTACCGACATCCTACCTCTTCCCCGGATTCTGCCAGATCTGTTTGGTTCTATATTTGGTTAAGCTCAGCTCACCGTTGACATAGTCCAGCCCTATCCTATCATACCCCTATCGGTAATTAGACACTCAGCAGTCAACAGTCGTCAGTCAACAGTCGTCAGTCAACAGCCAACAATCAAATCCACCCCCTGCCTCTTGCTTCTTGTTTCCAAACTGGAAGCATAAGCAGTTCTCACATCACCATACAACCACCCCACAACACACATCACCTACCATGACGTCTATAACCCGGTCAGAGGCTTTCAAGCCTCAGCTCGTCGTCCTCACCTCGACTCGTGCCGTCCTCACAGAGGACGATAACTCTCTCACCCTCTCGCCTGCCACCATCACCGTCTCTCCCGAGACCGGCAAGATCGTCTCTATTGTCCGCAAACACCTGCCTGCATCAAGTTTTCCCTCGGACGGCTCCGTCAAATATTTCAACTACTCCCCGAGTGTGCTCATGCCCGGTATCGTCGACGCCCATGTCCACCTCAACGAGCCCGGCCGCACCGAGTGGGAGGGCTTCTACACAGGCACCCGCGCCGCCGCGTCCGGCGGTGTCACAACCGTCGTGGATATGCCCTTGAACGCCATTCCGCCCACCACAACGCTGCATGGCTTCAAGCAGAAACTCGCCGCGAGCAAGGGCCAGTGCTGGGTCGATGTCGGCTTCTATGGCGGTGTCGTTCCCGGCAATGCCGACGAGCTGCTGCCGCTTGTCGAGGCCGGCGTGCGTGGCTTCAAGGGTTTCCTAATCCACTCGGGTGTCGACGAGTTCCCGGCCGTGTCGTCGCAGGACATTGCCCTGGCCATGAAGACACTCAAAGACGCAGATACCACCCTCATGTTCCATGCCGAGATGATCCCGCCCATTGCCGACTCGGTCGGCGATGCCGTGCAGACGTCGGATGCGCCGCTGGCCCCGCACGGCGCCCTCGCGGCGTACAATACCTTTTTGGAGAGCCGCCCGCCCGTGTTCGAGACCTGTGCCGTCGAACAGATTGTCTGGCTCGCACCCACGGCGCCCAACCTGCACCTGCACATTGTGCACCTGTCGGCCACTGAGTGCATTCCCATTCTGCGAGACGCGCGCGCGCGCGGCATCAACATTACCGCCGAGACCTGCTTCCACTACCTGGGCCTGGCATCGGACGATATTGCCGACGGCGACACGCGGCACAAGTGCTGCCCGCCCATCCGCAGCCAGATCAACCAGGATGGCCTGTGGACGGAGCTGGGCCGCGACGACAGTGTGATCCGCACAATTGTGTCGGACCACTCGCCGTGCACGCCCGACCTGAAGCTGCTGCCGGGCCACCTGGCAGCACCGGCACCGCGTGCTGTGGCGGCCCTGCAGGTCGAAGAGGCATCGCCGCTCATGCGGCACTCGGACTCGGGTATCGACATGACCCTGCCGGACGAGGAGGCCATCGACTCCAAGGCTTTGTCGCCTGCCTCGTCGGCTACAGACGAAGGCGTCGTCATGGCCTCCGCCGAGGAGGAGGCCGCCAAGCGCGTGGCCGCGACAACAAAGAACGGCGACTTCTTTGCTGCCTGGGGCGGCATCTCGTCGGTCGGCCTGGGCCTGCCGATCCTGTACACGGCTGCCCAGGCGCGGCGGGCTGCTCTCGAGGCCGGCGCCGACACTCTTGACAGCCACCAGGGCCACCAGTGCCACGACGTGGACTGCGACGTCAAAGATGATGCTGACGCTGCGGCGGACAGGACGTCTGTGCCCGACATTGTGGACATTGTGCGTCTGTGCTGCCAGGCGACGGCGGCGCAGGTTGGCCTGTCGCACCAAAAGGGCGGCCTCAAGGTCGGCCTGGACGCGGACGTGTGCGTGTTTGACGATGCGCTGCAGTGGACGTTTACGCAGGGCGACATGCGGTGGAAGAACCGGTGCTCGCCGTGGGAGGGACACACATTTGACGGCCGCGTGCGGGCGACATGGCTCCGGGGCCAGCACGTGTTTGCGCTGGGCAGCGGCCAAGACGGTTTTGTGAGCAGCCAGCCGGTCGGCAGAGCCCTGACCGAGAAGCGCGGCCTGTAGGTTTCTCCTGGCGGAAAGGGGAAACGAAAAGGGACAAGAAAAGCAAGAAAAGAATGAAAGAAAAAAGAAAGACGATATACGTTCATTTATGATTTGACTTGATTTATGGTTTATTTACCCCGCACAGCACAGCACAGCAACAGCAGAGAAAAGCATGCATTTTCTATTAGTTACCAACATTTATTTAGAACCTTTGTACAAATGATATCATCAAATTTTCAGCAATGATTATAATGGAAACATTAACGTACCAAGTCAAAACAAATCTGTAGTTCAAATATCTGAGAGTGTCTGCAGCCAATACAATGCAAGCCTAAACGATAGCATATTATTTGACTAAGAGAAACAAGAAACGCAAAATAGAAACAGAAAATAAGAGCAAGAAACAATGGTACAGCTAAATCATCATGAACAAAACCAAAACACCAGACTGTCCCTATCCAAACCATTGACAGTCATACTTGCCCATCTTGACCCTGTAAGAAGTGATACGTAGTCCCTGAACCTGACCGTCCCCTACCCAACCGACCGCCACCGTAAAGGTAAATCCAAGAAACGCAAAAGATATGCAATTGATGAAACAGAAAAACAGGTAAGAAATACAATACAAGAGGTTATTACCGGGTATACATGCGCGGGTAGACAAAAGAGAAAACATGCAAGAGAGAAAGAAAAACCAAACAAAATGCAAAAGACGTTGAAAAAGGAAAAGAAAAAAAAGAAAAAAGGAAAATCAGAAGAGATGCTGAATTCCGAGCTGATAGGCGACCGTTTGCCAGTCCCATGCAGCAAGGAAATCGCCCTGCTCCATCAGCTGCCACACCTTGTTGAGAAGCTCCAGGGCCAGATCCGTGTGGCGCAGGCCAGTGTAGTTGTGTACGGCGCGGATGGCAGTGCGGATGCGTTCCTGGTCGGCCGGCGAGTAGCAGGCCGTGCCGACAACGACACACGGAACCAGCAGCAGCGTCTGGCACTGGTCGTCGGCCTTGAAACTCTTAAGCAGGGCCAGCGATTCTTTGACGGCGAGGCTGACGCCGGACTCGTAGTTGGCGGGCCGGCGAATGGGCGGCGGGGATGCGCGGTCGTTCTCAGTCTCGTTGTGGTCTTGGCTTTGGTTTTCATTCTGTGTGGCGCCGGCCTCGGCCTCAGTTTCGGGATCAAAAGAGCCAAACGCCTCAAATGGTTCAAAGGTGTCGGTGGTGTCGTGCTCGGCAAACGAGACAAACTTTGGCAGGAACGGGCGTGAGCCGCTTACGAGACTGGGGTTGGCAATGGAGTGGCGGCGCGGGTTGCTAAAGTTGTTGGCGGCCGGGATCATGACCTCGATCTGGGCAACGTTGGCGATATGCGGCACCGGCGACGAGGCACATGTAGTCGATCCCGATTGAATGGCGCTCTCACTGCCTGCTCTAGCTTGAAACTGCGTCTGAAACTGCATTTGGGACTGCATCTGTGACTGCATCTGTGACTGCGTCGGGGCCTGGGACGGTGGACACACAGTCGTCTTCAGGTATAGCCAGGCCATTTGCTTGTAGAGCAGGGTGACACGGTTGCGGCTGTCGCCCGGAGCCCACTCGGGCTTCCAGTCATGGATCTGGCACTCAATGTCCGAGGCGCGGTAGAGACTATCGTAGTCAACACGGGGATCGGCACCGGACTGGACGCGCACGCGGATCCGGTTGCGGATGGAGGTGATCTGCGACAGGTAGTTGAAGAGACCATCGGCAATACCAATCATACGGGCCGGGGCCAACGGCATGGCCGGGACCCAGTCGCCGACGACCAGGCGCGCCTTTTGCTGCAGAGGGCAGTAGAGAAAGTCATCGGCGTAGATGTGGTAGTAAAAGATCTCGGATATGAAGGAGTAGAACTCGGACTCGACAGGCGGGAAGCGTTCGAGCATGTACAAGAAGAACTCGTAGTGCAGACGCTGCGAGCCGTCGTGCTGGCCTTCGGCGAGCGACTCGAGGACGAGGAAGAGCATCTGCAAGTAGTGGGCGGCGAGGGCGTCGGGGGTCTTCCAGGGCTCGTTGGTGTTGTTGTTCATGCTGATGCTCATATTGTGGTACATGCCGCGCGAGAGGCGCGTGAGGGCCTCGCTGTTGTGGAAGGAGCCGCGGATCTGCAGCGAGTCGGGCGTGACCTTGTTGCTGCGGCGCAAGAGTTTCTGGACATGCGGGCTGTCAAAGTTGATGTGGCGGCTGGCGAGCGAGAGGACCGAATGCATCATGGCCTGGTGGTTGGTGGCGAGGGGCACGAGGATGGCGCGGAAGGCGTTCTCTTGATCGAACTCGGCCGTGAAGACGTTGCTGACGTGATCGCGGTAGTAGTTCCAAAAGAGGCGGTCTTCGCGGCCTTCCATGCCCATGAAGATGGGCTGCAGGGTGATGTCGAGGGGCGGCTGGGCCTTGAGCAGTTCATCTTGGGCGCGCTCGCGGCCGCTCTTCCAGACATGCTTTTCCTTGTAGCCCTCGCAGACAACGGCGTTCTTTTCGCAGTTGAGGCAGATGGGCTTTGTCTCGTCACACTTTTTCTTGCGGCGGCGGCAAGTAGTGCATCCGGTCTTGGAGCGGGCCTTTGCAATCTTGTTGGCCGAGGCAGCAGCCGCGGTAGCTCCAACAGGGCCAGACGAGGAGATGCTGGGCTTGCGTGGCCGGCCGCGTGGGCGTTTTGTGGCAGCAGGCGGCGGCGCAGGCTGGACGTCTTCTAGGCAAAAGTCGTACTCTTCAGGTTCGGCTTTAGGAGGACAGAGCGCAAGGTCGTGGTTTTGACCCTTGTCATGGGCATGGGCATGGGCATGGCTATGCACATGGTGGGTGTTTGGACGCACGACTTCCCACTGCATGTCACTCGGACTGGTAGCACTGACCGACTTGTCGTCGTCAATGGCGGCATCAACGGGCATATCAGCCGAGATATCGGACAGGAGGGTGGAGCGACTGCTCGAGGTGGAATCAGCGCGAATCCACTGGTTGAGCCGGTCAGACTCGGAGGACTCGTCAATCTCACACGGGTCGGAGTGGGAATGACTCGAGACGTCAAGGTGGTCAAGATGATCAAGGTCATCAAGGTCACCAAGACGATCAGAGGATAGCCAGGCGGCCGATTGAAGTGGGAGAGGATGGTCCATAGCTCGTCACTAACACTGGCATGCCAGGGAAGTGGATGATGATGAGAAAAGAATAAAAGGTTGTAGATGGAGATATAGGAGTAGTGATATATATAAGAAATTGGCAGATGGAGCTGAGATGGAGATATAAATAGATGGAAGAATGAATGAGTCGATGAGTCGATGAAGATATAAAAGATTGATAAAAACAGTTTATTTCAATTAATTTAGAAGAGGAAAAGGAAAAGAAACCAAATCAAAAGAACAGAGCAGGGGCTGACGAGGAGAAACAAATATATGTAAGACAGAGGGGTGTCTCAGCGTAGAGGATGGTCGAAGTCGAGAAGAACGTCGAAGAGGATGTCGAGGAGGGTGTCGAGGAGGGTGTTGAGGAGGGGAGGCTGAAGGAGGGGGGGTAGACTGGAAGAGGGTGTAGATGCCGATCTAATGCGATGCCGAGTTGAGCTGAGAGTTGAGGGTGAGAATAAAAGGGCGAGCACATGAAAAGATGAGAGGCAATAAGTGATGGACAGAGGTTGAGATGAGCTTGTAAGAGCCAAGGTGAAAGTGGTGAGAGAGAAGATGAGACGGGTGCGATGGCGAAGGAATGGAGATGGAGGTGGGGCTATTTTGTATAATATCGTGTCAGTACAAGTATTACTCTGTAAGTATACGAGTAGAGCCGGGAGGGCAGCGTGGGTAGGTGGGGAGACACGACGAATGAGGTAGGTCTGGGAGTCTGGGAGAGTTCTGAAAGAGGTATAGGAGGGATTGGAGAGGAAGAGATGGAGGAAGGAGGAAGGAGGAAGGAGGAAAGAGGAAAGAGCAAAAAAACAAGGAGAGATAGGAAAGAGCGACCAGTAAAAGACACGATAGAGAAAGAGCCAGAGGCAGGAGCGAGGACGAATGAGAATCAGCTGAATTGTGCACTATAGAGGCAGATTAGACATGCTTAGAGAGAGAGAGAGAGAGAGAGAGAGAGAGAGAGAGAGAGAGGAGAGTAAAAAAAAAAAAAAAGATTCACAAAAGACACGAGGCTCGCTAGGATCGTGAACAGACGTCATATTATTCAAATTATGATAGCTATTTAGTTACAAATAGTAATCAAATCTACGAAGCCGCAGGGACTGGTTGAAACAGTGGAACAAGTCTTTACTCAGTAATTGATAATTAATAAATACAATATATTCTGTTCATGGAGGGTTGTATCTACGGAGTAGGAGACAAGGATGGACTATGAGAGAGGCTAGCCGTAAGAGATGCTGTTCCGCTGACTGCGACGTATCAGTAAGTTGAGTCTCAGAGAGTCTCATAGAGAGAGAGAGTGTGTGTGAGAGACAGAGACAGAGACAGAGACGACCAAATATGTCCGGGCCAGGGTAATTGCAGGTTGCAGCACTAGCTCCATTGGCAGGTGCAGGCCGTGCACGCAGGAGCGAGGATGACTTTTACAGGGACTATTGCGGGCAGGGCACAGAAATCAGGGCAATAAAAGCAGGGCAACGAAAGGCAGGGCAAGAGGGCAGGAGCAAGGAGCAAGAGCGAGGAGCAAGGAGCAATAGGCACAAAGACAGGTGCAGCATGGCTGGCAAGCCTAAGAGGCTAACAGAGAATATGATATGTGACTGACTGTTTGGAGGTAGTATTGGCATTGAAGACAAGGGTAGAACGAGTATTGTAAGATACGAAGTAGCGTCTAGGTATCATGGGTTGTAACAAGGTACTTTTTCAGAGACAGCATTTAGTAGCATTTATTAGGGAGAAAAGGGAAACTCGTAAAGGAGTAGAGGAGAGAGTAGAGGAGAGAGTAGAGTAGAGGAGAGGAGAGGAGAGGGAAAAGACAAGCAGAAAGAAGCAAATCAAAGAAGAAGCGAAGAAAGAAGAAGAAGGAATCAAATAAATCAACAGTCAACAAATCAAACAAGAGGGTGTGAAGCCAGAAACAGTCAGTGGAGCTGCTCGAGTTGAGGTGGTGTGGAGGAGAGTGGAAAAAGGTAATAATGAGAAGCGGAGGGAGACGAGGCAACTGAAGGAAGAAAGAAGGAAGAAAAGAGTAGGGAAGAAAGAGGACAATAAAAAGAATCAAGAAATCAAACAGCGGTGCATCGTGAGCAGAAGCAGTTGTGGCGATGCGAGGACGAGGCAGCAGATGAAATGGAAGAAAGCAGATACAGAGTCAGGCAACAGAGTAGAAGAATACGGATTGCTCCGTGAGGAGGACTAGTCAACAAGATCTCGCAATGGTACTCTGCGCAGCCGTGAGTAGCAGCACTACAGATGTAAGATACAAATGCGACATTGAGTAGCCGAGATGGCTATGACGACAATGTGCTGCAGTGCTCCAATGCTGTATCATAGCTGACTACTGATATTGGTATTGCTCCAGCGTGTTAGCCAATGCTCATTTAACACCTGCACTAGCACCAGCACTAGCACCAGCTCCAGCTAGCTACAGCACTAACAACGAACGCGCTCTAGTTCCAACACGCGAGCCATGGGCCGTCTCCTGGGCCGTCCCTCTCCGAGAGTAGTTGGTTTAGTTGGTAGTAGGGTACTTAGTATCTTGGACAGCAGTCTATTGTACTGGGTATTTGGACTGGTATGTGACAAGTATTGGGGCAATGGGCTGATCAGTGGCAGACTGGGTTAGAGGTTAGAGGTTAGAGGTTGGAGGTTAGAGGTTGGAGGCGTTGGGTGGGCATCTCACGATGTCGTCGATGTCTCTTGCTTCTGACCTGTTGCTATCTAGCCGGCTGTGACTTGCCGGCTGTATCTTACTAGTAGGCAATGACTATGGCGACCCTCTATAGACTATAGATGACCAACAGCCGCCTTGCTTCCACCACCACCACCACCACCACCACGACTTATCCAATCTTCATTCTCACTCATAATGTCTTGATATCCCTACTCAATGCATTACTATTTACATATTGAAACCACTCAGCTGCGTCTCCAGCACCGTCATTCCGCCCACCCCTTGCATCGACTGCATCAGCTCTGCATCAGCCCGTTTATTCCGCTGCACTCCCTCTACGCCTCTACGCCTCTACGCACTACTCCTCTACGCACTACTCCTCTACGCACTACTCTTCTCCTTCACTCAGTATCTCGCTCTCTTTCCGTCTCCCAACTCGACATCTACTCAGCATGGATCACCAGCCGTGCTCGCGCCATCCCAGCATGGCATAGTGTGCACCAGCACTCCGTGGTTAGCAGACTAGCTTGGGCCACTAGTGCAGACGAGTGTCGACAGCGAGGTCACCTGCTGATCCGAGCTTTTCTCTGTCATTAGTCTGATATTGATTGCTCTGCAAGTGGATTAACCTGCTGTAGAATGCAAGTGTAAATTGTATTTTGGACGAATCCATTCCTCTACGCAGCAGTGTTCCACGTTTGATTGCTGGTTTTGCTGGGCGGTACGATGTATCAAACAGCAGCAGGTGGGCATGGCATGGCTGGGCATGGCATGGCATGGTATGGTATGGTATGGTATGGTATGGTATGGCATATGGCTTGGCAAGAATCAGCGGCAACATGGCGAGTCAAGATTGACAAAGTAGAAAAAGTCTGCAAAGCCTGCAAAGCCTGTAAACTCGTAGGATCAACCTGTGCGACTTGGCCACAGGTACTCCTCGAGCTCTCCGTACAAAACCTGCCGGCATCGGAATATTCTCGGACAGCATCTCCAAAGTATGCAGCCTGTGCAAGTCGAGAATTATTCCCGGACGATCCATCTCACCTTACCCTTATGCGCCTGTGTATCTTGCTAGGAGCATGTGCTGTCTGCTGTCTCATGTCTGGCATGTGCCTGTATGTCAGCTCGCAAGTATTTCCTATTCGAATTTATTGACTGCATTGCTTTGCATTGCTTTTGTTCTTGTGTTGTTAGCTTTGGCTATGATTGCAATATCACTTTTGTGCATGTCCTGTGTTGTCGTCATCTACCCATCCAGCCACTAACATTATTCCACTCACAGAATGTTCTACTCCCAATACTCCCAATACTCATTACTCTCGATATTCTACATACTGACGTCGATAGACGTCGACACTGTTTCATCGAAACTACCCCAGAGAGAGACTGCCACTCTACAAAGTACAAAGCAAATTCTGGTTGATGACCAGATATGACCGGCCAATCTCAACCTGCAGTGCGCGGCCATTTCTGATACTACCCTATCTCTGTTAATCAAGACTTTGGCTGGGGACAGTCTGCTAGCTAATTACCAACTTTGTCTACTAAGTACGGAGTACAAGTATATCCGGTTTGCCTTTTACGGCTACTTCCAGGCCATCCATACCGGTTCAAACACGGCACATCTTTTAGTTGTTTGATTGTTTGATTGTTTGGTGGTTTGGTGGTTTGCTAGTTGATTGTTTGATATTTGACAACTCTGATAAAGTGACAAGACTCCAATACAGGCAAACAGTCTCACAAACTGCACAACTGCTTGTCTGTACCAAATGCAACCCCTCTTGGTGCGAATCCCACTCGGATGCGAGACAATCTTCCGGGTCCGCATGGATGCAGCCATCTTGCAATGTAGACGAGGACAGAGTCAGAGACAGAGACAAGGCAGAGGCAGAGACAAGCAAAAGGATTTGGCCGTGCACACTTGCACACACCGTGCACGGCTGGCCGCTCTTCATAATTCATGACAGACCTGCATATCACTTTGGCAAGTACACCGATCATGTTCCATCATCCAACTATTCTCTCCCACTCTCCCACCCTCCCACTGTCCTCCGTCCTCCCACTCCCCCCGTGTAAGCCCTCGACCCCCTTGCCTACCACTGTCAGCCGTTCTGTCGTCTATCAGATCCCCCGCACTACCACCTCTCTGGCGGGATATCACTGATCAATATACGTAACAGACTGCCTGATGTTTTTTAATTTTGTTTTTATATATGCTATGGACTGATATTCGTTTGCTACTACTCCCTCGTTATCCGAGCTATACGGTGCTGTGTCGCATTTACTCTGCAAAAACACAAAGACAAGATTCGTCTCCCACTTTTTCTACTTGGCCTCGCTAGAGTTTAATAGAATGTGTCTTGTCTCGTGTTTCGGCATCGTCCATACGCGTGTTGCTTCTTTCTTTTCCCTCTCTTTTTCATCTTTTATTTACCTTTTATTCTCCCTTCCTATTGTTTTCCTTTGCCTTGATTCAACCACAACCACAACCACAACAATTCATCATCCCCATCTCATGTCTGCCTCCGGAGGTTTGTCCACGTCCGGATCGACACCACTGCAGTTCTCTTCCTCTAACAAACCAGAGACAAGGCGTCAACGGAGTAGACTGATCGCCGATTCAGCCAAGGGGAGCTTGGGGAGGCGAGTAGCAGATCTTGGAGTCTGCGGAGGGAAAGCGAGCATTACTCCGGGCATGTAGTATTGGATTCAATCAAAGTTGGACTATGACATTTAGGGTTGAGAGTCGAGAGTCGAGAGTCGAGAGTCGAGAGTGAGAGTGAGAGTTGCGACACTGCATTGTACACATGACACGCCTGGCTGGATTCGATACAACAGTAATCATTCAACCATTATCAGACAGACTATCAATTAAACTGCCCTGATGGGCAAGCAGACGAGGACTGAAGATCACTAGTAAAGAAAAGCACAAACAAGGTAGGATTCAAAAAGTGGCTCATGATGAACAAGAAGCAACAAAAAGCAAGCAAATAGCAGAGAACAAAAGAAAATATAAAAGGCGATGAAAAGAAAAGGAAACGAAAAAAGGGATGAGACCAGCTCGTCTCGAAGTGACGGCGATGTTTTCTTTTTCCCTTTCTTCTCTTTCTCTTCTGTCTCTTCCTTCTTCATATTTCTTTGCTTCTTCGACAGCGCATTTGTTCACTCCTCTATCTCTGCCGATTTCTTCCGCAATCAATATCCCCATTATCATCTTTATTGAAACCAACAGCATCCAGTCTCAGATGACTGCATATCCTGTCTCACGCCGACGCCAATAATACTAATACTAATACTAAGGATAATACTAATGATAATGATACCAATTCCACCTGGAAACACAGTACCAAGACTATGATATATCACATTTGTAGACTTTATTCAGTTAGCCTCTTTCTCGCTGCCCTCCTCCGTAGTAGCTTCGCTCTGTCTTTCCTCACCAGCTCCTCTCTTTTGTCTCTCGCTTACACCTGGAGGCTCCAATGGAGCAACGTTCTCGTTATCACACTATCCGTATGTGCTTGCATTTCTGCAGTGAACTTTATGCTATCATGACACCCTTGACTCCCTCATTGTCTGTGTCTGACTGTCTATTTTTCCAGCTGTCTATGGGTTGAAAAAATATTACTTACAACATGACGGACATCATGACGGACAACATGATTGACAATATTGCTGACAATGTCGCATACTTGCATACGAAAAGTACTTTCATAGCCTCCGGTGCTGACGGCTCTGCGCGGGCCGCATGACGTAGTCCCCCGTTTTATTGTTTAATTGGTTATCAAGAATATAAAACGCTGGCTGCTGTCTATTCATCAAACGTCTTGTTACTGTCAGCATAAGGGTCGTGCATGGTGATCAGGACATGGAACTATGATCAAGCTGTGTCAAGTCGAGCAGATGTGTTATAAAGAACGTGTAAATAGAAACTCGTACCGATGGAGGACGGCACTGCCTGATTAGCCTCCAGTACATCTGCTGGCAGACACCAGACACCGACTGAACTACCCGACGTTGGACAGCTGACAAGGCATAGCACAACGGCTGTCTGTCCATCCCTATTGCCATACGGTATACAGCATATCGACCCATGAGACTCGGCTTGAGTTGCTTGTGTTTTGGTTTCTCTTCTCTTCTCTTTTCTTGGTCTCATTCTTCTTCCCCGGTATCATGTACTTTTCTCAAGTTAAAAATGTGCATTTGATTACTATAATTTTATAGATGCCGTTTGCCGACCTGTGATGCCTGGTGGCTTGTCGACAACAGCCGCATGCAGTCTAATGCACAGAGTGCAGTCGATGAGTTTAGAATGAGTTTAAATTGGATTCAGATGCACTTGTATGCAGTGTAATGCACTTGTATGCACTCAATATGCACTCCGTGTCTGAGTATGCTTATGCCTGGAGTAAGAAGAAGCAACTATAAGCAACAAAATAGAGCGAAAGATCAACACAACGCCGCCAGCCTCCGTTACCCGACCATCCATCTCGCTGTGAGAAACCAATAAATGCAAGACATGCATATCTAAATGACAAAGAAGCAAGCACGGTGAGAACAGAAACGAAACAAAAAGACAACACAAGAGACAAAAGAAATGGCATGTGAGGTGAGAAGTGACAAAAGAAAAGAAGCTGCAAATAAGCTGCAAGGACGTTGCCAAAAGGCCATGATGTGTTGTCCAGACTTGCCTATCCTTGACCAAACGAGGCCGTTGAGACAACCTTTTAGAGACAACCATGTGACCATGTAAGACATCAGGGATGAGGAGACAAGAAAGCTGAGAAGGATGAAAAGAAAAGAAAGTAAAAAAAAAAAAAAGTAAATCCAACAAATCACCACAAAAAAAGGACGGGCCTATATTCAGGCCTCTACTCCTTGTCATCGCCGTCCTCGGGAAGGTCTCTGGATGGCCGCTCATGCGGGCTCCACCCCCGGAACCGCACTTCAGTCTTCCTGGTCGCGTCTCCCTTATTGAAGAGGCCAGACGAGGAAGACGAGGAAGACGAAGACGAAGATCCTGACGACGTCAAGAAATCGTACTTGCCGCCCAGCACCAGGTCCTTGGCCACCAGCTCGCGCGTGCGGCCCAGAGACTCGATATCGGCAATCCGCTGGATCGTGTCCTGCAGGTGCTGCCGGAACCCGGGCGTATTCACAATCTGCCGCAGCGCCTCCTGCATCGGCACCGACGCCGCCCGCACCTGCGCATCGCTTGCAATCGTAAACAGGTTCTTGCGGTCCATCTCGCGGATAAAGTCGGCGCGCGTCATGATCTGCTGGGCCTCGTGCAGCGCAAACGACGGCAGCTGCGTGCGCTCCGGGCTTCCGCTGGCCACCAGATCCGTCGAGGCGGACGCCGCCTCCTTCATCTCGGCCTCCTTGTCCACCAGCGCCTGTGCCAGGACCATGGCCGCCGCCGCCCACTTTTGCTGGTCCATGACATCGTCGTCCATGTCCAAGCCCAGCACCCAGCACTGGTTCAGGAACCACGTCTTCTCTGCCTCCATGATGCGCTGGCACGTCGCCAGCATGTCGCTGCTGCGCGCCACGCGGTTCAGAAACGTCAGGCGGCCGCCCACGTGGCTGTAGATCTCGCTCGCTTCCGCCTTGGTCAGGTGCTCGCCAAAGTACCGCCACCGGAACCGCTGCAGCGTCACCATGGCCTGGTGCCGCGCCAGGTCCTGGATGCTGTGCACCTCGAGCCGCGCCGCCAGCTGCTTGAGCCGCTCATACACCCAGTAGTCGTCGCTGTTGAACACCATGGTCACCAGCCCCGCCGCCGCCCACTGCTCGGCGCGCTGCTGTAGAAGCTCAATCAGGTCGCGCCCGTCGTCGTCGTCGCGGATCAGGTGCATCTGGTTCACAATCATAATCAGCGGCCGGTGCTTCTGGCCCGGGCGGCTTGCATTGCGCCGCCGCAGCGCCACCTTTTCCAGCTTGTTCAGCGCGCGCTCAATGTCCAGCAGGGCCGTGCTCTCGCGCGGGCCCTTTTCGCTAAAGTACCCGCCAATGTAGTCTTCATTGTACTCGTAGTTGAGCGCCTTGCCCAGCCGAATCCGGAAAATCTCCAGGTCCGAGTGCGCATCAAACATGGCCACGCCCTCGGCGTCAACGAGCGCCATCGCCTCCATCTGCATGCTGCTCTTCCCAGTCCCCTTTTCGCCAATAAACAAGTGGTAGTGGCCCACCTCGTTGCCGGCAATAATGTCATTGACCTTTTGCTGCTCCGGCCGCTCGATCCAGTAGTTGCCCTTGCCGTCGTCGCCGCTGCCGTCGACATCATCAGTGTCGCCGTCTTCCTCAAACGGTGGTGGCGGGTGGTCGCGATGCATGACACCGACAGAGCTGCCGGCAATGTGCTTGGGCACGCCGCGGCCGAGCGCGGCCAGCTCCAGCACGGGGTCGCCCGGTTCAAACGCGAGGTCCATCTTGGCCAGCACCAGGTGCTTGTAGAACCGGTGGTAGCCGTAGCCGGCAATACCGAAGCCGACGCCCAGCATTACAATCGAGGCGCCAGACGTAGCGGCTGCTTCGAGCATCTTGTAGAACATGCTCGGCTCGTCGCTGTTCTTTCCCGAGCTGGAGCCCGAGTCTGACCCGGAACGTTGGCTGCCGTTCTCATTTTGCGAGGCGTGGTACCCTCGCAGTGATGGAGCCTGCCGCAGTCCGGGAGCACTCTTTAATCCTGTGCTGGCCCGTCGTCTCGGGTCCATGGCAAACGACGAGTACAGCCTGCATGCTACGCCCTTTGTGGAGCTGCATCGAGACCCTAGAAGCATTGCCCGTGCTTGGCCCGGCAGTGCCCCAGAAAGCGGAGTCCGCATGGCGCGCTGCTTACGGAGTAGATGCCGTGATGATGTGTAATGTGAGTGTGTGGTGTTCAGGTAGTGCCCGGCTGATGTCGTCAGTCGTCAGTTGTCGCGTGTCGTGTCGTCGTCGTCGTCGGTCGTCCGCTAAGCCGCTTATAGCGATTCCATGCTCTTAACGGGGTTGTTTGATGATCTGCAGCTATCTCATTCGGTAGCCAGCTTGTTTCTCGATCGTTGAGCTTGACGCTTCAGTCTTGAAACTCTAGAGCTATTCAATAGAAGATGAAGATGAAGATGAGATCAATGCGACATCTCCTCGTGAGACAAACTACTCAAATTAAAAGGGATGTCTCGGAGAGTAGTAGAAAAATATGCGCACAATACACAAGACACCAGACACAAAGAAAGACCTCTCTACTCCGTATTGCAAGCTCAGCCATAGCCACTCCAGCTACTCGGTACTGACCACTGTAGCCAAGCCCCTTGATCAGAACATTGGCCAGGTTAAAAGATCCAGACTCAAAAGGAGAGCGATGCATTAAACTTATTGCAAGTTTAAATCATTAAATTTAGAGCTATCTGTATCCGAAAAAAAACCACGCGCCATGTGCTGTAACCCACAGTGGAAGGAGCTGTGGAGGCTTGCGTCAAGCTTGCGCGAAAAAGTCACAAAATGTCGTACAGGCCGTGGGAAGTCTCTTTTTAAAAGGTTACCTGATTGGCTTCAGCGAGATTGAGCACTGTTTAGTGCAGGTTCTTCGACATACCTATCGCAAACCCAGGCTTGGCAGGCACGGGTCCGCCTGTGGTAATTGCAGCTAATATAACTAGCGAGCCATTAGCGGTTCTCCTAGATACAGCTGGTTGCCTCCCAGGGCCAGGCCTGTATTTTAGCTACTAAAAGATAAATTGGAGAAAGGGGCTTCATTCGTTGACACGCGCTGGTGGGTCGCTCTTTCCTCTTATGTCTACATCCCAACGTCGCGATCAATATCTTGCACTGTTTCTCAAAAAGTCACAATTCAATAACGAGGGAAGGAGCGACCCAAGATGTCTCCCAAATGGACCATTCCTTCCTTTTTATAGTTACCATACTTACGTATCACGTGTACCACCGCAACCATGTTTGCCAACCTCTGCTTTTTGACCGATTTCTACACCATGCGGTCTCTGTGCCCGCCTTCCCAATCTGTTTTAAGATGACTATCTGCATATATTCGCCGGCGAGCCTTCCAAATCTTCAATCGTCCCTCCCCACGTTGAACCAATATCGCCACATTTTGACACCACTGTTAGACATATCTTTGATATTGAGATTAGTATTGACTATCAGCCTAACAGATACTTGGTCTCTTGATGCGGTATGCAGAAGTCTATTGCCACCCTTAAGGACTACTGCACCAACTATCGACAATAATCAACTTCTTTCAGCTCTCTACGCCGTCGAGCGACATACGCTTCTCCCCACCAGCTAGGCACGGGGAGCGTCTCGGGCCCGAAATGGCGCCTCTATTTGGGCCTCCACTAAGTATGCTTTCACTAGGATTTATCGTTTGATACCATAGAGAAGCGAGCCGGTCACTAACAGCCCACAGCCAGACTCCCATCGCCAGCGTCTCTTCTCCTGGAGGCATGGACGAACAATGAAGAGACCAAGAAGCTCATCGATGGCCTCTTGCGTCCGCCAAGCATCTCTTCGATCGACAGTCTTGGCAGCCCGGTCTTGCCTATCGCATCCTCTGACAAAACAGACGGCAATTCTGATAATAGCTCTGTTGACAAGGATGGCGCAAACGGGCAAGACAGGGATCACGTCTACAAGTGCCGGCTGGCCACCTTTGACTCGGAGCTGTCGGTCCTCAGCACTGTTGTAACAGCTATCAAGGCTCTCAAGACAAACTCGTCGCAGCTGAGTGTTCTTGCCAGAAGCCCTGGAAGTAGCGCCCAGGACATGGACATGCTGAAGCGTAGTGACATCCCGGCCGTCAGGGAGCATCTCTTGCAGACAGTGTTCCCGCAAGATGAAAACAATGTCATGTGGACCGACCTGCAGCTGCTCAACGGCATCGATACCATCAACAACCTCGAAGGCCGCCGACGTCGCGACTTGGATGCCATTGCCGCAAAGCTTGGCATCTGCAACGACAGCCAACTTGAGGTCGCACGGCATCGCATGGACCCCGGCCTTGACATCATCGAGCCCCTCATTGTGCAGAATACAAAGGCCCAAGCACTTTTCCGAACAGTCTATCTAGGAACCAGAATCTGCGTAAGTCGTAGTTGGTATGATACTATTTGTACTTCTTACTAATATAGTAGACCATCTGCCACCACATCAGCGAAAAGGCCAAGGCCGAGTTCATGCTTCAGCTTCTCAACTCGCTGTTCCCACCTTACCTCATGTCATACCCGTCGCCTGGTATCCAAGTGGCCGAGATCCGTGCTCTCCGCGAAAAGACATATATGATCATCATGGGGCCTTCCAAGATCTTCGATGGCCTCAGCGGTGAAGGAAGCACCACTAGTCTGGGAACAGATGCTATCCAGAGAGATCTTTTGTCCCATGTTGGTATCCAAGAAAGCTGGACTGCCGAGATCTGGCCTGCTCTGAGCGCCTACCTTGAACAGTTCATAGCAGTTCATGACGCTTATGGTCAGCTGGATATCGGGCAGAATATCGGGCAGATCGGGCAAAATTTGGGGCAAAATCCCACCACGGGAGGCTCGCGAACCAGCTCTATCAACAGCCAAGCACCGGCTTCCGGCAGCTCACGCACCCCTTCCATCAAACCGATACTTAAAAACTCGACATCATCTATGTCCAACCAGAGCATGTCTACCTATAGATCGTCGTACAGCTCCAACCCGGACCTCATGATGCACCCGTTAACTAAAGAAATGAGCGGCCTAGACGATCAGGAGCTTCAGCGCATGGGACTCGCAATCTACCCCGGCGCTCGCAGTCAGCAGGCATCGTTTGACAGCAAAAACACCTCTCCAATGACGCAGGCGAGACTCAGATCGCAGCTCTATTTTGGAGAAGACTTTCAAATGACACCATCATCCCGCGGCTCGCGCCCCTTTATCTCTACCAACTCAGCGTCGAGCTACAATCAGATGATCGTCAGTGCGAGCTCTGAGGATGATGTGTTCAGCACGCCAAACGAGCAGTCATTCAAAGAGGATGGAGTGACAGCTAAGCCGGAAGAGCAAGAGTGTGCCAGCCCCGAGAGTCAGACCATCCCATTTCCCGACTTGAGACCCATGAAGTCCACTGCAACTTTAAAGAGCACTTCACCCAAAGCGCAGGCACTCTCCACCTCTGAGCGCACCCTGAGACACATCAAGTCACGACTCAGGTCTACAGAGAGCTTGTTCTCGAGGTTCGTCGCACTGGAACCAAGTGGCAGCAGTGATGTCCCAAATTTACCTATCGTGCCAACACAGACATCAGAAATACGCCCGCCATCATCGCGGCGGCCATCCAAGGTGGTTCGGTTTTCCGAGGAGGATACTAGACACGACAAGTCGTCGCTTGATCTATCGGAGACCTCAGTGGCTACTGCCCAAGACAAAGCTGAACTCTTCATGCCGCAGGACCCATGGCAATACACCAGATTTTATCTCCTCGAAAAGGTCAAGGCCGAGCAGGACGGGTGCGAGTGTGCTCTCCCATCGCCGCCACCCGAGTGGTTTGTGAGCCCCGAAGGTACCGCCAGCCATCCACCAATCCTTCTCAGAAAGAGTGACCGTAGCGCGTTTGCTGTGTTCGCCGCAAATTCTGGGGCCGCAAAGACTACAAGCGTGCCTAACTGTATGCGGACAGTCTCAAGTGGCAGCACGGCTTCGGCTAAAGCGGCCATCAGGACGCCATCGACGTTTAGTGGCAGATTGGACAATCGTTCTATTCAGTCGCCGCAAGTAGCAGCCGGAGCTTAGTCGTCTTCGCTGCTGCAAGCACAGGAACCTCTGTCTACAGCCAGACATAAGGAAAAACACGGCACATCTGGCCGGTCGGCCCGTCCATTGACATTCTTCCGGAAGAAAAGTATTACGACCATTGACGACAACCGGCCAGCCTCATCGGCCGCCACGAGAAGCACACACCTTGAAAATGGAAACCATGCTAGCGGCAACCAAATCCAGGAAGTGAACGAGGATGAGGATATGCACCTTGCTACCCTAGGACAGAATGCAGCATTTTGCACGCCCCGACTGGGCAAGCTAGCGTTTGAGATGGCCATGTCCGAGTCACGCAAGAATCTCGATCTTGATGTCAAGCTATTCCAGCGCCAGTCTCTTCTTCTTGCAGCCAAGAAGCAAATCGAGGGTGATCACTTGACAAGGCTCAAACTCATGTACGAGGGTGATGAGTTGACCGGCAAGTGTGAAAACATTAATGAACAACATGATAATGGGGAGGACGGTACCAGTTCATTCACGTCCAAGGGCAAGCAGCTTGAGGCAAGTGCGCCTACAGATAACGGCATGCCGCCATCATGTCACCCACACCCAGGCCAGCTTGTTATACTTGACAGCACGCAGACTAGTCTCACGAGCCGCGCGAGCAGTTTCAGTGCGAGCAGTTCGTTCAACAAGTCCAATGAGGTTGGTGACAGTTTCCCAACAAGTGGAAGCAGTGGCTCGGCAGCTCCAGCACAAAGCTACTTTCCGTCACCGCGGCGCCCCTCGCGCAGGAGACACCTGCGCTCCATCACACAGCCATTCAATACCTTCAAAGACAGCAACAGCGATCGGAACAGCTGTGGCAGTGGTGGTGCTCATGCAAGCAGCAGCAGCTTCAGTTTTCGCACGGGTCTTCGCAGCCGTGAAGCCTCATCTACAAGCCAAAATACAACCTATTCGCGTCCTGGTACTGCTGCGGGAAACGCTAGCAGTGCAGGCAAGCGTGGTCTAGACATTGAGACGTGCAGTTCTGGAGCTGGCAGCAATACCAAGGAGAACGACGGCAAGGGTGCATGTGCTGCAATGGATGACTTTGTGCTGGCACGAGTGCCTCCCGAGATGGAAGGATACTTTACGCTTATGCCAGAGGAATCGAAAGAGCTCCGGGAAAAGCGCAACATGTGGTTCCGCCAGCAGGTGGACAAGGAGGATGCGCAGAAACTGTCAAAGGCTCCTGACAAGATGCAGCCCCTCCAGCCTCTCAGACCACAGATGCCCCAGTACCATCATCATCAACAGTTCCTTAAAAAGAAGCGGAAGCAGCCGCCTCAGATGTCATCCCAAGAGCCCAAAGAGATTATTTTGCCGGACACGGTGCTACCTCCACCTTCGTCTGTTTCCAAGGCCTGGTCGTCGTTGAAGCGGGGCGCAAGCCGCATGCTGGTTCCAAGAAAGTCGACTATGGACCTGAGAGACCTTGCCGAGAAGCGCGCAGCATCGGCGCCAATGCCGTCCATGGTGAGCTGCAACCAGAATAGCTCTGACGGGACCTCGGGAGACAGCTCACGCAAAGCATCCGAGGGTACCATCAACGGCAAGGAGGAGGAGACAGAGAAGGAGGAAGACGATGACGAGATAAAGTCTATCAAGTTACCCAAGCGGCAGCCGCCCAAGATAGATCTTACCGAAGCTGCCTTTTTGAACCCCAGAGATGTACCACTGCCTCTGTCGCCAATCACGGTTCAGCCTCAGTCGTTCACAGCTATGCCTAGGCCTCTCTGGCATCTGACTCCCATTTCCCCTCCGCCGACATCTCCTCTGCCACCTATCCCGGCAACTCCGGGTGTGTTTCGTCAAGCCAGCTCGCCCATCGATGGCATGCTGGAGCTAGGCCACGCTGTACAAGATGATGCTGATAGTACTCCCAAGTCAGAGAGTGACACAGATACTACAAGTCTCGACGCCTTTGAGAAGTACTTTAAGAGTGAGCTACACAACAATACGGCGCCAGTGGATTATGCACAGGCCAGCAATGATGAAGGCAACGAGGACGTCCCATCGTCGTCAGCTTCACATGTGGCCGGTGACGATACCCGGGCTAGAAGAGAGAGCGGAGTGTTGCCACGCCTTGAGGACAGCAGTGTCGAGAAGTTTCACTCAAGTGACGAAGGAAAGATCAAGGGAAATGAAGCAGTTTGATTAGAATTGGTGTCTATTTTTTCTGACATTTCGAGATGAACAACTTTGGTAGAGAGACTTAGGAATGGCTCGAGAAAGATGAGGATGACAAGGTTCAGATAGCGTCAGTAGCGTTCCATAGTCATATTTGCCACTTACAGAGACACCTAATGCATCCCCCAATGTTCATGCAGTAGATAGCAATCCGGCCAAATAGTAGAAAACGAGTAAATGACTAAGAAATAAAACGGGAGTAAAACGAACAAGCAAGAGCCAAGAACGAGTAAAGTGTCGTCAAGTTGAGGTGTAAGTGAAGTGGGGCCGCTTGACTCTCTGTAAGAGAGAAGCGTCGCGTCTATAAAGGTCCACTTTTATTGCGCCAAACCTAAAGAGTTGCATACTCCAGAGTAGCAGCGCAAAAAAAAGAGAAAAGGCTGACATCCTCAGTTCCTCAGCCGAGCGCAGTCGCGAACATCCACGTTCGACACCCACCCCACCCATGCGCGTTTAATGGGCGACCTCGTGCAACTCGACATTCATCATTAGCGACTCACAATACCAGCACTTGTTCGAATCCAACACAATCACGAGTCAATCAGTCAATCAGTCAATCAGTGCGAATTGCATCTCGCAACTCCAGCTGGGCGTTTCGCGATGAGGGCGTCTCAAGACAAGGCAAGCCGGTACTCGGCCAAGGTCAAGAAAATGGCCCATGCGAGCTCCGATACGGACTCGGAAGACGAGTCTGATGCGGCGCAGTTTATCAGTCGCGAGGCCGACGAGGGCACAGAGTCGGAAGACGAATCGAGCGAAGATGCCGACAGCGACAGCAGCGACGACGGCATCGTCAAGGGCGACAGCAGCGATGACGATGACGATGACGATGACGACGACGACGACGACGACGATGATGATGATAGCCTGCCCCCAATGCAGCTCTTCTCCAGCCAGCCAGTCAAATCAACAACGCAACCGCTCTCGCAAACACCAGTATCATTTCCCAGCTCGGCCATGCCGCGGTTAGGCGGTGGTGCAACCTCTGAAAAGACCAAGAAGAATGGCAAGACTGTCAAGAAAGAACAGAATGTCAAGAGAGAAAGCAGACATTCTACCGACGAAGAGTCACCGAGTGAGGATTCTGATACCGACTCTGACGCCGACTCTAGCTCTTCCTCCGACTCCGACAAAGGCCACGACAGCAGCTCCGAAGAGGAAGCAGAGGCAGATGAATCAGAAGCCGATATTCCCCAGCTTTCACAGGAACAAGTCAAAAGTGAACCCGGTGCTGGAGACAACAGAGGCGCAGAGGCAGTGAGTGCTGCTGTAAAGGCTGCCAGCGAAGCAGAGTCCAGCGACAGCTCTAGCGAGGAGGAGGAGGAGGAGGAGGAGGAGGAGGACCAGGACCAAAAAGGCAAAGCTGTCAAGGCAGATGCCGAAATGGAAGCTGCATCCGAGCCTAAACCGGAGGCTGAGGTCGATATCGACGTCGACAGCTCTGATGACGGCCTCGACGAGATTCCATCCATCCTCCCGCCTGGTACACAAGCAGATGTCGAGGGCACAGTTGAAGAGAACGCTATCAATGGTACCGAGACTGGACCGCAAGTTGACGTTGAGGTGCCGTCCACAGCACCCGAGGCTGCTAATACTTCAGAGGCTCTGCAAGTGCCCGAGGTGTCCGCAGAAATTACAAGCCCGCGTGCCTCGCCATACGATATGGACGGACTCCCTGCCACACCCATTGCTCCTCCAACGCGTGCTGCCCACGCCCGCGCATCTGCCGCCCCATCATCACAAGACCACGAAACGCCATCCTCGCCACAACCAGCATCACAAAAGCCAAAGAGCGCACGGAAACAGAGAGCAAAGATGCCGTTTGTTAAGAAGGAACCTGCGGCTGAGACACCAGAGTCGGTCTCAGCTGCCTCAGCTGCAGATGCAAATGCAGGGGCTGCTGCGGAACCAATAGAAATCGACAGCGCCGAGCCAGTCGAGTCGATCGGATCGGCCGAAAAGACTCAGGAACCCGAGGAGCCTTCGCAATCGCAAAAGAAGCGCAAGAGAGGTCCTGCCGAAGACGCGCTGGAAGAAGACGCTGGCCCCGAGACACCCGCACAGCCAACAGCCAAGAAAACTACAAAGAAGAGCGCTCAAGCCCCCAAAACACCAAGAGCTCGCGTGTCGACTGCCGGCGGCGCAAGCACGGCCGGTTCACTGAAGAAGGGCCCGCAAGGAAACTTTACGCCTAAGGAAGTGGAAGAGATGAAGCGCGTGGCCCAGCAGTACATGGAAGACAACGATATGCGGCTCAACGACTTTAACGTCATGGTCCAGGACAACGCCACCAAACACCGGGCGTTCTGGAAGATCATGTCCGACGAGTTTCCCGACCACAAGCGCCTCCAGGTCATTCTGCGTCTCCGTCGCATCTACCACAACTTTGCCCACTCCTACAACTGGTTGCCCGAGCATGACGGCGAGCTGGCTGATCTGGTCGGCAAGTATGGCAACAAGTGGCAGCTCATTGGTGGACTCATGGACCGATCGGCCGAGGACGTGCGCAAGCGCTGGGACGAGCACGTCGTGTGCGGCGACAAGATGCTGAAATCGTACTGGCGCTTTGACGAGGAAAAGAAGCTTGGTCGTGTTGTCGGCGAGGTGCTCCAGGAAATCCAAAAGTCGCGCGGCGAGGACACCACGATGACGCACGAGCCGCAAGAGGAGGCCATCAACGACCTGCCGTGGCAGCTGATCAGCGAGCGCATGGACTTTACGCGCACGGCGCGGCAGTGCCGCATCAAGTGGCGCGTTATCCACCAGTCATACCACTTTGACGCTGACGGCGCGCTCGTGGGCCCGCCCGAACCGGAGAACATGACGCAGAGTCAGCTCAAGGCCGAGAAGCTCAAGGGCATGGTGTGGTCTACGGTGCAGTCTCCCGGGCCCGCGCTCGCGGCCAAGGCGCCTCGCTCGGTGCAATCACTCCTTGCCAAGCGATCCGTGTCGGCAACACCAAAGAAGGTCAAGGCAGAGCCCCAACCAAAGTCGTCTGCCAAAGCAGAGTCGAAATCAAAATCTGCGGCCAAGGGAGAGAGTTTCGGCAGGAGCGCCGTGATCCCTCTGCTCGGCATCACCCCCGACGAGAACGGCCACACGGTTCCCGAAACAGACCGGCCCATCAACGACAAGACGCGGCAGCAGGTGCGGGCTATGCCGGCAAAGGACAAGCATACACTCGTGCTGTCCATCCGCGACTCAAACGTCGGCCGCGAAGACATGATCCCGTGGCCGCGCATTACCGATGCCACGTTCCGCAAAAAGTACAGCCGTGCCGCGCGTGAGCTCATCTGGAGCCGGCTCAAGCGGTCAGTGCCCAACTACCACCGCAAGTCTGTACGGCAAATCTGCGACCATTTGATTGCTGCCTACGACGCCGACCAAAACGTTTGGGATGCTGAGCTGGATGAGGGTGTTGCTGTCTATGGAAAGGCTCCCAAGAGCAGCAATTACGTAGTCGAGTCCGACAGCGATGCCATGGACGATGATATGGAAGCCGAGGATGATGAAGACGATGAGGGTGTCGATGCATCCCCCATCAAGACCCAGAAACCTGCCCAGCATCCCCGAACAGCCCGTAAGAAGGTCAACGGATACGCAGAGCAGCAGGTGCCCGAGTCTGAAGAGGAAGAGGGAGAGGAAGAGGGAGAAGAGGAGCAAGAACCAGAAGACATTGAGGATGCATCAGAAGCCGAGGCCAGCGCCGATGAGGCCGAGGCCGAGGCTGAGGCTAGAGCGTCATCTGCCAAGTCAAGGAGCACCCGCGAACCCAGCGTCGACCTTAGTATGGGCGACGGCCTGGCCGCTGCCGACAGTGCTGTAGCCTCTATCGAAGAGACTGAAGCGACCAGGTCCGACGAAGCCGCAGGCTATGACCACCGGCTGACAGACGACATGTACCCTCTGACGCAGTCGCTGTCCCCCGATCTCGCAAAGCACAAGCCCACCGCCTTTGCGCGCATGCGCAACACGACCAACGGCCAGCCCCTGTCGGCCTCCAAGCCCGTGGCCAAACGTTTCGGTACAACTGATACCCCCTCACCCCTGGCCAAGCAGCGGAACGCCAACGGCGAGGTCCGGCGCACCAAAAAGCGGCCGCTCGGCTCGGCACAGTGGTATCCTGACGTCGACAGCGCCAATAGCAGCAACGGCAGCAGTGTGTACGACGATATTGAGGATGTGAGCGACGATGCGCGGCGGCGACACAGTCAAAGCATTCGGGGCCTAGGCGAGTTCAACGGCGATGGATCCCGGGCGGTCAAGCGGATACGGCAGGAGAGGCCAAAGCGGGCATATTAAGAGTCCGAAAAGCACCACAGTTGAATCAGCAGGTTACGAGTAAAAGGCTCCAGTTGTTTCTTGCCGCAACTACAGGCAAGTTTGTATTCTTTGGGCGTTTTTGTTACAATTCTGTACATACTAGATCACAATAGCAAAGCTTGTTAGTCAAACAGTCTTTCTCATGTTCTTAAAAAATTGGAATGTGTCTGTAAGCCGCCTCGAGGGGTCTATGGTGTATCTATGCAACGTAACTCAATAAATAAAATCAATAACAAAAATCAAAAAAGATACGACAATATGAAAAGGTAGTAATAAAGGAACGCCAAACGCCTGCCGGCCTGCCACAATTGGTCATCTTACATGCTGAGATATCTCAAAACCATGCCATCCAGCCTCAGATCCCGGATATCACATCCCACATCCATGCTCATCTTCTCTTGGTAAAAGCATTGTGGATCGAGTTTCGCACCGACGGCCGCATAGCCACATTCTCGACAAGAGGGACCGTATCGCTGTTGCCGTCAATGTCACTGGCGCTGTCGCTGACCGGTGGCGCCAACTGGACTTCGCCGCGGGCAATTTCAATAATAGAAATTAGCGGCAGCAGCAGCAACAACAGTGACAGCAGCTGGCCGAAACTCCAAGACGTCTCGCCTTCGTCTGACAGCGCAACTGACGGGCTGCCAAACGCCTGTGACATCAAAATCACCCGGATCGTGACGCCAATGGCCACGGCGCCCATGAGCACGAGACCAACCGTCTGCACAATACGGTAGAACCGCTGCATGCGGCTGTGTAGGTACCACGTCGACAGCGCAAACACAAGACAGTTGCCCGCAATCACAACCACCGTGGCGACAAACTGGAACCCGCCAGCTGTCTTCTTCCAGTCAATGTCGCTCGTGGCACCCGCCGTGGCGGCGTTCCAGGCACACGCAATAGGTAGTGTCTGAGGCAGGCCAACAGCCAGCTCGCGCAGTACGAAAACGCCGTAGATGCAGCTCAAGGCTAGATTGATAAACATGAGCAGCTGGCGCAGCCACCGCAAAATACAGTCGCGGCGGAAATCGTGCACCAGTGCAAGCAGCGCGGCATTGTGCACTGCAGTCGACAGAAGACCGAGCATCCAAATCAGAAAAAAGTGGTATGGCACGAGCTCGCCGGCCTGGGCGAGACCGAGACTCTGGATGCCGATACCGGTGACAATCTGCTGATCCGAGTAGCTGTTGAGCAGTTTGCGGGCAATGATGGTGGTAATGTGTCCGCACGATGGCTGGTTGACCTGGGCTGATAGTGGCGGGTCGATGCCGCCATTGGCCTTGCGCTCACGCGCGACCTTGCCAAACGTATCCTGCAGAATCAGAGCGCCGCTAATAACCAGGGCGATGGCAGCTGTAATGATGAACGAAAGGAGAACCTGCCTCGTTAGCAACTATACATCTAAGTCTGAAATCTTGAGAGCCAACTTACGCCTGTGCCAGCAATGCCAGAGTTACTGGGTGTGCTGGCTGGCACTACCGAACAGTTGACCATTTTAAAGCCGTCGAGCTGTAGAAGTTGTAGATGTTGTGTGCAGAACTTGGTAGAAGCTGAGCCGGTGGTGGAGCTCGTTCAAAAGAGTGTGAAAAGTCGCTGTAAAGTGAGGTGTAATGTCGAGCAGAAAATAGAGTTGTCGATGCAAAATGAGTGATGCAATGACACTGTAAAGAGTGTGATAAAAGAGGAAAGAGCGAATGACGACAATATGAACAACCAACGCGGGAATGGCTAGAATAAGAAGGAACGAAAGGGTATATATGACCCAAAGAAAGACGGTTCTTTATCAAACTGGAAAGAATGTTTGCTGCGCCTGCCTCAGGCCGAGCTTTGTTACCAATGAATAAGGATTATGATTTGGAAGGTGCAAACGGGCGGCACGACGTTGATTATATAATATTCAATTTTCCTCTTATTTTTTCTGCTATATGTTCAAAATCAAAAAATTACAAATTACCCTTTCGAGTATTTACACCTCGTCGACCGTGAGAAATGAGAAGCGACAGTTGCAAATCCTTGGAAACGCGATCAGCGCCCGCCCTTGGTCTGGATTTGTCCATGATGGACGTTGAGACCACACCCAAAAACCGGTTTAAGCGCCGCCAGGGCGTTGCTCCCTGAGAGCTTAACTGGCTCGCGAGTGACGGCAGTAAAACAGCTGTCTAGGTTTTTAGTCTTTGTACCTGACTACTGTTGAACTTGCATTCAAGTGTAAAATATAAATTAAAATGACTCAGTGAATCATTGGCTCACTGGCTGTGCATTGTCGTCTCGTATTGAAATCAATGCGTTGTTTGAAGAGCCGCTGGCATCGTCAGCCACAAACAGTATTCAGCCTTTTCAGTTTCCAGTTCTCAGGGTATATTGCTTTGTCTTAGTGTCTTCATGTTTATGTAAAAATAGATTGAAAACACACTATACATAAAACATCTTGGCTTGCATTGTTCAATCGCAGTCTTTGTTGTGGTTAGCCATCGCGTGATTATATAAGCAGTCAATCGCTAGTGCGATTTTTCCGACATCCAAACTCAACGGTAATCAACAACCGTTAGTATTCTGTATACAAACAAAGCGGATCAAGTTTATCAAACAGACTAGACCACATGTGGGAGAATTCTATCCATCCCCTATCTTCACTTTGGTCAGAATGAATCACATACTGAATCAACTAAGAGGCAAGGCTGCGTGCTGCATGTAACGGACTATCAATATGTGGTGATTGTCGATTCAATAAATTCAAAGACAAGACACAGTCATCAATTAAGTAAAAGAAAACCAAAACAAAAAAGCCAATGACAGAAATAGCTAGATCAATCGCCAGTGTCGAGCTCCAGGTCCAGCTGCACACCGTTAACCACACCGTAGTCGTCCAGCGTCAGGTGGTCCTTGAAAGGCCGCTCGCCCTGTCGCCGCAGCATAATCTCGCTAGCATCACGGCCAATGCGCGCTGCCACCATCATCTTGAACTGCTTGATCAGATCAGATCCCATGCACGGAATAGCCGCCTTGGTACCCAGCCGGTCGTTGACGTTGACAATCATAAACTCTTGTGGGGGGGGTGGTGGCCGGCGCGCCTTGGGTGGCTTGTCTGAAGCTTTGTCGGATTTCTTGTCGGATTTCTTGTCTGACCTGTCCTTCTCCTTCTCCTTGCCCTTGCTGTCCCGATCCCGGTCACGGTCCCTCCGGGGCGACCGGTCCCGGCGCTTGTCGTCCCAATGCCCACCACGCTCGTCTCCCTCGTCGTCATCGCGCTTCTTCTCCTTGACCTTGAAGCCGCCGCCTGACCGCTTCTTGGGCTTGGGCCGATCAGTAGCCCAGTCTTTGCCGTACTCGGAGTCCTTTTCGGCAGTTTCGTCGCGGTCTGCATCGCGAGGCGCGCTGCGAGGGGCGTCGTAGTCTAACCGGTCTGAACGATCTGGACGATCTGGACGGTCTGACCTATACCGTTCGCGGTCACCAGCTCTACCTCTGTCCCTCCGATCATCTCCGCCGCGGTCTCTCCGTTCGTCTCTGTCGTAGCGTCCCCGGTCACGACCACGGTCATCCCGATCGCGATCCCGATGGCTGTCGCGGTGGCTGTCACGGCCTCTGTCGCGGTGACCACCACGAGCTCCATCTCTACCACCGTCTCGGTTGCGCTCTGGCTCGCGAGCGGGCGACTGGCTGCGACTAGGTCGTTTGCGCTGGTCGCTGGGCTCAGGCAAGCGCGGCCGCGAGGCCTCTGCGTCGCTCATTATGAGATTGTGTGCAATGCCGGGAGGGTCGAGGTCGTTTCTGATGTGTTATGAATAGATATCGAGATCAATATCCGCAACAGAACTCGTAGAAGAGAATCGGGAATCAATGTAGCTATGTCAAGCAGAAAAATGTCTATTGTCTATTTTGCCGTTCTGTTGTTCTGGAGACAAGGCTTTGAGATGGATGTTTATTGTGGGTCTACAACTACAGCTTGAAGGCCGCAGCCCAGTCACGTGTATTACATCAGACTGCAGTAGCTCACGATAGTGTCTCATCTTTCAAGAAATTATTGTGTATATTCGCTTCACAATCGAGATAGCAGACAGTAGGTGACAAAGACCAATTGATCCAAAATTATGGTATGAACTAAGAAAATGTACACAAATGTAAACGTCAAAAACAAAACGCCCAGAACCCCTGTCCCTTTTTTTGTTCCAAAGAAGCAAAAAACAGAAAAGATTGAAATGAGATCAAAACAGACAAACACAAAAAAATAAAAAAAACCCAGATAAACTCCAAGATGGGGGTAGCAAGAAAATGATACGAGAAACAACAAGCTCCTCGAGAAGAGCCATGCCGCTCAAGAAGATGGAATCGAAATCGAAGAAAGACAAATCAAAAAAAGAGACGCCAAACAATGCCCGCAAGAACAGAGGTAAAACAAAAAGAGAAAATAAAAGAAACGACCAGAAGTAAGAGACAATAAGGTTACACAGGTGAGCCAAGCTGGGTAGATGGCACACTAGATCCTCGCACACTCACACTCGGGTATGAGATGTGGTCGTGTTTCGTGTCGTCGCACTTAGTCGTGGTTCTTCTTCTTCTTCTTCTTGGGGGTCTCGCCGTCCTCGTCGCGCTTCCGTTTGCTGGGAGCAGACTCCTCCTTCTCGGCCTCCTTGCGCAGCTTCTTCAGCTCCTTCTTGCTGTGCACAACGGGCTTGCCGTCAGCGCCAATCTCGACGTCGCCGCGCTCGTACTTGCGCTGGAACTTGGAGACCGAGATGCCAGCAGCCTCGGCGTACTTGGCGTACTCCTCCTCGGTCAACTTGGCGGGAGCACCGGTGGTGGTCTCCTCAGCAGCCTCGGTCTTCTTCTCCTTCTTATCCTTCTTCTCCTTCTTGTCCTTCTTCTTCTCCTTCTTGTCAGCCTTGACAACGGCGACCTCCTCAGCAGGGGCGGCAGCAGCAGCCTCGTTGCCGGTCAGACCGTCAGCGTCAATGTTGTATTTCCGGGCCTCGGCGACGTCCCACTTGCCAACAGTGGCGACAGGGGCACCGTTGGCGCCGGTGATCTTGGACAAGGGCTTGTGCTCCATGCGCGACAGACTCAGCTCCAGCTTGGTGCGGGCAGACAGGCCCAGGGTGGCGCGAATGTCGTCGTCGGCATCCTTGTCGGCCTCGGCGGCATCGACATCCTCGTACTCGGACAGAGCATCGATACGGGCACCCAGAGCAGACTTAGCAGCGACCTGGCGAGCCATCTTACCCTTGTTGCGGCCGGTGGCCTGGCCAACGAGAGATGAGTGGTAGATCAGACCGTACTTGGGAGTAGAGTGCTTGGTCTTGAGGGCACGGAATAGGGCCTTCTCGGCACCGAGAATCTGGATGGTAGAACCGGGGGCCTTGGCCAGGTTCATCAGCGAACCAGTGTGGGCAATCAGGCGAGCACCGATAAGGGGACCGATGATAGCAGTCAGGTTGGGGGCAATGGCCTTCATGCGCGAGTCGAGGTAGCTCGACAGCTGAGTGCGGTACTCGGCGTACATGACAACGTACTCGGCCAGCAGGTGGACGTTGAGCAGATCCTCCTCAGCGATCTCGCAGCCCATGGACACATCGGCAGCGGTCTTGACAGCCTGCTCAATCTCCTCAGGCAGGATCTCCGAGAGGTCAGTCTTGACAATGTTGTCGCGCATACCACCAGCCATGACGACCTTGGCGTAGGCAACGTTGTCGTTGAGGATTTTGCCCAGCTCGGGGAAGTGCCAGCCGTACCACTCCTTGACGCGCATCATGAAGATATTGAGCTCCTTGTCGAGCTCGTCCAGCAGGTGGACGGCGTGGATGATCATGACATCAACCTTATCGGGAGAGAACTTGAGCTTGTGACGCGACAGAGAGTGCGATAGACCCAGAGACATGGTCTTGAAGCCGGCCTCGTCAATATCGGGGATCAGAGTGGTGATGTGCTCACGAATGCTGCGGAAAATCTCGCCCTCGGGAGTGCCGGGAGCACCAGTAACGGCAGTGATGTTGAAGCCGGGCAGCTTCGACAGAGCGGTGCCCAGGTTCTTGTCCTCAACAATAACGGATGCCTTCTTCATCTTGTCCTTGGTCTCCTCGAGGAGCTGGGTCAGAATGGGGGGGATCTTGCCATCGATAAGACCGTCGAGCTCGCTGATGGCCTCGGTTGCGCTGGACCACTTCTTGAACTGGTTGAACTGGACCCTGTGCGTGTTAGATGATGTTTGTCTGTATGGCGCCTCGTACTGGGCCGCGCCTGGACTTGTCGTTTTCCTCCTTAGCGTGCTTCTGATCTCCTTGATCGTGTCTCGTCCTCGTCCATCGCCGCTCCAAAAACGCGTGCCAAAGTTTTACTTACTCCTGGCAGATCTTGTCGACAGTGCTGCAACGCTCGCTGACGTTACCGCTCGTGATGAGCTTCTTGTCCTTCACCTGGAACAGACCATAGCTAGAGGCAAAGTTAGCAATTGGTTTTCTCGATCTTCGTGATCTTGGCCGGAGCCTGCATCACGACCACCCCAAAAGAAGAGGCTGGCGTGCAGGTAAAAGCCGCGACAGAACATACCCTGCGCTGGTCTCCGTGAGGAGAAACACTGGTGCCATTGTGAAATATTGTATATGATATCCAGTCCCTGAAGAGGCGTGTTGAGTGTAGAACTGGGAGAGGAACGGGCGTAAAAGGTGATGGGTGTGCTGGATGCTGCCAGTTTTTGGGTGTCTAGATTTGTGGAGGAGAAGGGAAGAAGATTTCTCGAGAGCTAAAATATTTTTTTCTGCCATAATCTTTTTTCGAACAAGCGTGGGGCGGTGTGGCAGCTGCATGACACTAGTCATGATCTGGAGTAGTGCTGGTTTTGTCTGCACCGCCACATAGCCACAGTCCGTGTGAACACAGTGCTATTGTTGAATTACATACGGCTGCGTATCTAAGCAACTGAACTACGGATCACTCTCAACTCCAAGCTATTGCTTCCTGCGCCTTTTTCTATTGACGCAACAGGCATCGAGATACTCGCTCATCTGTCTGCTTCCACCACAACAACCGTCAATTACACTCACGATGGAGGGTCTCTTTTTCAACGTGAACAATGGGTACGAGCGATTGACGTTTTCCCCTGCGATATTGAGCTCGAATTGTTTACTGACGTCTCCCTTTACAGCTACATCGAAGGCATCGTCCGGGGCTACCGCAATGGCCTTCTGACGAGCGCCAACTACGCCAACATGACGCAGTGCGAGAACGTTGATGGTAAGCAGTGCTTTAACTATGCCGATGAGGCTTGATGCTGCGACCGTTATGATGCTAGTCCCGACTAACACCGTGCCTCTAGATCTCAAGCTGCAGCTTGGCCCGGCCTATGGCGACTTCTTGGCCTCCCTCCCTCCGAACCCTTCGACCTCCAGCCTTGCCGCCAAGACGACCGAGAAGCTCGTTTCCGAGTTTCGCTACGTTCGCGCCAATGCCACCGGCTCGCTGGCCCAGTTCATGGACTACCTCACCTACGGCTACATGATTGACAACGTCGCCCTACTTATCACCGGCACGCTCCACGAACGTGATACCCGCGAGCTGCTGGACCGCTGTCACCCCCTCGGCTGGTTTGACACCATGCCCGTGCTGTGCGTGGCCACCAACATCGAGGAGCTCTACAACAGCGTGCTCATCGAGACGCCTCTGGCTCCCTTCTTCAAGGGCAGCCTGAGCCACCAGGACCTCGACGAGCTCAACATTGAGATTGTGCGCAACACTCTGTACAAGAACTACCTCGAGGACTTTTACAACTTTGTCAACACCCACGCAGACATGGCCGGTACCCCTACCTCCGAGGTCATGTCGGAGATTCTCGAGTTCGAGGCCGACCGCCGTGCCATCAACATCACTATCAACTCGTTTGGCACTGAGCTGTCCAAAGCCGATCGCCAGAAGCTGTATCCCAGCTTTGGTCGTCTGTACCCCGAGGGCACGCTGATGCTGTCCCGTGCCGATGATATTGACGGTGTTCGCCTGGCCGTTGACGGTGTCTCTGACTACCGCAGCTTCTTCGAGGCTGTGAACCTGGGTGGTGGCGCCTCTGGCCCTGGCAACATGGGTGGTGGCTCTTCTTCCGACGGCCGTAGTCTGGAGGACATGTTCTACCAGAAGGAAATGGAGATTTCCAAGAACGCCTTCACTCGCCAGTTCACATACTCGATTGTGTATGCATGGGTCAAGCTGCGCGAGCAGGAGATTCGCAACATCACCTGGATTGCCGAGTGCATTGCCCAGAACCAAAAGGAGCGCATTGGCAACTACATTACCGTCTTTTAAACAAGAGACTAATGCAGGGGTCTTTGTTTGTTCTGCATTTTTGGGTTTCGTCTGTTCTTTCACCCGGGCCCAGTCACGATTACAGCCCACAGCGATACACCATAATCCATATTTGAGTCGTTTGATTGTTTGACTCCTCTGCTTGAGAGGGATGGCGTTGGGATAATTACCGGTTCTCCATATGGGGCAAGCCATTTGCATTTTTACATCTCTTTTACCATTTGCGTGCCATTGCATGTTCTATATGCTTTGTTTTTGTTGCATGTTTAAGTCGTTATTTGGTTATCTTGGTCTAGTCTGTGTTGTACATAGATAATTACATATTTTCTCATGTTATAACTTCTCTTCTTCTCCATACACCATACAGCTGCCTTGCATACATGTTTCCGGAAACCCATCGGCATTCATTTTTTTTTTACCGCTGTGAACAATATAAAGAATAAGATATAAAATAGGATAACGAAAATATGTACCGTATGCCAACCTAAAATGCAATGATGATGATGATGATGATGATGGTGAAAAGAAGAAAGGGCGGGAGAGAGAGAGAGGATGGGAATATACAAGAGGATGAGGAGTCGAACCCATATAATTTGGCATTCTTTTGGCCGAACAATGTGAACTATGGGATAGCTGAGTTGGCTGCTAGACGATTAAACTTCAATTTGCTCCTTCCAGGTCGCCGGTGACAGACCCAGGGTCTTGAGCAGGTTTGTCCATCTCTCGCTGCCACGCTCCTTGCGCTCGAGGTACTTGATCAGCTTCTGCCTCCGGTGGCACAGCAGGCGCAGGTTGCGGCGGTTGGCCTTGTCTCTGTTGCCGTACTTGCCCTCGAACGTGGCGGCCAGTGTCCGGATCTTGGCCGTCAGGATGGCGATCTGGACCTCGGGCGAGCCGGTGTCGGGGCCACCGCGCTCGAGGATCTCGCGCGGCGGGTGCTCGGGTGCTCTTGGCCGGGGCGCGAGAACCTTGTCGGTGTTGTGACGGCCGAATTCGTCAATGCAGCGCTTGATGTTGATGTGCAGGCGGGTCTTGCCGTTGGCGTTCTCCACCTTTGTGATGCGGTCCAGCGCAATGGCGGCCTTTCTGTGGCGCGCCTCGTGCTCCTCGAGTTCTTGCTGCTGCGTGACCGAGTCGACGATGACGGAATTTGTGTCAACAATGGGCTTGCTTAGCCGGTATGCGGTCTCGATAGACTCCTGCAGCTCCTCCCTGGTGAGGCCGTAGTTGAGCAGCTCGGGCGACGTCGGTAGTGCCTTGAGCTCGCCATTCTCATCCCGCTGCCACTTGGACACGGGTTCCTGGCCGGCACTGTCGAATGACTCGACAAAGGGCGTCGGGATGCCGTGGATGGGGCTGCCCCAGGCAGCATCACGCTCCTTCTTGATTTCGTTTTGGCGCTCGACCTTGGCGGCCTTCCGGGCCTGGATCTGTGCCCACTTGTAGGGCTCCTGAAGCCGCAGACGCTTCTTCTGCTGCTGTGTGAGGTTCGCCGACTGCACTAATGGCAGGAATGTTGGTGTAGGCTGTTTCGCTGCTGGCCGTAGACATACTGTTTGCATTATCGGTTAGCTCGCGTGCCGGGAAAACAATGTAGGAGCAGCAGGGGTGGTTTAGGTAAATTCAAACTTACAGTTGAGGACTGACAGCCCTTGGGGGCCTGGTATACGGGGAGGCATAGTTGCTGATATGGGTGGTTGTCCGACAATTGCACCGTCACTACCGTCGATATATGGGCATCCAGCTCAGCCGGTTCTCACGATACCAAGATGCAAGCTTCCAAAAAAATCGAGAACAGCCGTTCCCGATTCGGTTAGTATACTTATGTCATCCGGTAAATACATTTCCCCATCCGACAGCCTTACCGACGGCATCGACATGTATCCTCGAGATCATCTCCAGAGCCTGGCATGCAGTGAAATCAAGACAAAGACATGATAGAAAGTCGTATTTAACGTCGGAAAGAGCACGCATTTCACGAAATGTTTTCGGGACATCATACGACTCGAATTGCTTACAGAAAACAAAAGTACAAGCAAAATAGATACTTGTAGATCCGATTTCGACGGCCAAGGTCGACTTTTGCTGACACATCACATCACGTGTAGACTATAAAACAAAATCAATTTTTAGCCCTGGTGCCCACAAATTCCTCTAGCGAATGAAGCAGCCCTATTTTCGCGCCTGCGCAAACTGAAAATCTGAAAAATTAGGCCCCTCCGAAAAAACGAGCCCACTCCTGGGGTTTGGTCTTTTCTGCTGCGTCGAGATTGCATCGCCCTTCTTTTCCCTTTTCCCGTTTCCCGCAAGCATCACGAAAACTTCAAACGACCTCCAACCACCCCATCCCAAAATCTGTCAAGATGGCCGCTCCTGCCAACCTCCCCGCGATCTTCAACGCCACCAGCCAGGACATTGAGAACCTGCTGGCCGCTCAGTGCCATGTCGGCTCCAAGAACTTGCAGGTTCACATGAACTCGTACCTCTGGAAGACCCGTGCCGATGGTGTCAACATCATCAACATTGGCAAGACCTACGAGAAGATTGTGCTGGCTGCCCGCATCATTGCCGCCATTGACAACCCGGCCGACGTCTGTGTCATCTCTGCCCGTCCCTACGGTCAGCGTGCCGTCCTCAAGTTCGCCCACCACACTGGTGCCCAGGCCATTGCCGGTCGCTTCACCCCCGGTTCCTTCACCAACTACATCACCCGTTCGTTCAAGGAGCCCCGCCTGATTATCGTCACCGACCCCCGCACCGACGCCCAGGCCATCAAGGAGGCCAGCTACGTCAACATCCCCGTCATTGCCCTTTGCGACACCGACTCCCCCACCGACTTTGTCGACGTTGCCATCCCCACCAACAACAAGGGTCGCCACGCCATCGGCCTGGTCTGGTGGCTGCTTGCTCGCGAGGTCCTGCGCCTGCGCGGTGCCATCCCCAACCGCGAGACCGCCTGGGACGTCATGGTCGATCTGTACTTCTGTAAGTACTGCCAGCTGCGAAGCAGCTTCTTCCTGAAAATGGAAAGACACAAAAATGCAAAAGAACCATGCACTAACAAACCACAGACCGCGACCCCGAGGCTGAGGCTGAGGAGAAGGCCGAGGAGGAGAAGGTTGCCGCCATTGAGGAAGAGCCCGTTGCCGCCGAGACCTTCACCGGTGCCGGTGACTGGGAGGCCGCTCCCGCCGGCTTTGCTGGTGCCGCCCCCGCTGCCAGCGGCTGGGACGATGCCGCCCCTGGCCAGCAGTGGAACGCTGAGACCGGCGGTGCCCAGTGGGGTGACGAGGCTGCCGCCCCCAAGGAGGCTGCCGCTCAGTGGTAAATTTCTTCCTCGCTGCTTCTCTTATAAACTCTCGTATGTCCCTCTGATGGATACCCAAAAAATCGGATAGAGAAAAAAAGAAAAACGGAGGATGGTAATTTATTCGCTCGAAAGAAAGGAAAAAAAAATCTCAAAATTTTGAAAGCAAATATCGCTTGACGTCGGGCACTCTACAAACCTTTGTCTTGTGTCGTCTTCTCTTTCCCCCTTTTTTATATATTAACTGTTGGTGGCATGAGGAAGTCCACCTGAACCGCACTTATGAGGGAAAGATACTCTGCTCCTGGAGATGTTGATGGAGATTGGAGAGGACAAAAAGAAAGGATATCCAAAAGAAGATGGGAAGGAGGCCAACTGGATGGGTGAAATAGCGAGGGCTACTTTATGGGGTTTCTTTACTACATCACCCTTTCTTATTGTTTCTTTTTCTGTTGTTTTCTTATTGTTTCTTCTTTTCTGTTTCTTCCAGCTCCATCTTGTCTCTCAGGGGGGAGGGAATGCCCTGTGCGGGTCACCAGGAATTGACTTGATCGTGATTCCGCTACTTCATTGCTTGCCATGGAAAAGAGAGAGATGCTAAAGACATGTGTATTATTACCATTTAAAATGTTTTGATTGCTGGTCTGCTATTTCGGTAGGAGTCGAATATATCAAATTGGCCCGACAAAACAACTCTTGGATAATGAACGTAGTTGAGTAGTTGTGATTATATAATTGTCATTATTTCGAGCCCGGCATTTTGGCTCCGACTCGGGTATGTCTCGGCAATACGGGACCCACTTTATCACTTACACGGACTCGCACACTCTAGGCCATGGCATGTCACGTCGCATTGAGGCAAGCGTTTCTTTGTTGTTTACAAGTGAAATATCCAGGTGAAATATAATATCAATCTAGAAGCATGATATGGGTATCCGTTGCGCAAATATACAAACAAAAGAAAAGTAGAGTTGGTAAAGAGCGAGAGTGTTGTGTGAGCAATCAAGGAAGAATGAACGAAAACAATGAAAAGGAAAAATGGCAAAAGAGAGAGAGAATGAGTCGAGATAGATTTACTCTTCAATCATGTAGGCCGGCGGCGGCTCAGAAACCATGACACGGACCGCCGTGGTGGCATATTCGACCTTGCTCGGCGCAGCCTGGGTGGACACACCCATGGAGATCTCCAGTCTGTATGCGCGCGAGACAGAGCACGACCAGAAGCCGGGCGTGGCGGCGGCCGGAATGACACTCATCCTGTCCCAGTGCAGCAGTGACGCGGCATTGAACTTCTCAGTCTCGACAAGAGCATTCCCCTTGAAGGACCAGAGCGACCACGATGCTTCGTCGGCACGCAGAGAGGCGCCGATGCGTGCATAGGTGGTGCGCCGCAGCCGGACATTCATTGTCCGCAGCACCAACTTTGAGCTGGATGCGGCGCAGGCTGACAGCAGTGGCTGTGGTGTGAGAATAAACACACTCAGAGGCATGGGCTGGCCGGGCGTGACAATGGGCAGATTCGGCATGACGGCCTCGAGGGTCATGGACGGCGTGTAGGCCGGCAGACAGCCAGGCGCGTCATCGCCCGTGGAGTATTGGCGTTGCGGGCTTGGTCTCGACGACACATGAATGCTAAAATTGCTGGTGTCGAGATAGGCAGTGCTGCGGACAAGCTTGGGACAGTCTGCAGTTGTGTTGGGGGGTGAATAGAGTGGCGGCGCGTCGGACAGGCTGGAGGACCGGCTGGCCAGCCTGGATGTTTCGGAGACAGACGAGCCCGAAGACACAGAGAAGCCAGTAGAGGCAGAGCTGGTACTGCCGGTGCGACTCGGCATAGCGCTGCGACTTGACGAAAACGACGGAGCTGTTTGCAGCTGCTGGCGGCCGGCAAGTGGTGCATTGGGGCGCACATATGTTGTGAGAGGCGTCACGACAGTAGGGACGTCGGGCGCCCGCAGTTGGCCGTCGACGGGCGGCACAAAGTTGAGAACCTGGCACGCCGAGAGGTTGCGCTGGATATAGTTGAGCGGGTTGAAGCGGCTCTGACGACCGCGCGGCCGACGGCAGACGGCAGTGACTGTGTATGCAAAGGTGACCTTGAGACCGGCCGAGGAGATGTGCGACGATGGCGGCAAGTTGCACGAGGGTTTAGACGCAGACGAGCCAGAGGAGCTCGAGGAGATGGCGCAGCACTGTGCATACTGAGGAAAGGGCATGGAAAAGGCGGCCGAGTATGTCTGGAGGGATGCATCCGTCTTCCAGGCACGTGTGGGCGAGAGTGTTTTCTGAATGACAAACAGCTGGCTTGTCTCTTGCTTGTGTGTGTCGGCGATCTGATTCACGGCATCGAAACCGGGGTTGAGTGAGATTTTGGAGGAGCCCTGGAAGACGATCTGGATATCAGGGGCTTCCAGGCCGTTTGGCAGCTGCAGCTCGACACGGCCGTTGACGATATCGCCGGGCTGGAAGGCCTTGCCGCTGGGGGGGTTGTCGACGTCGAGAGAGAGCTTCATTGGTGGTGATGGGTCTGTCATGGGCATTGTATTGTTCGGTGAAGTGACGGTGGACGGGGTTAATATATTTATACTGTCGAGTAAAATCATCATAGATGGTAATAATACTAATACTAGTAAATTAGAAAAAAAAAAGGTGAGTGATCTCCGAGGTGAAAGCAGGGCTGACCGGAGGATGACCGGGAGGATCCAAGGGTTTTAAAGACGCCGTAACGGAGACATCAGGCAGGCAGCAGGCAGGCTAAGAAAGTAGACGTGATGGGGAAAATAAAAAATAATAATAATAAAAAGGTACGAAACAAAATAAAAAGAAAAGAAAATAGTTTGGAATTTTCGATTGGGCAATTAGGCAGGCAAATCTAGATAATCAGGTCGTCATCCCTAGGCTTGGGTAGTGATGGAGCTGCTGGAGCTGCTGGAGCTGGAATGGTTAGGCTGAGCTCGGGCTCGATGCTTAAATCCCAACGCTTGTGTAGCGCTATGCTCGGGCACCAAGGGGTAACAGGATAGCTTAAAGAAAGATATACAAAAAGGAAATTAGAATCGGGCGCAAAGGAAAAGAAAAAGAAAATTCCAGACGACAATGACTCAGGGGAAGCAGAGACTGGCGAGAGGAAAAGCAGTCGGCATCGCCTGTTCTCCTATTGCTCTGCTATTTCAAATGTACTTTTTCCACTCCGTCTTCGAGAGTCATGAATTGCGAGTTAATATACGCTCTCTTATGGAATTATTGATGAATACGATGGTCGTCTTCCGTATGCAGCGAGATCGCTTTTGGGGCTGATGTGGAGCAGCAGTGATTGGTGGTAAAATCTGGAACGACGACTAGGACGATGACTAGGAAAATAAGGGAAAATACGAAAATAGGGCTCATGATGAATGAGGAAATAATAAGAAAAAAATAAACCGGAGAAGATCCGGGAAGTCGATCCAGGGTTGAGCGGTGTCGCAGGCCAATGGGCAAAGGCATGATGCAAAAGTACTGATGTATGGAAGGTTGATTAAGTCAATTAATTATTATAATAAGTAAATAAATATTTTGAATGAACCAAACGAGGCGACGGTGAGCCAAGGAGCAATAGTCTTGATTTAATTGATTAAACATTGCAGGTTGGGTAGCAAGCCTGGTCTGGTATAGCACAGCATCAATAAGGACGGACAGCATCACAGAAGATGCAATCACAAGCTTGAGCAGCCGCCTCTCTTACAAAGTACAATCAATGTTCACTTCTCATTTTAATTTTCACATGCGCCACTGCAACCTCTACCTGCACCTCTCTAAGAATTACTCTCTTTGGTGTAGCCTCGCTGGATGATTGGTCCTCAACCTCACCTCCCTCCATCTCTCATCTCCCCCCAATCCCCCCCTCTCCCTCTCCCTCTTACCTTGCTACTCCCCGGCACATCCTTTCCTCATCGGCCAGCATTCTACCGAGACGACCCTGCCCAGCTGCAGTCAAGTTTAGTATCTTTCTTGTCTGTCCCGAGCCTGCCCCTACGACAATGCATCCAGATTTCCCTTTCTGTCGTAGACTGTCTCGAGCTGTCGTAGTCTCTCTCTAGTCGTCTCAAGTTGCATCCAAAGCGAGTGCAGGGTCTTTCCTCCAGTCTCGTCGCCCCGTCCCCGTCTCCCCGTCCCAGTCTCCCAGTCTCCCAGTCTATTCCGTCCCCCAACTCCTTCTACTCCCACCCCACCCATGCATACTCGCTTCGCTCAGCTTCACCACGTCTTTATCCGGAATCTCGCCGCTTTTATTGGTTGACCTGCCCGCTGTCGACATTTGTCCGCCGCTGATATTGGTACTCGTTTGTTGTTAAATCTAAATCTAGGATATCGTGATGATAGACTGCGATCTGGTTCACCGCTTACATAAGTCAACGGTCGGTACTTTGGCGACGCAACGGCAACAACGGCCATCTCCACGCAGCAAGTGATTACGAAAATCACAGCCGGCTCTCGTCGTTGTCATCGTTGTCAGCAATCGCAATATCTGTAGATGATTCTAGTTGAATAGCACATCAAACATTGTGTACCATTTATCTAGTTGAACTCGTCATTGGTCAACAATTGAATTACGGCTGACATCATCATGCATATATTGTCTCGCACACTACAGGCTTATGCATGTTTCTGTCTTGGAGTATGTGATGTGACTGTCCCTGTGTTGTCTGTTCACGGGCCACAACCGCAAGCCTGATTATTTGTGTCTGATGACGATATCAGTGGCAAACACTCCAACATTCTGACTCGATTATTTGTGTATTTTCGTCGCTGTCTTTTGTATAACATCATGTCAAGATGTTGACAAGAATCATCTGCGATCAGGGTCTCTGCTTGAAGTACACACCAATCTCAGACGACGTATAGTAGTAAGCTGTAGGAATGGAGCCTTCACAGTCAATCATTCAGCCATCCTCCAGCCATCCTCCGGCCATCCCTCAGCCATGTCTTTGGTCCTCGACCAATGCAGGCATATTACTCCATTAGGAAATTCCAACGTCGTCAATCAAAGCCGAAAGCCGAACGCCAAAAGACAAAGACCAAACAAGTTACTTGCTATTACATATACAAATAAGAGACCTCGACTACAGCTACTGCTGCGGAATCATAAATCCACTAAAAAATCGGTCGAGCGAGTCGTAGTCCGCCACCGCGCCCACATACGACACATGCTGGTCTGGCCGGATAATCACGACAGCGCCCCTGGCTGCGTCAATGCCATAGTTTTTGTACGCCTCGCCGTGGCCCTCGTGGTACGACACATCGTCCACATACACCTTTTCATAGTCCCAGCCATCCACCTCGTCGTATGGCCGCAGCACCTCGGGGAAGTCAAACAGCTCAGTCTCGGTGCGGTGGCCGGCGTGCACCGTCAGCACCTCAATCACCGAATCGTAGCGGCCACTCTTGGGGGTAAAGCGGCGCAGGAATGACGTGGGCGCAGCCAGCGCGTCGCCCAGCGTGGCCAGGTCCTGCTTGCGGTCGGGTCTCTGCAGGTCGCCGGCAAACACGACGACGCGCCATGTGCCGTTGCTCGGGAGGCGTTCCTGGAAGTGCCAGGGCCGGGCGTCTGACTGGCTGAGCACCTTGACGCTGGGCATGCGCATGCCGACCTTGATGCCCGTGGCGAGCTCCTGGATGCTGTGCACTTGCTGGCCATTGCCCTTGGTGTCGTTGGTGCCATTGGCGTGACTGCCGGGCTTGGCGACAATCACACTCTGCCCATAGTCGACGGCAATGCCGCTGGCAAACATGTTGCCCTTGCTAAACGCCTCCTTGAACTCGTCCAGACTGATGCCCTCTTCGTCCATGACGTCCTTGGCCGGCCGGCCCGAAAACAGCCGCGAGAACTTGTGGTCAAACTTGATCAGGTCGTGCGCGATGCTGCTGCGCTCCGCCTCGTACGACGTGAGAATCGACCGGTCTGCCGTGCCCTTGATCACGCTCGCAATCTTCCACCCCAGGTTGAAGGTGTCCTGCATGCTGACGTTCATGCCCTGGCCCGCCTTGGGGCTGTGCGTGTGCACCGCATCGCCTGCCAAAAAGATGCGCTCGCTGGCGGAAAAGCGCGTGCCCACGCGCTGCCCGATCTGGTACGCCGTCCACCAGTCGAGCTTGCGGTACGTCAGCGTGTACGGTGCCAGAATCTTTTGTGCCGATTTGAGGATCACGTCGGGTGTGATCTTGGCGCGGTCCACGCGCGAGCCGCCACCGTCCTCGCGCTTCTCCGTTGTCGTCACCTGAATGTACAGCCGCACCAGCTTGTTCTCGCGCGGAATCACCATGACACTGCCCGACTCGGCCGAGTGGATGGCGCACCGCATGCGAATGTCGGGGAAATCGGTAATGGGCACAATGTCCAGCACGCCCCAGATGTAGTCGGTGCTCTCGCCCTCGAGCGCAAAGCCCAGCGCGCGCCGCACCCACGAGTGCGCACCGTCGGCGCCCAGCATGTACTTGGCGTGCACGACCTCGGTGGTGTTGGCCTTGGCGTCCAGCCCCTTGCCGCGCGCCTTGGCCTCGGCCGCCCGGATCAGCTCGGCCGTGTCGTCGGGTGCGAGGTTGCTGCGGAACAGGCCGTCCGTAGCAGAGACGCCGTTGGCCGATGTGGCTGCCTGCTTGGGCGTGGCTTCGTCCTCCGAGAGGTGGCGGAGGGTCACGGTAATCGGGTAGGCGTCGTTGTCCTCGATCTTGGACTCGTCCAGTGTCAGAGAAACAGGAAGAGTGCCGCGCTCGACGTGGATATCGCTCTCTTTCTCAACCATGTCCAAAAAGAAGCGCTCGATCCGGCCCTGGTTGAGGACGACCTGCTGGAAGCGGCTGATGCCGGGGATCGTGTCGGGAATGCGGCCGCTGCGGGCAATCTTGCCGGACGCGTCGGGGTTCCAGAAGCAAATCTCGATCATGTGGTTGGATTCAAGCCAGGCGCGGTCGGAAAACCCAAACGAGTCAAAGATTTCGAGTGTGCGGCACTGCAGGCCATCCGCCTGGCCATTGAAGATCTACACAGTCAGTATTTTCAAAGTCATAAATTGAAACATTGAACAATGAGGACCTTTGTGCCGCGCTTGTCGACGATCCGCGTCTTGATGCCGCAGCGGGCCATCCACGCGGCCATCATCATGCCGGCCGGACCGGCGCCGACAATGAGGACGTCGACATTGCTTTCTGGAGAGGGCATCTTGGAAGAAGAAAAAGAAAATAAAAGGAGAAAAGAGGGGCAAAAGAAGGAAAAGTGGTCTCTATCGGCTTCACGGGGCCGATGCTGTATACAAGTACAATCAGTTTGATACAGAGTGTCACAGCATGGAGTGTCGCATGGCATCCACGATATCTCCAAACATTCCCAGAGTATTCCCAGGGTGCATGATATATATATGATCAGAAACTTATCAAGAAGAATGTATATTGACTATTGACCAGGGATGACCATGGCTCTCTTTCTGACGTCACATTGCGCCCCGTGTTCGCACATCCCATAGTTTGTCCACATCACTACGCCCATCTTGTTGACCTCATCTACCCAGTGCGTACCCCATGTCTACCCGGGTTATTGTCGTAGAGGTTGGGATAGACTGGACGGTCATGAGCCATGCTGCCGGCAGTCAACCGGAAAAGATTACAAAAAGGTGGCGATGCACATGATAGACATGCTGCTGGACATCATGCTATTGGACAGCTGCTGTGATGCTGACTTGCGGTTGATGTAGGTCGGCATTCATTGTAATCAATCAGTCAGGACGCTATATGTGCTGACTGACTATAAAGATTCAGACAAAATTGTTCGGGCCGGCGGAGAATCAAGGATGCGAAAAGTGGCCAACTGCATGGACCGTGATGAGTTCGTGGCACAATGTTCTGTAAAAGCTGCAAAGGGCAGGAACGGGTTGTCATGTAATGCAGCAACAGAGGAGCTTTTCTGTCATTATTCACGGATTGCAAAAGTTGGAGGGAAAAAAAAAGGTAACAGTGATCGAAGCATCACATAGATGTAAACAAAAAGGAATGCCAATAAACAGACAGTAAGAAAGTGCAAAAAATAAATACGACAACAGAGAGATTCGAACTCTCGCTCCCGAGGGAACGGGCTTAGCAGGCCCGCGCGTTAACCACTCCGCCATGTTGCCATCTTATGGATTGCTGGAATCCAGGCGATTGATGAAAGGAGGACGCTAAGTGGTGTATATATAAAGTGGCACTAGTGCAAGGTGATGTACACTGTGTACACTGAGACTTTGTATACTATATTGGCCGACGTCACGTCGCACAGCTTTGTATTACACGAGGCACAAAGTGCTCTTGTTTTTCTAGTAATATAAAATGATGAATGGCAACATTATACGAGACTATTTTTATGCGTCAAGATATTATTGTTGGGAAATGACTTTATTTACTATGATAATGTAAATTATTTAAATAAACTGAATAAATGTATAAAACAAAATCAACACAAAAGACATGTACAGCAATGTCATAACAACATCAATTGTAATTAATAGAAAGAATAATAAATGCCCATACTAAATGTACCCTTCATGCCTTCGGATCGACTGCCAGTAAAATGTTATACTCGAGCTCAAATTTGGCTTCCGGGTCGCCCTTGCGCGGCACAAACTGCACCTTGAGCGCATCCTTGACGGCAAACACCGAGTCGTCGTCTAGGTACTTGGATTCAGAGTCAAAGATCTGTGTTGTCACCGGCTTGTGCTTAGCCGCTTCGACAATTAGATGGATGTGTGCGGGGCGGTACGCATGCCGGTCCATCAGCGTCAGCAGCTGGCCTGCCGGGCCGTCGTCCGGGACCGGGTACGGCGTCGGCCGGATGCAGTAAAAGCTGTAGTTTCCGTCAGAGTCGGTAACAAACTTGCCCCGCAGATTGAACTCGCGCTGCTGGGGATCCTGCTGCTCGTACAGGCCGTTGGTCGAGCACTGCCACACATCAACGACGGCATTGGCCAGGGGCAGGCCCGTCTCGGCGCTCGTGACCTGGCCGTACATGTAGGCGACGACGGCATCGGGTGCCGTGTCAAAGGTAATAGTGGTGCCGTTGGGGCGCGTCGGGGTATCACTGCGCCAGAACGGGCCGAGAATGGCCGATGCGGTCAGGGGCTTGTCGGCCCTGACGGCCTCTTCACAGGTAATGGCATCGACGAGCGACTCGAGGCCGATGACGTCGCACATGAGCTGGCCCTCGTTGCGTTTGGCGCTGGACATTTGGCCTGCGCGGTTGATCATCTGGACGCCGAGCATCCACTCGTCGGTGGTGAGGCGGACGTCGCGGGCAAAGTCGTGGATGTGCTGAATAAAGGAGCCGATGACGACGCGGAGACGGGGGTCCGTGTTGGGCCCCATGGACTGGATGACGAGGTCTGTAAAGTCCTGGCCCAAAGCGGTAGACTCGGGAGGGGCCTGGCCGCTGGGGCCACTGGCAGTAGTTGTGTCATTGGCATGACTTTCTGAGCCGGCGACGGCCATTGTGTGAAGACGTAAAGGGAGGTGATGAAGCGGAGAGGAGAGTCGAGTGTATGGTACGAAGAAATCATACGGCTTGATGTTTAAACTAGATGGGGAGAGAGGGTTATCAAAATATACCGAGAAGATGCCAACAAGACACAGCCAAGAAGGACGAGGATCTCTGCTGGACGGCGGGTAGTACTTGTATCAAAAAACAGAGGGGACCTGTTGGAGTAACATATGCTAGATGGACATCTCTTGGTCCTCTTCTTTTTTTTATTTTAATTTATTTGTTTATCTTAGCTATATAAATAGATTAATTCATTTGTAAAGTATCCCCATCTGTTGGACACTGGACGGTACTTTGCAAGCAGTTGTGCACATGGCGACAGCCGGCCATGTGCAACCATTATGGGGTTGCCTATCCTTACGACGTGATACAGCTGTGTTATTTTGCTGTCTTTTCTTTAAATCTATAATCACCATCTAAGCAATGTAGCTACTTGACTTGATAGCCTTCAACTTACTTTGTGAATTCTTGTCTACCCCCTCTCTCCCAAAAACTAATGACCTCTCAACTACTTTGATTTACCAACTCTCTACTCTACTCTCCTTGATATTCTACTTCCCCGTAATCTGTAGTTCCGGACCCCATCTCACTCCTCACTTTTATTTCTTATTTTTCATTTGCTAGACTATCCTAGAAAGCACTAAGTAGCATGGCGTTCACCAGTTACCGCAACTAGTCATAAGGTTGAGCCAAGACTATCCACGACCGATCCGGCGAGACCAACGGTGAGGGGATGTATATCCAGTGTTCGATCCTTGGCATCGTGAATATCAAGTTGGGGTATATAACGTATCTTGACGGCTTCTAGGCATGTTTCGGGATCTCATCGGATGCGTAGTCTCCATCATCTCCATCGTTTCCACCGTCCCCATTGTCCCCATCGTCTCCATCGTCTCCATCCGCATCCCGGCTTCCACTCTCCACACTGACGCTACTGCTACCTAGTGTCTAGTGCCCGATACTTGTACAGATCCTTTGCACAATCATTGCTAGCCAAAGCAGTACTAGCTGCTCTGAGAGATGAATTACATTGTCAAGTGACTGCCAGAACAACACCAGAAAACCACCAGAGTCAATAATGGTACGCTGTACAATGCATTACTCTACTATCTAGCAATGCCTAGATCTAGGATATATCGAATAAAGTAAACAAAACAAGGTCATCTTAAAAAAATCAACGCAAGAGCCGCCATAGAATCATCTCTGTATCAATGTCAACTGCAGTCACCCTCATCTCCAAACGGTCACTTTCTATAGTCTCCCTCGTTCTCTGTAAACGACGACCAGTCCGCCTTGTCGGTCCCATTCGGCCGTGATGCCCGCCGGAACCCAATGTCCAGCCCCTCAATCTGGACTACCGGCTTCACCACCGTCACATCGTGGCCATATGCCTCGGAGTGCCACACCTCGAGAATCTTGGGGTCGTCAAACAGCTGTGGGTGTCGCTCGCGCAAGCCCAGCAGCGCGTTGCCCGAGATCTGGTCGACGCTGTGGCTGTGCTTCATTTTGAGGAAATCCTGGCCGGCGTCCTTGCGCAGCTGCGCCTGGATATCGTCGGGCAGCAGCCCAGCCTTGAACAGCAGCAGGTCGTACTGCACCAGCGACGCCTTGCCGTGCCACGAGCCGCCCACCGTTGACCGGTTGTAGAGTCCCGACAGAGCCGCAATGGCGCCCATGCAGCCCGTGCCGTAGTCAGAGATGGGGAACGGTGGCACCACGGGCTCGCTCGATTTGGATTGCTTAGATTGGTCGGGGTTCATAAACTCGCCTTGGGCCCACGCGACACCCGTGACGCAGTCGGCAATCTGCTGCCAGCCCGGCCGCGACGCCCACTCACCCTCGTAGCCAAAGCAATTTTCATTGACATAGACGATGCCGTAGCCGCGGTCCTGGGCGAGCGCGGTCATGTACGTCGGGCCAAAGCCGAGCTTTTCCAGCGCGCCGGGGCGGTAGCCATCTAGAACGACATCTGCATCGCGCACCAGTTTTTCAAACGTGGCCCGACCTTTCGGTGTCTTTAGGTCTAGGTCCACTGCGTGCTTGCCCATGTTGCCGTCGACCTGAAAAAAAGGCACATCGCTCAGGTTGGGGCTGGTGATCTTGAGCACGTCGGCACCGTACTCGCACAGGATGCGGCCGATGATGGGCCCAGCGATGATGCGGCACAGCTCTAGCACTTTGATGCCGGCGAGGGGCCGCGTTTTCGAGTGTTCAACTTCTGGGAGGGGATATGGCACAGTGGTTGTCTCCAGGCTCGACACTTTCCACGGCGCCAAGTCCTGGTTTGTGCGGCCGTGTGGTGTCTGCAAAAATTGCTGGTGAGTGAGGGCCGGAACACCAGCCTGCTTGTGCGCGGCATTCATGGACTCGAGCTCAGCCACAGAGAACTGCTTGACGCGCGACTCAATGGTGTCGACAATAGCCTGGTGGCTCTCCAGATCGGGCCGGAACTCGTCGAGGCCGAGCATGCGCAGCGTCGTGGAGGCTTCGAGCGAGCCGTGGATGTGGTAGTACTGGCCCGGATCGCGCGTCTCGTAGAGGTTGGCAGACATGCGGCGGTAAGGATCAGACTGGGCGCGCAGCAGGTCGGTGTCTTTGAGGTACTGCTTGACCTCCTTGTCGAGCTTGCCATAGTCGCCGACCTTGGCGAGGTAGGCCTGGAAGAGAAAAGCGGTTGTTTTTTCGTGGTTTACCGTAATCTGTCTAGACGTAGATGTCTCCGAGTCTGGTTCTTTGCACTTTAGACCCTGCAAGGCAACGGCAAAGGCTGCCTCGATGGCCTTGAGGGCCGACGTGGTCTCGCTCTCTTTGAGCGGGATGGGAAAGTAGGGCAGATCATAGTCGGCAGTGAAGGTGGTCTGCGTGCGGACAATCTTGTCGACTGTCTTGGGGAGCGCTACTTGGCCGAGGATGAGCGAGAGGGCCCGCCGGGTCTCCTCTAGAGATGAGTATGGCATGCTCTTTTTGATTTCTTTATGATGCAGTTTTCTTTGTCGAGTGCAAAGGAGAACCAGGGAGGGCAGTATACTGGCGAAAGATATGTAGTCCAAGTCTGCCCTCGCGTGTTGATGTTTACACCTTTGCAAAGGGGCTTGTTATTTTGTCCATCAGCCAAGGAAGGAGCCATCCGACCCGAATAGCTATTGCAAGTTTGTACTAGACCCTGACTAGTTGGAGTAAAATGTAGTCATCTCTAGCAATGGAAATGGCACATCTTTGTTGCATGAGAATCTCACACGATATCGGCGGACCAAAGCCAGCCCAATGCTCGATACTAGATACTATGACCTACCCTCCCTATGCAAAATAAATACATACTAGATATACGTGCAAGTAGTAGACTGACAGCTTTGCACTTTTATTTTTGCTTCTTGTTTCTTACTTTTTACGCCTATCCCTGCCTCTTCTTGGCTCTACCTTGGTTCCCCCTGCATGGCCAAAGGATCGGTCCTCCACCTCACCGTGCTATCCCTTCATCTTGCATTCTTCAGCAAGATCAAGCTGTATATTTAGTCACTATCATCTTGCTTTCTCTTGCAGTTGCCGAAGCTGCTATAAGACCAGCAGACACTGCGTCGGTAGCATCGGCAGCATCTCACATGGTGGCCTGCTATGCTTGGATATACTGACAACTGGCAGATGGCAGACCAGTAGACGGCTATACTCTGTCTTGAGGCGGTCTCCGTCTTCTCCAACGGCTCCAGCTATATTTCCGTTTTTACTTTTTCCTGCCTTTTTGTTACTTCCATCACTTCTATCTACACTTTCGGGTACAGCCTCACTCTAGATCGCTCGCAGCAACTAGATCTCCCGCTAGTCCCCTGATGGAGAGCATAAAAAGCGCCTAGTGCATCGGGTCGGATGAGAGACGTTGCTTTTTAGTGTGTCTAGTTTACTTTCTGTCGCATTCGAGGTCAACTAGTGTATATGGGCCTGCTTCCGATGTATGATGCAGCTTCCGATAAACAACGTGCATATATGCACTGCAGTAAATGTGACGAGCCGGGTGTCGAGTGTAATAAATTACTAAACTATCGGATATTATTGTAATATTAAACTTCTGCAGATGGCTTTCAGATGACAGCATGCTCGACTGACCGATGCTGCGCGTCAACAGTCGTGTAACAGCCGTTGAGTACAGATGACACTGTTTGTAATCATTACTGTTGTTTTGCTAATCGTCACTTTATTATATCTATCTTGTTTATATAAATATAAAACAAAACAGATAAGAAAAATAGCAACAAACAATAGTCGAGTGATGCCATAGACCTTTCTGAGCTGTATGCACTCTGGCCCGTGACATTTGTATTGATTGGCTTTGATTTATGATTTCTATCGTTCTTTACCATTCCTATCATCCTGCCAACACTTGCAGCTGCATCAAGTTATCACGAGATGCCGTTTATCACTCTCGAGTCGTCACACAAGCTGTACTATGTCCTTAGGACACCCACCGGCCAAAACGCCAACAATTCCAGATCCAAATCTGGCCTGGTCTTTTTGCTCATCCACGGCCTCGGCTCATCCAGCTCTTTCTATGCCTCTGTCATGCCGGCCCTCGTCGACGCTGGCCACACCTGTCTCGCGTTTGACATGAGTGGCAGCGCTTTATCCAAAACTTCAGAGAACTCAGACAAAGACAGCACCATCCAGGACCATGCAAATGATGCCGTAGCTCTTCTACAGGCCTTGAATATCTCCTCAGATCAAGTCATCATCGTCGGCCATTCCATGGGCGGTCTGGTGGCCGGCACCCTAGCTTCTCATGCCAACCCGGTAGGTGCTGTCATCATTGGCGGCGTGACACCGAGCGAGGCCATCTCGACTGCCTTTAACAACCGCATCGAGATTGTGAGCAACAGCGGCATGGAGCCATTAGCCGACACGATCCCTACAGGTGCCACGGGCTCATTGTCTACCCCGACTCACCATGCCTTTATCCGGGCATTGCTACTGTCGCAGTCGCCGCACGGCTACATTGGCATGTGCCGGGCCATTGCGGAAGCCAAGGCACCGGAGTATGCGCAGGCGACGTGTCCCGCCCTGATCATTGCCGGCGACGACGACAAAGTCGTATCCGTCGAATCTCTGCAGGAAATCAAGAATAGGTGCGTGAAATCTCTTTTTTTAAAATTCTGCAAGTATGTATACTAATTGGCAGCTGGGGCGGTGGTGCATCTCTCGAGGTTTTAAAGGGCGTTGGCCACTGGCACTGCATCGAGGCCGGTGATAGAATCGGTCTGCTTCTGGTAGGCTTTGCAGTTAAGCTTGTAGCAACACTCAAATAGTGATTTATTTGGAAACTATCGCAATTTGATACACTCTATAGAAGAAACCGAGATTATTCCGTCAAGCCTTGGGTGCCGTGTCCTGTTTGTTAGCTGTGCTCCCACAATGAAATTTGTCTCAACACTTACAAGATAGACTTGATACCGCTTGAACTTGTATACGCCGTCGACCAGAGCGAGCAGAGCGTGTGCTGCCCATTCTTTGGACGACTCGGTGCCGTCATACGCCGTGTACTTGACCTTGCCCGTAAGCATATACTCTTCGGTGCCGCGTCCAAACTTGTAGATCTGATGCACAGAATGTCGGCGCGTTTCCACCGTCTGCCACATGCCCCTGCGCAGCGTTGATATCTCGTCGTGGCCGACAGCCTTTTTTGAGGCCATGACCAGCGTGGCATCGGGTGCAAAGGCATCGACATAGTAGCTGTGTGCATCGCGGCTGTCCGATGTCTTGTAAAAGCCGGCAAGCCACACAACGACGGGGTCTTGGACTGTGAGGCCATCGCCGACCTGGGGGTCAATATACAACAGCGACATGCTGTGTACTTGTATAATTGTGTTGGATGAAGATATCAGACAAGATTCAGCCAAGGGCGTTTGTACTTGATAGGCTGCCTGCTTCGGCTGTACCTGGTCATAGATTGGCTGTATGGCTGTCCGGAGGCCTTTTAGCGTACAACACGGTTTAAGTCTATTGCGTGTATAGACTGCAGTTGTTATTGTTCATTGCATGTCCTTGAAAGCCCGACGCAACTGTCCGACGCAACGTTAGGAAGTGTCAAACGAATGACAGAATGCTTCCATTACAGCAGGTACTCTTTCCGAGCTACACCCGTCCATACCGACCCTGGTTTTCGATTTTCCTGATTTATCTTATTTAATAGTACTTATCAGGAGTAATTCGCTTTTACTAGCACTTACAGTATTTTCCCATAATTTAGAGGCAAATACTATGAAATCTTTATATAAATAAGTAAATTCAATAAATAAATAAAAATAGAAGAACAGCGCAAGCGGGGTAGACGCTGGCCCTAGCAGGCGTCGAGGCAGTCGGACTGACAAAGTATCCTTCGCACGCATTCAACAAGCAAAGATACTTAAGACAAACTCCAACCCGAAAGCGACTACAGGTGGAGAGCGAAGCGGGCCTCGAAGGGCAGAAAGACCCCAGTTGCGCCTTCTTGATTAACTGCTGGCTCTCCAATACTCAGTACTGCGACCTGTTTACGCTCTCTCATCTAGTAATCGCCGCCATAGTAAAGTGACTGGTTTTTTAGCTTTATTTCAGGGTTGGATTTATAATGATTTTTTTTGTCGTTTTATGCCAGTTCACTCATTATGTTTTGTTGTGCATTCTCGTGTCTCTTGTGATTTCTTTCGTAATCTTTCGCCTTTTCCTAGGCTACTCATTTGCATTTCGGTTCTTCGCCCGCCTGCAACCGCCACCACCAGTCCCCACTGTAGTGGAACACACACGCCTGCCGCCAAAGCACCCAGCACAGCATAGCACACGGCACACGGCTCACGGCACACGGCACACGGCATACCGCTTACCGCACCCACCCACGAGCCTGCAACACTAGCATTATCACCAGCCGTCGGCGCCGTGCAACGGATGTCCCCTGCCCGTGTGACCGCATAGACACCCATATAGACGTCTGCCTACCGCCAATGCCCTCCACAAAGGTCAAACCGGCCGAGCGGCGACGGTGCCCCCAAGCCTGCGGCAGCTGCAAACGGCGAAAGGAGCGCTGTGACGGCCGGCATCCCTGCAGCCGCTGCATCGTGCGTGGCGTGCAGTACGAGTGCTTCTTCTCGCGGCCCCTGGAGACGCTGACGGCTACCGGCGTGCCCTCAACCACTCCCGCCGTTGCCGTAGCTGCCGGGCCATCGCCATCCGCATCCGCACCTGCATCTGTAGCGCCGAGGTCGTCTGCTAGTCCGCTGTCGACCAGTTCCGTTGCAGGCCCTGGGTCTGCCGGGCCTGCCCTCCCGCTTCACTCATCTGCGTCTCTATCTATACCAGAATCTGCATCCTCTTCTGTCCACCCTCACGCCAGCCCGGGCCGCAACGGCCTTGCACCCATATCCGCCTCGACCGCCAATACTGTGCGCCATGATCGATCTATAGATTTTGACGATCCTGTGGGCACCAACCGTGCTGGCGACCACACCCAGTCTCTACCCGATTCACAATCACAGCAGCAGCCGCGCCGAAAACGCCGACGATCCAATACGTTTGGCTCCTCCTCCTCAGCCGCTCCTGTCCCCCATCTCTCACGCCTCATCCAGGGCGGCCGCGGCAACCTGTTCTACATTGGCGACTCGGCCAATCTCTGCTTCCTGCAAATCATCCGTCGCCTGATCTGCGACTCGCTCGGATCGTGCACCTTTACCGACGACCCGCTACAGCACATACTGGTCGAGGCCGCCCCCAATGGCCGCAACAACTGGATCATCAATGCCATCCAGGGTCCGCCGCCCATTCCGACAGCGGAAGAGGCGACGGGCTTGCTGAAATGGTTCTTGCGCGCGACCAATTGCGTGCTGGCCATGTACGACGAGGACGAGCTCAAGGAAAACATGCTCTGGTGGCTCCAGCAGCAGCCACCGCGTGACAATTCAGTGTCGCCAGCCGACGGCGGCGGCGGCGGCAGCAGCATGCGCGATAGTTTTACAAGTGCCGATAGCGCGGCGCAAGAAGCCATCTTTTTTCTCATTTTCGCCATTGGCGCGCAGACACACCCAGATGACTGGGACGACATGGCAGAAAAGTACTTTAATTACGGCCGCTACCTGACCGTGTGCGGTGCCACTGTCGAGCCCAGCATATCTACAATCCAGGCGTATATCTTGCTGACCATGTACCTGCTGGGTGCATCGCGACGAAACGCCGCGTTCATGTACTTGGGCATTGCCGTGCGCGCCGCCTATGCCCTGGGCCTTCACCGCAGCGACATCAACGCTGCGTTTGACCCCAGCGAGTATGTGCCGCGCGAGCGGCTGTGGAAAGTGCTGCGGATTCTCGATCTGTTCCTCAGTACATCCCTGGGCCGGCCGCCCTCGACGACCGAGACGCGCGACACCAAATCAGAAAACAACTACTCGGCGTCCAACGACCTGTGTGCCATCTTCGAGGCGATCCTGACGCAGGTCTACTCGACACGGAACGTGTCGACGGCGACAATCGAGAAAATCAGCGAGCAGCACCGGCTCTGGACGGCGCGGTTTGCCTCGGGCCTCGCCACCGACGGCATCCATCCCGAGGAGTTTCTAGACTCGGAGGGCGACGGCAAGCGGTCGCCCAATATCGGCCTGTTTCATTTAAAAGAAGCGTACTACTGGACGATTATGCTGCTGTCGCGTCCCTTTCTCATTGAAAACATTTCCAAACACATCAAGCGCACACAAGCGAGCTCAAATCAAAATCAAAATCAAAATCAAAAATCAAAAAGCCACACGCACACGCACTCCGATGGCGACATCAACCCGCCGTCGCCGTCAGACGATATTCTGGCATATGCGTGTGTCGACTCGGCCATTCGCACCATGAGCCTGCTACGTGGACTGCTGACCGCACACAAGGTGCCCAAGCGGCTGCCGTTTATCGTCAACTCGGCTTTTGTTTCGGCTTTGGTACTGGGGTTTGCCCAGTTTGGCGACCTCGACCGCACGTTTCCCATCAGCAGGAGCCTGGCCATTGCGCAAAAGGTGCTGGCCCTGTTTGGCCGGCACGACGCCGTATCCAAGCGGTATGCCTCTATCGTGACCGATCTTCAGGTGGCGTGCGAAATGTACACGGAGAAGCGCGCGCGCGGCAAGATGGAGCAGCACTCTCTTCTGATAGGGGGTCTTTTTGGTTCCGTCGAGGACGGCAAGAACGGGAGCCGCACTGCGCAGACCGGCGCGTCGACGCCGGTCGACTTTGCAAACAAAAAGACGGCAGCCACGCCGACAATGGCGACGCCGACCAACCCGGATCTGCACCCGCACCCGCCACACATCAACCACGTCCTGCACGAGCCAGACGGCCATGTGCCGTCACCTGTCGTCGACTATTCAGAATCGGCAACACAAGAAGGCGGCACCGCCCGCAACCCCCTGGCAATAGCGCCGCCGCCGCTGCCGCCATCCGAGCACGACCTGCACGCAGCAGCAGCAGCAGCAGCAGCAGCGTCGTCGTCGTCTATTTTGGACCAGCGGCCAACCTACCCGGGCATTGATATGACCCCGCCGGCTACGGACGACGCCGACGACTTTCTGGGTGTCGGGCACTCGGGCACGTCCGACGATGGGTTGATGATGCACCACCACCATCAGCACCAGCAGCACGACCAGCATCAACAACAACAACTAGACCAAAACGAGCAGCAGCAACAGCAGCAACAGGCATATATGGACGATGTGTCGCAGCAGCTGCTCCCGCACATGTCGGGCCTTCCAGATATGATTATGAACATGTCGCCGCGAATGCTCAATTTTGACTCGTATGATAAGAGTCTGCAACTGTTTCCGACAATGGACACCACGGGGATGTTCTAGGGTAGAGTTTAGAAATGGAGGTATTTGATGCACTTGATAAATTAATGTGCAATTAATTGTGATATAGTATAGCAAGCGTAGATGCTAAAGTTCCCAGCACAAGGAGCACTTCTAGGGATATACCGCTGGCGCCAGATTCACGGTGCTTTTCTTCTGCGCGTGTCCAAGCACGTAAGGCGTGCAGTTTGGATGGGGCAGGTAAAAAGCTGTATCTAATGTCTAATGTACAGTGCCTTGAATACAGTTTCGCTGTTTAGCTCCTCTAATACATGATGTGTGCCTGGGAGATCTGATATCCGTTTCCGAGGTGGACATTCCGTGGTTGGTATGGTCGATGGCTCTGCTGCAAAGGCATCGCAGTGCCCTTGTTGTCTTCTCAAAATTTTGATTGCCTCGGGAGGGAGCAAGTAAGAAAGGAGACTAAAAAGATAAAAACTATGCCCGAAAAAAAAGTGACAAAAAAAAGCAAAAAGAAAAGTGACAAGAGTGGGATTCGAACCCACGCCTTTTTCAAGACTAGCATGTCCAAGTGTTCCCAATTGCTCGGAATTCCTGAAGCTAGCGCCTTAGACCGCTCGGCCATCTTGCCATTTGCTTGGTTGTTATGTCATCCACTCGGTAAGAGAGACTATGGCAGCGAGATGCCTTGAGCGAATAAGCTACCAAAGACCAAAAGATCCAGTCATGACGCGTCGTCAGATACCAAGTACTAATAGAGGCATTGTATCATGTTTGCAGTGTGCGCCCAGCCCAGATTTCGATACTGACGCGATTGGGGTGAATTGCAGGTCTGTTGCCCGCATGTTGTGTCTGTTCAGCTGGTGAGCAAAGTCCATCTGCTTCGTGTCTGCCGGAGACCGATTCTGCTGACTACGGCCAAGAGTCGCTTGAGCGATCACCATGGGATTGGCAAGCGTGGTATATGTGGACGAGACTAGCATTGCCACCGGTGTCAATGGCCTCTCTTGATGAAGGCGCTGGCTGGTACAGGCGTGGTCGGCAAGGTGAAGCTTGTAATTGGCAATGCTCCCTCTCATCGTTTGTCCTCTCTCTCTATTGTATGTGCAAAATAAGAAAAGAAGGAAGAACACTATGCGGACCATGACATTCATTTCTCCAGAAAGTTCTTGCCAACCAGTCGATAAAAGACGCTTCGGTGTGTTTCCTGCAGCGCCCTGTAGACAAGGTCGACTGTTGTTTGCTCTGTTGGCTCCCCAGAATATGTTCTTGCTCTCGTAGAGCTCGAATGGCGGAAACATGTAGCCACTTCAGTCGAGCATGAACAGTCCGATCATATATGCCTTGTTTCTAGCAAGACTTTAAGTTTCGTTGAACATGTATCTATACCTACTATAGACATCCACGCAACAAAGTCGATTAGGCGATAGTGATGGGTGCTCTCGGGTACGAAGAAACTCTCCTCTTCAGTCTGTACTCTCAAAATGTGCATATCAGTAAAACTAGGACGTCTCGCTTGGGCTGTTGAGCAACAGAGATATACCCGGGCTCATAACTAGTTGGTTCCAGCAGTGTGATGGATGCTTGACGTCCCGGAAGATGTATGCGTTGGTATCAGAAGAGGATAGACTGGGGATGGGGGGGTTGAGCATCTTATAGCCGTGGATGGGAATTGGTCAAAGAGAGGTTGCACATCGATCTCACATTGGTCAAACATACTTTTACTGCAGCGGGTGTTTGCCAAGTTGCATTGTTTGCTTGTTTGCCCCATCGCTGTGTTTGTCAGAGTGGGTGAGAGTACATGCGTGTCCCTGACTTAGTCGATACACCGCCATTCACAACCATAAAAAAGCATGTGTTTGTAGTAATTGAGTGCAATCAAACATTGAATTGGTATCTGGCTATACTACTCAGCATCATGCGCTGTGAAGACGATCCAGTGCCATTTATATCGTCCATGTTGACTGGCACTCATCCCGCATAGTCGTCCAGCTTTGGCATCATCGGCAATCTGGAGTGAAGTCGATAGTACTTTGCGGCCCGACATCGAGAGTTGGCATCCGTCGTTGTCGTCTAGTCAGTCTTGTTCACGGCGCGAATCGGCTGGAACTGGCGGATGGCCGGGATGGTCGAAAAGGCACGGCGGCCACTGCCAGTAGAGCAACAGTCGGAGCTGGCGTCGCAGTTGTTGAGGCGCGAGACCAAGCGAGCGCCGGAACAGCACTCAGTACCGCCACAGTTGTTGCGGGCGGCAGCCAGAGGAAGAGCAGCGCCGCGGCGCACAGCCGAGAAGAGAGTCCGGGACATTTTGGTAGGTTGGTGGTTGGTGAGTTGTAGTATCGAGATGCAAATGGCAAATCAGATTCAAGGTAATCAAAGTGGTAGTAAGACAGAAAGAGAAGAGAGAGTTGACTCTTTCCTCTTTCCTCTTTTCCTCTTTTGATAAGTGGTGTCGGTGTGGTTGATTGCGTAATCAAGCATCTCAAGATCTCGTCATCTCTAGTATGGTCTCATGCCGTATTGCCCAATTGGTCGATTTTGGACATTGGTTGCGTCATTTCTCTTGTCTCTCACTCTTTCAAAGAAATAAAAAATAAAAATAAAAACCTTATCCTTTTACCGGAACGCCTGAAAGGGAGTGCCGAGGACTCGTCCTCTGTCGTCGAATCGGACACCTTCTTTTCTGAGCAGAGAGCGCTTCTCTGTCAGAGTGATTCCTTCTCTGCCGCTCGAATTGGAGTCGGACTTCTTGGGTGGGCCCACGCCCTTGAAGCCGCCCAGTCCGCCGCCTGTCGCGACACACCGGTGGCAGGGCACGTCTGGCGCAAACGGGTTGCGGCGCATGGCATTGCCGACGGCGCGCGGCGACGACCCGAGATGGGCGGCCAGCTTGGCATAGGTCGTAACGTGGCCAGGCGGGATCTGGCACAGCAGCGCCCAGACGCGTTTCTCAAAGGGTGTGCGATTCGACGCAGCGATGCGCTGGAGCTGCTTGTCCATGGGCGAGGGTGCAGCATCGGTTGGCTCTGTATCTGATGAGTCTGACAGCTTGGCAGTTTTGGTGGTCGACATTGTATTTGAGTGCGCGATGATGTAAATGTACAGATGGGATCTGGTGCGAGTCCAGATATGATTGAAGATGATAAAGCACTCTTGAGATTCAAGGCAAACTCAACCCAATAACCTAAAGCAATTGCTTTCGATGTCAGTTGCCGTCAATATGACCAATCGTGGCCCGATGCAGCCTAGAAAAGAGGGACCAAGATAGCCGATGTTATCTGTGCGCGTCAGCAATCAAACGCGTTCTTTCCCGATTTGATTGATTGCTTCTGGATTGAGCCCCTCATCACGAGTCCACGCACCAGATTTGCACGCTGTCACGTGCATGGTTTTATTCGCCAGCATCTATAGAATTCGCAAAATAATATCACACAGTAGTTCACATGCATTGATAAGATGGCTATTGATGGCTGCATATATTAAGTCGTGGTATATATAGTAGGTCACATGGTCGTAGGAATGGATCCTTGACAACACATTATCCAACAGGGTCGATTGGCCCAGACATCTCAGTAAAGAGATGTCGAGAGCCGAATCATTTGGGTTTGAGAAATTCCGTAGAACGAGGATTAAAGAAACTGGATGCAGCAGAGTTAAAACAGGAGAGTTCTGGGAGTCAACAGATCATTTCTTCCTTTAACAAACAAGAAAATGGGGGAATAATGAAGCATGAAAGCAGGCGAAAAGACAAGACTCTTATCACGCTTATGGGAAGACGGTAGGGCCAAAGTAGCCGACGTCAGGAATGGCCAGCTGGGCGGCACCGCCCGACATGTCCAAGGTCTCAAACACGTCGACGTTGCCGAACCACTGGGGAGCAGTGGTGTTGGTCAGGTACAGCGTGAAGAAGATGATAATGGTCGCCATAATGAGGCCAGTATCCAGCGCAGCCGACGTGATGTAGTTGTACTGCATCCACCAGCCGTTCCAGCGCCGGCGGACAAAGTAGTTGAAGAAGGTGCCGACGGAACCCCAAGCCATGTAGATGAACACGGTTGCTGGCGGGATCCAGCCAGAGCCACCAAAGATGAGGGGAGCGCTGGCGTAGCGCCAGAGCGACTTGGGGTAGCGGCGGGCCAGGAACCAGGTGATGATGGGGGTGACGGCGCCGACGAGCCAAAAGTACTGCAGGTTGGCGTACATGGCGTCGCCGCTGAAGATGCGGGCAGGGCCAATAGCACCCCAGATGATGGAGGCCGTGTAGAAGACCTTGGCATTGGCACAGGTGTACGAGTTGGCCTGGTGGTCCGTGCAGACGTCCTCAATGGAGCCGAGGGCCCAGTTCATGACGGCAATCTGGACAATGGCGGACCAGACGGAGGCAACGAGCTGCGACGCAAACATGGTCCGGGGAGGGACCTTCATGTAGTGGCCGAGCTTGAGATCCTGGGAAAAGTACAGGGCCTGGGACATGCAGAGGTAGCCGTAGTTCTTGAACATCATCATGGCCAGCGGACGGCCGGGCAGCATGTAACCGACAATGAACTCGGTCAGCACGTTGAGGCCCAGCTGGGTGTTGGTGATGGCCTGGATGACACCAACGGGGATGGTCCAGATCAGGGGCAGCACAATGCAGACAATGTATGCCCACCAGGGGAAGCCGGTAGGCCAGGCGCACACGACGGCAAAGGACATGCCGATCATGATGACGAACAAGAGACCGTACCACCAATCCTCGGCGTCCTTGTACTTTTTCATCATGCGCATGTGGATGTCGTCCTCCTGGTTGCGGGCAAGGCGGAACTGGGTCATGATCTCCTTGCCGTGGTACAGGATGACGTGGACAACGACGGCGGCGACGGCAGCAAACGACAGGCCGTAGCTCAGAGCGAACTGGGTCGACAGGTACAGGGGCGAGTAGGCGTGGTACTTGGCCTCGTCAAACTTGAAGTCGGTAAGAATGCGGGTGACGTTGTACTTTTGGCCGGTGTTGTCAAACGAGCTGGAGCTCTGGACGGGCAGGTAACCGCCGTACCAGACGTTGTTGAAGTGCACGCCAAGCGAGACGCAGACGAAGAAGATGAAGATGCCGACCAGGGTGTTGGCAATGGCGTAGAAGGGGGGGATCAGGGGCGACATGAGGTAGCCCGAGATAATGGTCCAGTCAAAGGTGAGCGAGAACAGGCCGTAGCCGGACTGGGCACCAAACACCTGGTTGACAACCTTGCTGTTGGGCCAGATCCAGGTGAGCCAGCAGAACCACGACAGGCCCTGGAAGATCCAGCCGGGGAACCAGTACCACACAAAGGAGCCGCCAAAGACGTAGAGGAACCAGCGGTAACGGCCAATGCTCCAGCCGTTGGTCTTGGCCGGGTCCGAGGCAGTGTGGTCGTGCAGGGTGTAGAAGAGGGCGGCGTTGACCAGGTCAGAGGGCCAGATCATGGCAGCGGGCCAGACGAGGAAACGACGCGACAGACCGGCAATGCCGTAGCCCGTGCAGAGCGTGGTGATGCCGAAGAGGATCTGCCAGCCCCAGCCAAAGAACTGCTTGTACCACACCTGCTGGGCAATAATGACATCGGTAGCGTACAGAGCACCACCACCGTAGGCGGCCTGAGGAGTTAGTTTTGTAGTTTTGTAGTTTTGTAGTAGGCAAATGAGAGAGGACTTACGTTGGACATGACGACAATGATGACGTGCTCCTTGAAGTTAAAGGGGCCGGGCTTCAGGTTGAACTTGACGCCGGCAATGTTCCAAACGCGGTCGGGGAAGATCATGTCCCAGCCCAGACCAATGGGGTAGGCAATCAGCTGGATAACGTAGGTGCTGATGGTGATACTGGGGTTGCGCAGCGAGAACAGCATGTTGATACCGGAGCCGGCCGTGCACAGAACCATGCCAATGACCCAGGCGCGGATGGTGTTGGCCGGCAGGTCGACATCGTAGTTGCGGACAGCAGCGCGCACCTCGGGGTACGGCGAGTTGTCCTCGATGATGACCTGCTCGACGGCGAGGCCCTTTTCGACGTTGCCCGAGTTGATGGCGTTGTCGACATTGTTGAGCTCGTCCATGGGCAGGTTGGGGTCGAGGTGGTGCATGCGCTCAAACTGCTTGAGCTGGCCCAGCACATCACCGCCGGCGGCGGCATCGACACCGGTAGTCTCGCCGCCCTCAGAGAACGGGGCATCGGGGATGATGTCCTCCGGCTCGTGCCGTTTGCGGAGGTTGAACTTGAAACCCATGGTCAGCTCTTTCTCAGTTGTCAACTCTTTTGGTAAGGGTGACTTTATTGAGTGGTGAGAGAGGGAAGGATGAGGTAGAGAAGAGGAGAGGAGAGATGGGAAGAAATCCAAAAGCACGAGAGGGGGGAAAGAAGGGATATTTAACGGGAGAGGGGCCGATGCAGATAGTAGAGCTGTGTGTGTAAGAAGAGGAACATGGGGAGTAAGTGAGAGAAGGGGGGGTGTACGCAAGGAAGACAAGGTAGCACAACAGTCAACCGAGAGCATGGGGGGGATGTCAATCAGTCACTCTGTAATCTGTAGCAAGAGCGGCAAGAGAATAGCAGATCATTAACCGATAATAAAAGCAGATAAAGGATAATAGCAGATACAATAGTTTATCTACAGAGTACATTTGTTTCTATGGCTGCTAATAGGCGGTAGCTCAGTCGTGAAAGAGGAAGGAGTTTATACTATCGCACACCCTCTTTCGTTCATCTTTGGTTGTGTACTTTGTTCTTTATCCTTTACTATTTATTGTTCTTTTATCTGTTTATTCCTACACTCTATTTCCTAGCTCGCTTCCTTCTTCCTCATCCTCTTTCTTTTTCCCTTTGCCTCTCCTGGAACCCACTGATAACACCCGCGTATATCTGCATTGCACGACACGTTGTCATCCCGTTTATTTTCATTTACTTATCTCTATCTATTTCTTACTTATCTCTATCTACTTCTTTGAATGCATTTTTATCCTTTAATTTAAAAGGCTGTACTAATTGGCTAGGGCAAGATCGAGGTCGCAACAAAGGGCGGAAAAGATAAACCAGTCGACATTGAATGTACTCTTTACAATGTGCAAAAGAAAGTCCAATCAGAGCCGCCTGTTTAATCAAAGCATGCCTCTTGCAAGTGAATGCGCCAAGTTGTACTGTAGTATAAATGCCGACTCGTCTCGGCGCCCAGTCCCCCTCGACAACGGTTGGCTTGGCTAGCTCTTGTTTTGTGGCGTCAATGGCACAGTGTCCATACAGTTGGCATTGGCATTCCATCTTAAGCTTTTGGCTGCCCGTAGCGTCGTTCTTGGTTGCATTTCTTTTTTGCTTTTTCTTTCTGGCCATCTTTTGACTTCTTTTGATTTCTTGATGTTGGTTCATGTTGGAATGGCTTGCTCCTTCTTTCTTCCTCCTCATCCATCGTCGATTCATCACCCAACTGTCATTATACCGTCCGAACAGAACATGTGACACTTTATTCAGCTCCAGGTCACAGGAAGAGACAGCAAAAGCAAAAGGACAGACAAGACACGACAAATACAGGGAGATGATATCGTCCTATCATCCATCGTCCCGTCCTTTCAGTGCCGATCTTGTCTACCTTGAGAATGTGGACCGGAGCTCGGTTTCTGGCTGCTGCTAGCTGTGCGCTTCTCTTGCTTCTCTTGCTCCTCTCCTTTCACTGGTGTCTTTCAGTGTCTCTCAGAAGATGTCTGTCACCAGATGCCCATGCTCCGTGCGACACTGTAATATCCGCGCACAGGTGAATGTAAAATGTAGATGCATAAATCAACGGGCATTTCTCCCGTCGTCGCATGTTCTGCCTCGCCTAGTCTCATTTGAGCTATTTTTTCGACTCGTTCTCTTACTTGCATGCTCTTTGCTTTGTCTGTGGTCATCTTTGGGGAAGGTGAGAGTGGGCGGGGGTCTAGACTATTGACTTGTGAAGCATCATGACGCGCTGAGCTTTTATCTTGTGGCAATAGGATCATACGACAATACTCGTAAGAAAAAGAAGAAAAATGAGTCGCCTCTATCTCGACGTTTACTCTCTCAGACAGAAAAACTGCTTCTTCGGGACAGCTTACTCTGTAAGTGGTCCCCGCTGGTGAGAAGGCGTAAGATTATAGTGAGATTTGTTTGGTGCAGTCCGTATGCAAAGTCTTGGGCAAAGCTATCGCGTGAGGGTCTGTTTTATTTCGTATCTTGAGCGTCAGAAGTGAGAGTCGAGAATAAAGTCGACAGTCGGGCGGTGAGACCAGACATCTACCATCAGCGTTCGGCCGATCACAGGGCAATGGAAACGCCATGTCTTCTCGAAGCCAACTAGAGACGCAGCTCGCACTTCTGGGGTAATCGACCATGTCGCTCCCGCCGGGACAGGTACAGTGGTACATCCTACATGAGCCAGACCCTTGCCGGAGACTGAAGGTCAGGCCGGTAAGTCTAGCTCCCCAAAGACCCCAGAAGCAAATGGGCGGGCAGGGGAGTCTGAGAGGCATGTGCTCACTCCCCGACAACAGATGCAGCAGATGAAGTAAAGAACACATTGCTAATATCAGAACGAAATAGATATTGCATAGGCAAATGGGGTGGAGGAGGCGTCAATGACACCAATAGACGCCAAATTCTAGAAAGGAAGGTTGTCTGAAACCGAGGAGACTCGAGGCTCTTTCAAGCTATCATGGCTAATCTAGCCTCCTCCTTCTAGCCTCCTCACGCCCTTGCTACCTTTGTACAAGACAAGGCACCTGTTTTTGGAGCCACAGGAGAGAGCCAAAAAGCCTTGCTCCTCAGTCGGCAGATACACGTCGTTCACCTTCCTAGACGGGAGGTTGGACTAATAAAGCTGCGTAATGCACCAATCACACTCTAGCGGGCCACTGCGGAGTTGTCACTGAACCAGCACCAAAACTCAAGCTTTGGTGCACGTATGGAGTAGTGCTTGGCGCATACACTAGATCCCAGTCAAGAAGGAGGTGGGTTCTTGTGGGGCAGAAGATGCTAGCCATTGCAGGGTTAACCTACGACTCGAGGAGCTCCTCCATAAGCTACATCGTCTACTAGAACAAACCCCAAAGGTCAATACCGCCTCTGCAGCCACCAAGAAGGGGAATGAGAAACACCGATGAAGAGTAACGAGATATAGTGCCGCCATTGGCAATACAATACATATACACTTCAGACAGTGCGAGCGAACACTCGGGGAATATCTCGTTTGACGGGCATAGTAGTCTCCTATCAGCGGAGCAATCCGTTCTGACGACTAGCAGTGGCACAGACTGCCAGCAGAGGATACTGCAAAGGTGTATTGGCATAGATGTTTAAAATATCAAAAAGCAAGCACAGCACAATCAAGTCGACAGGCAGCCTAGCGGTCGGAAAGCGCAAGATCCGCAAGGCAGAAAACACAAAAAAGAAGGAAGGAAGAGCAAAAAAAAACAGTAACAGAACACTCTAGCCTCGTCAATCAAATTGCCACTGGCCACCTTCTGCTCAACGTTACTTCCAGGGCTGGCTGATAGGAATAACTATCGCCGTAGTAGCGCCCAAAGTGTGGGAGTAGCCAGCTCGAAACAGCAGCTGGGGGCGGTACTCCAGCGGAGTGAGATGGTAAAATACAATAAACAAAGGTATATAAAGCACTATGCAAGCAGGCAAGAGAGGTCGCACGACAAAAGGACCAAAGATCTCCACTCCATGGTCATCTCACTGGCTGCTGCTCGCGTGATTCGCAGGCTGGGAAGGGCTACTCGGACAATCATCTCACAACCTCAAACACTATGACCCTGATTCGCTGATAAAGAACAATGCACTATACGAAGTACACCTCGGAACGCTGCTCCATATTCCGCTATCAGCAAGTGAGACGTAAATAGAAGCATGTCAGAAGGCTGACTTTGCTAAATAACAAAAGGGATACAACCAAAGACAAATTGCCCGTTGCAAAGCGCATTTATGCGACATCGACAGACTGCTGCCCGGCTACCACCTCGGAAGTTTGGCAATATGCCTGTCCTGTTACAAGGCTTGGGATGCTTGGCTTTGCTTGTTTTGCTTGGTGTTCTTGGTATTCTTGGCTCTGCTGGCAGCAGATAACAGCAGTCACCCAATCCACTGACTAGACTGACTCGATCATAAATATCAACTGCTCAAAGTCGACTGCCTTGAGTCTCTAATCTTGCTGTTCTTCTATTTGGCCCGCAGCAATAGAACGCCAGTGAAGGAAGCGCGTTCAATGCATCTTATCTTCAAGTAATAAAGTATCTTACAGGGCTTTTTGCTGTTCCTGTTCAGGACTACTGGAGCCACTCGACTTCAGCCAGCTTGTACGGTATGCCCTGTAAAACTGTACAGAATAAACCAGAACAGTGCCGAAAACACGGTGGCAGTCTGTCCAAGTCCCGAGTAACTGAGATTGGCCGCTAGTACGCGATGTGGGTGGGCCTATCGACGAGAAAATGAAGCAATAAATGTGTTACCAAATTTGTTCTGGTGTCGTCCCTGCAGTGCGCGCGAGAGTCTTCATATTCAACCGTTAACTCTTGGTCTCTCGCAAGAAAGGATGAAATGGCTCAAAAGTCAACAGAATCATGTTGTTCTATACTCGTATTGAAGCGAAGACCAGGCCCGAAAGATATCGTGAAGACGCAAACATCAGGTCTGGACACCGCTGGCTCTACACCGTCGGGTCTGGATGCTGTGTTGTCCTGTTAAATACACAGTATGGGTAAACGGAGAAGGAAGCTTACGGCCACTCCAGATACGAGCACGACAGCAGCGTTGTGAATTACGAATCTAGCGACAAATAGACTTGGTACTTTGAATGGCCGATGTTGCACTATGCCTACAAGCAGGCATCAGCTGGGGTATGCCTTTCCAATCCTAGAGTTGTTAGCTATCTTTCAAATCCAGGGTTGTACGGTTGTACGGATGTACGGTTGTACTTGATAGGTCGAGGATTGTGTTATGAGATTGTCGGTAGACCACGATTCCTGTGAGGGAGCTGTAGAGCACCGTGTATTTACTGTCGGTATACATTGTCAGGCATTGCAGGAAGGTGGCTGAAGTGATTGGAGAAGTACCACCAGACGGGCATTACAATGAAGCACAAAACACGGCAATGAAGAAAGAAATGAATAATGAAGCGCAATGCCATTTTGGTGGGTGGTGAGATGACTGGCCGGTGCGAAATACAAGCAATCAAGACCGTCTTGGCAGAGATTCTAGGGTCGCATTGGTGGTAGCTGTTGGCCTTTGGAAGAGAGGGGTCTCGTTTAACGGAAATCCAGGGATGCAGGGAGAAATGGCGAATGCGATGTCAAGTGATAGTAACACCACTTTCTTTTGGTTCGGGTTGGATCGAGGGTTTAGCTTGGTTCTACATAGATTAGATATTATTTTGATACTCTGCTTTGATACATATCTATCATCCCATTTTCCTCTTTCGTTCCTGCTTTACAGCCCTCCGCTCACAACAACAGAATGAGCATCCCAGCTCTTGCCCTCTCAGGATTGAAGACAGAAAGCAAGTTAACTCTTCGCACTGTACCTTAAATATTATATTGCGTATTCACAAATCAAATACAATGAAGAGGCGAACGCCCAACAACAGATGGCTTTCTCTTTGTATGGGGTGTGGCCGTATGTTGTGGAAATCGACGATATACGGAGGAGATCGCCTGAAAAGTCCGACAACTAACTACCAACAAATGCGAGTCAGCAACGGCAAAGAATAGCAGCAAAGCATGTGCTCTGTAATACTGTCGCGTGCAGTTTCAAGAGTCAGAGTCGGAATGCCTCGATCGTAATATGGAGAACTATGAAGTCGAGACAGGAGCTGGCTCCCCCTGCAACGCTAAGGCGCCGACCTTCTAGAAACGCCATAGTGGCACAGTGTCGATACTCTTGCAGATAGTGTCGCCAGACCCTCATGTGTATTTTGGAGCCATCTAGCGTGGTCGGTCCGAGACGCGCCTTACTATTTCAGGAAGGCGCTCTGTATTACGAATTAGATACGAAATACACGTAAAATCAGTAATCGAAAAGGGCTACCATACGCTGTACGGGAGGACTTGTTAAAGTACGCGATATGGGCGCGATGGTGCACAAGGGCTAGCAGCCCAGCAAGGAAGGTACATATCCCGTGGGTGAGAGCGCTCCTTACAATTTCAGGATTTGGGACTCGGCTGCTCGGTGGTATGGCATGTCTGGCTATTGGTAGACCAGGCAGGCAAAGGCCAACAAGGAAGGTGCGCACAACCAAAGGCAAGAGAAGAGAGAAAGAGCACCGGTCACGAGACGGCGCTTCTTACTCGCAGACTGACAACTTCGCCAGCTTCCTTTCTGGTAAGCGCCACTCATTTCACATTCAGTTTCGCGAAGTATTGGAGAGAGACATTCTCTACTTGTCGAATGCTTGTCCCACTGTCCACGTGAAGATGTTTCGACAACGTAATGGATAGACTTTGCGACGAGTTTGTGTTATGTAAGAGATGAGATCGCAGCGGTCAGTCCCTTGTCCATTATTAGGTCAGGGTTCGTGGTAATGCCCGTGTCCATGACCGCTCAGTCGCGCCTTCCCCGCAAAGTTCACGACGGGCCACTCTTGAAGGCAAAGTCATTTTGGGCTTCTCGCAGAGCAGGAAGCAAGACGCATTAGGCAGGTACTCACAGCGGTCAGTAGATGATGCCTCAGCGAAGCAATCGTCAAGCGTACCCAAGAGTAAGAACGGCTCAGTTCTCTGCATACAAAACTTGCCAAGGCTGCGCCCTTTGATCAAGAAGAGTGGAGGACATTATTGATGGTGTTTCGTCTGACGGCATGGTCTAACAACAGCTACCGCTCAAAGTAGAAGCTGCAACCTGCAATCTGCAATCTGCAATCTGCAATCTGCAATCTGCAATCTGCAATCTGCAAGGCGTGTGACGGACGGCATCTTGCGGAGGAACGGACAGCCGGAACGTCTGGAAGTGAGCTCGGCGAGATGGGCTGGCGACCGGCACAGTCGGTAAGCTATCAACGTGAAGTGGGCAGGCGATGCGCACCTGCTCCTTGGCAAACCGACTACGACCTACAGCATAGCCCAACTTCGACATGAGCTCTATTCTGACCCGAGAACGTCTCTCTAGAAAGTAAAGTAATATGTTCTAGGAAGAGCAGCGGATGTGTTTATGGTTTGTTTTTTTATTGATATTTTTATCTACTATTTATTGCACGCTTGAATAATATTAAATATAACACAAACGGCAAATGGTAGAAATATCAGCAGTATCCCCCAACATTATTTACCTCGATATTTCCATGTTGTCGCCGAGTAAAAAGCATCTTTGCCAATAGGTCGTGATATGAAGATGCGAATATGACCTTGTGTGTAGTCGACTAATTAAAAGTAAGGAATGCATCCCCGCCACCAGCACGGCCCTTACCAAAGTAGACAGCATGCGAATTGATCGAATGAGGAGAGGCAGAGGAAATATAAGCGGCGCGGCTCTATCTAGTCTCCCACACGAATACGGCGGTGTTGGCCCCTCATTCGTCTGCCAGCCTCTCGTTCTACCTGCCACTGCCTGTCACTGCCTATTTGAGCGGGGAACCTGAGACCTCCAAGACACCCGACAGCAAGGCGAGTCAGTGAATAAGCTGTGCTGAGTGGCCAATATCTGCGTATTTACGACATTGCTCTGCATCATTACTGTATGTGTCATTGAAGCTGTCATCTCTCATCTCTCATTGTGATCTGTTTCTTTAGTTCTATTGGTTTACAAATCACCACAGCCGTGAGCCACGAACAAGTCTCAAAGTCGGTGAGAGTGAGCGAGTCCTCGAGATTCATAAGATACACAAGACCCTCACTACTTGAGACAAGAGACAAAAAAAGACAAGATCCGATCGTGTCTCAACTTTATCAGAGGCCTTTACTCTGAACAGCCACTCTGTGCGATATAGGCTATCGGTGCATCAACAGCCTTTGCGACTCCAAGACGGCATCTCGCCCGGTCACACAATTACACAGCGAGTACACTACACAATACACAATCGGTCGCTGCCGATATCCATGGCCCCGTGAATACCACAGAGGTGAACAAGGTGACCAGAGGCAATTAGTGAGAGTCAAGAGTGAAGCTGGCTGTGTGACTGTTGCCTTGGTGTCTGCCGACTTGCTTGTGTTGCTGCTTCTGTCGGAACTTTTGTCCAAGCTGCGTGCGTATAACTGGTTGCTCTTGATATAAGACACAGTCTAAGCATACGCTCAGTCTGTCACTTTCTCTCTCGCCATGATGCACACTTTCTCGAGCACCATGCCGCGCCTCTTTGGCCGCGCACCAACACCAACACCCACCGCAGCGTCTGCCTCTGCGCCTGCACCGGCGCCTGCTTCTACCCCAGCAACCGCTACAACACATGTCGCTGCTCCGCGGGCAAAGCTCGTCAGAAAATCACACATGCACCTGGCGTCGTCTCCCGTGCCCTTGGCTTCAAGACCGTCCTTGACCTCGAGAGTCTCTCTCGGCTCCATGGGCTCTATCCCGGCCATGCCGCCGCTGTCTCCCACCAGCTCCCTCTCTTTTGGTCTCACAACAGGACCGAGTCCAGGCCACGGACTGCCGCTGCTCGAGACGCACCGTGAGGGCAGTTTTGTGTCCACGTCTGCCTCGGCGTCGGCATACGAGGGCCTCCTCAATGAGCAGGACCGCAGCAGTCTCTACAGCATCGGCAGTGGCCAGCACCTGCGTGTACAGAATGCTGCACGCCACTCGCACTACGCTATACGGTCGCAGAGAAACGCACGAAATGCACGAAATGCACGAAATGCTCATCGTGCATGGCTCTCTGCGGCCGATGCGCGCCAGCCGTCGTGGTCGGGCGAGCGACCACCACCGCGCAAGCTCATCAAAGACCCCAACGGCTCAGCACGTCCAACGGCAGCACGAGAGCTGATTGACGAGGACGACTTGCGGCATAGAGTGGCCGGTGGCAATATCGACAACAATGCTCAAGATAAGGTCAGCGCTCCTGGCACGCTTGGCATCCGGCGCAAGATGGCCCGTTGGCGTGACCTTTGGTGGTAGCGTAAACGCAAGGGATGACCAGGGGCCCCGCGAGTACATATTTTAATTTGGCTTGGTTTTCGTCGCTTTTACATCTCTGGGTCATTTGCATTTATCTCATCTTTCTTCAGCATCGCTCTGTTTACGCATTCGCATTGGTTTGGGTTTGGCTTTTCTTTCGTTATTTTCGCCTTATTAGTTTTGCATTTATATCTAGACAGGTCTGAATGATACATCTATGCCATAGAAAAGAGGAAAAGAGAGGACAGCGAGTAGAATACCTCATCCAGACAACCCTAGACGATCCAATAGGTTGTCAATCTTGGACAGCAGGATCTTGTAGTTGAGCGAGTCCGAGTCGAACTCGTCCTCGACCAGCTCGCCATCAAGCGTCCGCATCACACCGTCGGTCGCGGCTGGCTCGCTCGGCTTGGTAGATGTGGCGTTAACAGCACCGTTCTCTTTTGTGGCAGCTATGGCTGGGACCGGAGCCGCAGCCGGAACTGTAACTGCAGTAGAAGCTTCTGCCTCTGTCTCTGCCTCGTCCTCATCCTCAATATCAGACAGCGCAATCTCTTCGAACCGCATGCGGAACCGCTCCGACAAGAAATGCCGGATATCGTCCAACAGTTCAATCGAGTCTGTTTCCTGCCGCGTCTTGAGCCGGCCCGCACTCTCCTTGACTAGATCCGCAAACCCATCCTCGTCAATGTAGTCTTCCAGCCGGTAGGCGAGGTAGCGCGCCGCAAAGTCCTCCAGCCTCTGAATCTTGAGGTCCCAGGCCGCCCGCAGCACTTCGTAAATGTCAATCTCGGGCGTTTGCGCATTGCTCTTGACGGGGTCACGCCCCAGCTCATCTGTCCGCGTCGGGTCGTTCATGGCATTGCGTGTGCCGCTGCCAAGCGTGCTGATGATCACGGCCGCCTTGTTCTTCAGCTTGGTCATAAACATCATGTCCGCCATGTAGACCACATCCAGAGCCAGCTCTAGCGGGATCTCGGCCTCTTCCGTGTACAGAAACGACATGACAATCTCCAAGACTTCGGGCCGGCAGCTGACCTTGATGATGCGCAGGTTGTCGCCCTTTGTCGACTCGATAAAGCCGCTGGCAAACATGACGTCAAAGTACTCTGCGCGCACCAGCATGGCTTTGTGTGCTGGATAGAGTACCGATTTCGTCCGCAGTTTTGAAGGTGCTATTGTTTCCAAGGATCCATCGTCGAGTCGCAATGACCCCAGGCTTTCCGTTATGCTTGCTGGGCCGATCGGTATGCCATTGGCCTCCTCTGAAGCGACCTCCGTTTTCTGGTCGCCATCAACGCCATTGGCGTCTTCCGGGTCGCCTTCTGCACACAATAGACAGTCGGCAAATATGGAGTTGTCATATGTCCACTTGACATTGTCGACCTTGCTCGTGTCCACCTCGATCTTGTTGCCGACGATGCGCTCCTGGAAGAATCGCGTGACTTGCTGCTGCGCCCGCCTCACTTCGTCCTCGTACCTCTGCCGCGCTATCCGGCGATCATCGGCACCCTCCAGCATCGTATCCCACAGCTGCTCGACACCCAGCTGCTTGGTGATCTTGGCAATGCTAAGCAGCACCTCCTCCACATCTTCGAGTGCCGATGCATTCGCGGCGATATCGTCCAGATACAGATAGTGAACCACAATCCGGAAAGCCTGCGCAGGCACTTGACTCGACAGCTTGTCCGAGGGCAGCTCCGGCGCCAGAGCCAGCTTGCGCTCAAAGTATGGCGTGCGCGCTGCCAGCAAGAACTTGTGCAGCTGGAACTCTTCGTCGGCCAGCCCTGGGCCTGCGCTAGCCTTGAGGGTGATGTCCGACGTGGCCTTGTGAGTAGAGAGCAGCGATGTGATATGTGATGACCACGGCTGCAAAGGATCCGACGACTTGGAGTAGTCGTACCGCAGCAGTAGGTTGCGGATCCGGTCGTTGAGGGCATTGTATAAGCAGCGCTCGCCCTGAAACGTGTTTCTCTCTGCCAGTGCTCCCGACTCTAATAACAGCTCTGCCACTTCATAATGGCCACACAAACTGGCCTGCTTTGTTAATTCTGTCTTTTTATGCAAACTACTCTTTGATGTTTTACTCACGATAATTAAGGGAGTGTAGTCAAACTCATCCTTGCCGTTGATGTTAACACCGGCCGTAATGTGTGTCTGGCACTGCATCAGGTCGCCTCGCCGGCATGCCTCGAGAAACTTGGCAAAGTCTTCAGACAGATCCAGCGGGTTCTCTTCTCTCAGCACGCCCTTGCCGATCAGCTCGTGCTCCTCCTTGAGGTACTCCTCCAGCGTTCCCTTTGGCATCGCCATTTTAATGGTCGTTGCTAGTCGTAATGGCCTTGGTGCCTAGTAAACGTATGGGCTCTGTGAGTACAGATGCTTTATATTGTGAAAAAAAAAAAAGTTCAAACCTCTAAACGATGGTGTAGATGAGACCCGAAGATGATCATGAATATGAAAACGACCGGTATATGAGGATGACAAATCCAGATGGGAATATCTAGTCAACTATGCCAAAGAGACCCTCTCAAAATGCCGGAGATACGCCAGGATAAAGACCGCGATGCAACAAAAAAATCAGAAAAAGAAATAGAGAGAATAACTTTCCAAAAGTAAAATATAGCAATATCAGTCTCAACGCTCATATATCAAAACTCAATCGCAGATGCGCTCTACCGGGCACTTGTGCAAAATTACTAATACGGCAACTCGTGCCGTCATCCACCGATTGTCAACCGCAATACCGACTGCCCACCACCGCCTGTAGCACCCCACCAGCCCCCCCACTATCTACTGAATCGCTGTAGTACCTGTAAGGCAGACCCACCCTATACTATCGATAAGGCTTATCGTAAGTTTTCAGGCCTGTATTCAGCACGTGACTAGTCACATATGATTCCAACACTACAAGGATACTGCATCATGTGACTGTTGCTGTGGTAACTGGTCCACTATGTAAACATGTCACTCACGCCAGGTCGACCGGGGATCATTTCGAAACTCGGCAACCAAAGAAGGATTCCATGCCGGTGCCAATCTTTACTATTTTCCCCTTGGATAGAGCCTTGAGCTGCCTCGTCTCCTTTTATTGTTATTTTGCATTCACAAATCTAATTGCAAACTCCAGCAACAACAGCAAACCCGGCTGGGCGTCCGTCTTTTTACTAACCTTCACGACAGCATCACATCGACAACAGCGACAATAACATCACGACGACTACACCGACAAACTACACCGACACCGACCGACAGTACGCCATCCACGACACACGACCGCCAATATATACTTGCACACGATCACTCAGTACTGTATATACATACACACACGCTCACTATTTACCAACTCTCATTCACGGCCCTCATTCACGGCCCTCATTCACCGCCACTTTTCACAGTCCTCTCTAGGACCCCTTGAATAACCTCATGCCAACATGTCGGAGGCTGATTCAAAATACGAAGTGCTCGAGAAGATCGGTATGTTTTTTTTTACGACTGTCGGGACTCCTGCTTCCTACAGAGCCACGTCTAACATCTTCCAGGCCATGGCTCGTTCGGTATCATCCGCAAGGTGAAGCGCAAGGTCGATGGCATGGTTCTCTGCCGGAAAGAGATCAGCTACCTCAAGATGTCCCAGAAAGAGCGCGAGCAGCTGCATGCTGAATTTCAGATTCTTTCGACCCTGCGCCATGTCAACATTGTCGGCTACTACCACCGCGAACATCTCAAGGCCACCCAAGATCTTCACCTCTACATGGAATACTGCGGCAACGGTGACCTTGGCCGTGTGATCCGTGATCTCAGCCAACGAAACCAGTACGCCGAGGAGTCGTTTGTGTGGAGTATCTTTGCACAGCTCGTCACGGCCCTTTACCGCTGCCACTACGGCGTCGACCCCCCAGAAGTCGGCAAGAACGTGCTTGGCCTTGGCGTCGCAGCCAAGCCCAAGGTGCCGACAGGCGGCGTCACCATCCTGCATCGCGATCTCAAGCCCGAAAATGGTATGTTTTTGTCTCTAGATACACTAGGGTCACCAGATGGCTTATGTGGGGACTTGAAGTAAACAAAGTGTGAGCAATGTGAACTAACAGTATAGTCTTCCTGGGCGAGGACAACTCAGTTAAGCTAGGTGACTTTGGCCTGGCCAAGATGATTCAGTCACACGATTTTGCGTCGACCTATGTCGGCACCCCCTTCTACATGTCACCAGAGATCTGCGCCGCCGAAAAGTACACACTCAAGTCCGACATTTGGTCGCTGGGATGCATCATCTATGAGCTCTGCTCACGAGAGCCACCATTCAACGCCAAGTCACACTACCAGCTCGTGCAGAAGATCAAGGAGGGCAAGCTGGCTCCTTTGCCCGTTGTGTACTCGCCCGAGCTGTGCGCTGTTGTGCGCGATTGTCTCAAGGTCAACCCAGACCGCCGTCCGGATACGGCGATGCTGCTGAACCTTCCCGTCGTGCGTCTTATGCGCAAGGAGAAGGAAGTTGTTGAGCTTAGTAAGATGCTCAAGGTCAAGGAGGAGCAGATCAGCAAGCGCGTGCGTGATCTGGAGCGCAAGAACGAGGCTGATAGGGCAGCCATTCGCCACGAGATCGACTCAAGCCTACGTCGCGAGTGGGAGGTCAAGGCTCGCCTCGAGATTGACCGCCTCGTCAACTCCGAGCTTGACCAGCTACAAAAGAAGTTTGAGGAGGAGGTGCGTGCACGTGTTGAGAAGGAAGTCGCTGAGGCCCTGAAAAACGCAGCCTCGTCGCGCCCAACATCAGCCCTCGATGATTCGGCCGTGCTGCAGATGCCACCGCCACACCTGCCACCACCGACATCACAAGCAGCACCATCGGAGATGTCATCGTCGATTTGCAAGTCCGACTACATGCAGTCATGCTTTGGCGACGAAGACTTCCCCTCGACAACTGACATCACCGAGGTGTCCATTGACGAGTCACTGATTCAGCCTACCTCGGCTGCCTCGGCTGCTGCCGCCAGCTCAACAGCTCCTGCTACCAACAGCGGTGTTACTGTACTCGTAAAGAAGCAGAGTGCACCGGCACCGCAGGCACGCACACCGTTTGGTCGTGCACAGACAATGTTTGCTGGTCCCGGCACACCGATGGACGTTGAGATGGCATCGCCGTCTCCCATGGCAATTGCGTCGCTGTCTCTGTCGCCGCGTCGGACAGCTGCCACCAAGGCGCCGACCACTAACAATGGCACCATTTTCACGGCTGCCGCGTCGGGAGCTTCCGAAGACACAAGATGGAACAGCACGCGCGACTCGTCGAGCGTCAACTCGGACTGGGACTCTGAGGAAGATCCCGTGCCATCACCGACACGGCTCATCAAGTCCCGGAAGAACCCCTTTGCATCCAAGCAGAAGCTTCAGCAGCCCCAGCAGTCAACACAGCCGTCTGGCCAGCAACGCCCCGGCATGGTTGCGCAAAAGTCGGCGCCAGTGTTTAGCCGTGCTCCTCGTGCTAAGGGTCTCGAGGTTGCTGGTTCAAAGACTACAACAGCTGCACCTGAAAACAGTCTACGGGCAGTAGCAAGTGGTGGTGCGCTTAGAGATCATGCCCAGTCGCCTTCCCGTCGTCTCAGCAAGATCCCGTCGGCCGCCAACCTGGGTGCCAATATCTCCAGCAACAGCAACGACTCTTCCGAGCCTAGTGCACGCGCCCTCTCCCGCAAGGGCTCATTCAACTGGAAGGAGGCAAGTGACTCGGAGCAGCCCCAGTCCCAGTCTCAGCCGGCTCAGCAAGCAGCACCGACAGGCCTTGTTAGCAAACAGAAGCCTGGTATCCGCGGGCGCACTCTTGTTGAGCTGCAACAAGCCCGTGCTGGTGGCCGTCCTCTGAGTGCCGTTACCGAGAGCAACGGAAATGTCAGCCCTAAACGGCCGTTCCGTGAGCACGCAATGGCAGGCAACCGCGGCAGCCATGACTCTCCTGCGGTATGGGACCCCGAGCACGACGACATGCCGAGTCCGTTCCTCAACCGCCGCAAGGTGATCTCGATGTCTGGTGCCATTGGTGCTAAGTAGATGTGTCCACTAGCAATCCCAACGGACTCAAATATAACCAGCCTGAGGTAGACTCACCGATCTACAACGACAACGGCACATAATCTTTAACGACTTTATTTCCTTCCTGTCTTTTCTTTTTACTGTGTTTCTTGTTACGTCCTTTGTTTGCAGCATAGACAGCATGTGGTTGAAACTAGACTGAAATGCACCGACATCCATCACATCACATCAACCCAAGCCGGTCTTTTCTCAGTGGCACGCTGCATGTCGTCCACTCTCTTTTACGAAACATATATCCTGACATGCACGCCACTGGCGAAAGCAAAGGCGGGTTATTTCAGTACACGAGAACAAACATTCATACATTGTACATTTCCCAAAAATAAAAATCAGCACAACCATTAGCTGAAGCGAGCGGGGAGGTAATGCATCTAGGGGAGCTATTGGTGACTTTTTGTTGCTTCATTTTGTCATTTACACTTTTTGGTTGTCTTTTGAGTTTTGCTTTTTGTCCTTCTCCTCTCTTTTATCTTGTTGCCACGCCGTCATTTTTTACTCTTCCCACGTCTTTACATATTCTTTTGTCTTTTTGTCTTTTTTGCCCTTTTTTGTCTTTTTGGTTCTCTATCCTTTCTTCCTCAGTTCTATATTGTTTATTCTATGGTCATGGCGTACAAAGGCAGGGTAATGGGACATGCGATTAATCAGCTATGAATTTACTTATTTACTTACTTATTGAATTGTGAAATGTGGTGTATTCAAAGGGTGGCAAGATATTTTTGCCCCCGATGCCATCTAGCAGTTGCTTCATGTGATGACGTCCGACATTTATTAAAGTCTACTAATAGCGAAGCCTTTGTTGGGATTTGTGTTGACCTGGTCTTGTGGCAAGGAAAGCACTTCCCGGCGACTGTTGGTTGGTGCGTGACTCATGCCACTTGATAAGGAAGGCGCGACCTGAAGCAACCTGGCTCAAGTGACGAGGCGCCACTTGATGAGGAAGGCGCGACCTGCAACAACCTAGTTCAGGTAATGAGGCCTATGATACACGCTACTTGATGAGGAAGGCGTGACCTACAACAACCTAGTTTAAGTATTAAAGCAAACGAATTGCTACTCAAAGAAGAAGGCGCTACTTATCTATGTACGGAAGATGCGAGATGATATTGTTGTGCACTTTTACTTTCCCTACTTTTACTCTCTTTCTTCATTTTCTTATTCTCCTTCCTCCCCTTCTTCTTCCCCTTCTTCTTCTCTTTCTTCTCTATCTTCTTCTCTAGCTTCTTCTCTAGCTTCTTCGCTCTAGCTATCTTCTTTTCAAGCTTTACAGCTGTTTTTCGGGCTTCTTTATTATCTTCTTCTCGAGCTTCTCCGTCGTTTTCTCGAGTTTCTTCTCTACTTTGTCTTTATTCTGTTCAAGCTTTTTCGCTGTCTTCTTTTCTAGCTTCTTTCTAGTCTTCTTCTCGAGCTTCTCTGCTGTTTCCTCGAGCTTCTCTGTTGTTTCCTCGAGCTTCTCTGTTGTTTCCTCGAGCTTCTCTATTGTTTCCTCGAGCTTCTCTGTTCTTTCTTTCTTGTCGTCTTCTCGAGCTATCCCGCTGTGTTATACAGCTTCTTTCCCGTATTCTTCTTATTCTTTGGCGGCACCCCTCAGTTCCAAGGCTGTAAAGAAGATGGCCACCGTCGTGGAGCCCCGCGCGTTTCGTCGCAGATATGAAGACCGCCCATTGCAAAGCACCACCAATAGTGGTTTCCAATTCCCTTCAACTGGTTATCCAAAGAACCTAGCCCTATCTATTGACCTCCGTCAAGATCCAGGTGCCTGGGAAGACGAGGAGCGTTGCAAGACACTATGGGGCGTGTTCCCTGGCATATCAGAGATCGGTTTCACAGGCAACGTTTTAAGCTTTGTTGTGGATGTGCTGCCTCTCAAGCCTTGGCCTCTCACAGTGGCCGGTGTTCCAGTGTATGTCTCGACTGGTTATTCGTGCGTCAATGATCTCCCCCCCCCTCGCACCATCGGTCAGTTGGTGTGGAACAGAAATCATCCCAAAGTTCACGAGGACCACAACGGAAAGAACCTCGACAACTGGGATGAAGTCTTCGACATTATCCTGGGCTATTTCAACAGTATCGAGATCGAATTTACTGAGGTTATATATAAAAAAAATGCCGTCACGATCATTCTCAACGACGACAGCGCTGACATGGCCCGGGTCCCCTTTTCGATTTGCCAGTTGACCTGCTTTTATGCTTCCGAGTCCGAAATGTGCCGCGGTCAGTTTCTGAGTGCCACAAGTCGAAGCAAATCACCCACTCCAGATTCCCCAGATACTTGCGTGTACGACACACTGCGGCCAGGTGTGATGGTCTCGTCTGGAAAGATTCCTGGGACTCCTCAGTTCTGGACTACGACAGCTGGCGTGATGATTCAAGACAGAAATGGCAAAAAATTTGTGACGGTTGCCGATCACGGCTTCCCGCCGGCGTGCGGCCGGCAGATCATGCATCCTACACCACAGGATGTAGGTGGGCGCTGCATTGGCAAAAAGGCTGGGCGTGTCGGCATGACAGACATTGCACTCATAGAGCTGAACACTGACGAGACTTTTGTAAATGAACTTTTTGCTGGCGAGGATTTCCCTGAGGGTAAACGCCTACAAAAACTCCTCCCAGCGCAGCAGCTTCCCCGGGAAGAGATCATTTACATGGACTCGCCAGAGACAGGCGCAGTTGCCGGCAGTCATCTCTTTACCACCAGATGTCGCGTCCCCGCAGACGACCTAAATTCTGGCTCTTATCACTGGCTGAGGGGTTCCTGGGTGTACTTTGTGCAGAACGAAAACTGCCCGCTCCCAAATAGCATTTGTGGAAGTACTATCTGTGACAGTGAAGGTAATGTGGTCGCATTCTTCTGTTTTGCGGCGAAAAGTGGACCAACTAATAGCATGTGCTTTGCTATTGGTGCAGACGAGTTAGTCAACAGGGGTTATACGCTGTGCTGAAGTTTGTCGAAATGAGTATGAATCGGGTTTTTAAATTGGGCAAGTTTGAATCAGTTTTGTGGCGAGTGTGTCTTCAATCATTCAGATAGCTAGGGGTTGTGTATGCTCTTCAATCAGGACATTTTGCTATATCTGCGTACATCTAAAAGTATGACACTCTATCAGCCGGGGCGGCACGCTGTCCCACTATTTCCGGAAGCCGACGTCAACCACATACGGCTGGCCAGGCACTGAACACTGTGGTTGAGAAGCTGATAACCAGAAAAGCACCGTCCCGGCCTTTTGAAAATGGATGTTTTTAAAGACAGGGCATTAACGGTTCAAGGCTTTTAGATATTTTCGGATGAGATCCTCTCGAGGGCCTCGAGGACGTCTCCCTTGCCTATATATACTTGTATGTTTTCGAGCCTTCAACTACTCGTACTATGGAACTGGAAGCTAATGATATCATAGATGTGTTAAAGTCACTGGTAGCCACGGAAATATACGAGTTCATGGCCCTGATATCAGATCGGCGTTCTCACAGTATTAAGAGTCGAAGTAGCCGGCCAGCAGGGGTCGCCGCTATATGACGAGGACAATCATGATTTACCACGATTTGGGTTTCTACTTTGCGCATGGCATACACCGTAGAAATGACTACAAGTGTGGTCAATGGGGGAGTCGCCGTGTGTGGGGGTTCTTCATGATGATTTCTGTTGGTATGCGTAGTCTGTCCAAACTTGTCCACTCTCTCACCAAAAGCAATATCATAGAGGCACACCCGATTATCTTTGCTCGACAAGGCACGGCATGTCCAGAATTGTGAGTTTAGACCAGACAGAAGCAATTCGAAAAAGAAAGTAGTAGATGAATATACATACTCAAATGCTCTTCCGGAGTTCACCGTGAAACGAGCCATCTCCTCGTGTCAATCTTGCTCGCCGTCAACTGGAATGACAGCCTGGATGTTTATATTTTATATTTTATATTTTATATTTTATATTCCTTTTGGTATCTACCTCTCTGAGTAACGGCAACGGGCGGTCAGACCGAGCATATGGTATGATGCAAAAGCAAAATAATTATTTATGTTAAGAGCAGAAACAAGCAAGCAACACACTCTGGCACTCTACACTATGGAGGCTGCAAGCTCAAGCATATGGGATACGGCCAATAATTGAAGATGAAAAGTTTAGTAATCGTCGCAAAGCGCAAGGCGACGAGGCAGGCCGGCAAGGCTGGAGGTCTACTTAGTCTACTTGTTGTCTTTTCCAGGTTGTCTCTCTGTTTGCCCTCGTTGTCTCCCTTACATCAGCAAACTTGACGACCACCCCAAGACATGTCCCGGAGAACTTTCCGCTCCGGGTCTAAGGCGTTTGAGAATGTCTGATGGGCAGTGTGTGTAGTAGTCGTCGCTCATCACATCTTTGCTCTGCCGTTGCAATAGAGCAATAGAGCGTAAGCGTGTGCCCAATACTTGAGCTTATAGTCTGGGAAAATACTCTTGGCACGGAATAATAAGGCAAATTATGGAAGAGATGAATCGTCACTGACGCCGGCGAGACGTCATACCATGCAATGTCAGTAATCCATCTGCAACTCATCGCCTACGCCCTCCGCCAGAGGGTATCTCCATTTACCAGCCCACACTGCGGAAGCCATCCGTTTGTCTTTGGGACTCAGAGATTTACTATTCTGCAATCTGATGGCTGCAGTGGATATTGTACGTGCAAAGTCTACTGTAGAGCCAAGTCATTATGCACCTCAGCCGACAGACATTTTTATTCTCTAGCATTTGTCTATGCCTTTTTGTGTCGCTTTTTTCTTGATGTCAATGTACAAATTTACAAAGTCAAAGTCAAAGTCACCAAGTATTACAAGTAGCAGAGACAAACAAGAGACAAAGGCGCGTGTTCCCTCAAATGAGATGAGCGGTTAACAGACACACCGAGTAGAGATACCTCTTGATGAGCAAGTTCCGCGATCCAAGTCGATTCATCTTTGAGACAACTCTGAACAACGAATAGACACAGGCGGACGAATGCCCGACGGGGAAAATTGAGACATTTTCCATCTGCTACTGCATTCATTATTTTGTGCTTGTATTTGACACTTGTTTGAATCATTGTCTGAATGTGAATCAACAACGCAGACGGCTCGTGGTCTCACGGTACAACGACATGGTTTCCCTTTTGAGCGATTGCAGCCCGTCACATAATACACCAACTCACATCGAAGCTACCGTAATTCCGGGTAGTCTCTTACTCCGTGGACTCAAAGACTCTTCCGCCCTTGGCATATGGGTAGCAGGGGGGTGATCCAACATCTCACCTCCATCTTCATCACTCCATCACTCCATCACCATCAGCTCAGCAGGCATTCTTTATCCTTCTACTTTGTCCTTTCACACTTTGCCTTGCCTTGTCGCCTATGCAGTGGCCGTTGGACGTGTGCCACCACCAGACAGCCACACCAGCAAAATAAATAAATAAAATATGAATATTGTGTATTTTGATGTAGATTTAATAGACTTGGCCGATGAGTTGGTTGTCGGAATCTTTCCGTGTAGATTGTACGAATATTCCGTAATGGTTCCGTAAACATTCCGTATATCGTACAAAAAGAAATAGAAATAAATGAACCCTTGCAGAACAGAGAATGATGCCTCACCGCTACATGTTTCAGTCCCAGCTATGCGGTGTTTGATGCGGTAGAGTAAGGGAAAAGGGAAAAGGGAAAAGGGAAATAACGACCACGGATGTCGCTTAGGGAGAGGTATGTGATGAGAAGAACAAAATAAGAAAAAGAAAGTAACAATTAACAGCATCTACTACGGAAACCGGCCAATCGAATCTCCCCAAAGGTGTCTCATATGAGTACTTTTATAGTTTATTCCATGTTTTAGTCTTCTCTCGTGCGAGTAAGTCTTTTCTCTCCGACTCGCTCTCTCTACTTTATCCTCCATCACCTCCATCACCTCTACAAGTAGCAATACCACTGCATCTCCCCACTACGTTTACATGATCGACAACCGCCGGTGGATCATTACGTATGTAGCCTGGGCGTGTGGGGACTAAATATACACACGGGAAGGGACTTGTGCACTCTTCTCAACGTAGCCCTATCCATAGAGTACAGCCCCATTATGAATCACTCATCCCAACATCGTTCGCGTAGTCGAGACGATTCTGAGACCGGAGTACTTGCGATCCAGCCCTCATCGCCGGAGTAATCTGCACAGAGTCAACAGCCAGAAAGATTCAGACCGCACAACGTATTAGACTACTCGTATATCGGGGTTCTTTACGCCTCTGTGATGTCGGTTGTGGCACGCCGGGGCATGGTCTGTAATTCCGAGCGTCGTGTCGAGGCCAAGTAGAATAGTGAAAAGTCGAGTGCAGCCAAGTCTGTCTGCTAAGAACAAGCTTGGGCTGGTCACGGGTGATCACCGTCGACCGTCGGCCCAAGGGCTCAATGTAAACGCTCGATAGAGCCTCTCCATAACTCCGGTGGCAGAGGAAGAGTACATAGTATGTGGCACGACATTGAGGGTCCTTTTGAGTATTGGTTCTTTCTTGGTAGCAAGCTGCAAAACAATCAAGAGAATAGTGATCATGGGTGTCGGAGGGGGGGGGTGAGATGTGTGAGATGTGCATCGGAAAATAAACGCTCAGTCGGTGAAGATTTTTCCTTTGGGGCATATTATTCTATTATTATTAAGGCTAATTAGTTGCATCTCGGTTACAGTCGAATAGGATCATACATGGGCATAGTACGATCTCATGTGCGAATCCTAATGAGTTAAATGGACGAGACGAAAAAAAAAAGACAGGACGAGTAAGAAAGCGGCAGAGCCAGGGTGAGACGCACCTGCAGCGCAAAGGGACTGAACGGCGACCGGACGGCGACTGCACGAGCCATAAGCGAGGTCACCTGGCGTCTCTGCTTTTCCTTTTTTTCCTTTTCTCTCTCTTTAGAGTTGAGTGATGCGCAGGGGTCGTCGGCTGATGTCGATCATTCATTTTTGTTTCCATCCTCCCTTTTGTCGCTTTCGTTTTCATTTCCCACAGTTGTTGGTGAGATATTATTATTATTATCATCACCACTGTTGTTCCGTAAATATACATTTGCAGATGGGCCTACTTACACATCAGACCTCAATAAGGCAGTACTCTCCGTAGACTGATCAATCGGCATCGTCAAGAGTAAGACAAGCAAGTGAGTTATGATCAAGTAGAAATAGTGCAAGCCAGAGGCAGATTGAGGCCCATAAGGTAGAGCAAAGATTGAAGCTGAGCAGCGAAAATAGAAAAACACGACCGAGCGTCGGCATATTGTCCGAAATAGAGTGTAGATTCTATCTACGAGTACCCAAACGTAGATTGGTGCTAGGGTGTAGTTTGGCAGATTTCCATTTGTTGACGATAATCATGAACATCACATAATAATTGGGAGATCACGAGGGTCTGAGGATCACAAGAGTAGCAACAGAATAACATGCAATATTCATTGCGGCTTGAATAATCTCCATCATGCTCCGTTTATCCACCCACTCTGATAACGCTTCAATAAACGATCCCAACGCTCATCATCATAGGATCTATGTTTCCGATGATTGTTTTCCTCTTTGAGCTGGCATCCAATGAACCTTGTCGCGTTTCGGGACGTATTCTTGTTTCTTGCTTCTTGCACATCAGGTACTTTCTCCTGGAAGGACCAAATACTCTACTAAGAAGATGTTGCTGGTACAGTCTCTTTATGCTCATAGCGCCAACAACAACCACGGCGGCAGGCAGATTGACTTCTAGCCTCCACGGAGTATGACAGCGTTCGAGATAGCAACTCCGGGATGGTCTCCAGGCATACGTTCATCGGCGGAGCAGAAACAATCTTAACCCATCAACAGATGGACGCGTAATCATCTGTTTGTTTTTTTTTTGTTCTCAAGGATGAGATAGTGAGTTCCCTGATGACACACTGGCTGTTTGTCATGTCCCATGTTCAACATGGAGAAGAGAACGGTTCTTCTGCTTGTGCGTCTCACTCTGAGACATCCCATCACCAAGTTTGCAGCCCATAGACATGTGTCGGTGGCAACAAAACGCTAACAGCATTCTACTTTGCAGTTGGTTGCCAGTAACATACACACCTACCCAAAAGAGCAATGCTCCGGTGCTGCATGATGCGACCCGGTGCACCGGATGTGGTATAAAGCAGCACAACGACACACAATGTTGCGAATGGAATATGCCGTGCCACTGCGGCACGTTGCCACTTGTGTACGACGTGCCGCGGCCAGGGATGCTCTCTCGTGGAATTGAGAGAGTTGGTAAGAAGCAGAGTGAAGAAATGAGGCCGAAGCAAGGGGGAATGTATTTGGGGGCTGCCGTTGGATGAGAAGTCGATCTGTGTGTACGGACTATGATGGTCTTTTTGGCAGAAGCATTTCGTAACTTGTAACTCGTCTCTCGTCCTTTGTCTTTCTCTCGTCTTTCTTGCACCAACACCAACAGCTTAGGCCAACACCTAATTCGTCGTTTACATGCAAACAAAGGCAAAGTATCTCTAATAACGAGACATCGCCGACTCTGCCAGAAAGACGTTGTCGCCGTTTAGATGCACGCATGGTACTTTTACTGACATGGAGGTAGTCTGGTATCGTAATGCACAACGTCGTAATATCTGATGCCGCAAGAATTCAATACCTTGCATTGTCAAGGTTACTTTGAAAGGGCGCTGTTCCACATGTCTGGCAACTGCAAGTCAGTAAGTCAGCAAGTCTGTAGTTTTGTCAATAGACTGCAGAGCTGAGACATGTCTGATTCGATTTACATTCCGACTGTCGGTGAAGAAGTGATTGACCAGACTAGACAGGATAAAGAGGAGAAGAAAAGGAGACCAAAAGCGACATTAACCGCGCTGCCCGCACAAGTACGCATTGTGTATTATAATCGACTTGCAGCTCTTGTGAATATCAAATTACGATAGAAAACGAGATTGACATTGATTTGCATGTGCCTGTGCAACTGGTGGCCCGCAATGTTTTTACTTTTTGTCGAATTATTATAATACCAGATAATACCATCCTTTTAAAATAGTAAAATTTGAATACGTGGAATCGTTACGACGTCGCTCCTTCAAGACGACATTGCCCATCAAAGTACAAAGTACAGCCACAGGCTACTCTAGACAAAGGCCAGCCTCGCCACATCCCAGCTGGCTGGGATCGGAGATTTGCTTCTTTTAGGCAAAGTCCTTTGCGGAGTAAACTAGACTCCAAGTACTCATTATACTAATCACGGTTCTCCGCCGAGAATAGAACGGTCCCAGTTGTACGTTTACGTTGCGGGAACAACAGGCACCGGTTCCTTTTGACGAATCTCTAGTCTTTACGAAGAGTGATCATGGTCTAGGATTTAGGAAATAGTGAACAAGACCCGTGGCCTCATCAGTATCATCCCGAACGGCCGAGCTTCAATATAGAAAATGTGGAAATAGAGAGATCCCTACAGGGTTTATTTTGTACTTTTTTGGCTCGTTTATGATGAGTAGAGTCACATCACGGAGAAGCGATGGCGGAGTGATGCACGCGCAGTGTGATGTGGTAAAGGTTGTGATGGACGACTATGCAAATGGAACCAAATTACGAAAACACGAATAAAAAATAGTGAGACAAATTGAAGAAAGAAAAAAAAAAAAAAGACAAAGAGGCGAGCACGAGAAAGTACGTTCCACGTCTCGTTTTCTATCCTTCTTCCTTTCTTCTTTAGCGAGCGTATTAGCTTGTTCTGAACTTGTTCTTCGTTCTGTTTATTGCACTGTTGGTGTTTAGTATTTTGGTTTGAATATGCTGAGCCACATCACATCTCAATGCATGTGCTTACACGCACAGCAGCCATACGAGTGCTCCATAATACATCACTAAATCAATATTCCCCAAGAAGAACTCGTAAGCGATGCCGGGTGATCTGCAGCTCTTATTTCCGCTCCTGGTGGCTGCTCTAAGCGAATGGAGAATATTCTCTTGTTCTCTTGTTCTCTTATTCTCTTATTTTCTTTTCTTATTTTCTTTTCTTATTTTCTTATGTTCTATATTTCCTTGATTCCGTCTTGTGTCGTTCTGGTGGCGCATCCAAATGATCCTGCTCCTACTCTTAATGACTCTTAGCTCTTAGCTCGGCCAAGTGCCTGCTTCGGGATACATCACAAGATTAGGAGATCCGTAGGCCCTCACCGCGGAATAAAAATAGAAAGAATAAGAAACGCACAGGGCACAAAGCCAACGGTAGATACGTATGTCGCCTCCTTGTATTGCACGTATCTATATTATGTACGTGTACTGAGTATGCGTGTGCCTAGAGATGTGCCTCGGCAAGGATCCGGTACGCTGTATCTCTATAGAAATGAAAAGGAGTTCTTTAGAAGAAGCCCTCATCAGGCATGCTTTGTGTATTTCCAAAGAGACGAAAGGAGTATGTCTGTAAATTAAAGGTACCAACCAAAGTGTCTTTGAGTATTTGAGAGTATTTTAGAGTATTTTAGAGTATTTTAGAGTATTTTAAGAGTATTTTAAGAGTATTTTAAGCGTATATCAAAGAGCGTGTGTGTGCGTATTTGTTTAATAATCGTTACCAATCCAGTAATCCAGTAACTTTTGTTTAATGCAGTACTTCAAGACTGGCGGCTGCAAAAGCTCTGTCCAACAAGCAAGATACCGTACATAAAAGTACAACACAATCGACGCTGTGCCATAAGTCCATGGTCCCCTGATCGCCAGTGCACATCACATTCACATTCAATTCACATTTAATTCACATTCAAGAGTGGTTTCAAGCAAAGAGCAAAAGTAAAAGTAATGATTTCCATTTTTGTTCCATCCCTTGATAGAAGTACCCATCCACCAATACCGTGTCCAAAGACCAAGAAAGATACAAGTGCCAGTGCCAGTGCCAATACCAAAGCAACCAAAAGAAATAGATATATGTAAAGACGGGAGAATGACAAACAAAAGGAAATAAAAAAAATGAAACGAAAAATAACAATAAAAATAAAACAAAAACAAAAACTCCAATCCAGATATCTGATACACCTTTCCGGCCGTAACATTGACAGTAAAGCAGACCAGGCACAAAAAAAGAAAAGAAAAGGAAAACCCTGGCGGTTCAGTCTAGGACAAAAGAAATGAGAAAAGAGTAAAAAAATAAAAGAGTAAAAGAAACCGCTAAACGCCAAAAGCAGTCATGGCTCATAATAAAACAAGAAAGAAGAGGAGGGCAGAAAGAGTAGGGGGAATAAGAAGGGGGAATAAGAGAGAAATGAAATAAGAGGGAAAGAGAGAGACCTCTACTCATACGAGTGGCAGCCGCGCTCGTGACGCTTCATGTTGCTGCGCACGCTAAAGGCCTTGCCGCAGCCCTGGTGCGGGCACTTGAAGGGCTTCTCGCCGGTGTGCGAGTGGCTGTGGATGCGCAGCGAGCTGGGCCGTGAAAAGGCCTTGTTGCAGGTCGGGCAGATGTAGCGGTCCTGCGACTGGGGAAAGGCAGCCGCGGCCGAGGGCGAGATGTAGTGGTGGTGCTGCCACGGCGAGGGCTGCACAGGAGGCATAAAGGACTAGTAGTGCGGTGTTAGTTTCGGTTGATAACTGTAGTATACGAGCAAGGAACAGTGCTTACAGGAAGAGGCCGCTGGTAGTAGAGACCCATTTGCTGGGGAGGCGGCGTGGGCTGCATGGCGGGATAGTACATGGGCGCGGGCTGGCTCATGTAGGACTGAGCAGCGGGCGTCGACGTCTGCGAAGAAGGGTAGGCGTAGGAAGATGTCGGTGCACCGCGGTGGATGTGCGACTGCGGTTGCGAGTGCGAGTGCGAGTGGCTGTGAGAGTGCGAGTGAGAGTGAGAGTGAGAGTGTGAGTGTGAGTGCGCAGAGTGAGCAGAGTGCGAGTGGCGGTGGTTGTAGTACTGCTGGGGGTGCGAGCTGGGCGGCTGCGAGCCGTGACGCGACTCTGCGGACACGGACGACGACGACACCGAGGCGGCATCGTTGTGCTGTGGTGGCGGCGTGGCCTCAAAGTAGTAGTTGCCGGCCATGGACATGCTGCTGGAGGCGGCGGGCGTGGTGGACATGCTGGGCAGCTGGCTGACGGACTTTGTGGAGGGCGAGTTGTAGCCGGTGCTGCCGCTGGTGCTGCCGCTGGTGCTGCCGCTGGTGCTTGTGCTGGTGCTGCCGCCAAACGAAGCCTCCGAGGTCATGGGCGGTGTTGGCGGGAGCACGCTGTTGCGGAGGCTCATTGTGTTGTGTGATGAGCTGGGGCGTGTGCTGGGACGGGCTGCAAGCGAGTTAGAACGATGCCGCAAGTGACACCAAGTGAAATCGAAAAGACGTATACATACAGCTGAAGGAGAACTCGGTAGACTGCTGCAGGACGGACTGGGGCGAGGTCTCGGATGTGGGCGAGCCCTGGTCGGCGAGGTCAAGCAGGTTGGAGATGGAGGGCAGCGAGCATTTTGAAGACTCGTCACCGGGCGGCGAGGGCGGGCCTTGTGGTTGGAGGTAGCCGTAGTGCGAGGTTGGCACCTGCTGGGCGTATGGGTTAGAGAGGATGGACATTTTGGTGGTTGTTGGTGTTGTGGTGGTTGAAGATGTGAGGATGTGAGGATGTGAAGATGTCAAGGTGTGAAGATGTCAAAAGTTGTATAAATATGGTGTTTTGGGGTTGTCAAATTGTAATGTTGTGTTGAGGTGGTTTTGAGACGAAAGTACAAAAGCAAGTCAAGAGTCAAGTGAAAGCTTTGCTGCTGCAAGGGCGGCGTTGTGCGAGGTGAGGACGAGTATTAGTTTTAAGCGTTGATATTAAACCAAGAACCAGCTGGGAATGTTGTTGTGTTGGTGTAGAAGTAGAAGGAGAAGTAGATGTAGATACAAGATGATGTAAACTGTAGTTGTGGATAATAAGAATAAGATATAAAGATGATATGGAGAGATAGATCAAGATGCACAATGTAGGAGAGGGGGGGGGGAAGTGGGATCTTATATTGTCGTCAACGTTGGTGAGATATTGCTTGGAAATATCAACTAGAATACTAGCATAGTAGAATATTAAAGTATAAATATTGGAATAATAGAATAGCAGAAGCTGCAGATAAATACAGTAGGGAAGAACGCAAGCGAGCGTAGTATGGAGAAGGGGTGTCGTTTGGAGGAGGCGTGAAGGGGGTGCTCCAAAGGGGGTGTATTTTGGCAAGATATTACTTGGGTATTTTAGCTGCGTTTACGGAGAGAGGGCGTGTGGGAAGGAGTGCCAGGTTGGCCGAACACCTGCTGGCCCGTCGAGCTCTGGTATTCAGATCCATCCACCTGGTGGAAGAAGTCGCAGTGCTCTCAGAGGAGAGGAAAGCAAGAAGATCCCTAGGCGATGTGCGGCAGCGGAGCCCATCTGTCACAAATAATGGATATAAACATATATAAAAAATATCATTTAAAATATTATTGAAAGTATGGGTGGGTTTGACCCGGGCTCCAGGGAGGGTGTGCACTAGAGAGGGTAGAGGGCCTGCAAAGTAAGGCCTGTAACACCCCTCCCCAGCGCTGATCAGATCAAGCAGACATCCGGCTCTGCACGGAGTACGAGTGCCAGAGTACGAGACCAGACTATGCGAGTATGAGAGGATGAGAGTATGAGACCTACTCTGTAGATACTGCCGGCGCACGGAGCAGCCTTGCGACATGTCGTCTGTTTTGCTGTTTTATGTCGTCTGTTTTGTGTCGTCTGTTTTATGTCGTGATGGCAGCTTGGTCGGCTGTGCGTAATGTTTGATGGAATGCTTGACTGAAGCGGGTTTTGAGTATCGAATAATACAGAGTAGATAATAGAAAGATGCCGCATACAAGAGTGCCAGTGTTGCATTGAGTGCACGACGCGGCAAGTCGAGCATCCGGACTCGACCAAGCTGTGCAGCAGGTGAATCAGAATACCTCAATACTCGGTAGGCAGAGTGCTCGATTCGGCAGACACGTCTACAGCAATCACGAGTAGAAATTAGAGCAAACTTACTTTGTGCAAAGCAGGCCTCTGAGAGACACGACAGAATACGAACTGGCAGACATGCCTCGTTCTCTCCTCCGTGCAGCGCCTCTCCCAACACCTACCCCCGCTAGCCCGATCAGAGCACTGCCCCGGCCGTCAACTGCCATTCCAGTACGATCTTCCTTTTTCCTCTTTCTTTTCCCTTTTTCCTTCCTTTTTTCCCTTTTTTCCCTTTTTTCCCTTTTTTCCCTTTTTTTCTTTACTTTTCCTCTTTTTTATTTCATTATTTATTACTCTTTTTTTTCTGTTTCTTTCTCCTCTTCTACGCCTGTGCACGACTGTCAGCCAATCTACAGTGCTCATCTCGGGGCACTTGCTTACCTTGAAATTCTCCGCCTTGTCTTGTATCTTATTCTGATATTCTCTTATTCAATTCTGTGATCTATATTTCCATTCTTTTCTACAGGCTATGATTATAAATCCCTATGCACTATGAACACTTCGATTCCGGTTTGCCTTCTTCTTTCCTTCTAGCCTGCTATCTGCTATTTACGATCAACTAACTGCACGCTCGTGGCGACTCTTGGCATTTTCTTTGTCTCTGTGTGCATTGCTCGTTTTACTCTTTATTTCTCTATTTACTCTTTTAATACAGAGTACAGAAGGCTCGGCTGCCAGCTAGACTGCACATCTCCATCTCAATAAACGGAGTTTTCCGTTTCACCTTTGACAAAGAAAACAACTACCGGACACTTGCCGCCTTCTCCAGACTCGGTTGCACAATCAATCAGACCAGGGGCACTGCTCATGTTGCATTCAACGTCTAATCTATCAACTTCTAAAACATTCTAAACATGTTGACGTCCAACGGAGGACGGATGTGCACACTTGAGACGGCGCTCGAACATGGTGTATCGTTAGCAGATGCCTGCTTGTGTTTGTGTTTGTACCTGCGTGGCATTGCTTTTGCATCTGCGGGTGGTCTGTGACAGACAGATAGACGATCTTATGCCGTAGCAAGAAACAGCCACACCCCAAACACTGCAACAGTAATTGTCATCCTCTTGGCCGCCAGATCGGCTTTTCTTGCCTGTCTGCAGATGTCTTATATTCCGAATCGATTCCGAGCCTCAACCAGAAAATCATTGAACCTCTTACGCTTCCGGTGTTCGTGGCTTGATTTTTTAAACTTTTTGTCAAAGATGTGACGCTATTTGATTGCCGATATCTGGTTCGCCTTGATGCTGGTGGTCATTGATTTACGGATCATGACGTACTCCCTTTATCCGTGTTTTTATTCCGATTCTCCTTGTCCTTACGCGTCACTATTGCATTGATCTTTCGATCTCAGGCTTTCTCCAGCTAGTATCACATCATCTCTGGCAATCCGAGTATTTGGCAATCTGAGAATCCGCGAATCTAGTATTCGAAAATCATACTCGGGACAGAAAATCAAGAAAACCAAATATTTCAGTTAATAAATCATATAATCAAATACCTCAAATCACTTAATAAACACAAGACTCGAATGATGCCAGGAGGGCCGGAATCTATAAATCTCCTCTGCAACTTTATAAACTCAAATCATCAATGATTCTCCGTACAGTCCGGCCTTGGCTGTCTTGGTTTCTTGTCTTTTGCAACCGTAAAAACACTACCGAGATTTATCCTTCTTGGCCAAGATGCTAAGATGCTAAGATGCTATTCTTCACTGCAGGATTGCTAGCACAGCACGAATTTTACCTCAATACGGGCATACCTTCAAAGCCACGAGGACTAGCTTATCGATAGCGATACGAGTACGTCTGCAAATGCTGAGGTGTCTGCATCGATATCGGTCTTGACATGCCCAATACGAGATGGCATGTGCGTGTCTTTCGGCAGTCGTCTTGTGTGATGTGAATGGTCGGTGTACGCAGGGCACGACTCACGACGTAGAGTCACTTGGTCTCTACAGAGTAGTGATGTATGGTGAATTGATTCGTCAAATAAATCAATCTGGTCTGACTATTTGCTATTTGAGACAATGAGTCGATTAGGTTGATGCAAAATCCAATCGTGCATCAATAGTCTTCAATGCATGTTTTGGGTTGAAAGGGCAAGAATCAATAATTAGGCACAGCATACAGAAAGAAAGAAGCGGTAAGCCGCGTTTCGGCGTGGAACTTTCCGTGCTGGGCGTATAAGCATTATGGCATCTGCCACTGCCACTACGCAGTACAGTGTGTCACAGGCCCCCGAGGAGGCATTCAGGCACTCGCACTCGCACTCACACTCTGGCATTCTTTTCTAGAAACAAAGCAAAGGTTAATCGCATATGATCGCCGCCCCCCTACCTACCACAGATCCTGGGCCGCGGTCCACTCTTTCTTTATTTTGATTTTATTCAAGCAATTCAAGTAATTCAAATAGTGAATAGTGAATAGTGATTGACTAAACCACTACTCGTAAGAAATCGGATGAACACTCGATATGATGGATGCTGTCGATACCATGTAAAGCAAATACGAAATCTACGGGTTTGCTTTGCATTAAATAGCATACGTACACGCAAGAGTAAATAATAAACAAATCAATAAGATACAGACAAAGCATGACATGGGAGGGAGGCCTTCGACATGGCCTACGACATGGCCTGGCCAAGGGGGAGTTCTCTGGACGGAAGAGAACCGACCCTGTTTGGACGGCGACAGGGGGGTTTCTGGTTATTGCGACGCTGTACGGAGTAATAGGTGAAAGGGAAAAGACGTGCAAGATCTTCCCCAAACAAGGGGCCCTTGCCGGCTGTCCGCCGCCCGTTCGTCACTCTTATTTTTGCTTGCAGCTACTAGTAGTGTACTAGTAGTAGTATTACTCAGTAGGGCCAAGCAAGGTCGCATCGTCCAGCATTTTGAGCATAGTATCATGTGCACCCCCCTGATTTGGACAGGGTCTATTCTGCCTATTTTCCTTGCAAGCATTCTTTCCTCTCAGTAGTCCAGAGTACTCCAGATTGACAGATTGACAGCTCGTGCCCGTGCTTGTGTTTGTGTTTTTGTTTGTGCCTGTGTTTGTGCCTGTTTTGTGCCTGAGCTGCAGCACTGACCTGGCTGTTGAGACGAGAATAGACAAGACGAGAAGATACAAAAGGGGCAAAGGGCAAAGGGCAAAGGGCAATACTGCTACCAGACAAGCGCCGGACAGACGGCTTGCTGACTTACTCCCCTCGAACAAATACTTACCCGCGAAACGCGGCCTTTGCCTTTGCCGTTGCAATCGCCACTCACGGAACGGGGTCTAATAGTGCGGGTAGCTATAGATGTATATGTAGAACATGTTAACTGCTAGTATAGGCTGTCCGGCGGACTATGCATAAATAGGGCAAATTCGATCGAGCTGTCACTGTGAAGGCCATTGTCAACCCGAGATAAAGTCCCGATCAGGTAATATCTCCTAAGAGCAAAGGAATAGGATGAAAGGACAATAGACAAAAGCCAAAAGACAAAAGCCAAAAATGAATCCACCAGCTCCGTTACGAACAAGAAGAGCGGGCTGTGGTTACGGAGAATGGGGGTCCAAAGGCAAACCACAAGATGGGAAAACAAATGGAAGCCGAGTGGAAGGCTATCAATTGAAGCAGCATTAAATGCACCAGAGTATACAAGGCATGGCATAATATCGTGAGATGAGTCAAGAGGCCACGCGTGGCAGCCTGGAGCTATGACCATCAGCTGAGCTGAGATGATGCAGCATTGCACAGTTCTCTTGTATTTTTAGACTGCTCCGAGAACTGCTTTGACCAGTGGGATAACAATGTCAAAATATTACAAAATATCTGCAATATTTACAATAATTATAATAAAATAAAAAAAAGACGCCCAAGAACCCCAAATGCCTAATACGCGTACGGAATAGACGCGGCTGTCTTGTGAGCGCGGCGGACAAAACAGCGTTAGTTTCACAGAATCGGCCTCTGCAGCCTGCCCAATTTTGCCCCTATTCTATCTGCATCGACTGCCAGATTCCCATCATCTACATGCCAAGACCAGCACAAAGAGCGTGCCTACCAGCTGGAGATCACCCGGCAGTGTAAAATATATCTTACATATCTCAAGATAGCCTAGGCACCTTGTCATGGAGTCTTTGTGCTCGCTCTGCCTGCCTGCCTAACCCTACATGCACACTAGCGGCAATATGACAAGTGAATTCCAGCAGTCGGGTAGGCGCCAAAACGAACCCCGGCGCCGGTGCTAAATTCCACGTGCCACACCTCCACAGTTCTAGTGCTCGCAGAGGTCTTTAGTAGTGTGTGCTCTTGCGTGGCTGGCCTGGCCAGGCCGTATTTCTTTCGGCGAGCCTCCCTGTTGTAGGAAGGAGTATGGAGTAGCCGACGCGTGCTGCCTCTCGCTCTCTCCAATGTGCTACTTCTTTGTTCTCTGCTCGTAATAGTATGCAGTTCGGCAGACGAGCTCATGCCTTTGTAGGCGTCGAGTATTTCTCTTTTCTGTGCATGCGAGATTCTAGATCGATTCGCATCCAGTGTTCTTTTGCTCGCTTGCTTATTATTCCACATATCTGTACCTTTGATTTCTTGTCTTCGGCGTGCAGTATTCCAATATTCACTCGCTCAGCCTTGATGCATGACCCATTGCCACTCTACGATCAATTAATATAGGGATGGCAGACAGTCGCCGAGAGCGAAATAGATAATAAGCAAAGAACATGAGAGAACCAACAAGAAAATATACAACAAGATTGTCCATAATCCAATACCATATAATGCATCAAAACATAATATCGCAGATAAAATCAAGCATTCTATCAACAATTCAATCAATCAACAAGTACAAGTACAATCGACAGACAAGATCGAAACATGTATCTACTTCACAATCGACCGGAACATGCCGTTCCGTCTAGCGATGTCTTTTTACACCTTGTCGTCGGTTGCCTACCCTCTTCTTGTCCTGCTGCAACGCTAGATGTAGACAATGTCATGCCGTCAGTCTGTCTATACTGTTTGTTCCCATGTTCGCTAGCAGTACACGATCTTCTAGGGTGACTATTTGTCTTGTCGTCTTGTGGCTTGCCGTCTTCTGATGCTAGGGTAGCAGGTAGCCATGTGAATATCCGTCTCCTTGTTCTTTTATTGGCTCAGCAAACATTCTCAAGGCGATATCAGGTCTAGAACATGGTTGAGGAGCTAAATGAACAGCCTGAATTCGTAGTAATTAATGCTCGGGGTCGACACGCAGTCCGTATCTGTTGGATTGATGGATTGATGGGCGTTGGATTGTTGGATCGTTGGATCGGTCAATCATTACTCTCTTATTACTCTTATGACCTGACCTCGCTCTCGCTAAGTCTTACTAACCACATCTGCCCCTTGTTGTCTGTTACTACTACCACGCCTACCTACTTCTACTGCTACTCGTACAATCTCCACTTTGCAAGATTCTCGCCGTTAATGGTCGTTTCCCCCTCCGCTCATCATGCTCATCATGCCCATCATGCTCATCATGTCTTTGACCTTGTACTCCATAATACAAGTAGATTTGCTAGCTAAAGAGAGAAAAAAGCTAGAGACTTTAGAGAGGCTAGAGAGTCTCGGATGACCTTGCCGAATCGAGCCATAGCCCCGGGAGACAATTTAGCTGGGTACGTAGCTGTATACGTAGCTGTGTAGCTGTGTGCACCAGACACGACAGTGTGCCAGAGCGCAGAGCGCAGACGGGGGCAAAAATGGAATAATCGGCGCCGCGCCTGCACTAGCACGTTTTAAGGAGGCAGCAGTAGCGTGGCTGTCCGTTGTTTCGTTTCTCAGGCTTCTCAGTATTCAGAATTACCCGTGTACGAGGTGAATATGTTGGGGAATGATCTTCACAAGGCGTGCGGAGTGCTGTAGGTGGCTACGAAGTAGGAATAGAAGATGGACAAGACAAATTAGCAAGGGAATGTGGCGTTGGCTGTTTGTGCTGAGTAGACGAGGTAAGTCAAGCCATGGAGTAACCGGAGAGTATCTCAAAGTCCGTTTATACTTGTTCGTTTGCTTACTATCGGTTGTTTTCCTATTTTCATCATTGCTTTTTATTGCCAAGAATAGGAATGTGAGAGAGCAGAGGTGGGGAGGGGAGAGGGGAGAGGGCAGAGTACGGAGTTGGGTGTCGGCAATTGTCAAGAGACTGAAAACAAGAACAAGCACATGGACTGTCAGCCATAATCGACTCGCTCCCACAGCTTAATTCTCTGCCACCTGCCAAACCTAATCAGCCCTAATACTCGTAAACTCGTAAAACAATACTGGTCTCTCTAAATTTAAATGAACTTTCCGAATTGTGCAATCGCCGTGCGTTCAGACTCCAGAGTGGTAATGGCAATACTACCTGATCCAAAAAAGAAGAACCAATACTACTTTGTACGCCATGGTTGATTGCGTAGCTGTCGAAAGCTTGGGGAGACCCCGTTGCCACTGAGAGGGCCTGCCTTGTTTTGGTAGGGGCGCAGAGGCAGTATTCAATGGCATTACAAAGCAGAGAGCATCGGCGTGCTGGCCTGCTCCGTCTCTATATCTTTACTCGGTACTGATACCCATGACACTCAATCGCCACTGACTATCTATCCGATCGGCAGTGCGTGCACTATTGCATCAGTCGTGAATCAGGAAAAGGTTCGGTGCACCTATCCATTGCAGAGCCGTTATCAAGTTAACCGATACATCTGCAGTGGCAAACGGCCTGATCGCCGAACACGGCGGACGTCGTCATATGCAGTCAAGTTATGAGATCACTATCGAAGAGAGAAGATGGACAATAGGCCCAACCACACGAGCAGATAAACAGACGAGGCAGTCCAGACAGCCAGCCAAAACGGACTCGTGTCAGTCTACTTATGGCTAAAGCATGCGCTACAGGTAATAGTACTGCAAGTCTTGGAGTCTGAGAGTCTGAAAGCCTGAATATCGAGCCTGACGAGTATGCCCAGTCAGAGCCATGTTCCAAATGCATGTATACCCCATACTACTAGTAGACAATACATAAAAACACGCCACGGCATAAGTCGTACAATGCACAATGTTCACCGGACAGCTGCTATCCTGTCGATCATGCTTGTCGTAGTCTGGATGATCTCGGTATTTGATAGTTATTATTTGATATTTAGTATTTGATATTCTGATGTTCTTTTCACTCTCAAGAGGTTACAGATCAGAGTACCGTAAAAGACTGGAGTGAGCCGAAAGATTCAGCCAACAGTAAACATCACAACACTCACAGTACAAAACACAGGACAACAGAATACAAAATACAACAGAATCGAACACCAACACGTTGTAATCTTATCTGGCTCGCTTGGTCTGAACAGGAAATCTCCACTACCGGAGCTGTTACCAAGAATGGCTCTACAATAATCTTGCAGGGATGCGTCGACAGGCAGCAAGCATAAGTAGAAGCAAGAGAGCAAGAGAGCAAGAGAGCAAAAGAGCAAAAAGCCCTCGAGGACAAAAATGCTAACAAGGATGAAGAAGAACCCGATGGGATGCGACACTGTGCGTGCTACTCTGGTGCAAATTAAATACGGGTTACGCACGCCAAAATTACACCCGAATATAAGCTCGCACAGTTTGGCAACTTCAAGGTCGGACGGCGTCGTATTGATTCCTCTCGAGCTCCCATCTCTTCCTGGTCCCTTTCCCTTTCCGATCGAGCTACGATTTAGGATTAACTGTAACGGCGATTATGTGGAAAAATTATTCAAAAAATACCTTGATCAAACAAAGACACAAAGGGCTATTCAAGAATAAGAGGCGAGCGTCGGACTGGAATGAAATGAGATTTCAAAGACGTTGTAGGGGTGATGGCGTTGGACGTTGTTTTCTTACAAAATTAGATTGCACGAATAAGCAATCAATCACAATCAATAAATCACACCGCATATTGGTCTCACCATCACATACACGATAATGTGATAAAGCGATTTAGGCAAATAGAAGCGGGGTCGGAAAAGCAAGAAGAAGATAATAATGACAGAATAAAGTAGGGGAAAAATAAGGACAGAAGCGAGAAGAAGCAAATACGACAGAGAATAGTGATTAGCACAGTTGAAACAAATCATCAGCTAAAGAGGAAGTCGAAACAAAGAAATAAGAGATAATACTCCCGACGCATAGATTCTTCCGTCTGTCTGGAAAGAGTACTTTGTACGAGAAATAAGAAAAAAAGAAAATAAGACAAGAGGACAAGAAGAAAAGAAGAAAAGAAAGACGTTGTCGATCAGAGGATTGTATCATGCCGGATATGTGATCAAGATGCAGGTATCCAGGAACCAACGGTGATGTACTGGGGTACTGCGTAAATTACATACAGACATGCGCATTAACTCTGTACAAGTACTGTACTTTTGTGTGACGACACGACGAATGCAGACATCCCCCGGACGTGCAGCTGTCTCAGTCGGTCCCTAATAGGATACCCCCCGGCAGGATATGCAGAAGAAGGAAAAGATAGTCAGACGAAATCAAAAGAAAGTAGACAAGACAGTTCCAGGGAAATACACGATAAAAGAAAGGGGGGGGTCAAAAGAAACGGAACGCATACTTTCAAGTGATATGCGCCAGCCACGTTAGAAACCAAAAGGGCGAGACATGGACCAGATCGAGAGAAGACACGGTCAAGGTAGGCTTATTCCGAGCATTCGATGTGATGCAAGACGAGGGTGGTATTGTGGAAATAACAGTACAGATATGGAAACAGACAAGCAATAACGATCAGGCTTACACCCAGCATCGGAGTTGACGATGATATACAATAGCGTATCATGGAATAACAGAGCATCATGGATCAACAAACAGATAGCATGAGTAATAAGCATACGTGGGCTGCTGCCATAATATTGATTATATAATACCGATTATATAATGCGCACTCTCTGCTAATATATCACATCAGGGTCAGGGTCCATCAGCAGCAATGCAAGGGAGATTGGAGTTGCCGTCGTCGCTCGTCACATTCTCCGTTGCGTCTAGCTTGTATCAGAATGTCTTGAATTTGGAGACCTGTCTTTGCACTCTGTATTCCCGTCTCCTTCGTTGGATTCTTTTCCTTCTACTCATTTTATTTTCATTCCATCTGCCCCATTTATCTATTTCTAATCGACACCCTTGCTCAGCACATGTGGGAAGTGGGGCATGACTTTTACGGAGGAGGGGGGACCTCAAAACGGAACGAGAACTCAAAGAAGAGGCAGGAAATTGCATGTGTGGAGAAGATAATTCCAGAAGGGTTCTTCAAGGGAGGATTAAAAAGGCATAAGACAAAAGGTGAAGAAGGAAGTTAACAAAAGAACAACAAAAGAACAACAAAAGGAAAGAAAAAAGAAGAAGGGAAGAAGAAGACAAAAGGAAGAAAAGCGGCATACCGGAACATGGCAGTTACTAACAGCAAGAAAACGACGCAACAAACTCGCATTCCATGACGAGGCGGCATGTGGGCATTGATGCAGATAATAGACAGTACTACAGCATTGCATACATGAATTGCGTAAAAATACATAGAAAATGCATGTGATGCGTTCTACTTGTGGGCTTTTAGTCCTTTGCGCTTGGCTCACTGTGATGCATCAAGCATCATCAATACCGAGTATACAAACACTCGTACTGTTCCTTGTACTTGTACTCTGCTGCTCGGCTTCTTCCACACTCGCACGAAAACTCTGTATTGATCTTCACGCGTTCTTCCATGCCGATCACCAGGGGTGCGATCCCACTCTTTCACAGTAGTATCACTGGGTAGTCTTCTTTCTTCCAGTCTTCCACTTCTAAAACGAGAAAGCACATTCTAGTCACCCTTCTAGTCGTCCGTATCGAGGTGCAACCGCCGTCATTGAGGCCCACTTGGATGGCGCTGCCACGAGTTGGTACTCTGTAGTTGGGAAGAGCTAGGGAAGAGTACGGAGTACAAGCAAGAACTGAGACGGACAAGACCAGACAAGACGGCGACCAAAAATACTCGACATTGCAGGCATGGTATTGATGAATGGAAGAGAATAGAGGACAGAGAAACCTGTACAAAACATTCTCTCGAAGACGAAGAGCGAAAAGAGTGAGACATGCAGCAAGACAGGGAGGCTGGGAAATGAGTCAGGGGTGCAAGGCCTGAGAGTACTCAGTAGAGAACGAGGCGCAAGGCCGGCGGTAAGCTCGTTTTCACCTGAACCAAGACTGTCTGACCTCGTCACATGTGGTACGGGTCAACGACAACGTGAATGTCTCTCGGAGGATATATCTCACTGGAGTATCACCAACCAAGATAAAGGGTGAGACATGCGACTGTCTGTGCTGGTGATATTGATTGATATTGGATTCTTTGGTAGGCTTGAGCGTATTTCTTTTGATTTAGAAAAGCTTCGCTTAACTCACCGCATCCTCGGCGATGCTAGAGTGATAGTAGGGTAACTATAAGAAGAAATAAGAGCAAAATAACAAAATAACAAAAATAATGACGAGATAACTGAATACCCACAGATGACTTGCTCGCCTCGAACCAAGCTGCTCCGGTGTCATCGCATTAATTTCATAAAGTACCAAAAGTACTCACTCCTAAGGATGGCATAAACATAGCATAAAACGCAGCATACGAAAAGGATACTGACAGCATAACTACGAGAAAGCCCAAACCAAACCAACCCCTGGCACTCCATGTGAAAAGCACGCTCCGCCATTAGCCTCGCCATAGTATCCCGCCAGTACAGAGTATGAGTTGAATTAGTAGTTGGTTGCTGAGTTGCTATCACAGACGAAAGCCGGACAGAGTGCAAACTGGACGGGTAGACCCGGATACAAGGCGGAGGACAATCCTCTCGGAGCTGCCGGGCATCTACCACATTATCTACTCGCCAGTTCCTATGACAGAATCAATGACCATCCGGACAAGTGCACCGAGATCAGTGGCTTGTATTATGAACAGTATAGAGACTGACTTTGTCTACCTCTGCTGTGCAATTTCCCGTCGTCATATGTGCAGCTGGCCCCCAATACGCTCCTTCCCGTGCATCCGTACTGACGATTTTTCTTGTTTCTTCTTATTTCTTAATTTTTTTTTTGCCTTATTTCTTATTCATTATTAATCAAAGAAACAAGAGGCAAGAGGCAAGCAAGTAGGACAGAGGCGTAATTACAAGTCGGAGAATATCCCGTAAAAGTGGAGAATTGGCACATCATCACTTACATAAGAGTGGTTGTAGAATTAGCTTGTGGATGTGTAGATGTTGTACTCAGTAGAGCTGAAGAATTGTAGGCGAGATGAAAGTACTCGGCGTCAGTCCGCTGCAAATTATCGGCATATTGGTGTTTACGTGATTTATTCTAGATAGGTATTTGAGCTTTAAGCTTTGAGCTTTTATTATTCTAATATTATAATATCCTCTTACAAAAATACAAATTAGAATAAAGAAAACCAAAAATACCGCAGCGGTGAGTATATCACGCAGCAGTGAGACAGACCAAGGTGAGACATGCATGCTAGCCTCGTCGAAGACGTCGATGTAATACAACATAATACAGAAAACACAATCTACCTGACCACGCCGTGCCTGTGAATTTTCTAGCTCAAGCGCCAAAAGCCAACGGTAATGGAGCAAGTACCTATGAGCGGTGTAGAATCACTAGAGAACTACTAGAAATTAGCTAGAAACTAGCTAGAAACCAACTAGATAATTAATTATATAATTAATTAGACAATAAACTAGAAAATAAAACAATAGTAAACAATAAATACAGAATAAAAGAGAGGAAATAAAGAATAGAGACAAGCAGAGGAGAATCAGAAAATAGCCGCGGGCTAAAATACGACTAGAATCTGAGGCTGCGTAATACCGTTATCCATCTAATCTGCAGACGTCTTTTCGCCCAGAAATGACCTTTCCGTAATGGACGAGTGTTGTCTGATCTCTCGGCCGAGTTGTGGCGATATTTTCTATTTTCTATTTTCTATTCTCGATTTTCTATTTTTTATTTCCTATATATCTTACCTCTCCTTCTGTGCCTCACCTTTCATCTGTGCTGTCCACCAAACCTGAATATACTGTGAATACTCGTGTCATCTAGAATATTGAGTAGTACATCAAGTACAACGTCCACAAAAACAATAATACAAGGAATACAAAGACAGATGACTGCAAGTGCCGTGAGCCGTGGCCGCGCCGTTAGCCGTGAAGAGTTTTCGCTTCCCACCCATCCCCGTGGACTAACGGACCAATATTGACACTCAAGTCGGATGCATGGCATTTGATACAAAGACATCTTCATGACAGGACGTGGGCTTCTACCCAGTGCACCCCTTTCTTCAGAGTTCCCTACCTTTTGCTATCTTAATTTCAAAAAACCACGAGCTTGCTAGCGTGGTGACTAAATAGGAGATCCTATTTGTCGGGTCTGTTAGTGTCGATTAGCACATAAACATCTGAAGACAAATGAGACAAACAAGACAAACAAGACAAACAAGACAACAAGACAAGCCCGAGAACCGACTTTGCGGCCGAGGTCAAGCGTTGGCGGTCTCCGTATCATGTCCAAATGCCCAATAGAAAACTAATGAATACTACAACACACATCGGAGGCCAGCCGGGATCAATATGTCATAGTCAGGAACAAAGGGCGCTCCAAGCACAGAGAACAAAGACCCAGACGCTCGGCGCAGTGGGATGCAACAGCTAGTAGCTGCTCTGCAGACTAGCACATGAAATTAACGGATGAAAGTAGTTTTGTCTGTTGGAACTACTTGGTATTCGACGGAGGATGCCGTTTGTGAATTGCGTTTGCGCAGTCGTTGCTTTGCTTGTTGTCTATTCTGCTGCCTACTTCGTCCTGTGCCGAGGTGAGGAGACGAGTCAGTTATGGTACAGCCGTTATTCAACCGAACATGAGGCCAGAATACAAGAGACTTTTCTGGTAGAATCATGACGTGAACGAAACAAAAGAAGAGGGAAAAGATCCGTCAGTCTTTTTGTTTTTCCGTTTTTCCGTTTTTCCGTCTTTCCGTTTTTTTTTTGTCTCTTACTAACAGTTACGGCATTGACAGAAATAGGCTGGGAGAGCGAGAGTAGAGAAATAGAAGCGCATCCAATCTCTGTTTCTGGATAGCCTTATTGTGAGACTACAAGTAGGATAAAGAGACCAGGTAGATGGGACAAGGAATACGGAGTAGGTGTAGAACTAACGGCCACTTGTTTACATACTCTTTTGGGCATATTCTAGGGATGCATGCTGGGTATGAGCTCATCAGCGTTGCACAAAGACGTTGCACTAGCTCGAGACATTTTGCATTTGCAAACGACGAGCACTATGGCAGTGATCCTTTAAGCCACTCGGTAGTAAGGTAATAGGCTATCATACAGCCTGCAAGCTGATTTGGCCCGTCCCCAACACAACCAATAACAACCGACACAGCCAGGCCCAACAGTTGTCAGTTGTCAAGGCCGTTTAGGCAGAGGCGTGGGCATCGGTTGCTACCAGCCGAGGCTTGTATCTGTAGAGAGCAAAGGCGTCTACTGGCATTGTGTCAGCCACAGACTAGGGCAAACCGGATGAAGAAACTGTAGACGAGATGGAATGTTAGAGAAAAAAAAAAAAAAAAAAAAAAAGAAAAAAAGAAAAAAAGAAAAATAAAGCAATCCCCAAGAGTAATCAACAGAAATAAGCAACATGTTCGACAAAAGAAAGCATAGCACCATCGATCGATGTGGCTGCGCCTTCATTTAGAATTGCAACGAGTCCAGAATAGGCATGCATATCATGATATCTAGAATAGAAGCCGATTGTTGCACCGACCGATGCCTCTGAGCTGGGGAACTTTGGACATGACCGGACTCTACACAAAGTCCGAGTGGTACTTTTGGCATGCTAGCAGCTACAAGACGTAGCGGACGCCTAGACGGATCTGGTGGGATCTGCGTGAATAAATATATTGTATATTAATTATTCAAAATATAGTTCATAGTTCATAGTTTATAATTCATAATTCATACTCGTAATATCGATGCCCTTACCAAGCACTCTCACTCTAACCCAAAGCTCTCGCCTGCTGCTGCTGCTAACGCAAAAGATCTGTCAGTAACGGTGGCGTCGGCCCCCGCCCGAGCCCCCCTGCCTCATATATGTCATATAATGTAGACCAAGAGCCATGGGACCATGCCCCTGCCCCTACTTTGTCCCCCCCCCCTTACGGATGATCGCTGGCAGATTAAGAAAGAGGACAAAGTCGTACGCAGAGACAGCTGTAATACTCGTATGTACGTCGCATAGCAGACGCAAGACCCAAGACGCACAGCAACAATTCAGCACAGGCAATATGATAATCCTTCGGCCCCGTAGCCAACAACTGGTTAGAATACGAGTATCGGCCAAGGATATAGACTCTGTGCGATTATACGATATTACTTTCCATACTCTAATAGCTAGAATAAATATCCCAATCAGCCAGCAATACTTGTAGTGTTGCACGCGGAGGATTATGTAGAATTCATGGCAGTTAATCCCCGGCCACGAGACACTTTGGTAGCACCATCAATAGTACAATCAACAGTACTAATAGTAGAGATCGGTTCTGAGTTCCTGAAGATATTCAAGAATACTCGCCGTCTGCTTACGAAGCACTCGAAACTTATCCACGGATGCTTCCGGTCGAACATATCATCTGCGCCAACTCCAACAATCCTCCTGGCCTATCATGCTTCATCCCAAGCGAGCCTGCACTGTGCAGATCTGTCGATTTTTGGTCGATTTTTGGTTGATTGTCTGCCCACCCCAAGCGAGAGCGAGGTGATGGGTCATATTTCTGTCCAATTGTCTACTTCCTAGTTGTCTAGTCGTCTTTGGTGGTGCTAGTGAAGTGTACACTAGTCTGGTGTCTGACGCCTAATGAATCCTGAATAAGCATTGGTAGTGTGTCCCAAACAGGAAAGCATTTCGCTTGCACCTCTGGAGACTCTACTCTTTCTCCCGCGACCATTGGATAAGCTACCTGGGTATCAAGCAAAGACACGATGCCACATACCACGTCAATGTCAAGTACGTCACTGTACTTTGTATGAGTAGGGATCTATTGTTGCAACTATCGTGAAAGCAGGTTGTCACGCTCTTTCTTGATCTGGATCGTGCCTTTTTTCTTCTTTCTTTTCTCTTTTTTATTTTTTATTTTTATTTTTTTTTCTTCTTCTTTTTCTTTACCCTCTTTTCTCCCTTTGCCTCCCCCTTTTCAACCCGCTCTTGTCCTAAATCCGAATTACTCTAGACATATTCTAATATATTTGTAAATGTTTGTCGGTATTGTCAAATGCTTGTTAATATTTGCACATTTGCACACAAACTGTTTATAGTTGTAATGCAGAAACAGATCGCGGCGCATATGATTGGTCCATCGTGCCGTCGGCGAAGAGGCAAGATATACGAGTCCTTGCTCAGTATATTAGTTGGCAGAAGCTCCGTCAGGTTGCAAGTGCTGGGTCGTATTTTGTTTTTGTTAATGTTATTAAATTTTAATAATAATAAAAATTCAGCAGGATTTGATTTGCATCTAGTGTCTAGTGTCTAGTGTGCGGCTAGAGCATTCGCCGAGACCCTCTCTCTGATCATTTGTAAGATATCTTATTTTCTGATCCTCTACTTTTGCTGACCCTCTTTGCCATTGCCATTGACCGTCTTCATTTGCCGGTGCTGGACAGGGTTGACGCTGGCAATCACTGATCATCGGTGACAGTGAGCGGTGTATTCCGAATCTGTTATTTTATATAGGGACTAGTTCCGTTCTTTTCTAGTCGATGAGTATTATCTTATTCAAGATAGAATAACGATAAATAACAATAAATAATAATAATTAACAATAGAACAACAACACTGTGGAATATACATTTTCTGTCTTATTAGTGTGCGGAGCAGTGCAGATACTGGAGCACAGAATACTGGAGTAAGAGAAAGGGGCATTCAAGTAGACGACAAACTAGAACAACAACCAGGAGGCGATCAGCGTCATCGGCCATTATCATTAAAAGACAAAGTAGGGGGGACAAGCCCGACCCAGTACACTGGCGTCGGGACTGTGCCATGGTTGGTCATGGCCAGGCAATGGTCGGGTCATGCGCACAGCTGAGCAACAAGGAATCTACAGAGTGCGAGCAGAGATAGAGTAGCAAGTGCAGAGTAGTAGAGTAACGTTGGGTGGCATATATTGAGTGCATATCTGGACGGGTGTTCAGTAGAGTGGCATGGCATCGAATCAATAGTGCGACGTCTGAGGGCTGTATTTCTTGTCATGTAGGGTGTTCAGAGGGAGAGTAGCAGCAGGCGATGCTACCCTTGGGTCGTGTCGGTGATAGACCAAGGCTGGTCCGTAGACCTTGTATTTACTGTGGTGTAGTGTGCAGTAGCATTGTGCGTTGTTTATCTCGTTTTCTCGTTTGCTCGTTTTCTCGTTTGCTCACTCTCTCCCTTGTGCTTCTACTCTGCACAAACCTTGTTTCTCTGGTTTCTCCGTTTCTCTATTGTCTAGTTATTAGAATTGTTGAGATTGAGTAAATTTCAGACATCTACAGAGTAAATCATGTGTTTGCAGTCGGGGAATTCTCCGATGACGATCGTCATCGTTGAGTATTTTGTCTGAATAAAAATAGAGTGAAACACCCACCGATCTACACTGCCGCCCCCCCCTACATGTACACTTCCCAAAGAAGCAGCATGTCCGTTGCAAGGTCTAGAGAGCAGCGTCTATCAACGTATGAACAGCATGAGCAGAGGCAGCAGGCAACGCCTAAACTACGCCTGACTACGCCTGACTTCCAAACTAACCACCTCCCCGTTTGTCGTCTTGATAGTATTGTCCCTTGATGATCGCTCGCCTCGCTTAGAACAGAGCTTGTGTTGATGTTGATGCTGATGTTAATTTTGATATTGCTGATACAAGTACTCGACATCTGTGCTGTTGAGCGATCCTACCGGTAAACACCGGACCCGTTACACCCTCTTCTACAATCAAATCTCATCAACACATACTTTGTATGGCATCACATTTCAGATTCAATGTCCCGTCACCCGTCCTACGGTGTGTCGACGATCCGTTTGATTGCTTTCAGTTTAGAGCGATTTTTGACCTCGTGTGACCTCTGTGTTGTCCATTGAATCCTATCAGGCGTCATACTTGGTCTACACTGCACGACTGCACTGCATCTCTGTATGGAGCATGAGCCCTGAATCACTCTCCATCGCTCTATCAAGGTAATGGCTGATCATATTGGGGGCTGGTTTGACGGCCCTTTTCCGATTCCCCATATCAGCTGCAACAACGCAACAAGGTAAGTTGAAGTACGACGGCGTTGGTGTACTGAGTAGGGTGTTTCTGACAAGAATGGAGCACAATGTATTTAGGGATAATTACGTTGTATTGTGTGCAAATCCCGATCAGCAGTGCAGCAGAGAAGAAGAAAAAAGAAAGATAAAAGAAAGAAAAAAAGAAAGAAAAAAAGTGAGAAAAAGAAGGAGAAAAAGAAAGAAAGAGAAAGAGACCAGCAAGGAAAAAGAAAAACCAACAGCATGATCGTTAAACTCCCCGATGCGTACAAGCATATGTCATTCCGCACCCCTGCACAACGGCGATTAAGATTTACTTTATAGATGATGATTAATTAAGGACCAGCTGCATGGCCATCACCGGAGGGCCATACGTTTTGGGACTTTGAAACATGGACAAGAGTGCGGCTGTTGTTCATTTCTGATTTGGTCAAAGTACTCTTCGCATCTACCAGCCTCTGGCTGATTGTGTTTTGGCAAGCACACTCTTTTCGATAATACGGAGCAGAAATCAACCGCAAGATCAACTAGTAACAAATCTGTGTCCGAATTACCACGTTCTACCAAGTATGATTATCTTTGAACTTTGAATACTAGAGAGAGAGAGAGAAGAGAGAAGAGAGAAGAGAGAGATATTCTGCCGGGACCTCGTTTGCTCTAGTCACCGACACCACCAATTTTTTAAAAGGATTGAAATACGGAGAAGTAGAGAAACAGTCGTGTACTGAGAGAGAGCGCAAGATCATACTCTATCAACTGATGATGAGCGTGATGGGCATTCTAGACTGCCGTCTAAGGCTACGCGAGACTCTGGGTGCAGAATAGGAGAGAGCAATTGCTAACAATGCACCAGCAATATACCAACAATGGCTTAGTCTTTGGATCACCGTTATATCGGTCAACAACAATCAGACTACCCGACTATGACTATCAGCACATGCTGGTAACGACCATCACCGAGTCGGGCCATGGGGTGAGACACGAAGATGAAGAACAGGATAGACAAAGAAAAAGAGGAGAGCAAGACCCTTGCTCCCTGTTGGTGTCGAGGACGGCATCCACGGCTCGCTTGTGAATACCGGAATCGACCAAGCAAACTAGACCAGCCACGAGCAGCTACGAGCAGCTACGAGCAGCTACGAGCAGCTAGACTGCGGAACTGCAAACATTTATCCTGATCGTCGGCACTCGATGCAAGTGCGGATGTTTGATACTGTTACTCGATCTGTTTGTCTTGTGCATCTATCTACTCAGCGACTCACCTAGTTCATCTAACATGGTGCACATGCTTCACCGAATTATCCCTTTAACCGCCAAATAGGACCTTTTTTCTTTCTCACCGTTGCGTCTTCTATTGGTCAATAACCCTGTCCCAGGTCCATCTATTTTGGCGGTTGAAGGGATAATTCAGTCCATCATAACAAAAGAACCCCTTTGCATTGTGGACTGGTCTAATTACAACCATGTTTAGACAGCAATTACTCGGTACTCTGTAGACTCTCAACAGTCTAGGACGCTTTCGTGAAGACTGCGCCGTGGTAATTACAGACCACGCCATTCTCTTCCCTACCGCTGCGCCGGGGGTGCCTGTCAAACTGGGAATGGTCTGGCGGATTTGAAGTGGCATCTGTTGATATGTGGTACTGCCTCCTAGGCGGGATTTTGATTTTGATTTACGAGTGTCTTGCAATACATGCAATACATGTCACAGCGTAGACACGCGTACACCGAATATTGCCTTCCAATAGCTTGACTCATATCTCATGTCCAGCTCGTGGCGTCATCTTTGGTTAATAGTCTGTGATTTACAAAAAAAAAAAAAAAAAAAAAAAAAAAACGTGCCCGTAGCGTATGCTCCGTTTCGGTATTATATTTGCATGTGTCGAGGCTGTGATGATTGCAGGCATCTAGTATACATGATCATCTCCTAATGTCCGTCAAGGTGGTCAATGCCATTGTCATTCGCACCTGTACACTGCACAGAGTCATTGCCAACAGGGCGAGTCATCAACGATCTTCAAGGGCTGCAACTGCTCCATTGGGTAGGGTTGTGCGCCTTGTCTGTATTGCTCGGTAGGTACTCGGTAGATAGATCTTATGTGAGTCGAGGTGGAAGAACTTCCTTGTTGGGACTGGCTGGTGGGCGATCACAGCACGGACATTCCCGCACTGCCAGGGCTGGGCGGCGGTGGTGGTGCTGTTGAATAGCAGTGCTGATGACAGTTCTGCAGCCTGCGATGTGCCGAACTTTTCATGTATCTCATCAACAGCCCATAGCAGCATCTCGGCCGAGTTTGCAAGAGCTCTAGGATGATGCAGAACATAGTATGCATACCAAGACATGACTGCATCCTTGAGTGCATAAACATCACCATCTTCACCACCACGAGCCAACACATCATGATCATCACGATCATCACGATCATCACGAACATCATTATCGCTGCTACATGCTGCCAGCCTCTGATGATCCTTCTAGATCAAGTGCTGTCTCCGTGATAGACACCATCTAAATGAAAGAGCCTTGTCTCCCTTTGTTTCTCTTATTAGATTACTTTGTAGATGGCTCGCGTACAAGTATCTGAAACGGTAGCTTGAAGCGCGTGACCTTGAAGGTCTTCCTCTGCACTCTGTATTAGACGCTAAAGCTTACCAGAGATATGCATAGACTACTCTGAACTGTCACTAAGATTACTGCGCTGTACTGAGTAGAAAAAGGCTAACAGTTAACAGGCTTGGGCTTCGGCGAACAGACTTGGGAATAGGGGCAGCAAAGGGCACTAAATACGGACTACAGGACTGCTGGGACGACTAGGGGCAGTGCTGGGCCTGGTCTGCATCTTGGCCGCTCTATGAATTACTCCGATTTCCGTATTCCGTTGAGAATCTGAGAGTCTGTTTACTTTGTTTAGTCTATGGTAGTCAACAAGTCTACAAACTCGACCAAGGAAGGACAAAGATGCCAAGACCGGCCTGCCATATTGATACTCGTTACATTGTATTTTCTACTATCTAGACGTATATATTCTAAATACTTTAACTATAATCTAGATCTCAACCTTAGACTCTGTATCTCTGCGATCAGAGCAGGGTCCTCGATGGAGAAGCTCAGATGGAAATTACTTTGCACACGAGATGGGACCTCGAGCAAACTCGAGATGGACCGTGTGTCTCTGACGAACCCAATGTGCCTGATGTGCCTGATGTGTCGGGGCGTGGACAATCTGTTTCGTCTTGTATTCAATATACACAACTAAATACGACCAAATACAAAAGAAGGGGCCGGAAACGACCTTTCCGTGCTACCCTTTGGAACAGGGGCGTCCTGTTGAGATGGAGTGTTCCAGACTGTAGCATCGCCTCTGGGGACCCTGGAGAAGGAGAAGTTTGTTTGCTCTCTTTGCTCTACAGTATGACTGTCTGAAAATAAAAATAGAGTTGTTGTTGTTACAGGGCAAACAGGAGGTCGAAAAGCTTGTCCTCGAAAAGCTTCCCCAGGGTTGTCGTTTCATGCTGACAGATGCCAGTGTTGAGGTCAAGGTCAAGCCCAAGGTGATGCCCAAGAGCAATTATAACATGGCACGAAGTAGAGTCACACTCTGTATCTGTATTCTAAAAATACTCCTGTTACTACCTTGTCCATATCATAGAGAATATGAATAACATTTTTTCTTCCTGCCGATGCGGCCCTGTCGCCGTTGAAACGATGATGCATAGTTAGTAACCACCGCGTATCATTCTAACGGAGTCGCTATGATTCACCAAGATATAATAATGAGTATTGTATGAATGCCTTCTCTTCTGCGGTTTCATTGTCTCAATCTCTGAATGTTTTTTTTGTTATTGTTTTTTTCTTTCTTCTTCTTTTTGTCTATGTATGTTTGTTGACTGCGATGCTGACTTGATACCTGGGGGATGTGCATTGATGCCCACCAGGATGATCTCGTTTCATAATCATACCCTTTTCGAATATTTGAATTCTACCTCTATGCGGCTGCCGCCTCCAGAGATCATCAAACCGAGCTTGAATTCAAATCACGAGTTCATTTCAAAGGAAAATTGCCAAGAGCTTGACGTGTGTTTCATGCGTCTGGGGAAGCAGAACATTGGGGCAACGGAAAGGCAACGGAAAGGCAACAGCATAGCAAGAGGCAAAAATCAAGAGGCAAGCAAAACATTAACAGAAACAGAACATCTCTCGGATGCTGACTCATGACATCCGAATGCTTGTCATTCATGCACTCCCAAAGAGGTGGCTAAACTGCTCGGCCTCATCGTCGGCATCATCTCCATCGTCGTCAAGACACACTTCAAGTGCATTGCCCTTGGTTTCTTGAACACCCTTGACCTGCTTGGCCTTGACACCGTCCTTGACGCTGTCCTTGACGTCCTTGACGCTGTCCTTGACATCTTTGCCATTACCCCTGCCATAGGGCGGCCTCACCTCCAGACTCAATGCCGACATGTCAATGGGGCGACCTCTGAGCCCCTCGGGAAGATCGTTGTACTCTGCCTTGACCTTGTCGTCGTAAGTGCTTGGTCCAGATGTAGGCTCACCCTTGTTGTCCTTGTTCTCATCATTAACCTTGCCATTTGTGCCCTTCTCCTTGACCTCCTCGTCGTCGTCGTCATCACGGTGAATGACAATCTCCTCGTATACCCCTGGTAGGCTCTCCTCGCTCGTAGTCGACAGCACATCGTCTTCGATCTCTGCCCATGGGAAAACATGAGACAACACACTTTTCTTTGCTGCACCTGCTGCACCGGACTTGGTGTTTGTCTTGGCTTGTGCCTTCATCGCTGCAGCTGCTGCCGTCTCACTGAACTGTGACATTAGTAGATCGTAATTGTTCACCTCGGCAGTGCCGCCGCCCCCTTCGTCGTCAGACACCTCAGCCGCTGCTTCAGCCGGTGCAACAAGCTGGAGAAGCACATCACCTTCGCTCTTGCCAGGCGGCAGCTTCCACATTGGCTGGAACTCAGGGTCGTCCTTGTCGCCATCCTCCTCGTCCTCGTTGGGCCGGTCAAAGAAGGAAAGGTCCAGTGGGATGCCATGGTGAGTTGGCACGCCATTTTGCTGCATATACGCTATCTCTTGCAGCTCGGCCGGTGTCAGTAGGTAGTTCTTTCTTCTCTTGTCGTTGTTTGACTTGGCCGTTGCAGTCTCGACCTTGCCCTCGTCTGCCTCTTCTGCCTTCTTCACACAGTCAGAAGCCTTGGCAATGGAACAGAGTTCGTGAGAAAATAGCCACGGAAAGCTAATCAAAGGTGCAAACACCTTCTTTTCGTTCTTGCCTCGCGATAGTGCGTACTCGTGTAGCCCAATCTGTACCTCCTCATGTGTCACCCGATACATGGCAGCCACAAACGGGCCGAGCTTGGCAATGTCTCGCGAGTTGTCCACCTCGCGAAGGCAGAGCTTGCGGAACCGTGATGTGATCACCCGGTACAGCCGGCCTAGTTCCTCGGCCGACTTGTAGTCTGTGCCCACCCGTGGCCGCTTCATGGCAAAGCCCGTCCAGAGCTCAAACTCGCTATCGAGCTCCTTTTGTGTCATGGCCCGCCGGATAGCTAGATCGTATTGCGACTTGATGCGCCGTGCACGGTGCATCATCTCGCCGTCAATCGACGAATAGTGGTCCAGGATGCGACGGTCAAACGGTCTATCAAAGGCTGGCTCAAAGTTCTCAATCTGCACCTTGTTGTAGATCTTGCCCAGGGCCGTCTTCGAAACATACTTTGTCTTGTTCATGTTGGCCATCCAGTGCGGGAACTTTCTCGGTGAAAGCCTGGGGTGCATCAGTGCTGGGATGCCCGTCTTTGCATAGTCGACTGCCTGCGAGTGTAGCTGGGCGAGCTCAAGACACCGCGGGTTCATGGCACCGCCCTCAAGATGGTCGGCAAACGCCCGGTGAGCCACTGCAATCCGAGGCAGGTTGTCGTGCTTCATGTGTTGTACAAAAAAAGAAATGAGATGCCGAGGCGTCACTTGGTCAACATCCGGCTCACGCACCGAGTCATAGTTCATGGCCATGTAGTTGCGGAACTTGGGCGGTGGCAGCAGGCGTTCGTCCCAGAAAACAAAGTAGTCATCTCCGTCAAGATCGCCACCAGAGCACATGCTGGGCAGGTCACGATCTCCGACCCGTGGGAACACAACAACATCCTTGAGATGGTGTAGGGCAGGAACATCGACAGCTTCTACAACACGCAGGTCGCCCGGGTGGAGAGACGGGTTGCGGCCCACAAGGCAAAGGCCAGTGATAACCCCGTAGTCTACGGACCCCTTGCGAGCCTGCATGTTGTTGTTCCTCTTTAGCATTGCAAAGCCACCGGCCGATGTCTCCACGTTAGGCACTTGCAAAAAGATCTGGGGGTACTTGCTCGGGTCATCCTCATTGATTTCATGACCAGTCTTGATATTGGGATCCTTATTGGTCTCCGTGTGGCCTCGCAGGGTATCTGTTTCGTCGGCACAGCCGAGCACAAAGGCACTTTTCGCAACAGAGATGCGCGCCTTTTCTTTGAGCGCCTTGAGCGTCCAAGAGCGCCACAGCTGCAAGAGTGCCCAGACAAACGGTTCGTCCGACGTCATGAAGCCAGCCTTGACTAAATCAGCAATGTTTGGAGTGACACGGTTCTGATCGATCCGTAGCAACAGCTGCTCGACTGCTCTCTCGGGACTCTTCATCACTGCATCTAGACCAGCCAGCTCCTCGTTGAGAAGGTCAAGGAACACTCGTTCGGGAATTTCAAGTGTCGTGAGTAAGATGATTGTCTGCTGGTTCAGAGTCGCTGTCGCTGTCTCGGAGCATCGAACAATCTCGAGGTGATTGGTGCCATCTAGGGTAGGGAACTTTTCCTGAGATGGCCGGATCTGAACAATTTGACCAGACGGTACATCTGGCCAGACCACCAGAATTCCTTTGCAGCCTCCCATGCGGAACTGAACCGCCGACGGCACTTGGTCGACCTTGAGATGCCCGGCAATGACACGAGCCCACCAGCTAGAAATTTTGCCGACACCGTCAGTGTAGCAGTAGTCGCCATGGTGCACATCGGGGATGCGCTGCAGTGTAGTTGGTACACCAAATGTCGGGACAGGGCGTGTGGTAGACAGACACTGACCCAGTCGGGCTGCGTACTTGGCAACTGTCTTGATGCTCGAAAAGTCACCCATCCAGTCGCGGATATTCTGGCATGACACGAGCTCGGTGGGCGCGAAAAAGTACGTGCTGTTCTCACGCAGCTGCGAGTTTCCAAAGGCGAGAAACTCAAAGTGCCGACCGCCTACACGGATGCCGTTTTTCAGTGCTCGGAATGCACGAGAAAAGCACTCGTCTGTCCGCTTTGTGTTGCGGTCACCGCTCAATCTTCCGAGCAGAAACTCATCAGTAAATTGCACACGCAAGAAGCGGTCATGGTGTTCGCGGAAATGACGTAAAACTCGGTTGCCGGGCTCGAGAGTTGGTGTTCCATAGATGATTGTTGTCGGGGTCACAATGGCCTTGCGGATGTAGACTGCCTTGTCCTTGTCCAAGGACGATTCTGTCGGTGTTTTGCGCCAATACGATGCTGCCTTGGGGTCTCGGAAAATACTGTGCGGCTGGTATATCCGCTTCCCCCTCTCGGCTACATACTCGAGCATCCGAGTGGCACGGTCAGGTGTCAGGGCTGCCAGGCTCTCGAGAAAAACGACATCGAGGGTGCTTTCGTGCAAAATGTTTCTCGAGATACAAACTTCCAGCTGGTATGCCACCTCGTAGGCGAGGCTCCGCGAAAGATGGTGCATGTTATTCCGAGGTGTTGAGGACTGAGACAGGGCGCTGGTCTGCACGCAATCCCACATGTTGCGGTCGTCTCTCTGAAGAAAGCGAAACTCGGGACAGGGCTTGACCTTGATGGCAAAGTCACCCAGCCAGTTTGCTACCTCACGCCATTGCTCAACTTTGGAAGCCTCGAGACCAAAGCGAAACGTGCACCATCTTCCCAAGTCCACTGCCTCGTCCTTTAGGAAGACACCGTTTAAGGCAACCGCTGCATCACGAATAGCCCGCTGGTTAATAGCCAAGGATGCCATGCGAACCCACTCCTCTCTGTCACTCCACGAAAGGTGGTCGTGCCCATGGGTGTTTGCCGTATTTTGGACCTTGCGCCAATACTCTGGAGGCGAGTCGGTGTTGAGAACAATGCACAAACGGTTCCCCTTGAACTCTTGTTCCCAAATGTTTTTGATCCAGGGAAACCGGATTTCAACCTTGTACTCGATGGGCAGGCTGCGTGGCTTTGCGGATGCGGCGGCGGCATTGCCTTCAAGCGACTCTCTCAGAAGCCGTTTGACAAAAATAATAATTTTGCGGTGCTGAAAGTTGACCTTGAAGCTGACTGCGCTCTTTTTGTCCCACCCGTCAACCTCGTCCATGACCATCATGGTTCGCTTCTGGTGCATAAAGCCCTGGCTTAAGATGCCCAAGTCGAGCTCGACCTCGGCCTGCACCCAGCGCTTGGAGGATGTCATTATGCTGTGGTCTGACTTGAGTTTGAAGCTGCGGCCATCAACGTAGACCGAGACGCGTTGGGAGCGCACGGGAGGCCCATGGATCCTGAGAAGCCAGGAATGGTCGTACCAGTAGTCAAATCTAGGTGCCTCCATACGGACACGCACTCTCCCTGTTCGGTCTCCCAGGTCATTTTCCTCAATGTCAATATAGTAGACGGACAGAGGCAGAAGGGAGGCATGAATGTCTGCTGTAGTCGCATCAGAAGGGACGCCTCCGAGCGTGAGAGCCATAGAGGCACAGCCGCGCTTCCACCAAGCGTTGCGTCGGGGCTTGTCTTCTGCACCAGGAGGGCAGATGGACTCGGCATCGGGGGCATTGTGTCCAGGGTCTTCTGCTAGTGAAGGCGTCATGTCGGGGGGTATGTACCCGAGGGGCTGGTTGCTCTGCTTAAAACATTTAGCAAGACAGTCATATCATTTATCCTTGATCGGTACTCACACTCATTGTGGTGTGCCGTGCTTGGACAGTTGTAGTATATGGTAGAAGCTCTGAAAAAGTAGAAGATGCTGTTATGGAGAGTCCTAGACGAGGGGCGGATACAGCAAAGCGTCAAAATATAGAGCTGCCGAATTGATGTATAGTATGTAAGATGTTAGAGGCAATTGGAGGTATAGATCAGCTTAGATGACTTAAATATGACTGAGTATCTGCTTTCACAACCGTCAGCATGCCTCAGGTTGTGTAAAGATGGAGATGGTGTCGATATGAGGCTGATATTATACAAATGTGATGGCAAGATAACTATGCGAGGCTTGGAGTCAAGGTGTAAACAAATGAGGAAGGAGCGTTGGTGCTTCCTGCCTGTTGCAAACACAACATACGGGAAGGTGTGCCCGGCATCTTCAAAGTTGTATTAGTCATTTCAAGGTCAACTGTCAGTGAAGCACATCATGATGAATGTAAACATGACAGACTGAATTATTCACTGCATGGAATGGATCGGTACCATCCATCAAGATATTGTGTATCTGTGTATGATAAGTGAGTTGTGACTATGAGTACAAACAAGGCTGTCTCTACGATGGCTCTTCCAACAAGTGACACACATTTTTGATTCTGCTTCTTCGTAAGGACTCCCAGAGAGAAAGTTTGTTGACGAGGAAAATAAGGAAATAACCAAAAAGGTGAATGAATAAAAAAGACTAATATTGGTTTTGAGCACCTATTATACTGACGGACGATTCAAAGCCTTCAACTCGAAATGCTGCATTATGATATAAGAGGGTAGATAGCAATATATGGACGACAAACAAAACATGGCAACCGTTCCCAAACCCGAGATATAATTTATAAAAATATCCTTTAAAAACGCCAAAGCTCCAGAAAAGACAGCCGTACTTCAACTAAACTAGGCCGACTACGCGACTATGCCAGCTGGTCCAATATCCGCCGCTTTCTCCGTTCCAGCAACTCTTGCTGCACTTCCTCGACCGTCGGCAGATGCCAGCCCTGGCCGTCGCCTATGTCGCCTGGTAGTGGTTCCCAACCTGGTGGTGGTTTGGCAGATGACGCTGCCGCCAACCGTGCTTGTGCTTCGATCTCTCGTGCCGCTTCGTAGTCGAGCAGTGTACCATCCTCTTCGTCTGGGCCGTAGCCGTAGTATGCCGCATCCACATCCTTGCGCAGATCGTCGCGGTCCTCTAGCGATTTCTCGTCACCTCCTCCGCCTCCTGGCTGCTGACCTGATTTTTTTGCGCGGGCAGCATCAAACAACTCCTTGACACCAGGCAGCTCGCGCGCGCGGCCGTAGTAGCGGTAGCCCTTGGTGGCTCCCGGGACGTTGTCGCCGTTTGGTTTTGTGACCAGCGTATAGTTGGGACCGCCGAGGTTGCGAATCTGCACTTCCCACATGTGCTTCTCGCGCATGAGCTTGTTGATTTCGTCGTTGAGGTCGCGGATCTGGTAGTCGCTGAGTCCGAGATCTTGAATCTTGGTGACCTTGCGCGAAATCTCCTTGAGAACTTGGCCACGCCATTTCTCGCAATTTTGGAGGTTTGTCTGTTCGGAGATGATCTTGGGACGGCGTGTGCGGCTGGCGTCGATGATACCGAGGTCTGCAGCTTGCGATTCGCGGAAGCGAAACAGCATAGACTGCGCCTTTTCTTGGTTACGCGCCTGTATTGTTAGCTGAGCTGAATATCACATCAAATAAGAGAATGTAGCATACCATTTTGTTTGTCTAAAGATAAGTGATATATAACTAAAAGGAACGAAACCTCAAGATCGAGGAATCACAAGAAGGTCGGCACGCGATGTGGCGATTGGTAGGTGGATAGACAAGTCGTGATATTGATGCGATGTGTGTAGTATATAGTCTTCAAATCCGTTGTCGTTATGTAAGGTTATCGTGGCGTCGTGGTGTTGTCACGATTTTCGTCGGCGACCTCTGGTACTTCTGGACGCCCAAGCTTCGCGATGCTGCTCAGAGTATGATGCTGGCCCAGAAAATTACTAGGCCAATGCGGGTTCACGCTGCCAGCCTCGTTGCGGTCCCAATGTCATATATACACGTGATCAGCCACATGATGCATCTTGGAGGTAAGGCTAAAAGGCCACACTATTATCTCACACGCTGAGTTTTGCAACAGTGTAATTCAGCTCTTCGGAATTCAGCTACTCAACATTAAAAAAAGCATACCATAGGCAGCATTCCTACAATACCAAGAGCATTTCATTTGGACAACATTTCTGCAGTACACCACAACTTTATTTGGTTTAGATTTTTGTATTTTTTTATTCATTTAGAATACCCGAGCATGACCCTTAGGCAGCCACTGCCTATCCATTTTGTTTTGTAAAACGTATACTTTTTTGTCTTTGGGAATATGAAACCAGTATAAACAGACACATCAACGCCAGAATCCCCCTGCAAATCCCATGTTATGAGAGGAGAGGCCAGACACCCGATATGGGCCTGGTGCCAATCCGCCCAACTTTTTTTGAAATGAAATTTTTGAAAGAAAAAAAGTAGCCAAGGCGCCCCGTGCAGCCCGTTTCCGGACTTGTTCTGTTGTTCGTTTTTGTTGTTCTTGTAGACACACCAGTCATGATCTCAGGACTGTTTCGAGTCGTCGATGCGGCGTGGAGGTCCAATGGGTTCGTCGAGGTGAAGGCGAGGGGGAGGGTGAGGTTGAGAGGTCGAGAATAAATTGGTGAGGGAGCGAGACGCTTAGTCGAACAGACCGAAGCCCATGTCGTCATCGGACTCCTCCTTCTCCTCCTCAGCCTTCTCCTCAGCGGCCTCCTCAGCGGCACCACCGGCAGCGGCAGCGCCACCAGCGGCGGCAGCACCGGCACCGCCCGAGGGGACGGAAGCCAGCTTGGAGGAGCCCTCAGCGATCAGGGTGTTGACGTCCTTGCCGCTCAGCTCAGCAATGACCTTGTCCAGGCGCTCACCATCGGCCTCAATGCCGACGGAGCTCAGGACGGTCTTGATGTCCTCAGCGGAGGGGGAGGCGTTGCCGCCGAGGGTGAGCAGAAGGTAGGCTGCGAGGTACTTCATTTTGACTGTCTAAGTGTTAGTTATGGTCTTGATACTGCATTTGAAGATTTGAGAATTTGGGTATCCGTTCGCGACAATTTCGACAACAGCGGGGGATGCGATGCGATCAATGCGATCAATGCGACCAAGGATGCGAGTTGTCTAGTTGTCGACGAGATCGGAACGGTGGTATAGGCAGACGTACATGTTGGTAGGAGTGTAGAGAAAGAACACGAGATTTCAATCGGTTTAACCGAACGGTGACTGAATCTTCGAGTTCAGAAAGAGGATTGGAAAAGTTTTGTATGTTTGAGGATCGTAGGTCGGAGTGGGATGGGCAGAGGGAAACGGAGTATGAGGGCATAGACGATTTTTTCTGCTAATTTTTGATGGTCTGCAGGCCCCAGTAAAAAATATGCGGAATATCTGCCCGCCCTGTAGTAATGGATTTGGTGGACTCGGAAAAACCCTAACTCTGTGGAGGTCATGTGACTAGATATATGCAGATGATTGTATAAGCAATGTCTTAAAGTGGATCTACTTATAAATATATATTGTCCAATCAAAGACAGGCTATCGTGTGTGCTATCAGTAATCAGTATGACCAATGGACGTACTTGGAGCTGCGGGGCATAATCCACCATCAGAGCAACGAAGAGGACTTGCCCAAAGAAGGAGGCCCAAGCCCGACGCGGTCAAGCGGCTGCCATCTGCTTGGCGCATCCTGCAGCTCGCAGGCCAGCACGACGTCTCGCTGCACAGCACTGCGCGTGGGTTCTCGTTGATTCTCTGGACCATATCCGCCGCCGAGGAGACAGGTAGATGAATAGACGAAGGGCCAACCCCGACAGATGGCTGCTGAAGAGGGGACGCTTCCAACAAATGATTTACCGCGACGATGATTTGGCGGGATAGTCATCATCATCTGTCGCCGTTAAGCGTTGGTTAGATGCTCTAGTAGATTCATTGATTAGCTGCATTTCTATGGAATATTTAAATGTTTACATTATAGTTTTGCATATTTATTTGCATTGCTGACTTGGATTGTAAGATGATAAGACTGCGGAGTCGCGCGTCCAGGCCCCCTTGTTTCCTAGTGTAGGCTACCCGAAAACGACCCTGTAAATAGTTACTAGTTACTAATTAGTGATTGGTAGCGGCAGCCTGTCACGAGGCTCTTCTGCCAAAGTCTTTGAACTCCACCCTTGCTTTTTGCCACCTAAAAGTCAACAGGCCAGCAACCTCTGTCAACTTCTCGCCGATATCCATCACCACCCCGTCACCAACGCGGCCACCACCACCACCGCTTCACTCTCAGTTGGGCATTCACTCGCAGCAATACTTGACTTGACACTCTTTGCGACAGTAATTCACGACGCGTATCTTTCGCTCCCACCTCGACGACCTCGCCCCCAGCAGTCCTGCTTAGATCGTGGCCGTCTGGTGTTTACAAATGCATCGGGCTGGTCTTGCGACAGACGCCTAACCAGCGACGGGGGAGATATCGGCCGTCTTCAATATACCAGTTTCCAGGTATTAAAAATCTCTAAAAATGGTATGTCGTAATGTTACCACAAATCAAGATACCGCTAATTCTAACTCACCAGATCGGGGACTTGCTCGCACAGATTACCGGCGGTGAGGGCGACTCCAACCCCGGGTCGGCTCCCACACCGACACAGAAACGGAAAGCGAGAGAAAGCCTGTCGAGCAGCACGGCCAAAGTATCACGGACAGCACCGCCATCCTCTTCCTCATACACAAATGGCCGGGATCGGGAACGGAACGGCACATCGGCATCGACGACGACATCGACCGGATACATGGGCACCGCTGGCTCACGCAAACCAACACTTGAATCGCGACCAAAACCGACGGCCAATACCTCTTCTCAGTACTCCTCTTCCACTTCCTCTTCGACAGCGCGCCGTCCTGGCATGACACCACTACCTTCTGCATCAAGACCAGCACCTGCACCAACTGGTGCTCCTCCAAAGAAGGGCTCCTACCAGGAAATTATGCAGCGCGCCAAAGCTGCTCAGGCTAATATGGGTTCGGTCGGCAAGATCCAGCACAAGGCTACCGAAAAGGCACCCGGCACGCGCGACCGCATGATGACCAAGGCGGAAGAGACGTCGCGTGCAGGCGTTGTGAAACGGGGATCAGGTCTTCCGCCACTGGGTAGCGGTAACCGGCCACGACCCGGCGCTGGTGGCAGCTCAAATCGGTTACCACCTCTCGGTGGCGGTCCTGTGCTCAACGGCCGGGCCGGTGCTGGTGCTGGTGCTGGTGCTGGAGCACGAGGTGGGCGGGCAGGTAGTGCATCTGCCGCGGGAGCAGGGAGAGCATCTAAAGCTGCTGGTGCGTCTGCTGCGCCACGGCGGAAACAAGCTGCGCCCAAAGAGGAGGAGAAGCGGCCCAAGAAGGCGGCCACGGCAACCACGGGCTACCAGGGCACAGCACGGCCACGGCCGTCATCTTCAGGCGGCCGTGATGCAGCACCTAGCGGCGGCAGTCGTGCCCGGTCAAGAGACGACGACAGAGACGACCGAGACAGAGACGACCGTGGGTCTGGCGGTGGCCGTCGTGAAGGCGGTGCGTCACGCGGATCTGGTGCACGCATGCCGTTTGGCAACCCACGGCGGTCGCGGTACGACTCGGAAGACGAGATGGACGATTTTATCGAGTATGATGACGAAGAGGAAGAGCCGCCTGCGAGACACGGTGGCGGATACGGCTACTACGACGACGAAGACGAAGAGTCGGACATGGAGGCGGGCATGTCAGACATTGACATGGAAGAGCGGCGTGCTGAGATGCAGGCGCGCAAGGAGGATGCACAGCAGGAGGCCCTGGAGCGGCGGCTCAAGGCGGAGAAGGAGGAGCGGAAACGGCGGCTCATGGGAGGCCGTCGTTGATAAGATGTATTTTATTTCTTTTCCGTCTGCCATATTTCTCCCTATAGCATTGCACTTTTTCCTTTCTTTTTTCGATATCTGTTTCTGTCTTGCAGTTTCAACGGCAAACGTCACACTGGCGAACTTGTTCAGCATTATTTTTCTTTCTTTCTTCCCTTCTTCCCTTGACTTCTCGTTTACTTTCAACTTCTTTTCTCTACCTTCACTTGCATCGGGGAGTATACCTCTTTCTTCATTATGTTTTTACTCCCTCTGATTTCACATGCTTCGTTTTATTTTACAGTTTTCTTTATAGTTTTCTTTACAGTTTTCTTTACTCCTTTGTCACATAGCATCAGCGATATTCATAGAATTAAGTTTAGCAAGTTCAATTAGTCTTATTACACATCACAATTACTAAACATGACACTCTCCTAATCATACATTCACCGTGCCAATAAAGTATTGACAAATATGTTCAAATTGTAGTGATGTCTTGTAGACTCGACTCTATCTCCATATTTTCCCAGACCGCTCCTCATGATGAATAAACGTTAATAAGCAATAATACACGAAAATAAAAATATATCAAATGACTTTAAAGAAATTGAAAAAAAATGCGAGCAGACGACTTTCAGGTCTTACTTCTGCTCCTCCTTGGCCGCATCCTCGTCGGCCTTGTCTTTCAGGTCCTTCTGGTCCTTCTTGTACTGATCGTGGGCCTCCTTGGCCTCGGCCTCACCCTCGTAGCCCTCGACCTGGATATCCTTGAGACCAAGCTCCTCCTCCTCCTCGTCGGTGCGGTCGTATGCTACAGAGGTCATCTGGGCATCGGGCTCTCTTGGGTCGTCTGCCAGACTCTGCACGTATGAGCTGGCCAGAGGATCCTCCAGGATAATGGTAAAGGGACGCTTGCCAGAGATGGCATCGTCCAGGCCCTGGAAAAAGGTGTTCCACTTTGTCTGCTCCTCGGTCGAGTAGTACTCGGAATCGCCACCCTCGTTTGTGGTCGACTTGACGTCCTTCTTGGTGCCCTTGCTCTCGGTATCGCCGTGGAAGATCTGCTTATGCAGGTCGTCACGGACCTGCGTCAACAGACCCTCGACAGTAGTGAAGCGGCCACCCAGGGTACCAGGGTTAACCGACAGGTCCAGCTCAGGGCACTCGAGCGCACAGCTCTCGCTCTTGAGGATATCACGCGCCAGGTCGACGTCATTCTTGACCTCGAGTGTGATGCGGCGGCCCTGCAGAGGGATCTCGCCACCAGTCTTGACGTCATTGGAGCGGTAGCCGCAGTGGTCACACAGCGTGCTCATCAGGATGACTTGCTTAAAATGAGGGATGTCGACCATCTTCATGTGTGTAATAGCGGGGTGCATGCAAGCCGGGCAGCTGGCGGGGAATGTGTAGACCTCGTTGGGGATAATCTCGTCGTCCTCGTTGAGACGGCCCTGGCCGTTGAGGGGGATGACACCGTCGGAGCCGGAGATGCCCGTAGCCATGCCGGTGGAAGATGTGTTGGTGGCCTCGGCACCGGTGGTAGTGGTATCAGACAGACCCAGGGCCTGGTTCTGCTCAGATGAGCGCAGGTACTCGCGCTTTTCCCACTTGCCGACACCATCGTGCAGATCGGGGGCGATCCAGCTGTTGCCAGCGGGGTCGTCGAGGCTGAAGCGGAAAGGGAAGGCCTCGCCAGCCAGCATGGTCTTGGCCTTGGCCACGACCTCGTTGACCTTGGCCCAGACCTCGGGCTGCTGCTCCTTGCGGGCATCCTGGTGCATCTCCAGATCATCGATGACAGCGCGCAGCATGCCCTCAATGTTGGTCAGCTGGCCACGGCCATAGGGGATCTCAATGTCGACCTCGACAAACTTGGCGACAGCCGAGTCAGCCTTGACGACCTGGCGCGAGAAGTCGTCCATGTTGGTAAGGCGGAGCTCGTAGTGTGTGCCGCGGGTCTGGACAGAGCCGGCTGCCTGGATCTCGTTGTTCTGGAAGCCGCAGTGCTCGCAGCGGAAGGACATGACAATGACCTCGCGGAAGTAGGGGATGCGGGTGAGCAGCAGACGGGTCATGCCGTTCTCGTGGCAGTTCATGCAGAGAGACTCAATCTCCTCCACAACGCGGCCATCGTCCTGGTCATCGGTGACGTTGGCATCCGTGTTGGCGGGCGCGTCGACCTGGGCAACCTGCTGGCCGATGGACTCGAAAACATCGATCGGGGGGGTGGCTTCGCTTGGAGACATGATGTGTCTTTGTGTGTGTGTGTGTTTGAAAGTGTTTGGTATGAAGATTAGAACGAAACCCAAAAATGGAAGCGAGTATCAAAAGATGCGAACAGTCGTCTCTTTTATGGAAATTGTCAAATCTTGATTAGGCGCAATGTGGTGTTGGCTGTCGCTGGAGTAGTGGCAGGTGGTAGTCGTTTGGTCGTTGTCCCCGATTTTCCTTTTTTTTTCTCTTATCGCAAAATCTTTAGGAGGGGTTGTTAGTGATAAGGCCTGGTTTTGGTTGGGTTTAGTAGGATGATCGCCTGTAAAATGATGCCCATTTGTTACTTGTGCAACAACAGCGGGGCGGCTTTATAAGCTGCAATGACGCGCATTGGGAGTCGGGCGGACCCTTTTTGCCTGACTCAGCGGGAAGGCCCCGGTTTATTGCAGTATTGGTGCTTTCGGGAAGGTTCTAGGCATGTGGCTGCCACTGGCTGAAACCCGTGCAAACAGGCAGGAGCGACTAAACACTAGCACGTCCCAGTGCGGCCCAGCGCATTCATTCGCCTGGTAGCTGCTAGAATGCTGTGGCTGAACGGCAAGCCACATATTGAATTGGTGATTGCTCAGTAATATACAGCGACCAGGCACTGTAACATGGTCACTGTCCATCATCCGAGACATAGCTGCTCATCTCTTGCGGAAGTCGTCAAAACTCAGGCCAAGTCCGCCGAATCCGCTGCTGTCGTTGCCTTTGTTCTTGTCAAGCAGTGCAAGCAGGCCTGCCTTTCGGTTCTTGGCTCTCTTCTTGCTATTGGCATTGGTAGACTTTGGTGCTGCTTCTGCTGGTGCAGACGCTGAAGGCTGCGGTCTTGCTGGTGCCCTATGCTCGGTGGATGGTGTAGCAGATAGTGACGGCCTTTGAGTCTCTGCTGGTGTTGGCTCTTCCTTTGCTACTGCCTTCTTTGGCCGTCTGTTCTTCGGCAGTGGTGGCGGCGGTGGTAATGCAATGCGTGTCTCACGGCTGCATGAGCCACATCTGAAGACTTTGGTGATGCCGGTGTGTACAGAATGCTTATCTTTGCTGTCGGTCTTGTTGTCATTCTTGTTGTCTTTCTGATCTTTGGTGTCTCTCTTCCGCTTGGCACTCTTCTTTGCCTTGGGCTTGCCCGACTGGATAGTCAGTGTCGTGCCGTTGCTGCCCGGAATCAAGATGTGTCCACAGCTTGTGCACACATGCTGGCGCTGCGCATCGGTCTGTGTAAACGCTAGGGCCGCCTGGGCAGACGAAGCAATCGAGTTTGATGCAGTCGCTGCCGGAGATGAAGATGCCGATACATTCTGAGCCAGCACATCGGTCCGGCGGTGCATGAGAAACGCCGATGTCTCGGGGGCGGTCTGTCGCAGCAGATGCGCTGCGTCAGTGAGGAAGCGCAGCTGCGCTGTCGTACTTGCTGCAGCTGCAGCTGCTTTTGATGTAGCCATTTTGATGGTTTATGTTTGCGTCTGTACTCCTGATGTTCAAAAGTAGAGGGAAACACCAGAAGCCAAAGAGGTTTCGGTGCAAGTGAAGCTTGAAAGTTGGAGAAAGTTGTGGAGTTTGGCCGGCAGAATTTGACAAAAACTTGACCGCCAAGTTGTAGGACTGATTATATAATAATGTAAGTACCAAAGTGAGAAGGAGTGCCATCGTGTATTTTTTCTTCTCTCCAGAGTTGATGAAAATTATCACAAAATATCATTGCATTTTTAATACTGTAGTATGTTTTCTATGCTAAACTTGAATTTTCTTCTCGATGCATATTGCATCCTGGCGGGTAGTATTTAAACACATGACTTGTCTAAATCTAGCTTCACGAGGACAATAGACCGGGGAAACAGGCACAATGAAGATTGCGAAGTAAAATAATTAATATGAATATATCTAATGTTGTTATATAAATGAAAATAAATAAATGTACAGTTAATAGACAACGCGCTACTAGATGGTCGGATATGCAAAAAAGTAAAAAAGAAAAAAAAAAGGGAAAGAAACAGATGGTTTCTACAGTGCCTAAGCCATGGCCTCCTCCAGCTCCGCGATGCGCTTCTCGGCATCGGGCACTTGCCGCAGCAGCAGGTCTAGGTCGTCTTTCTCATCTTCGAGTCGCAATCTCCGCTCGGCATCCAGCTTGGTAAAGATAAAGTGTCCCTGGCCGTCGAACTGCAGAATGTGGTTATGGTACTGCCACAGACTGCGGCGGTGGCTCACGGTCATCAGAGTGACACCCATGGCCTTGGCCTGCTCGTACATGGTCTTCTCCATCTCCAGCGTGACGCTCGACGTGCACTCGTCGAGAATGGCGTACTTGGGACGGTGGTAGAGCAGACGTGCCATGGCAAGGCGCTGCTGCCAGCCAACACTCAGCACCTCACGCCACTCGGCCACGGCATCCCAGCCGGAACCGCTCTCCTGCTGGCTCGTGAGCAGGTCCTCGAGGCCGAGCAGAGCCAAGATCTTTTCCAGATCGGTGTCCGAGATGCCCTTGGCGCGCATGCCGCGCAGGCTGTCGGGGTAGATGATCTGCTGGCGAAGAGTGCCGCGTGGCAGGTAGGGGCGCTGGGGAATGTAAAATATATCGGTAGGTGGCGGACGGTGGACAGTGCCGCCGTAGACAGGCCACAAGCCGCCGAGAATACGGAACAGCGACGACTTGCCGCAGCCGTTGGGGCCGACGACGAGCAAGTGGTCACCAGGACGCAGGCGGAAAGACAGGGCAGGCACCAGCACGTCACCGTTAGGCGAGATGATGGGCACATCCTTGAACTCGATAGTGTCGCTCTCGACGACAGTACCGCGGCCCTTGAGCACGGCGGCGTGGTCGTCTGTGTTGTCGTTGCTGGACACGAGCTTCTTTTCAAACTGGCCGGCACGGACGTCGTCCATGACATCGAGCAGGGTAGACACACGCGACGTGTAGCCCGCAAGTTCCATGATCTCACGGTACGAGAACATGATGCGGCCAAAGGCGTCGGAAGCCGACAGCAGCATGCGACGGTTGGTGACAAAGCTCTCAGTGCGGTTGGCCATGTTGTTCAAGACCGACGAGGCGCCTCCACTAGACGACTTGGGCGGCTTGCCGACACCAGGAATGGGCACGAAGACGGGCATACTGCAGAGCAGCAGACCTAGCGCGCCCCAGAGGTACTTGATCACATAGTCCTCCATAAAGCCGTGGTAGAAGCGCTGGCGCAAAATGTAGTTGACGTGCTTGATAAGCGTAAAGTAGCCCTTGTCCAGTGTATCCTTCTCGGCAGAGTGACCCGCATACAGGGCGATTTCCTCGCTGTGGTCGATGAGGCGCGAGTGCTCGAAGCGGAATTCGCCCTCCAGGCGGGCCTCGTCGGCGACGTACTTGCCAAAAGGTGGTGTCAGGGCACGCATGACCAGCGCTGACAACTGGACCAGGAGCGACATGGACACGACACCCTCGCCACCGACACTCTTTGATAGCGAGTATGTGTATATTGTCTGTTGGTTAGCATGCTATAGAAATTTCGTTATAATAAATCAAAAACTTACCATGTCTAGGATGGGCTTGGCGAGGTTGCTGTAGAGCTCGGCCAGACTGTTGGAGAACTTTGCCACGTCAACGGCAATCAGCTGGTCCGGGTTCTTGATGCGGTCGTCGAGTGCCGACAGGCCGTAAAAGGTCATGTCGGATAGGTAGCGGTCGTGGATATGGGATGTCAGGCGCGTGCGGTAGCGCAGAGCCAGCTCGGCCTGGTGGTAGGCCAGCATGGAGTTGGTAAACGTCGCGGGCACGGCAATCAGCATCCACCACACAATGCGCTTGATAAACAGCGTGCCGTTGCCGCGCACCAGACTCTTGACGATGGCACCGTCCATGGCGGCAATCTGCAGACTCAGCAGCGTGCGCACCACCAAAAAGACGCTGTGACTGACAATGAGCCGCGCTTCTTTGGAGCGCCAGCTAGGGATGACAATGTGCAGCAGGCGGAACAGCGACTTGAAAAACGCACGATCGAGCTCGACCTTTTTCTTCTTGCCGCCGGCGCTTTCATTCTCGTCGAGGATGGCGACGCCCTTTCTCTTGCCGCCGAGGTCCTCTTTCTCCTCCCGGGCGGCGGCCTGGCGCTGCTCATTGATGGCGCTGCGGATGCGGTTGACGAGGGCGAGCAGGAGGGTGATGTAGACGGCGCGCGAGATGCGCGTCCGGTTGGCGAGATAACCGCGCGTGAGGGAGGACACGAGGTCTTTGAGGCCACGGCGCTGCGAGGGACCCAGCAGGCCCTGCGGTACCGCAAGCTTGGACTGGCCGGCCATGATGATGTGTGTGAGGGTGGTGGTTGATGGTGAGGTGACACGGGGTGCCGAGGTGATACGTGGAAACAGCCTAGAGTCTGGAGATAATAATATAAAAAAAATGTCGTCTAAATCGAATTGTATCGTCTAATATGTGGTCTAGCACTGTCGTCTATTGATTCGAGGAGTTGAAGGCGCTCGTCGCTTCTATTGGGAGAGGCGCATCGTCGATAACGAGAATCACAAGCCGAAAAATGTGCAGGATCTAATGCGCAGGTATTGGGAGTGAATCTGAATGCGCTGATGATGAAGAGAACGTCAAATCGATCTCGAATGATTCTCAAAGAAAACAATAATGACACAAATCGACTCTGGAATGTATCTTTGAACTGGATTGTATGGATTGTATGAGAGAGGAAATGGGTTCACCCCCAAAGTGTCAATAGTCATCGTCAAGCTCGTGCTCTCTGGCTCCTGGCAGTCGCTCCTTCCCGCTTTCAGCTGCATTTTGCCTCTTTCCCCCAGAACTCCCCCCACACGGAGTTGTCCCAATGCCATATTCCTCGGCCTTGGGGACCGCTTGGAGAGCGTCAGCGAATGGCAATAACAGAAAGTGCTGTATCTCCTCCCTGCAATTCCTGTAAAAGCGGGCCTAGAACTGTCCCCGTGCCTGCAAACCCCCCAGGTTTTCCGGCCTGATGCCCACTATATTTTGGCGTTGTATCACTAGCAGCGTCATTGGCTCCCCCAATGTCTCTCCAAATTCCCCAGACAAAGAACCAGTTTTTGGCATGTGAGTGTGGCTGTGGTGGCTGCTGATGAGTAATCTTTGGACTGGCATAACTCCATAAGCTCTTTGGTAGATCCCGATAAGATAAGCCCCTAACTTGGGCCTGAAGCTCCAAACGTTCAACAACCGTCTCTTCGTCCATCGCCATGGCCATCTTTGGCCGTTTTCCCGGCTTCTTCTTGACACTTGTACTATTTTTATGTACCTCTGTTGTCGCCAATGTAGAAAAGGCAGTATTTGTTGCGTCGCCGGGCGGTTCTGCCGGCCCCGATAACTCTGACATCCTCGGCCTCAACTCGCTCAGCCTCCCGCGGCTTACACCAGACGCAGACAGCAATGCCTGGCGCACCTTTCTGCCGGCACTCTTCCCATGGTCGCCTGGCTTCCCCCAGAATGCCACAACATGGATCCTCCTCGACAGCCTCGTGCCTGGCCAGCGCTACGAGCTGCGCGTCTGCTGGGCGGCTACAGTACGTCCTTTGTAACCCTGCTCTATATTTACAGGATCTACAGAATCTACAGAATCTAACAGTGTAGCAACCCACCGAGTTTATTGTACATGTGTATGATGTGGCAGCAGTGCTGGCAGACCCCAAACTTGCTGCTGAGCTTCTGTCTGCTTCTAGGCCTGACGCGCCGTCATCGTCATCCACACGATCCCCGACGTTTGCGCGCATCGTGGCCACAGCCGACTACATCACAGCCCCCATGAATTCCGAGGTGCCTCCTGTCCTGACCGACATTATCCTTGATCCTTTCTTGCTGAATGTCCTTCCTCGGTCTCTCATTCCTACCATCGGCGCTGTCCTGGCTGTTGCTGCCGTCAGCGCCGTGCTGGCGCGCCGGGTCATCCTCCCACAGCTGCGCCAGGTGGCTACTGCAGGCAAGAAGACGCAGTGATGGCTCACTAATGTATAGGCGAGGAAGTCCAGAGATGGAAAAATATAATATACAAAATATATACATGCTATCACGCATGTGTGCACCAAACAAAATGAGCAATGCGCAAAGAGCAAAGAGCACGCGTCTATATCTACATCGAGTATTGATATATTTTTAAATTATTTTCTTCTTTATTTGCGGTCGTGCCTAGTCTGGTATAACACAACGACTGCTAGCTAATCTCTCTTCTCGTTCTTCCATCGATAAACTGCAAGCATCAGATAGCAAACATTGAGATGCATCAAATCAATAATAGAAAACAACAACAGGTAAACAGCAAAAAGGCAATACTTTCAAAGGAGAAACCACAAATACTATAAAACGTCATGACATACAAAAACTATGCTAGGAGAATGATGCAAAGATAAAAACAATAAACAAAAAGTTGTCAAAAATCTAAAAGAGAGTGGCGGGTCTAGACCCGATTATCGGCGGCCAACAGACACCGTTGTGTACGGCTAGTACCGCGGTGCACTGCCATAGCCGCCAGCGCCGCCCTGGGCATACGATGTCTGCTGCGAGTGCGTGTACGACGATGCTGCGCCGCCGGTAGAGCCGCCAGCGCCGCCGTACTGTGGCTGACCATGCTGGCCATACTGGCCAGCCTGGTGAGGCGGCTGGTGAGACGGCTGGGTCGGCGGGGGAGGGTAGTAGCCGGGTGCGCTAGCGCCGGCCGAGCCAGACTGGCCGCCGGTGTAGCTGGGCGCTGATGGTGGCTGGTAGCTACCATACGATGGCTGCTGCGGATGCGCGTTTGCCTGGTGCTGGGGTGGCTGGTACGACTGGTGCTGCTGCTGCTGGGGTGGCGGTGCATACGTCTGGGGCGTCTGCTGCGGCTGGTGGTACTGCTGCTGCGGAGGGGGAGCAGCACCGCCGCCGTAGGAGCTGGTGGTAGGTGGGGGAGCGTATGAAGGAGTGCTGCTGTGGCTGTTGCTGCTGCCGCCATTTGGGGGTGCACTTGTTGGTGGCGAGCTGTACTGTGTGTGCGCCACGCTCTGGTACGATGCCGGTGGCGCCGCGCCCGTGTAGGCGCTGCTCTGGCCGCCGTTGGAGTAGCCGTAGTTGTGGCTCTGGCCCTGCGCGCCGTGGCTGCCGCCAAACATGCTGGCGACGCCGCCCATCATGGCACCGGCGAGACCGCCCGAACTGGAGGTGTGCGCCTGCTGGTTGCCGTGGTAGCTCGTGGACGCGGGCTTGCTGTTGGACGAGAACAGGTTGGACGCCAGCTGCGACGCGAGCTTGCCGCCGATACCACTGCTGCTGCTGCTGCTGCCGTGGGAGTTGTTGCTGTGGGAGTTGCTGTTGCTCGATCCGCCGAGGCCGCCGATCAATTGGCCGAGGAGGGCGTTGGAGCCGCCGCTGCTGCCGCTCGATTTGCCGTGCGACAGCTGGCTCTGCAGCATGTTGACCGCAAAGGACTAGATTGTTAGTACTTGGTATGTTCATCAAGCAACGAGAAAAAAACTTACGCCTAAGCTGCGATCACCAGTGGGCCCGTCGACACCGCGCGTGCCGGCCGAGTCGGGCATCACGGGCTCCATGCGACCGTCGGCGTGGCGGATAGTCTGGGTGCCGTCCGGGTGTGTGATGTAGGTCGCGTCATTGTGTAAGCTGCCGGGTCCGCCAACGCCGTTGGGCGGGATACCAAAAGGATGATCGGTTCCGGCATTGCTGGGCGTCGGAGTGCCACCTCCGACAGGTGCTGCCGTGAGGGGTGTATCCCACTGCGACACACCGGTCGACAGCTGCACAAAGTAGTACTTGCGACTTGCGCCGTCCCACTGCGCGATCCAGCCCGCGGGCAGTGGCGGAGGAGCAAACGAGGGACCCTCACCGCCGCCGGGAGAGCCAGTGCCGGCCATTGTGAGATTGTTGAGGTTGTTGAGGTAGTTGTGGAGGGGTTATCGGGGTTCAAAGTCGATATCGTCGAAATGTGTGTCGAATGTCTCGTTGTGGTGAGACAGTGTTCTAGGAGTTGTAAGGGAGTAAAGTAAGGGTAGACAGATAGAAGGGTAGGATAGGTAGGTAAGAGGAGGGGCAGTGTATATTGTTATCTAACAGGGGAATCTGCAATAATGCGAAAGCTCCCGGTCGGCAAGAGCTAAAGAGCAAAGCACAAGTACAGGGAAGGTGCACTTTTGACTGTGGAGCTCGGTTAGGTATGTTTGTTGTAAGAAATACAATGTATTGGGAAGGCGCAGAGGGGAAAGAAAGAAGAAGCAGAGATAAGGAAAGAGCAGAGAATCGAGAAGAAGAGCTCCTTTCAAGAAAGGTTAAGAATTATAAGAGGTCTAAGAGTTTTAAGAAGAGCAAGAAGAGAGGTCGAAGACGAAAGAGAAGGGAAAGAGGGGGGCGCGCGCGAAGAGGTGGGTTGCCCTCTGCTGCTCTGTTGCTGCTCCGTGTGGTTGTCGCATGTCCACTCGGCCACGGGAACTGTCTCAAGACCCCTACAGCAGAGAGACACTGAGAGCCCCACTTCGGCCACTTCAGGCCATGCCTTTGTCACCACATAATTCACCCTCTCACCCTACTTCACCCTACTATCTCAAGATATAAGTGCGATACAGAGCTGGCCTCCTCGCGGGCCCTCTTTGGTGCAACTCATCCCATGTCACAGTGTGAGACACGAGATTCTGATCACAACTAATGAACAAACCAGCAATTCACTAGCTGAAATAATGTTCTGCAATGCAATACAAATTCATCGTGGCTGAACTGGAAGACGCAGTATTACCTAAGCAAAGCCACTGCCTGCAAGCCAGTATTACACGCTAAAGAAACAGACTATTACCACCAAAAATCCACCGATTGAATCGCCTCAGCACAGCCTCCTCTGGTCGTGCCCGTTAGGCTTCTACATTTTTAAAGTTTGCGACAAGGAAGCTATTCTTGTGCGAGAGGCAGCCCGCTCGCTTTCAACCTTTCATCATTGTCGCCCAGCCTTGGCCAGGCTGTGTCATATTCGTGTTTTGTAGTGGCTTGTTGACTGTGTTATATTAGCGAGACATGTTGGACTGCAGTCACTATGTTTAGGGCCCGTGTCACCATACGTATAATTAGAACATTTGAAAATGTCATCCTAAAATGATTAGACGACTTGTGAATGATCGTTTTGAAATGCTGTCAAGTGCTATGACAATTGTAAATACATGCGACGTAGAACCTCTACAGCGCTATGCAACTACTCCCGTATTGACTTTCTCCTCGGGCACCTCGGCCGGCACGGCCAGCTTGCCCTCGTCCTTGGTCAGACCCTTGCGGATTGCCAACACACTGTCGACAATTACCGCGTCAATGCCCTCCCTGACTTGCTTCTCGACCAGCTCAGGCTGGTTGTTTTGCGATCCGTAGCTGACACACACGAGACCACTCTGCTTAACAACCCGCACCAAGCGAGGGCTGATGATAAAGGGCTCTGACAAGCTGACAATGCCCAGCAAGTTCCAGCGACGGGCAAACCGAATGGCCTCCTGCAGACTGCTGGCGCGAATGTCACCGACTGCCGCGCCACCAGCATCCGTCAGGAACATGATGGGGAAGTTGGGCTGCTTGAACGATAGGCACAGGCAGATGTCGGGGTTGAACGACGAGAAGATCACGTCGCGGCCGTGGGCAAGATCGTAGACCTTGGCCAGCACAGTGTCACAGAACGAGTTGAGCTCGACCGCGTACGTGTCCATGCCGTGGTCCTCGCTCTCGTGGAGCATGGGGTACTTCATCTCAATGTTGAAGCCGACGCCCGCAGGCACCTGCTGGAATAGATCCTCGAGCGTCGCAAAGGGCGCCTGGATAAAGTTGCCGCGCGAGTTGGCCTTGAAGCCCTTCTCCTTAAAGTCGCGCGTGTGCTTCATGCGCTCGTCAAGGTTGCGGTGCGAGCCCTTGGAGTCATCCAGAGACATGGACATGGCCCGGCGAGGGGTCCGGAACTCCTTGCGCTGGCCCTTGTCTGCAGTTCCGTCAAAGTGCACCGAGTTCTTGGTTGTTGCGGCACTGTCTGCTACAGCAGAGCCGTTTAACAGAGCCTTCTCGCCATCTCTCGGGCTGTTGCTACGGTCGCTGCTGCCATTGTTACTGCTGCGGCCGCCATCGTTGATGTGGAGGAACTGCTCCAAGGTCATGGTGTGCACGGGAGCATCAATGCCCGTCTCGCTGACCAGGAAATCGTGATAGATGACAGGGATGTGGTCCTTGGTCAGCTGCACATCAAACTCCACATAGTTGGCTCCCAGGTTGGCCGCAGCGATGAAAGATGGCACCGTGTTCTCGCCCAGCTGGAGCGATCTGTTGGAGGCCATGTTCTTGCCGAGACCGCGGTGGCCGATGACCATAGGGGTAGATGACACCTTTTTCCAGTATGTCTGGTCAGACGTGACGCTCATATTGGGGTGCGAAAATGGCGTGACGACCAAGAAGTTGAAGTTGACGGTGCCGATAATCTCGAGCTCGGGCGAGATAATCGGGACACACACATCTCCCTGTAGGTTCATGCGCTTCAGTCCGATAGTCGGACGCACAGATGGCAGCAGAGCAAAAGCACGGCCGATCTTGTTCTTGGAGTTGCCCGAGTATGTAGGAACAATATTGAAGTTGAGAGTCACGCCGCTCACGTCCCTGGTAGTAAAGACAATCGGCTCAGTCGAGATGTTATCCTGCACGGGCAGGTCGATAACACTGGGTTCGCCAGTGGCACCAGTAGCAGACACGACAATAGAAAGTGCAGTGTCCAGCTGGGTCTGGTGGGCTTCCGTCAATGGGACTTGGTCGAGCTGGACAGCCTCGACATTCTTGCGCATGTCCATTGATCCCAAGCTCACGAGAACAAGAGTTTCGTCTGTAAGGTACCGATGACCGTATGTCCGCACAGGCTGCGGCGGGGGAGACGTGTCGTGGTGTGCCGTGAGTCTGGAGGCGCCCTTCGACCGGCGGTCGCCGAGAGACTGGTGTCCCTCGAGCTTGGGTGGAGATGTTCCGAACTGGGTTCCGGATGCTAATGACGACGCGGCAGCCTCATTAGGGGGGGTGTCAATCAGTGTGTCATCTGCAGACACAGGGATGTCGACAGGCTTATCCGGCAGCCGCGAGTGCTTCAAGAGAAGACGACCGATATCGAGGTGACCACGAAGGGCAGCATGCTCACGGGCCGTCCAGCCAGATGAGTCGGCCTTGTCGACATCGGCGCCAGCTTCAACAAGAAGAGTAGCGACAGACAAATAGCCATCAACGGCGGAAATGTGCAGGGGAGTCCAGGAAAATGACTTTTCAGCCAGTTCAAGGTCCGCCTTTTGCGTGTCGGAGCCAGCAATGAGGATCTTGGCACATTTGTCGTAGCCAAAGCGTGCAGCAATGTGCAGCGCAGTCTCGCCGGCCTCGTCCTGCCAGTTGACATCGACGCCAGCGTCGACCAGCATCTGAACAATGCCAGAATGGTCATGCTTGGTAGCAATGGCCAGAACAGCGCTGGACTTTGCAATTCTGCGCCGCGTAGCACCCTTGCTCTCGCTAATACCTTGCCAGTCCTCGCTGCGAAGAAGTGCCTCCGTTGCCAATGGGTGGCCACTAATAACGCTCAGGTGGAGTGGCGCATAACCCTCCTTGTCCTGCCATTCGGGCGCGTCGATACCGTTTTCGACGTTGAACTGACCCCAGGCCTGCATGTGAGAAATAAGGGTCTTGCACACAATGACAAAGCCAAACTGTGCAGCATAGTGCAGCGGGATACGGCCAAACGAGTCGCGTGTGGATAGAGAATGGCGCTGGCCCTTGGTAAGATTGTCAAGAAGAAAGATGAGCATCTGCACGCGCGCGTCTTCGGTTGTGAGCGGCTCTGCCTCAACGCCCGGGGTTGCCGGCGCTGAAGGCAACGGGGAGCTGGCTGGCTTCAGGAGTGTGGTGAAGTGGTTCATGTGTGGAAAAGGTTTCACAGCCGCAGTCGTTTCTGGCTGGGCAATGTTGCCTGTAGTCACACCCTGTGGGGATGATCTACTGCGGCCAATCTGGATGACCAGACGGTGAATGCAATTCCGCTGGTTGATATCATCGGGCTCGTCGATGGACTGGACGTGATTCAGCAGGAACCGGACGGTCTCCTTGGAGCGCACAGACGTCGCACGCTGCAGCAAGTTAAGCAGCAGGCTTTGCGACGAGGCCGTGGATGCCAAGAGAGGAGGCGTGGAAGCTGAAGACGCCGACGACGAGGAGCGCTGCATTAACGGCGCGGCGGGCTCGGCCTGGTCGGTCTGCTCGGCCGGCGCCTCGAGCTGGTATTCGTTCAGGTCAATATGGCCTTCACGAAGACATTCCTCGAGGGCCTTGACATCATCAGAGCGGACGGCTTGGTCAAGTCTATCGAGGAGAGCACTGGGAAGCTGAAGCATGGCCTTGATGGAGGCGCGGCCCAGCGAGCGCACAGAGCGCTCGGAACGAGCATCGTCGTGCTGGTTAGCATCACCAAGTGCAAGAAGCCAGCGGTTTACCTCGGCCATGACACGAGTAATGGTGGTGTCACGAGCAAAGGGACAGGGGTCGACCTTTGTGGCAATGTAGCGGTGCTGGGTTGTGGTGTTGGGCACCTTCTTGTCGAGCTTCTTGGTGATCTTGACAAATCCACGGCGGTTGATCTCGCCGAACCACTGAAGGTTGCGCAGTTGGCTGCGAAGCTCGAGCAGAGCCCCCATGACCTCTTCGACCTCGTCTTGGTCGAGGTTGGAGGCTACATCGGGAGAGGTGCCATAGCGGTCCTGAAGGAGGCGTAGACGGCGGGCGATATCCGCAAACTTTTTGTTGTAAAAGGAGTTGACATCCTCGAGGTTCCGATCCAGGGCAAAGAAGAATTCTATATTTGCCGAAGAAGAGAAAACAGAATAAAATAAAAGTTAGGCAACTGCCCCAATTGGCAACAATAGGGAGGGAGAACAAGGAGTTTGTGATATGAGATTATATGAGATCGTGGTGAAGCAGTTTGGGGGAGACTGAGACACCATGATGCTGAGACCATTGCAACCAAGGTAGCCAAGAGCACGAGGAACCAAGAAAGTGCAATGGGCCAGTTTGTGTGTATATGGGGAAGGCATATGAAATGATCAAGCAAAGGGTATCCTACCTGCAAGATCTGCAATGTCTCCTTTTTCCGCCTTGTCGGAAGCTGCCTTTACAAGCTTCTTGAGGCCCTTGTAGTTGATGTACGAGGACGCCCACTCGGGCACCTGGTTCCGGGGAAGACTGTATTGTTAGTAGGTGGTAAAAGAGTGTAGATTCCAGGCCACAACTTACTTCCGGGCGAACTTCATTGTCGCAAAATTTGGATGCTAATCTTTTGTCTTGTGATGATGAGGCGTGACGAGACAGGCCGGTGAGCTGTGAAGCTGTGGGGTTTGGCTTGTGATGAGGATGACGAAATCAAAGAAACGCAGACTGCTAAAGGAAGGGAGCCATTTGAATGTTTGGCGAGGGGAAGATTGGCTTGGAGTTGAGGTGCGAATCGGGGACACGAGATGGATGGATGAGATGAAAGATGAAGAGGTCGAAAAGAGAAGAAAGATGGACAGGAATGACGGATCAATTATACAAGAACAAGTCGCGGCTTAACACTAGAGGGTCTAAGAGGAAAGAGCCCTTTGGTCAGGGTCGCAGCTGCCTGCATGTGACGCTCTGGTTGGTCGGTAGAGCTTGCAGGAGAATGCAAGTACCTATACATACAGTCTAGTGCAAGTTACTAGCAGACGCAAGTATATTATAGAGAAGGTACAAATGAATGTACCTTGTATCTTTAGCAGACTTTAAGTTTAGTAAAACTGCTTGCGAGGGGCAAAATAATTTTGAAATCATTTAGAGATTGTGCAGTGTACTCAGTACAGATTGTGAGATTGTCAGATATGGAGAGACCAAAGTGTACGCTCACGGTTGACGAGACCAAAATAGAGTCGGCAGAAGCACGAGCCAGCACGCCAGGAGCGCACGATGCAGGGGCTGATCAAGCAAGATACAAGCGCAAAGTATCTAAATATACGAGAGAACTCTTTAAAAAGTTGGAGTAAAAATTCAGAAAATTCAAGAAATATGGATATGGAAGTCAGGGTGGAGTTCCCGATTCCCGGGGGGGGGAAGGCGCGATGGACAATAGCGGGCTCTGAGGAGCACAAGGACACCGAACGAGTGCCGATGTGCTTGAGTGTGAGCTCGTCTGTGACAAAGTCGGAAGTAGCGGCCAGGGGAATTAGGCATTAAAGAAGGACCGCGCCTTCCATCCTCGTCTCAATTCATTGCGTTATGTCAGCATTAGGAGCGCAGAAATGGCACTCTACGTGTCTTCATGTTCAACCCCATCCACGATACCTCAGAACAATACAACCTACTATAAGTGCCATTTTTGTGATAATTTATCCCAGTTTATCTGATAACATCCCTTCAGGATCCGGTTCCAGAACAGCACCACGAGGAACGGAGCATCAATCCACCCCAGCCAGTCACAGCGCTGCAGTGGCGTCCCGTGGATCGGCCGCCATATCTTACTGGCCCGAGATCGTCGTTGGTCGCGGTAGATTGACCCGGGCTGATTGACGTCTTCTTTCCATAAACATTCCAGCACATCATTTACCTCTTTCTTTTTAGACAAAAATCTTGTACAACGCAATGGTGTGCCCATTGTCGGATCCGGCAACGGTAAGTCGTCACGCAGAATGGCGGTCAAAGAATGAGAGGATAGCTGCAGTGAGAGTAAAAGATGAATACTAAGAAATACATATAAATTTGATAAACATCCTCATAGAAGGAGACTGGATTTCATGGTGATCTCGGGATAGGATCGGCATGTTTTAATAGACTGTAATACGACGTAGATATTCAAGATACTGTAGAATGAGATTCAGAAATAGAGATGGAATTACAAAGGAAGTGTAAATGGAATAAACTAGCCAAGTCACAAAACAGCGAGCCTCTTAATAGCATATCAAACTGAAATGAAGACAAATTAATGTCTTGCAGGACTGCACGCAATATTAACTCGAGATCAAGAGACTGGCTGACTAAGCATGCATATTCGTGCTCTGCCAAGATGAGTGTCGTGTGCTCTATTGCCTATTCGGGAAGCCAAACACACCGCCTCACCTCAGGTGAGTGATGGAGAATTGCTCTGTTCTATCTTTGAATAATAAAATTATGCAAATTGAGACATTAGCTTAGATTAGAGGCAGGCTGAAAAGAAGTGCACAGATCTAGTAGCTCGTAATCTCTCATAACATTGCTCCCTCTAACGAAGAGCACTTTGTACTTCGTGGGGAAGCAAGAGCTGTTTACAATTTTGCGGGAAGGAGCCCACTGCCAAGAAAAAGAGGAGAGGAATACTACTCAGTGATTGAATTATTTCGATTATTTGGAGACGCCGCAATAGAGGGCCCTTGCTGGAACAGGCAGTCACTTGACCACTCTGGCTTGTGACTTGCTCTCACTTGACCTTTTCAAATTGATTCATTCCTTTCACCTCGAATTCAATGGATGACGGACTCACCTTGCTGTGCGATATATGGATAAATAACCACTCATATGCATTCTGCAGTATCACCTGCCAAGTACCCCTCGCCGGACGCAACTTGCCGCTGACCCCGGTGTTGAATATATGCACATTATGCTATGCTGGCCTTGTGGTGTTTAGAATTATATGGTATATTTGACATGCATTTGCAGGTCTCGTGGTGTATTGTTCCTGGCTAGCGTTGGCAGTCAGATATCGAAAATAATACTGGGAAAATGTAGAAAATTTGTAGAGATTTAACAGCATAATAGACCGCCGGATGCAGGTCCCCAAGTTCTTGGCAGCGACGGTGATCATGCTTTGCTTTTTTATGTAAGAAAATAGTTATCATATTAGAACAAACTGATCTTTACGATATTTCAGAGAAGCAGATACTTGAAATGAAGTCAAAGCATTTCATGGAGTTTAAAAGGCTTATAAAACCAACCTATTACTTTATAAATGGAAAACAAAATTATATTAAAAAAACACAATCCCAAAATAGCAAAAGAAACCAGAAAATCAAATAAATAAAAAAACAAGGAGTAACTATCATACGGCGGTTTACTAACAAACAGGCCAAATGACGAATATTAAAAGGACAAAAAAAACGTACAGCAGAGGGTATTCGCTGGTCGTCACCGACCCAACTACTAATCCGCCGATTACTGGTTTAACTAGGGGAGAGCGGACGGGATCCCGTGCTTTCCAGTATCTATGGCCGTACGTGGAAGTGGAAGCAGCAAGTGGGGTATATATAGGCAGTTAGTTACACAGTAATCATTACTGTCAACAGCATAGCAAAGCATGCGCTCTGTTTGCACTTTGCTCCTCACGCAATGACTGCTAAATGTATTGATAATAATGTACACTCTATCTCGGATATACATATAAATACAAAATCATGCCTGTCAGATAGACATCGACTTTAAAGAAGCCACCCGCCCCATCTCTCTTGCTTGCCACGCTGCCGCTTTTCCCGCTTTTCCTGCATTTCCTGCTGCTCGTCAGACTGCGTCTGCAGCCGGTACAGACGTGCCTGCACCAAGGCCTCGACAGGCATCGCACGCGCCTGTGCCTTGGCACTTGCATTCTCCAGGGCCTGAGCCTTTTCTCCCAGCGACAGTGTAGTCTGATAGTCGGGGAACAGCGAGTGCGCCAAAATGTCCTTGAGCCGGCCCTCGAGCAGACCGCTCACAATCGGCGTGTCCTCGTCGAGGTGCCGCTCCAGCATGGCCACCTGTTTGGACAGGAGCGCGGCCACCTTTTGCTCGTCTGCTTTCTGCTGGTCTTCCAGAACAGTTTGCCCAGAAATCGCACGCTGCTCGGCGGCCTTGAGCTTTGGCGCAGAGCGGTCCTCCCGTCCCGTGATGGCATTAAATGCAGCCAGACGCACAGAGAATGGCACAGTGACGCGCTGCAGAAACGACTGGAAACTCGACAAGAGCGAGGCCCGGACAGGCTCCCCATTCTTCTTTCTGTCATCAGTCGAGTCGGAGGGGATATTGCAGCTCAGGATAGACTGGTACACGGGCGGCTCACCCGTCTCAATCGTCCTTTTCATGTCGGCCGCTTTGATCGCGGCTGCGTCTTCCGTCACTGTCTCCATAAACGACTCCATCACGTGCGAACAGGCCGAAAAGACGGCATCGGCCATTTGCTCGACGGCCTTGAGTTGGGCCATGCGGCGGTACTGGTCCTGCTCATGCTCCTGCCGCTGTGTCTGGTTGGCTAGGCTTGCTAGCTGGGCTGTCCAGGTTTCGGCACTGTCGGCAAACGTAGCTGATCCTGATGCAGACCCAATACTGCCGAGGGCAGGCGCCAGAATGCGCTCAAGTCTCGACAGGTAGTGCTCAGTATCGGCGACAAAGAGAGCCTGTGTAAGACGGAAGGCACCGCGGTTGCGCTCGGCCTCTTCCTTCCATGGCCGGTCGTCGAGAGGAGAGCTGGTAGACGGGCCGTGCAACTTAAATTTGGTCTTGAATGTGCCGGTGCGGTTTCTGTAATGGAACTCTTCCCAGCTCATGCCGGACTTGGCCTCAGCCGGCTTTGCTTCAGCCTCGGATACACTGTCTTCTGCCTCTGTCTCTGCTTCTGCCTGAACTTCTTCTGGTACTTGGCCCGACTCAATATAGGCTTCGCGCATCTCTTGCTGGAGCTGGGTCTGGCTGAGGAACTTGCGGCGCCGCTGCATCTGCCGCATATAAGGGTTGGCAATCCGCTTCTGGGGCTTAAAGTTGACCAGCATCTGGCTGTCGTGGTTCCATTTTTGCAGGGGTGGCTCGGGCGCGACGGCAATCGATAGCAGTAGCCGCAGCTTGATGGCAAGCTTGCGCGCCGGCGTGCGACTGACGTGCTTCTCGGCCGTCGTGTCCGGAATCAGCAGAGGCGTGATGAGCGATGCATTGCCCGCTAGGACCTGCACTAGGGCCCGCGCTGCAGGAATATCGACGCTGTCCAGCACAGAGTTGAGGAACGTGTGCAGCATTTTTGGGTCGATCTGGGCGCTGTCGCTCAGTGATGCCGCATAGACGACTGTTGCGTGCCGCACCTGGTCGAGGGACAGAAGGCCCTTTAGAATCGCATTCAACAGAGGCCCGTCGAGATTGGTGCGCTGCACGACGTAGCCATCAATCAGGTTGATATCGCTCTTGCGCGCCCACTCGTGGTACTCGAGCTTGCCGGCCTTGGCGTCGGCAATCGACCGACGCCGGTACTTCATGCCGCGCGAGTCGAGCGCCACGATGCGCCGAATGGTCCGGTAGAAGCCAATCATGTCGCCGCGCGCGCGCGACTGGTGCAGCAGCAGGGTGACAGTCTGCTGGGTGGGCAGAAAGCGCGTGCGCAAAAGCAGCGAGTCGGCGACAATCTGCGACAGCGTGTGCAGGCCTAGGTTGGTGAAGCCAAATATGAGGGCGTGGTAGTTGTGGATGCCCGGCGGCGATTTGCTGACGATCATGTTGAAGCACAACTTGGCGACCCAGCCGTGGATCTCTTCGGCATTGCGCGTCTTGATGTCGGTTTTCCCCGACGTCGCGCGGCTGAGGTTGCGGATGCTGTTGTAGATGGCCCGGCCCAGGCTGTTGACGGTATTGAAGCGCAGCGTCGATAGCCAGTTGGTAAAGATTTGGCGCGTCGCGGCACTGGCGGCCATGCGCGCATAGGTGGTGGCTTCCGGGTCGAGGTCGGGCAGCCGGTACGACGGGTAGCCTTCGATGCGCAGCATACGCAGCGCGTTCCAGGCCGAGTCCGGATTGCCCATACGCTTGCGCTGCAGCTCCGGGTCCGAGGGATCCCAGAGCCGATACGCCTCCATCATGAGGTCGTCCACGAGAATGTTGGTCGAGTCGACCATGCGGCGAAAGTGGATGGCCAGCTGGGGCTCACGCTGGCCCTCGAGTAGAGTGTACTGCGTGGCCTCTTCGTCTTCAATCAAGGCATCGCCTAGGGCATCGAGGCCTTCGGTCAGCTTGGGCCGCTGCAACCACCAGCGCCGCGACAAACCAAACTGCTTGTGCAGCCACGAGAGGTATGCTTCGCGCTGGTCGGCTTTTTCCTCGTGCTGCCGCAGCTGGGCATGGGACACGCAAATGGAGCTGAGGGCGTCAATGACCCGCGAGCGCGACACAACGGTGCGCGTGTTGGCGAGGGTCGGGGCGGGTATGGACACTGGCGTGGCAGTGTAATTTTGTTCGAAGCGAGCGTAGTGTGCGTATTCTCTGAGTTCTTCGGGAATCTCGTCTGGCCGTAGTCCTAGCGGATCCGATGCGTCGTCTTCTGCTTCTTCCATGTCGTCTTTGTCCTCTTCCTTGGGCGCCTTGGTGGCATCTGCCTTTGGCTTTCTCTTCACTTTGTACTTTGACCCTGATACGATGGGGTACAGGTTTACTGGCAGGTTGAAGTTGGGACCAATGGACTCGCGCATGATCCGTAGCAAGTCGTCTCGTGACTTGTCAAGCTTGCGCTCGTGTACTGTCCGGGTGTCTGGCGGGACGGCCTTTTGCTTTTTAGTCCCTCGTTCTCCTTTTCGTGCCTCTTTCTGTTCTTCTTGTAATTGCTCTTGCAGCGAGTCTTCTCGTAGCAGAGCTTCAGGCGATTGTGCCAAGTCTCTCGAGTGTTCCGCTTGTGTCGCATACGGAGCCTGCGCCGTTGTTTGTATCCGGCTCGGCTCGGTCCTCCTCCGCGGCCTCCGTGCCGGGCCATTGGCCAGCAAGCTAGGGGTTGCCGGAGCTGCTCGCCGGGTCGGTGTGGCATGGTAGCTTCTAGGCTGCTCGGCTCGCGTCCTTCTTCTTGTCGTCCTCTCATTCAAGCCACCGGCCGCACCGGCCGCACCGGCTAAGCCGCCGCCTATGCCGCCGCCGCCGATGCTCGTGCGCCGTAGACATTCTCGCCGGCAGCTGCTGCAGAGATGGCCCTGCGGACCCCACGACCAGAGACTCTGCATAGTCGGAGCATGTCTAGGGGTAGAGGTAGGTAGTTGAGGTGCCGACAAAGGTCGAAGCTGGGGTTGAGGCCGTGGTCGCGAGTCGTGGTGCGATTGTCGATTGACTGCTCAAGCTTGCTCTTTTTCTTTGGCGCATCATGCCACTAAAGCTAAGAGGACTAAAACTAAAATGCAAAGCTCATGTATCTCAGGGTCCACTCTAGGAGGGGTGCGCACTGTGCTATAGAATTGATTAGAGGCTGTCGATACAGTATCCACACTGTACAGCATCAGAGTATCATATCTATCTTGATCTCGCCGCCTTGCTTCATCTCATGCAGTTGTCGGCATCTCAATCTCATTGCTCCCAACTACCATCGCGAGATCCTCAATCGCCAACATGTTTGCCCTTGCACTGACCGCGGAGCTGAATGGGTAAGTCAGTTCTCCTTGCTGCGCTCGAGAAAGGCTTCGCTCGTTGCTCTTCTCTTTTGTTTTTGCTCGCTCGCTCGCTCGATACTGACTGCCAGCGTGACCAACCTGCGGCCGGCAGACACTCAGGACGCCCCCTTTTGGTACACCTTCAAAGTCCAGTGCACCTCGTGCCGCGAGACGCACGCCAACTGGGTCGGCGTCAGCCGCTTTGAGCAAAACGAGATGAGCGGCAGCCGCGGCGAGGCCAACTTTGTGTGGAAGTGCAAGAACTGCAAGCGCGAGTCGACGGCCTCGATAAAAACAACGCCCAAGGCGTACGAGCTCAGCGAGCCCGCCAAGGCGTCGACGATTATCGAGTTTGACTGCCGCGGCCTCGAGTTTGTCGACTTTAAGCCCGAGGGCGAGTGGCTGGCAGACGGTGCCGAGTCGTCGACCAAGTTCACGGCCATTGACCTGAGCGAGGGTGACTGGTTCGACTATGACGAAAAGGCCGGCGAGGAAGTCAGCATTGTCGGGCAAAAGTGGGAGATCCGCCGGGCGTAGACCTTTGTTTAGGTGGACGTTTTACATAGATCCAAGGTATACGAATAATTCAGTCAGACGTCCAAGAGTCCATTGTCAAAGAAGATGATGCACCACTTTATTTTCACTTTACTTTCTCTCTATTCTATACATCATATACAAAATCAAAATCAAAATCAAAATCAGACAAGATCAGGTAATCAGACAAGCTCAGACAAAAGAAAACCCAAAAAACCAGAAAAAACCAAAGACTCTAGGAAAAACTCGTCACAGAAAGACTTCTACCCTTAGACAGTGACGGTCGAGGTCGCGGTGACAATCTCTTCGGCAGGGCAGTCGGACTCGCTAGGAGCGGCCGTGGTGGCAGCAGAAGCAGCGACAACAACCGGTGCGGCATCGGTGCTCGAGGCAAAGACGGTGCGCGTCGAGGTGATGAGCGACTCGGCGGGGCAGTCGCTCTCCGTCTCGGAAGCAGCAGCAGCAGCTGCGTCCGAGGTGGTGGCGGCAGCCGCAGTGTCCTTAGAGGTAGTAGCAGCGACGTTGTTGGCGCCAGCGGCAGTGGCCTTGGAGGTAGTGGCAGCGGCGTTGTTGGCGTTGTTGGCGTTGTTGGCGTTGTTGGCGTTGTCGGCGTTAGCGGCAGTCATAGTGACGTAGACGGTGACGGGTGCCTGCGTGACGGTAACAGTGGAGGCGGCAGCGCAGACGCAGTCAGCGCCGGCGCCAGCAGTGCCGGCGGCCGCAGCAGAGGTGCCAGCAGCGGCAGTGCCATCGGCGGAAACGACAGTGCTGGTGACAGCGACCTTGGTGGTCAAGGTCGACGTCAGGGTCTCGGGAATGGTGGTGGTGTGCTCGCTAGACGTGGTGCCGGCAGCGACGGTGACGACGCTGACCTTGCTGGTCGTCTTGACGACCTTGCTGGTCGTGGTCAGGGTGGCGACCTTGGTGTAGGTAACATGAGCGGCAGTGGTGGCGGCAGCAGTGATGGTAGTACCGGTGATGGCGCCGTTGCTGGCAGCCGAGATGACGCTGGACCGGATAGCCTCGGTGGCGGTCACGGGGCACACGGTGGTGGCCAGGGCGACGGTGTGCGTGACCAGGACCGTGCTGACGGCCTCGCTGGGCAGAGCGCTCAGGGCAGCGGTGTCGGAAGCGGCAGGGCAGTTGGTGATGGTAGCAGCACACGAGATGACAGTGGCAACGTTGGTGGTCAGGACAGTCAGGGTAGTCTCACCGCTGGAAGCAGCAGCAGCCTCGGTGGTGGTGGCAGCCTCGGTGGTGGCAGCAGCCTCGGTGGTGGTGGCAGCCTCGGTGGTGGCAGCAGCCTCAGTGGTGGTGTGAGCAGCGGTGGTGGAACCGGCAGCGTCGGCAGCCTCAGTGGTTGACGCACCGTTCTTGGTCTTGGTCTTGGTGGCCTTGGTCTTGACAGTGGTGGTCGAATCAGTAGCGGCAGCGGTCAGGGTCGTGCCGGTAACTTCACCCTTGCTGGCGGCGGAGATAACGCTGGATTGGATAGCCTCGGTGGCGGTCACGGGGCACACGGTGGTGGTCAGGGCGACGGTGTGCGTGACCAGGACCGTGCTGACGGCCTCGCTGGGCAGAGCGCTCAGGGCAGCGGTGTCAGTGGCAGCAGGGCAGTTGGTGATGGTAGCAGCGCACGAGATGACAGTGGCAACGCTGGTAGTCAGGACAGTCAGGGTAGTCTCGCCGCTGGAAGCAGCAGCAGCCTCAGTGGTGGTCGAGGCGGCAGCAGAGATGACGCTCGAGGCAATGGACGAGGCATCAGTGACGGGGCAGACAGTAGTGGTCAGGGCAATGGTGTTCGTAACCAGGACGGTGCTGATGGCCTCGGCGGGCAGCGAGCTGAGAGCGGCCGTGTCGGTGGCAGCTGGGCAGTTGGTGATGGTGGCAGCACACGAGATGACAGTGGCGACGTTGGTGGTCAGGACGGTCAGGGTGGTCAGGCCACCGGTGGCAGCGGCCGTGGCAGTGGCGTTGCTGAACTTGCCGTTGGTGGAGTTGGCAGAGACGGAGATGCCGGCCGAGGCGGCAGTGACAGAAGACGAGGCAGCAGCATTGTTGACGACAGTAGCGTTGGCCGAGGCAGTGATGCCAGCAGAGGCAATAGTCTTGATCGACGAGGAAGACGGAGAAGACGAAGAAGACAAAGAAGAGGTGACATCAGCGGCAACGACAGTCGAGAGAGTGGACAAGCTGGCTGCGCTGGCCGCGCTGGCCAAGGTGGTGCTGTTCGCAAAGGCAACAGTGCTGTCCTTGCCCTTGTTGCCGAACCTGTCCTTGTTGCGGGCAAAGACGTAGTTGTGGTTGTCGCGGCTGGGGATCAGGTGAGCCGAGGCGGTGGCGGCGTAGAGGCCGTAGAGGAGGACGTTTGTGATCTGCATTTTGAAGTAAATGTTGATAGAAAAAGGAGAAGATAAAAATGTCTGAAAGAGAAGAAGATAATGTCCAGTTGGCGGGTTGGGTATCTACTGGGGTGAAAGTCAATTTCACAAGAGGGAGATGAAGAAGAAGATGAAGAAGATGAAGGAATCAAAAAAAAAAAAAAAAGAGAAAAAAGAAGAAGAATGAAGCGAAACTCTGACTTGCAGGAGTGAATGAAATGGCTTGCTAGAAGCTGTTGAAAGAATGGTTGATAGATAGAAGCGAAATAAAGAAAGAACTGCCAAAAGGCTGGACGAAGAAAGTGATGCAGAAGAAGAAAAGAATGTAAATAGAATGAAGGTGAGAGAGAAGAAGAAAAGGAAAGGAAACGAAGAGAGAAGAAGAAGGGGACGAAGGGTATTTGAGCTCTCTTGGCGATGTCGTTGCGAGTCGGAGAGTCGTGGTGTAAGTGGTGTAAGTGGTAAGCGTGTGAGAGAGTAGAGACGGAGATGCTGCTAGGGGAGACCCACCCACCCATTGGCGTTTTCTATTTCTATTTCAGTTTCTACGAGTACATATTCTACTCCGTAATACATCACCGATGCCAGTAGTAACCGCCGTGGAACTGACTGGCCCATAGACGTGAATGGACAGCTGGATCGAGGCTCTGCCCCATTGACATGCATTGGCATGGGGGTGGTCTGGGACAGGGGTCTTTTATTCAGGTTTTTTCTTTGTGAGTTCTTTGGCGTGGTCTTTCAGGTACGCTTTGTTTGAATTCGGGGCACTGCTGGGGGATATCAAAGAATGAATCAAAGGGCCGAGAGACAGAGATGCAGAGATGCAAACAGGTCAAAGACATAGAATCATGGAGAAAGAAGCATAGACCAAAGCAGTATTCAAATAATCAAAGAATGATTGACTAATTCAAAGAAGCAAACTTTGAAAATTCAAACAAACGACTATCAAGCAGTCAAAGACATCGACATAAATCTACAGACATCTACAGTCTACAGACAGCCACTCTCATTACTCGTCTGTTGTCCTGTATCCTGTATTCTTTCCCAGACGACAAAGCTGTAATGGAAGTGCATTCCATAGAGGTAGAGTTGCAAAGTAGAGTTGTAAAAAGACGGTATTTACATACACCCCTGGTCCACTGGCAGCCCACAACTCTGGCGCTTGAATTCAACAGCTACCCTGCCGCCTACAAACCAAGGAACAAGCATAGCATAACGTCAAAGCATAGCACCAGGTACCAGGTATTACCAGGCATAATGCACAATGCATAACGATCGGTCGAGAGGATTTACCAGTGTCAACGATTTACGGCCTGCGCGGAGTTGGGATGAGTCGTGTAGCAGTCTGCTGTTTGGCGGTTTTGGCGATAAGACTGGACTGATCTACGGGCTGTGTTCCTTGGTCAACGGGCTTGATAGATGTGGTTGGGTTTATGTGATACGTAGGGATCACCAGATCCACGGCGGGCGGCTATGCTGTATTTAGAATTTGGTTGAAAGTGCTGGGCATACTTGCGTGTAGGCGTCGTCATGTCGGTAGGTAGGCGCTGTCACGGAAATAGATGACATGGATTCAGCTGTTAGGAAATTAGGAAAGAGGGCCAGAAGGGAGACATCAGAGCCAGACAACGATAGCCTATGGTTTGGTCCATCTGAGACTCGCGTAGCCGGCGGCTTTCTCTCTGTTGGGAGAGAGAAATAGAGAGAAAACCAAAAGCAGATTAGACAAGATTCCAGGACAGAGGAGACTGCAAAAGCAAAAAGAACCTTGTATGGGAATGCTGAAACGTTAAGGAACAAAGAATATTCAAAAGAACCAGAACCCTCGAAATCAGTCAGCCAATATCAAACAGCCAAAAGCAAAGAGGGCGAGAGCAAAGCGACAGTGGGCGGCAGTGGGCGACAGAGAGAGAGTGAGAGTGACCGACGACTGAATAAACGATTTATTCTTGTAATCAAATAAAACCTCTATTTACTCCCTCAGGGGTCCTCAGGAGTCATCTGTCTCGAACCATGGCGCGACGGCTAGAGTGGGGCCAATCACATTGTAGAGGTCTCTGCAGACGTCTCTCTGGCTAAAAGGCAGGGGGGCCTGGTGGGGAGTTGCGCTGGAGAACGTGAGCCAGTGTTTCACATCAAGGGGCAGGGGAGGGGCGCTTTTAAGCATGTTTAAGAATGGCAAAAAGGAAGGCGCCAACAGCTGCCATGCCGCTCTTTCCATTTTGGATTTCTGCAGGCTGACGTCTACAATGCGTCTGCTGCGTCAGCACACTAGCACACCAGCTTCTTCTCCAGGCGTTTGTATGCGCGCAGAGAGGCCATGTCGACAGTCCACGGCCGCGGCCATCTACGCGGCCATGTGGCCACGCATGCTAGGTCGTTGTGAATATAGGTCTATTGCTGTGATATTTTTAGCATTCAATGATGATTTGTCAGGCTGCTTGCTTGGCCTCGTCGTCGTCGTCGTCGTCGTCGTCGTCGTCTACCTTGTCTGCATCGCCGGGGAATTATGTTCTGTTTTCTGTTTTCTATTTTCTGTTTCTGTTTCTTGGATTCTCCGATGCCTCTCTATTTCTATACTGTCTGCTGTGACCTCCGCTCACAAAGATCATTTATGCGCCTGGGCCTGGGCCTGGTGCCTGGATCGTGCTTCGATCAAGACTTGGACCAAGACTTGGCATCATGCTCTACTGGGTAGGCTGTAGTGCATTTCTACACTGAGCGACGAATATCAACTGTCGATCTCGGACAGTAGTCATCAACTCTCCGAGCAAACAGAATCCAGAAGGCTACGAAAAAGAAGAAGAGAAAAAAGAAGAAGAAAAAAGAAGAAAAAAAAAGAAGAAAAACAGAAACACAAAAGAAGGCGCAGGTCTCCAGGGCATGTCGCAAATTATCCAGTTTCCATCAGCATCACTGTACGACTCAAGGACGACGGCATAACAGACGATGGCAGTGTACGCGGATCATTAGGCACTCAACAGGTCAGCACATCCTATAGGCCCCTGACCATGGTTGTAATGCCATTGTCTCAACTCTATTTCGTCTGGTAGCACGTTGTTACAGAGTGTCCCCCGTACCTAAGTGTGCCTGACTATCTTACCATTTGAGGGGATGATGTGCAATTCTTCATCTGGTGTCGAGAGATCATCCACCTTATTCTTATTTTCACCTAGTTGTTTACTTGTTTGGATACAGATAATCTCCGGCAAACAAGCAGTGAAAAACAATTCAAGATAATGACAAAAGCGTCCGTTCGCAGGGCTTGGTATCTAGGCTGCAGAAGAGGATGAAAAGAGTATCATACAGAAGAGTAATGAAGAAGAGACAATACTTCTCCTAAATCACTGGCATGGTGAGATGGAGACGAGAGGAGAGACGAGAGGAGAGACGAGAGGAGAGACGAGAGACAAGGACATGGAGATGGCTCTAGAACAAAGAAGCAACACCAAAATGTCAGACAATCCTCATCTGTCGGAGAATTCCAAAATTAAGGGACTCAATCAATCTTCACATTCGGTTTCGCTCCACTGCTGCCCACTGTCGCTGTCGCCACTGACTTGGCTGCCCGCCCATAATTCCGTGTTTCGCCCTGTCGGCGTGTTATCCTTGTTTGACTCTTGAAACTGCTCACAAGCCACCTCCTCTTTGTACTGCTAGAGTGCAGTCTATCAGTTACTTTCATATTCTTCTTCATAATGTCGTCACTGCATCACATCACTATACCATGCTCAGCTGATTAAAAAATAATGTGAATTCTTCCACAGTAAAGATTTGACTCTTTTGGGTATCCGGTTGAAAAGGACTTGTCCCCTATAAACACCATAATATAAACCTTCCGATGATCCGTCCCATCATGCTAATAAATGTTGAATGCTTTTGTTTTGAAAGCAGTTTTGAAAAACGAAGAGATATAAACAGAAATGCAAGAAAATGCAAGAAAAAGATTCCCAACGCCGATGTTGAGTTCGAACCACTCGTATATATCGAATGGCAAGATATGTCGTCTCACGTAAACAGATAATAATATCAATTTGTCGAACCGCAGGAAATCGCACTTGAATATGACCTTTTAAAAGATCAGATCAAACAGAGAGGTTGACTCTACTGCTTGCTGTACTTCTCGCGGAAGAACTTGGCAGCGTTGACCATGTTGACCAGCGCGGCCTTAGTCTCGGTCCACTGGCGGGTCTTGAGACCGCAATCGGGGTCGATCCACAGCTGCCCGGGCTTCAGGAACTGCAGCATTTCCTCAATGCGCACGCGGATCTCCTCCTCGCTGGGGATACGGGGAGAGTGGATGTCGTACACACCAGGACCAATGTGGCGGGGGTAGGCAGAGTCAACAAAGACCTTCAGCAGCTTGGCGTCAGACTTGCTGTTCTCAATCGACAGCACATCGGCATCCAGGGCAGAAATGGCGTGGAAGAAGTCCTGGAACTCAGAGTAGCAGAAGTGAGAGTGGATCTGGGTAGAGTCCTCGACACCAGTCGTCGACAGGCGGAAAGCCTTGACGGCCCAGTCAAGGTAGGCCTCGCGCTCCTTGCCCGAGCGCAGGGGAAGACCCTCACGCAGAGCAGGCTCATCGACCTGGATGACGTCAATGCCGGCCTTCTCCAGGTCGACAACCTCGTCGCGCAGAGCCAGAGCAAGCTGCTCGGCCTGGACCGACTGGTGAACGTCGTCACGGGGGAACGACCACCGCAGGCAGGTAACGGGACCAGTCAGCATACCCTTCATGGGCTTCTTGGACACCGACGCGGCGTACTTGCTCTCCTTGACGGTCATGGGGGCAGGGCGCGAAATATCACCGACAATGATGGGGGGGCGCACGCAGCGCGAGCCGTAGCTCTGAACCCAGGCGTGCGTGGTAAAGGCATAGCCGTCCAGACGCTCACCAAAGTACTGCACCATGTCGTTCCGCTCAGGCTCACCGTGGACGTAGACGTCCAGGCCGAGCTCGTCCTGGATGCGGACGTTCTCGTCAATCTCCTTCTCAATGAAGCGGTCGTACTCAGCCTCGGTGATCTCGCCCTTGGTGAACTTGTTGCGCTGCAGACGGATCTCCTTGGTCTGGGGGAAAGAGCCGATGGTGGTGGTGGGGAACAGGGGCAGCTTCAGCTTCTTCTCCTGCTGGGCAATACGCTCGGGGAAAGCAGACTTGCGGTCGTAGTCGGCAGCCTTGATGGCAGCCTGGCGCTTCTTGACCTCGGCGTTGTTGGTGCGGCTGGAAGTGGCACGAGCGTTGACAGACTTGGCGTTGGCCTCGAGCTCGGCGCTCACGGCGGCAGGGCCCTCAGTGACGGCCTTGGCAATAACAGCGACCTCACTGGCCTTCTCAACGGCAAAAGAGAACCAGTCGGCAATCTCGGCATCCAGCTTCTTCTCGCTGGCCAGAGTGTGGGGAGTGTGCAGCAGAGAGCTGGAGGTGGCAACAATGACGCGGTCCTTGCCCAGCTTGGCAATAGCGGCCTCGACGGTCTCAATGGCGCGCTTCAGGTTGGTCTTCCAGATATTGCGGCCGTCAACGACACCGACGGACAGGGTGGTCTTGGGGCCCAGGGCAGCGACAACAGCGTCGAGCTGCTCGGGGTTGCGGACCAGGTCGACGTGGACAGCGTAGACGTCCTTGGGGACAGACTCGAGGTTGTGGACAATGTCACCAAAGTAGGTGGCAAAGACAAGCTGGGGCAGCTTGGCGGCACCGGCAGCAAAGTGCTCGTAGGCAGTCTTAAAGGCAGCCTTGGTCTTGGCCGGCAGGTCAAAGACGAGGACGGGCTCATCGATCTGGACAGTCTCGGCACCAGCCTCCTTCAGCTGAGCCAGGAGGGCGTCGTAGACAGGCAGCAGCTTGGGAAGAAGGTCAATGGGGTCGACAGACTGGCCACGGTCGGCCTTGGCCAGGTGCAGGAAAGTAACGGGGCCAACAAGGACGGGGCGGGTGGCAATGCCAGCCTCCTTGGCCTCGAGGAACTCGGCGACAGCCTTGGGCTTGGCAGTCAGCTCAAAAGTCTGGTTGTCTTGCAGAGTAGGCTTGACGTAGTGGTAGTTGGAGTCGAACCACTTGACCATCTCCAGCGAGGGCAGATCGACGCCGTTCTTCTGGTGGCCACGGCCAAGGGCGAAGTAGGTGTCAATGGGGTCCAGGTTGGCGGCGGTGTAACGCTCAGGGGCGGCCTGTTGTTGTTAGTAACGGTCTTTCTTTGTTCTTTGTTCTTGTCGAAGAAAGAAAATACTTACACCAAAGTCCTGGATGTGGCTCAGGACCTGATCGTACAGGGCAAAGTCGTTACTGGGGATAACATCGACACCAGCATCCTTCTGGATCTTCCAGTGAGCAAGACGAAGACGCTTGGCCTCAGCCAGCAGCTCAGCCTGGGTAGTCTTGCCAGCCCAGTAAGCCTCAGTAGCCTTCTTCAGGTCACGGTTCACACCCATGCGGGGGAAACCGAGGATCGAGGACTGAACCATTGTGATGTGTGATTGGGGGGTGTGTGAGTGGGAGATGTGAGGGAGTTGGAGTAGAGACCGTCCGGAGGAGAAAGAACGGATGAATATGGAGAGATGAGATCGAATTGTGAGGAGATGATTCGAAGAGGATGGTAGAGATGAGGAAGAGAGATGAGGGAGAGATTGAGATGAAACAGAGATGAGAATAAAGAAGAGAAGAGAAGAGGAAAGGGAAAGAGGCAAATGATGGCGGGGAGACGATTTTAAGTCAAAGGGAAGGAGCAGAGGACAAGCACTTGCCAGGGCGGTGTGTCGAAGGAGGGGAGCTGTAGAGTATGGACAATTAAGTGCTTTTTATGTATTTTTAAGCTTATCTGAGAAAAAAAGTGAGAGGAAATATCACTTTATCTTGGTATTGTCTCGCTTTGCAGCAATGTATTGCTTTTTCGTTGGTCAGACGAGGTATTACGTGGAGAGGTACAAAGGAAGGTGCAATGGAGCCAATTGCTTGATACACGTTCGTACTTTCCGTTTACGTAGTGCTTCGTAGTGCTTCATAGCGCTTTCTAGCCCAAAGTGTAGTGCAGGTCTCCATATGTCTCCATTCAGTGCCCATTCCTCAGTAAGTGCAAAAGTGCTTTCGGCCAGAGTGCTCTTTGGCAGAACTCTAAGTGCTCTTTCAAGTGCACTCAAGTGCTTTTGCGGGTGCTGAAGTGGGGCACGGTTTACACTCAATTCACACTCAATCGACACTGACGAGCACTGAAGTGCATTTAGAGTGTATTTAGTGGGTGCTACCGTCGCTTCCTCTGTAATAGGTCCTCTTGCCTGACATTGCTAGCTCTTAATTTAAGTGCTTTCACGCTAACTACCACACTTAAGACCTCCATACGAAGTATTATAAAGTACATAACTCCATAACTCTATAGAGTAAGATGCATGCATTGGCTGGGGTACAAGTGCGTTACAGCAAAGCCGAAAAACTTTCTTTGGCGGGGTATTTCAGCACATCTAGTACATTTCTAGTTGTCGATAGTGCTGCCAATACCGGCCATAGCGCGATTTTCAGTGCTCCCCTTTTTTTTCAGAGGGGCTGGTGGGCAAAAACGGACTTTTGGGGTTTAAAAATGTCTGTAGATATTTAAATATAATTGATAAAATAGGGATAGACGGGCTAGCGCTCTAGATGCAAGTCCCCGTCCTTTTGTCTGGCTGCTTCTGGTAGTGACGAGAGAATGTAGGTATCGCAGAAGAGTTTTCGTTACCGGGTGAGATAGATGGCAGGAATGCGAAAAGGCATCTGCAGTGCAAGCAGCCGTGGAATATGTAGAAAGTAGTCAGGGACTTGCTGTAGAGAGATGTAGCAGAAACTCAAGAGAAGAGGTGAACCGTGCAGACCCAAGAGACAGATAGCGTTGCTTAGTGGTGGATGTGTTGAGATGAACAGATCAAGAGATTATCTACAAGAGTACCCGTAAGCGAACGGTGGCAAAAAACTACCGATTCAACGACTTAATGGTGCAGCAAATGGGATTGTGTCGTGGCAGCATGAGGCAGAAGGGGAGACAGGGACAGGTACATCGAGAGAAGACAGAACAAGACAAGAGACATGAGCGACATGGACAGCACATGAAAGAGGAAAGTGCAAAGCACCAGTTGTGCACAGTCACATTGCAGTAGGATTAAAGTTGCACATCGTGAAGATCATTCCATTCGTGACACGTAGTCTGCTCTGAGAGAAGAGCTATGCCTGTCGTGGTTAGAGTGCTTGGACCCCACCCACAGTGAGCGCATTCTTAAGTGTCTTTTCGTTGCTCTGCTGCTCAAGGACTCGTAAGATGTGCCTCGTAGATGTTGCTCGTACTGCTGCTACCGTCCCAGCAACACTCGCTCATACTGGTCGCCCGAGAGCCGTTCGCCCAGCACTTCCTGTAGAGCTGCCCGACTGCGTGCCATGGCCGCCACAACGCCGTCCATCTGCTGCAGATTGCCCCGAATGCTGTCCATGTGGCTGCCCAGGGATGCCAGGTCGACCACGCTGCTGTCAAAACTGTCGCTAAATAGCCCGGGTTTTTCCTTGCCGTTGGTTGCGTTTTCGTCCCTCTCGGATCCTTGGCTGTCTTGTCGGAGACCCACTCGAGATCCCTGGCTGTCCATATCCTGAAACTGAGACTGGCCTCTGTCAACTGCCAACACGTGCTGCCGCCGCTGCCGCTCGCGCCATGTGCGCTGTTCCGCCTGCGCATTCGTCTCGAGTGCCCGCAGCTGCGCATACTCGTCTGCCAGGGCCGCCTCTTCACGCCGTCGCTCGCTCGCCAGCAGTGCCACGGCGTGCTGCAGCGGTGTCAATTGGCTTTGTAGGGCATGCGTCTCTGCAGTAGGCTCGCCCAGAAACGATACTTCAGTAGGGGTGGGCTTGCCCATCTTTTTTTTGGATTTTTGATCGGATGGGAATGGGATGCCTTTGACAAGCTTGGATCGCAGCCGCCGGGTGACAGCCGCCACGGCTTGTCGCGCAATATCTTGGCGGTCCTTCTTTTCTGTTGATGACCCTAGCCGGGCTAGTACGGGCCGCGCACACTCGTCGAGTAGCGACTGCACGGCTGCAATGGCATCGCGATCCAAGGGCGCCCATTTGTTGGTCATGGTGGCCAGCGGCACGAGGCGTGTGCGGGGGACAAGCTGGCGGAACGGATGCTGAAGCTCGTTGACATCCTCTTCTTCCTCTTCTTCTTCGCCATCATCCTCGTTGTCTTCCTGCTCTTGCCCTTCCCCTTCACCCGATTGTCTTGGCGATTTCTTTGATCGTCCCTGTGGGCTGGTTGTTGTCGGAGATGTTTCGGCTGCGGTACTCTTCTTGCTCGCTCGTGGTGATTTTCCAGCGCTCGTAATTGATTTTGATTTCTTCAGCTTCTTCGCAACTGGGGAGTCTGCCGTCGGCGAGTCTGCAGCCTCGGCGCCAGCATCTGATTTCCGTGGCCGTCCGCGCTTTGGCTTGCTGGTAGTCGTATTTGGTTCTGATGGCTTTGATGGCTCTGCTGGCTCGGTCACTTCTGCCAGTTTCTCAGGTCGGAGAGGTTTGGTCTTGGCTTTCTTCGGGTTAATTTTGCTCGATGGCGTGGCTTCCGTGGCTTCGTCATCCCGAGTCTCTGCAGACTTGGGCGGCCTGCCAGCCTTGGATTTCTTTGCCTTGTCCATATGTCTGGGCTTCGTCTTTTCTTTCACTCCTGCCGGCGACTCGGTTGCATCGTTTGTGCTGGATTCGGTAGCCTGCCACCAGTTATTGCCGTCGCCCGAGTTGCGGTCGCGGTTACTGCGGCGGGGTTGCTCCGATATAGACCCTCTCTTACTTTTCTTCTCGCCATTTTTGCGCTTTTCATTGTCGTCCTTCCGCGACCGCTTGTTGGCTCGGTCGTTGTCGGCATCATTATCGGTGTTGCTGTCGCCGCCGCCGCGTTGGCGCTTGCCGACTAGGGACGCGTCGACAGGTAAAGACGCGCCGCCTTGTAGTGATGTGTTTATTCGCGCCTTTCATGTCAGTTTTATGTCATGAGAAGTCTAGACACAAGTTTGGAAGGGTAGGAAAGACCAAACTTACCATCCTGCTTGATTATGTGGTTGTCGCGTAGATGTTGCCGAATTGCGACTTTCGTGTATTGATATCAAGCCTATTAACCAACTAGTGGGCGAAGCAGCTGGTATGATTCACGTGTGATATCACGTGTGATTATCCAAGTTCAATCTACCGCAGCACACTATTCTCTCGTAGTCCGGGTCTCTTTTCGGGGCACACAACAATGACAACGATGTGCTAGATCATGCGCCTTGTCAGATTTGATTTACGACATCTGAGTTATTTACTTGCTCAAAAATGCAGTTGTTTACCCCACGTCGACGGCCGATATGTTCACTCAATCTATCCGAGACACCGTGTAAAATATCACTGATTATATAAGCAATGTAATTAGTTATGCGTCTCTCGGCAATAACAAAGCCACAATGCTATCTGGTGGTATCTACCTCTCAACAATATGCAGCTGCTGGAACCTCACAGAACAACGCAGAAGAAGGCTATTCGAGTCTGGGCGGGCACCTTACTTCTAGCTCCAACCTCTACTGAGTAAGGAGGCATCAAGGCGACGAATCCAATAGGCTGTAGAGTAGCTCCAAATGCTGCTCCAAAGCAAAAGGCAAAAAGCGAAAAGAACAGACTGGCCAGACCAGAAATGGGAGAGGGGAGCTCATTTGACGAGGAGTCGAGTCCACTGTAATTATTGCTAACAATAGGAGTGAGGAGAGCTCTAGCCTCTAGCTTGGTCGTCATATTGCACCATTCACAGTACGAATAGATAAGATAAGCCACAGAATGGATGTGTTACACTGTATATTTACTGTATATCTACAGTGCTATGCTGTGCTATGCCAATAGGGCCGCAGCAATAAGACAACAGACCCAGTTCTCCGCGCAACGGTGCAGGGGGGAATGCCTTTAGAAGGCAGCTACCTCTCTATCCCCCAGTCAGTGACGGCTGGATCAGCCAAACAAACTTCCGCTTCCAATTTCCATCTCCATCTCCATCTCCTCCTCCCATTCTCTTCAACGACCTCCTTTCTCCTCTTGTCGCCACTCTCCCCTTTTGGATACTTTGTCTCTATATTTTTGTCTAATTATTCAAGCACATTTACCTTCGCGTCCTTCATTTGCATTATTTACTAATTTTAATCGACATTCTTTTTTGTTCTCCTGTCTTTCTCGACCACTCGACTTCTTCTCTCCTCCTTCTCTTCTCCTTTTCTCCTTCTTTCCCCAAACCTCACAACTCGTCCCTCTACAACCACAATGCGCTTCTCACCGACTCTTCTTGCCCTGCCCGCTCTGGCTGCGGCCGAGGGCGGCTTCTTTGGCGAGTACAAGGCCCAGTTCCAGAACATCCTCGGCCAGCTCGGTGTTGTGCCTGCCACTGGCGGTGCTGCTGGCTCCGCCTCTGCTGCTGTCGGCCAGGCTTCCGCCTCTGCTTCGGCTGCGTCGTCGGTCACCCACCCTCTGCGCTCCACCGAGACCCTGACCCTCAACGGCTGGAAGGAGACCCTGTATGCGCCCGTCCAGGCCGATGCCACTACCCCCGAGGAGTGGTGGGTGCTGGTCACCGGTGGCAACAAGACGTGCTTCGGCCACTGCGGCACCGTCGAGGCTGCGTTCAATGCCACGGCCACCAAGTTCAACTACAAGCCCCTAGGCCCGCATACGGCTCTGCTGGACTGCGACGCCCAGCCCGTGCTGTGCAATGCCTGGTCGGCCAGCCCCGGCTACCTGTACGTCTTTGACGTGCTGCCCGAGCCCGCCAAGACGGACGTCTACTACAAGCGTCTCAACCTGACGACGACCAAGCCCGAGACCATTGAGGCTCTGTACGATACCACGCGCGAGAGCAAGGTCCTGGTTCGCGAGGATGTGCCCGGTGCCGCCGCTGTCGGCTCGCCCGCTTCGCCCTCGTTCCGCCTGCTCGACGGCTACTTCCACCCTCTGGACGGTCTTCTGGCTGTCAACGGCCTGGCCATCCCCTTTGGCTACCTTCTGTGGTTCTTCAGCGTCGTTCCCAACTGGCTGTTCATGGTTGGTGTCTCCTTCATCAGCCGCACTGTCATGTGAGTACTCTTTCTATCTAGTCAAGCTTCTGCCGTGAGTCTTGAAAACAACTGCTAACCCAATATAGGGGCCGTCGTCTTGGTCCTGGTGCTCCTGGCGGCCCTGGCCGTGCTCCCGCTGCCGCCGCTGCCCATTAAAGTAGTGTACATGTGTAGCAGAGGTCTTGGAAAGCGGAGAATTTCTTGCAGGAATATTACGTAATGAGGTTGGGCCGTCGTCGCATTCAAGCAGTTTGGTGGAAGAAAAAGGAGGAAACAGATCACGAGTACATTGGAAGTGATGGTGGCCGCTTCATATCATCGGGCGATGCTTTGGATAGTTCGTCATGGGTCCGCTGGGAACGGCTTGTTTGCTAATATTTGGATACATATGCCAAAGGTGCAAAGGTGCCGTGGAAGGACTTGCGACCAGTATTGTTTGCGTTTCGTTTTTGGGGTTTTCTTTTGATCTTTGACGTTTGATGTCTGATTTCTTGTCTGATTTCTGGCACACACTCCCAGTTTTCTTTACAATTGTTGATAGTTTATGTTGCATTTAATCAATATCCCCATTGCTTCAGTCTCTGTCTGTCTGTCTATCTGTCTGGTGTATCTTATCATAAGTCGTAAATCGTTATATCGTAGCTGGTTCCTCCATTGGAAAGATCATGGTGCTCGGCTGGCGATGTTGTCACATGTCGCCTGCACGTTGTCTAGGCCTTCCATGACCTGGTCGCGCAGCTGCGGGTTCGCAAGTCGTCCGTACCGCAGATCACTCAGGCTGCCAACGGCTTGCTGGACTGTTTGTAGCAGCCGGGCCTCCTCTTCTTCGAGTTGTCGTACCTCGGCTTCCAAGTCTTCCACAGCTGAGCCCAATCCGCTCACTGTCGCCATCAGACTATCGTTGTTTCTTCTGGTACTGCTATTGCCATCTTTGCGCAGGAGAAGCTCAATCTGCAGCTCGTCGTCGGCCGCCGCGTCTTCTTGCGCATCGGCATGCAGTCGTGCGCGCAGAGCATAGCGCCGCAGCAGCCGGCCGCGCGCAACTTCATCGTCAATCTCGGCCGCGACAGAGTCGACCACAGCGCCGCGCTGTCTCTGCAGGTCGCGGTACAGTGCTCGGATCGAGGGGTGGATAGAATTGGATTTGCTTTTGTTTTTCGAAGCTTTTGCGCGGAACAGGGCGGCAAAGTCGTCGAGCGACAAAAAGGTCGGCAGCTGTGCAGGCGCAAGCAGGAACTGCTCAAGAATTGAGGCTTCCGAGGGTGCCATTATTTATATGTTTAAAAAGCCAAAAGAAAGGTAGTGTAGTAGATTGGGGTATTGTTATTTTGGCTGCCAGATGATGGCTGTCGCAAACTCCTGCTGCTTATTACTCTATTGAGTGCATGCGCCAACGTCTGCCCATAAAAGAAAGCGCGTCGCGTACAGACGCGGTACGCCAAATGTTCAAATGGCCTAAAGCCGCAGTAATTACTCCCGTAGGCCTAGCCAGTGATGGCGGGGGCTCTTTGGGGGTACTATGGAGACACGCATCACAGTATTAAGTGCAGCACCCTCTTTGATTGAGGATTAATGCCAATTGCTAAGGGAAAATCTCGATAGCCAACAAGCCTAGCTCTGCCTCAGCCAATCCCGTACCGGTACACGCACGGCTGCAATCTAAGCATAGCTGAAGCTAGACGACGACCGTTCTTTCCCTCTTCTCACGATCCCATCAAATCTGGAACACCATCGCTCCTTCCTGTTCCTCATTTTAGCAATATAGTTCACTTTTTTTCCCTTTTCGGACCAGCCCTTTCGCCCATCCCACATCCACCCTTGCTTCAGAGAGACCCTTTACCAGCATCCCTTATTAAGACGGCAACCACGCCTGGTCACTACCAATTTTTGAACCCACCATCTCACCTGCGCGCCATCTTCTTATACATATCGACGACAACGGACGCATGTATGCAGTCTCATAATCATTCAATCTAGAAGCCAAGGCGCAAGCTCAAACTAGGCATTTTCAACCTCATCTCACACTCGCATCACGCTCACCGACTCTCTTCGCCAGCTTATTGATCTCATCGAGCCCTTCACCACGTTTGTCATCTCAGTCCAATCTCATCCATAAATCTCATAATCCGCTTACTAATCATCATACAGACTCACATCGTACTTTGTCAAGTAATTTCCTTTACTCTCAAAGCCAAGATGCCACCAAAACAGGCCAGCGCACCCTATGCAGTGGATGAGCGCGTCTTCTGCTTCCACATGGACATGCTGTATGAGGCGCGCATCCTTGACGTCCAGCAGGCAAGCACCGCCACAGACAAGGGTGCTTCTACCTCTGCTTCCTCTTCCACAAGCCCCGAAAACCGCTGGCGTTATCGCATTCACTACAAGGGCTGGAAGAACACCTGGGACGACTGGGTACCCCAGGACCGCGTGCGCAAGTTCAACGACGAAAACCGCGAGCTTGCCGCCCAGCTGCGCGAACAGGCCCGCCAGCTCCAGCAGCAAAAGAACGCAAAGCCCTCAGGCAAGAAGACGGGCGGTCCTGGATCAGAGTATGGCGCCGGTGGCCCCTTTGGCCCCGGCGGTCCCAGCGGCGATCGTCCTGGTGCGGGCGGCCCTGGCGGCGGAAGCGGCGGTCCTGGCAGCGGCACGGGCACAGCAACACCTGGCGATCGCAGCCACCACCTGCACCATCACCCTCTGCACCACCATCTCGACCGGCACCATGATTTGTCAACGTCTGCGCGCGGTAGTGAAGAGCGCACCGGCGGCAGTGGTTCGGGGTCACATGCGCGCGGCCCACGACGGCAACGAGACTACGAGCTCGAACATGTGAGTTTTATCTTTTGTTTATGTTTGTGCCTTATTTTTTCTGCTTATCGTTCTTGTTATGCACTACTTGCTTCGTCCTTTCTTTTTGTACCTTTGTCCTGTTGTTGCGCGGTACGTCTGATGATTCGTCTCTCTTGCGTCTTTTATATATGCGCTACAGTACCCAAACGAGCCTGAAAGAAGGCCATACAAATGCATCGAAAGGCAAGAGCGATGATGAATATTCACCTCTTCTCCTGGCACAGTATGCCATCTATGCATTTCATCAATAAGGAGGACGATAGGCATCCCTCAAAATGTTTTCATATGGCAAGTGTTCATCACGTCTGTGTACCTTCTAGTCTGTGAAGCATCCTTTGATACGGAGAGCACAGCTCACTTTTGCAAAAGATTTTCACTTGTGGCGCTGGCATTCACATACCGTTCCTGCTCTTTATATGGCTATTTTATACAGCGCGAGTGTGCTTGTCAAGTATTGCGTTGGCTAGGTATCAGGTACGTCCATACAAAGTTCGGACTTACTAAAGATGCTTAGCGATGGTCCCGTGTTTTCGCCATCGTGAACCTTATTTCGGTAGACTTTACGCCTTTGGCTTTGATAACGTCGAATATGAAGTCTACTAGAAAGTCATAGTAGAGTTCTTCTATTCTTCTATCCTAATATAAAGAACCGCTCACTCAGTCTTTGTTATGAACTATTTCTTCTACCTCCCTTTTTCTTTTCTTTTCCTTCAACAGTCTCTGTTAGCAAATCTTTTATCACTCAATTTCTATATCTTCCCTATTTTCCCTTTTCTATCAATTTCTCTCAATCTTTCACAATGTCGCGCAAGATTGCAAAGAAGACCACACAAGGGCCAAAGCACTGTCCAAAGGCCATACCAAAGGTCTACAAAAAAGCTACACCCAAGGCTACACCTAAGTTTACACTCCCAGCTGAGCCAGTGGCTGCTTCTAGAAAGAGCGGCCGTGTTCGCATTGCACGCTGTCAGGACCGTAAGGAGCTGGCTACCGACAAGGAGCTCTATGATAATCGGAACAAGTCCGAGCACCATTACGCAAAATACTTGCAAAGGCTCAACGTGTTTTGCAAGAAAGACAGCATGGCTGAGCTTCCTACCTACAACCAACAGAAATACTACAACCCTAAAACCATTGATGGGCATCATTCCAAGACACGCCAGCAACCTCTGCCCCGTCTTGAGGGAGACCCCAGGAATTTCCCCAAGGCTCTCTGCAAGCAAGGTCCAGTCGAAGAGTCACCTGCTCTCATCCAGGCACCGTCTCCCGAGGAAGAGGCAGATTTGTACGAGCAGATGTGCAAAAGGGCCCATACTGCGCTCTGCAATGTCGCACGCGATATTCTACAAGAACGCAATAGACTGGGATTGGCTGAGCTTACTGAGGCAGAGGCTCGGGACTTGGCTTGCGAGACAGAAGAAAATTGCGACGACGAAGAGGATGAGATGAGCCAGCTACAGTACGAGCAGGCCAAGACCCTGTTTTGTGAGATCGTATCGCAATACGAGCATATACGCAAAAAAATGAGAATGTCAGGGCCAGAGGATGAGTGAACAGGCAGCAATGAGTTGATGCTCATTTGATGCGTATCTCTAGCTCTATCCATTTATAATCTCTCAACTGGCATGTCTCCTTATGGTTGTCAGTTCTTGGATTTATTTGAAAGCTCAAAACCCAACACGCGAACAAGGCAATGAAAGCTGCCCGGGATGCCTATTTCCGTCTTCGTTCCTTGCATTTGCCATTTAGACTTTTGCCTTCTCATGCTTTCTCATGCTTTCTAATGCAGTCTCACGCATCCTCGTCATAAAGCCATGCAAAGGCCACTAAGCTAACCAAACTCTCCCCCCTCCAGGAGGAAAGCTTTCACAACCGGCCTTCTATTCGGCTTACCATGCCGGATCATCTAAAGGCCGCCCTCGTCGACGACTGGGAAAATGTCACCAAGAACCAGCAGCTCGTGCCTCTGCCGCACAAGATGCCCGCAGAGGTCGTACTCGACGACTACCTCGCCTTTGAGCGTCCTCATCGCGAAGAGGGCTCTGCGAGTCTCGACATTCTTGAAGAGACGGTCGCCGGTCTGCGCGAGTACTTTAACAAGTGTCTCGGCCGCATTCTACTCTACCGGTTCGAGCGTCCGCAGTATATTGAGCTGCACGAGGAATGGGAGACCACTGGCAAGTCGCCCGTCGAGACATATGGCGCCGAGCACCTCTGCCGTCTCCTCGTGTCTCTACCCGAACTGATTGCACAGACAAACATGGACCAGCAGTCGGTCAACCGCCTGCGCGAAGAGCTGACCAAGCTGACCGCATGGCTGGGCAAGAACATGGTCAAGTACTTTGTCAGCGACTACGAGACACCAAATGCAGAATACGCCGACAAGGTGCGGGGTCTTTAGGGTTTCCGGTGATTCTCTCGCCCTTTTGTTGGAACAAAATCTAAAATAAAATGAAAAAGAGTATCACAGCTCATTCGGTTCCATTCAAAAACCTAGTACGCTCGGCCACTAAAGTCGGGACGGGAAGTAATAGATAGGTTCTGGTTTTGAAAGGGCTAAAAGTATTTCTTGTTCTTTTTGGTCAGCCATAGGGGTTTGTCTTGTTGCTGTGCTAAAATTTGTCTTCATTATCTTCCATATGTTCTGTTTGTTTGCATGTCTCATCTTTGGTAGTTGCCAATCTGAATATCTGGACATAAACCAGTAAATCAGACTTCATCAAAAGCATTACGCATCAATATACTATGCACCACTGTCTTGAATCATAAATCTTGATCAATTGCGTAAATGATATCGTACATTCTCATTAAACCCGTCTTTTCCGTTTCACGTTTTCCGGCCTTCTTATTGAATCCGTTTATGATGAGCTCTCCGGTCCGTCCTGTGCTGCCTGCTGTTGCCTCCGCGAGACGATGGTGAATCCTGGCGCCGGCCGCCGGGCCTCCTTGACCTTGGCCAGTGTTTCTTGGCGGTTCGTGCTGACCTCGGACACCTGCACCAACTCCTTGACGCTAAACACCAGACCGGCAATCGACGGGTTCACGGCGTGCACGACCACCTGGTGGCGCTTGCGCAGGCCCAGAGCGGCCAGGACATCGCGTGTCCGTTGCGGCAGACCAATGGCTGAGCGCTGAAGTGTGATCTTAAAGAACGACATGCTGTAGATGTAGTAAAAGAGGTATTGTCGGTTCGGGGTTTTCGATCTCGGGATGTGGTGGTCGTCTAAAGCCGTTTGTGTTAGCCTTGTTCGGTAGGAAAGGCAGTATTTAAGTAGCTTGGTAGTATTGCCTACTGGTGTTTTCGGAGTTGAAGTCTTGAATATATCGCTCACACTCTTGGTGGTCGCGCTAATTCAGTTCGCAAATGATCGTCTACTCAATTTGCAAAGTGAGGTTAAGCTCTAACGAAAACCGACTTGGGCGATTTTCGCGATATTTTCAACTTAGTCAGCATATGATAAATATGTGGGCTCCAAGCAGACGCTATCATCACGTGATTGCTATGCACTTTATGCACTTATACATTAGGCACCGAGCTAGCATTGTGATCTACGCTTCACATAACTTAAGCAATTCATTGATGTCACATACATTGTTGCAAATAGTAGTAGAAAAAAAAAGACATGGCAGCATTAAAACGGCGACCTATAGCTAATAAAAAATATGGCATAGACATGAAAAGTAAAACAGCGTAACACGTAAAACCACAAAAGCTTCTTCTCCCCCACCTTGGTTTCATTCCTCTTTACTTTAGATCTGGACCTCCACACGGCCCTCGGCGCCTGGCGGGCCAGACTTGAGGCTGGGCAACAGGTAGGTAATGTCATCCCAGGGGTGACGGTACAGGCCAGTGCGCAGTCTCTTCTGGTCGAGGTAGTGAGCAATCAGACCAATACTCCGGCCAAGAACGAACAGACCGTTCAGGACACCCATCTTCATGTAGTCCTCAGCCTCCTCAGGGCTGAAGGCACCACAGTTGCGGACCAGGTCGACGAAGCAGACAGCGATACAACCGTCAACGTTCAGAATCAGGTTGTCCTTCTTGGAGGTGGTGACGGTCTCGACAGCCAGGGCGTAATCCAGCAGCTTGTGGCTGGGGAACTTCTCCTTGACATACTGCTTGACTAGCTCGACACGTAGATCGGGGTTGTTACGGGACTTGACACGGTGGCCAATACCAGGAATCAACTTGTTGCCCTTGCGCATGCTGTCAACGAACTCACGGGGGCTCAGGCCCTTGTCAAAAGCACGGGTGAACTCCTCAGCGGCACCGTCCAGGGCACCACCGAAGCGGGAACCAATGGTCAACAGTCCGGAAACAAGAGCGCTGATCAGATCCTTGCCAGCACGAGTAGTGATGATGGTGTTCATGGCACCAGACACGGCCGGACCGTGGTCAGCGGTAAGCATGAGAACCATCTCGAGGAACTTGGAAGCGTAGTCGGGCAGACGACGGCGGAACCACAGAAGCGACATGACACCACCAATACCAATGTCCTCCTTGAACACATCCGAGATGGGCATGCCAGCATACAGAAGCTCCTGGCCACGGTCGTCGGAGATGGTAGAGATGAAAGCAGCGGGCTTGCGGATAAGGCCAAGCTCCTGGGCCCATGAGTAGTCAATGGGAATCTTGGGGACAACGGGCTCGGGGCTGGGAGTGATGGTGCCGGCCTTGACGAGATCGTCGTAGACGGCCTTCAGGACACTGGGCATGTCCTCAAAGGTCTCGGGAACATAGAAACCAGCCTCACGCATGGTCTTGTTCTTGGTAGCAGCGGTCTCGAGCTGCGAGTTGGCGAAAGAGCCGGCGTGGCCGAACTGGACCTCGGTCTTGAACATGCTAGCGCAGGTACCAATGGCCCATGCGACAATGGGCTTGGTGATGATACCCTTCTCAACGGCCTCGATGACCTTGTACTCCTCAACACCGCCAACCTCACCCAGCAGGACCAGAATCTTGCAGTCGGGGTCGGCCTGGTAGCGCAGAAGGTGGTCAATGAAAGTGGTACCGGGGTAACGGTCACCACCAATGGCAACACCCTCGTAGACACCGTCGGTGTTCTGGGAGATGATGTTGTTCAGCTCGTTGGACATGCCGCCGGACTTGGAGACGTAACCGACGGAACCCTTGCGGTACAGCTTGGAGGCAACGATGTTGTCCATCATACCACCAGTGTTACCAATCTTGAAGCTACCGGGCTTAATGCCACCAACGGTGGCAGGGCCGATAATGGTGATGCCCTTCTTCTTGGCGATGTGGGCAATCTCACGGGCTCTCTGGAACTGGGTTAGCAGTCGATTCGCAAAAAAATTAATACAGAAAGTAACATACCCGCTCAGGGACACCTTCGGCAATAATGGCGATGGTCTTGATCTGAGGGTTTTCCATCAGCTCCAGGGTGGAGCTGTAGACACTGCGGGACGAAGCAAAGTTGACAACAACGTCGACGTCAGGGTGCTTGGCCATGGCCTTGCTGACCTCCTGGTAGACGGGCAGGAGAGTCTCGCTAGTGCCCCAGTACATCTTGCTGACGAACTGGCCACCAAAGGTGTAGATGATACCAGCCACGGAGGGCGTAGGGCGCTTGCAGATGAAGTCAAAATCAAGCATGCCCTGAACAGCACGGGGCTGGAGACCGTAGACAAAGCATCTGGTCTTGTTGGTGAACAGAGCGTGCGAGGGGAGGGGGCTCAGAGGACGGCTGGGAGCAGAGAAACGAGCAATGTTGTCGTTGGCCGAGGCGCCAACAGGGGTCTTGGTGCCGTTGGCGCTGGCGGGCGCGGTGGTGGACGACATTTTTTACGATTTTTGTATTTGCCAAGTGAGATTAACTTTGCATAGAGGTTCGAGGAGACACAGAACGTGAAGCTGGAGAAAAGAGGTAGATTGTTAGCAAACTGGCCTGTGAAGTGATGCTCGTCAAAGCGGTGTATGATGTTGTTGTGAAGACGGCACAGAAGCAGATCAGCAGATAGCTCTTCAAGTGCCGCTATTTTCACTGAACTCCAAAGGAGGTGTTCTGCAGCTTAGTACTTGCAACCCAAGCTCAGAGTAAAGCCAAGCTTAACAACACATGTGTAAGTGAAGCAATATAGCTGCTGGCGAGGATGATGGTGAGGATGTTGAGGAGGGAAGCACTGGATATTCCAGTATCTTAGTAGAGCTATGCTCACTTACCTTTGATATTCCTACAGCCGTTGGTAAACTGCAGTTGTCTTCTTGAATGAAGAAAGAGAAGCGGAGGATGTGAGGGAGAGAAGTGGTGATGATGAGAAAGAAGAAAGGAAGATTGCAGAATGGAGTAAAGAGAAGGAGAGGAAAGAAACGGCGGAGCTACTCGGTGGTTGAAGAAGCGCCCTTTTTTTGCTATTTTGCTATTGCTGCTCTTTTTCGTCCTTCTTATTCTTTACTTGTATTTTTCGGTTTTGATGGGCTAGGTGCCACTTGCTCTTTCCTTCTCAGTTCCTGTTCTTTCCTTTACAATGAATGCAGCAGCGCCTGTCGGATTGGGTCAAGCCTAGGGGGAGGAGCGACGGGGGAGCAACGAGCAGTGAAGCAGCTACTCCGTATTTTTCTTTTTTTATCTCCTTTTCCTCTTTATTTTCTTTGCACCTTTTCGGGGGAGGGGTGAAAGAAGCGGTCCTAGATCGCAGTGGGTGACGCAGGACGGATTGGATTTCTGTGAGAAGGGAGTGGGTCGAGTTATTCTGGAGCTTGGTGGGATGTGTGAAAGTATCGGTACATTGACAAGGAAAGTACGACCCTTGTCAAAAACGCCACTTTCTCTTACAGGCAAGCAGCCCGCCGTTCCTTCTTCAAAAAGAAACGGTGAAAGGCTGCACACGACTGTACGACTTTGTGATTTTGTACAGTGCCCTGTCCGTTGAATCCGTTGAAATGAGAAATTGGCACATCTCACCCAATGAGTCCTAATGTCTTTGAATTATGTGCATCATCCGGATTCATGTCAAAAGTCCTAGAATGATCACATCCCCCAGGTTATCGAGTAAGAACCCCCTAGGATTGTCCGCCGGGGTAAGAGGCACCATCCAATCGCGGAGAATGCAAAAGGGGCAAAAGTTGGGGGAATCCCACCGATTCGTGTTTTGTTGAATCACAGGCAAGATGTATTGGTGTGAAAGTAATGTGATATCCAAAGCTCTTTGGTTTTGTTCGTATCAGATAAGAAGGCACGACTGATGCCTTTGGGGGTTGGGTTTGAATTGCAGTCAATGGCACTGGCCAGAACAGAGTACCTAGCCGCGTGGGAGTCGCTCGTCCCTTTCCAATTGTAAATCTGGTAGCTGAAAGACGGCAGGCGCGGCCGGGCGTACTTTCCGTACATTTACAGATAAAGCAGAGTGTTGCATGGTAACACATGCCCAACACAGCCTACAGCTTTGTAGATGCTTATATAAGATGGACGTAAGACATAAGACATAAGACGGGTACAGCCCGCTTATGCCTACGGCTGACATATTGAGGCTGTTGCTGTACGCTGGCAAGACATCAGAGCATCATAGACACGGCACTGATATCTCAAAATAGAATCGGCACTCCGTACTCGATTGCCTAGGCTGACTGGTAAGATCGCCAGCACAGTCAGATTGGCACAATCAGCTTATCGAGCCGACAAAGTGCCGCAATCTAGCCGCCAGGGGCTGATACAGTGCACTTATAGGGAACTACCACCAATGTTCGTGCCCGCCACTATGTAGACCAGTAAATGAAATGAAGCTAGCTGGCAGGTGGGGAGCCCATGCATCGTGCCGTTCTGTGGCGTGTCCAGTTAATTGCCAAAATTGCCAACTTGGGTGCTTCTGGGTGTTGCGGCAATGGCAAGAATGACCGACCAAAGCAACGACGATGTTGTAGAAACTGTAAGGGGGAAATCTGGCGAAATATGCAGTCTTGACGAGCAAGGAAGGGGCGTGCGAAAATAGAAATTAGCAAAACAACAAATTGGCCGCAAATAACAGAAACGAAAAGGCCCAAAACGTAAAAGACCTCGAAATAGGGAGACAAAAGAGGGGTTTGTTGAGCTGTAAGTCTATCGCACTCGCGCTAGCAGCCCGCCGCTCTTTCCTTGTCTCGCTTGTCCAAAAGTCCTACGCTCGTTCTCCCCATTTCTTCAACCTTCTGCTCATCTAGGTCGTGCCATCTTACCTATCTTGTCGTGTCATCCGAGCCAAATTCCTCGTAGTTACCCGGATCGTCCCCATGAAGTGCTCCGAGGGAAACTGCGACCTGCCTATGTCCATAGTGGCGTGGACGCCCATCGCAACTTCCTCAAAAGTCCTACCAGCTATCGCATGCAACAGTGGAGAAATTAAGACCGAGTTTTGGCAAAAGGAAGAGCGAACAAGACACCTGCCACGATGAGACAGGCACCTCAGAAATAACACATAATAACTGATGAAACAGGTAAGGCCATATTCGCAGTCATCATCAGACAGGCTGTGAAGGCTGTGAAGGCGAAGGAGCTGATGGCTTGGCCTTGCTCTAACTTGGAGCTGACCACCAACGCACACCAAGATGAACAAAGTAAGCCCCACTGGATAAAGCGTGTACACAACCCCAACGGCCACCGGAGATCCCAAGCGTTGGGGGGTCTTTTCGTGTCAAACCACCTGTGATTTGGACAACCCAAAAATAAAGCCAATCGAGAAGCAGTAATCGCGGACATGTACAGATACTTCCTGCAACACACCGCCAGCAACACATGCCCCTGCTCTAATCCAGGATTTCCCCAAGCTATTTTCTCTTTTCTCTTTTTTTTCGATTTTTATTTTCCGTTGTCTTTCTTTTCGTCCCCTCCAGCCCCGTTCTTTCCTGTTTCAATTTTTCCCTTTCCATGTGCTGGCGGGCTGTTGTTGCCCATCGTTGCTGGCTTTTCTGTCCCACACCCCTCCTTTGCGTGCCTTCCCTCATTGCCCCCGTAGCTGCCCTTGTTCCTGAATCGCTCTTTCCCCTTCCGAAGAGCAGCTCGTTGAGAAGGAAAGAGCCCAAATATTGAGTAGAGAACACAAGGAAGGAGCACACTTGTTCCTTATCCTTCGTTGCTAGGGGTCGACCGTCTTTTCTTTTTCTCACTTCCGTATTCTTCCCCAAAAGCCACCCCCCCTCTCCTCTCCTCTTTCTCTGCCATTCACGTTCGCAAGTGCAAAAAGGAGCTACGCCAATAATTTTTCTGGCCATAGCAATTGATCGACTTTGAACGTAATTCTTCTTCCTCTTCTTTCCCCTTCTTTCCCCTTTGCTTCATCTTCTCGCAAAAGAACTCATATCTCGCGAACCCAAACATCACCACTTCCTCCCACCCTCACATTCGTATATGCTCTTTTTCCAAACAAGGTAAGCTATCCCCCCTCCCAGCCAGTTGCAGCTGCAAAGCACTGCAATGCGGAACTGTCTGCACTTGCACTGGATAGAGCTATTGTAATGATGTTGGCGGGCCCTTGTGCATCCTGTGAGCATCCTGTGGCCAGCACCTTCTGAGCAGCTCAGTGCAGCTTTGATCAACTCGGGCAGCTTCACAACCACTCAAAACTTTATCAAATTAGCTTCTGGAGCTCGTCCATAAATTGCTCGAGATACGCCCAAGCTTTGCGCTGGGATCTGCTCAAACAGCTCAGTAGATGCTCTGGACCGACAGACTTCGACATGCTTAGAATCCACTCTGAGAAACTCCCAGGAACTCGAGAACAAAGCATACTGACTCGTCCACTCGAACAGGCCAAAGCATAAAGACAGACTCTCATCTTCTCTCCGAATAAAAAGACAGCACATCACTCATCATGTCTGCCAAGTCTATCCTCGAGGCCGACGGCAAGGCCATCCTCAACTACCACCTGACCCGTGCCCCGGTGATCAAGCCCTCGCCGCTGCCCGCTGCCACCAAGCACAACGCTCCCCCAAGACTGGCCTCTCTGCACTTCCCCGAGGATGCCAACGTTGCCGATGTCCTGGACCAAGCTGAGGTCACCTACCCGTGGCTGCTGCAGGACGGTGTCAAGTTCGTCGCAAAGCCGGATCAGCTGATCAAGAGACGTGGTAAGAGCGGTCTGCTCGCCCTGAACAAGACCTGGCCCGAGGCCAAGGCCTGGATTGCTGAACGTGCCGGCAAGACCCAGAAGGTCGAGACCGTTGAGGGTGTCCTGCGCCAGTTCCTGGTCGAGCCCTTTGTCCCCCACAAGCAAAATGAGGAGTACTACATCAACATCAACTCCGTCCGTGATGTGAGTATATATTCCTGATCTTGTATTCTGTTTTCTGAGATCCTTCTATTTTTGGGAGGGGCGGCTGTCTGTTCTCCGTTGTGTCTGAATTCTATTCTCATCTTGGCAATGTCTGGATGAGATGAGTAGAAAATCCGCCGGAGAAAAGATAATAGCTCATAAAGAGCGATGAACAAAGGAGGATAAAGTGAAATCAGAACAAGTGTTCTAAATTCTATTCATCTTCAAAAAGGCTTGGGATAAAAGAAGAGAAGGTCAAAGTTTCCGAACTGGGCGTTTCTGCTTATATGGCTACGGGTTACCGCACTTTTCACTCGGAAAGCCCTCTGTGTAATCCGGACGAGCGGAGGCTAGGATGATGGGATCCCAGTGCCCCCGTTTTAGTGCCCATTGTGCCGCTCCCATACCACGTCCCACATCCCCTAAAACTCCCAAATCCCCTATCAGACGCACGCAATTCGCTGCAAACCAACTATAATTATGGAGCACTAACCACTTACAACAGGGTGACTGGATTCTTTTTACTCACGAGGGTGGTGTTGACGTTGGTGATGTCGACGCAAAGGCTGAGAAGCTTCTGATTCCCGTTGACCTTGCTGAGTACCCCTCCAACGAGGAGATTGCTGCCGCTCTCCTTCAGAAGATCCCCACTGGCTTGCACAACGTCCTCGTCGACTTCATTACCCGTTTATATGCTGTCTACGTTGACTGCCAGTTCACCTATCTGGAGATCAACCCTCTGGTTGTCGTCCCCAACGAGGATGCCACCTCTGCCGATGTCCACTTCCTGGATCTGGCTGCCAAGCTGGACCAGACTGCCGATTTTGAGTGCGGTGTGAAGTGGGCCATTGCCCGGTCACCTGCTGCGCTGGGTCTGACCAACATCTCCCGTACCGGTGGCGTCAGCATCGATGCTGGCCCGCCGATGGAATTCCCTGCTCCTTTCGGTCGTGAGATGACCAAGGAGGAGGCCTACATTGCCGAGCTTGATGCCAAGACCGGTGCTTCGCTGAAGCTGACTGTCCTGAACGCCAACGGACGTATCTGGACCCTGGTTGCTGGTGGTGGTGCCTCCGTCGTGTACGCTGACGCCATTGCCTCTGCCGGTTTCGCCGATGAGCTTGCCAACTACGGTGAGTACTCTGGTGCGCCCACCGAGTCGCAGACCTACCACTACGCCCGCACTGTCCTCGACTTGATGCTGCGCGCCCCGACGGACCCCAAGGGCAAGGTGCTGTTTATTGGTGGTGGCATTGCCAATTTCACCAACGTCGCCTCCACTTTCAAGGGTGTGATCAAGGCTCTGCGTGAGTACGCAAAGGCCCTGAACGAGCACAACGTCCAGATCTGGGTGCGTCGTGCCGGCCCCAACTACCAGGAGGGTCTGAAGAACATGAAGTCCGCAACACAGGAGCTTGGCCTGAATGCCAAGATCTTTGGCCCTGAGATGCACGTCTCTGGTATCGTGCCATTGGCTCTGATCCCCGGCAAGTGGGAGGAGGCCAAAATTGAGGAGTTCAAGGCTTAAATTTCTTAAATTAAGACATAAGCAAGGAGGCAAGAAAGGCGGGGGAGACGAACCAAGAGATAGAGATGATATCGCACATTGCTGCTATTAACTACTGATGATGGCGTTGAATTTTTTTATAATTTTGTTAAATTTTCTTCATATTTTATTCCTCGAGCGCATACTACAAGAATTGAGATGACAGTGACGGAAAGATGCTTCGTACTAATAATGCCATTTGATTCTAGTATTGTCTTGTGTGTTATGCCTTTGTATGCTTTAAGTGTGACAGGCTAGTTGGCAATGTGTCAGATTGCGTGCGGGATAAATGGCGTTGTGTTTATTATTAGTATAGAAATCATTTATGAATAAGAACTTTGATTTTGAACCCCTATCTATTACAGTATGACGGTCCGGCTTCTCAGCGTAGAGAGCAACGAGATGAACGAAACAGGCAAAATGGCAGATGGACAAACGAGAAACGGCACAAAAGGTGAAAGGAATATGGCTAGAATAAAAGTAGTACTAGAAGGTAATATAATATGGCATTGGCATGAGAGCAAAGAAGAGAAAATTGTTGCAGCGAACATGTGGTAAAATATATGGAAAATAGGGGGGAATAATGTAAAAATGGTATCCTTCCCGAGACAGAAACTCAAAGACTCGCACAAGACTCAACCTACGCACCCGATACTAAACTCGACCTACAGGAAGAGGGCAAAGAGGGTAGGGAAGATGGCGCCGAGGGCAACGGCAGGCACCCACAGCATCTCGACACGGCCAAAGGCAGCACTGGTGGAGGCGCTGGACGAGCCAGACGACGAGGTGGTGGTCGAGGTCGAGCTCGAGGCGGTGTTAGAGCCGGGAGTGTTGGAGGCGTCGGAGGCCAGGGGCTTGACGGCCAGGTTGGTCAGGGTGGTGCCGTTCTCGTTGCGGACAGTGTAGTTGACGCTGTAGTCGGAGATGGAGATGATCTTGCCGGAGGGGGCGGGGCTGATACCCTTGGAGATAAGGTCGTCGACACCGGTGGGCTGCTTGGGCAGGGTGAAGTTGCTGCTGAAGTCCTTGCTGGTGATGAGCTTGGAGCTGCAGGTAGGGGCCTTGGCGGAAGCACCGCTGGCGGTGGCAGACTGCAGGGTCTTGAAGTCAATCTTGGCGTACTCGCTCTGCAGAGCATAGTAGTCCTCAAGGAGAGTAACGGTGCCGTCAGACGAGATGTTGACGAGACCGTACTGGTTGGCCTCGTTGGTGTACTCGTAGACGACACCACCGCTGAAGACGGGTGTCATCTCATCGCCGTAGATGGCGCCGACCTCGGTGAAGATACGGGGAGAGGGGGTGTTGCAGCCAAACTCGGAGAAGAAAATGGGGACAGCGGCGTCCTCGAAACCGGCAACAAGCTTGTTGTAGCTGCTGGTGGTGTAGCTGCTGTCACCGCACCACGAGTAGCTGTTCAGGGCAAAGATATCGGCACGGCTCATGTCGTCGTCCTCGTCGTCCTCGGAGCAGGCAAAGTAGTTGTACGAGTCAAACAGGACGGAACGCACATCGGCGGCGGAGTAGCCGACGGGGATAGAGCGGTCCGAGTTCTTGGCGATGTACTTCTTGAGGTCACGGGTGACAGCACGAACGTACTGGGGGTTAAACTCGGCCGTGGCCTCGTCGTTGATCACTTCGTTGCCAGCAAAGAAGAGAAGGGTGTTGGGGTAGTGGCGGAAAGCCTCAACAATGGCAAAAGTGCGGTTGAGGTAGGCCTTGGTGTAGGTGGTCCAGGGCGCGTTGCTGTCAATGGACTCGCCAACGAGGGGCGAGTTGACATCGATCATCATGTACATGCCGGCAGCGTTGAAGATACTGGCGCACGCGTCGTGGTTGAGGTTCGGGTCCAAGTTATAGACACGAATGGAGTTGATGCCGAGGATCTGCATGATGGCGGCATCACGCATGCACTTGGCCGGGTCGCTGAGGGGGTCGAAGCCTAGCTTGGGGTTGTAGCCGGCAGAGCCACCGGGCTGGTAGGCAACACCGACAACCTGGAAGCGGTCCTTGGTGGTGGGATTGATGAAGTCGGAGCCCTGGACCTCGAGGGAGACAACGGCAGCGGCAATCTGAGCGCCGAGCGCTGCGAGACCGATAGAAGTCTGGGTAGTTAGTATTGTAGATTCAAAGGTATATGTTGGCTATATTGGCGGTTGGGTGATTGTAGATCATCCATATTTGGCGATGTTTGTTTTGGATATCCAAACGGCTCGATGTTGACGTTGACTAACAACCACCCGGACACCCAATAGCCAGAAGCAGAGAGCAAATAATAAAATTGCCGGGTTCATTGATCCAAAGATCCGAGAGAGAGAAACATACACGCATGGTGATTTATTAGATTCGTGTTTAGTTGAAAGTGACCGAAAAGTGAAGATGTGAGGCGGATGTTGCGTTAAGGCGAGCGAAAGAAAATATTAAAAAAAAAAAAAAAAACGAGCGTGTAATGAGAGACTAGAATATAAAATAGAAAGACGAGAAACCGAAAACGAGAGTTGGGATACGGGAACACAAAGAATGAGAGGCTGTTTCTTGTTTCATAAGAGAAGGAGAGAAGAAAGAGCAAAATGAATTCGAAGGGGGGAAGAGATGGAAATATGTACGATACGAGATGGGCAGGATGTGGATGAGAAAGGGGAATAGCGAGTATACGTAGTTGAGTAGTCTCATTGGTATGAAGTGGAAGTAGCAAAAGGGAAGGAGCTACGGAGGATTACGATGGGACAGCGGGAAAGAGGCAACGGGGAAAGCGCCAAATGACCAAATAACCAAATAGCATAACCAAATGAGAGGGCAAGAGCGACCTCACAAACACTCCAGCGCAAGGAAGGCGCGACGGGCGTTTGACTGGTTTGGCTCGGTATGCCTAGACGTATGGACTGGAGTGCTTCTACGGATATATAATGTGGTCCCTTCTGTCTTGGGAAGGGGCGCAGAGGAGGACAAGAGTCTTGTCATTCTTGTCGGTCTTGTCAGGGGAGGGAAGTACGGTGTAGAAAAGGCGGACGAAGTAGCAGTAGCAATGAACTGGGGAGATGGCAAATGGCAAAAAGCAAATAGCAATAGTGAATGCAATATAGCAAGTGCAGCAGGAGCGACAAGACGCCAGTACCCAAATACGGGGCGGCATCGTATCAAAACGACTAGGCCAATAGAAGACGCCAAGCAAATAGCGGAAAGTCATTTATAGATAAATATGAAATAATAGATGATAGATAATAATTAATAATAGTAGGTAAAAGTAGTGAGAGAGAGAGTGTTATTATGAGAGAGACAAGGAGACGATACAAGTAACGGTGTGGTTGTGTATTGTGTATTGTGTATTACGGGACACGGAGGATGGGATGACACGACGGCAATGTTGATGATGGTTGAGTTGTTACATGGTGAACCGAGTAATACAGAGTACAGTCTGAGCGACATGATGTAGTGTGACTGTGCACATGTAGAGCGGCTGTAATACGGACGGATTGAGGAAAAGGTGGGCAGCAGTGGCTGATAAACGAAGGATTGGTACGGGTAGCAATGAATACCGCGACACATTCCAGAGATCTTCAATACAATACTGAGACAAATACTACGAAGAATACAAAGGTACAAGGTAAAAATGCCAACCGAACTGGACGGTAGGTGGCTGTGCTTCTACGAGTAATACAGCCAAGATACCAAGAGACCAGCGACCAAGACAGAGAGACTGCCATGGAGATGACAACAGAGACCAGCATCAAAGACCAAGACACCAAGACAAAACCAAGCCTAGGAGATTTGGGCAATTTGCAGCCAATTTACAGCATGTATTACTCAGTAATAGGGGATGTCACTGGGCAGAGCTGAGAAGGAGAGTTGATGAATGTCCAAGAGTTTACCAAGAGATGTACCAAGGCTTTACCAAGAGAAAATACAAGGACAACCCCCAAGACGCAACAACAAAGATGATCAAGGAATCAGGTATGCAAAAGGCAAAACGGATAATATCGAGGAATATCTACTTTGTACGGGGCAGAAGAGTCTTCCAAGAAATATTCCAGGGCAATAAGATCGCGTGTTCTCTCATTTGTAGACTTCCTCCCAAAGACATACCGTTGGCTTTACCTTTTTACCTTTTACCTTTTACCTCTTAACCTTTACCTTTTGGCCGATCTCTTTTTCCTCTTGCTTAATTTTTTCTAAAAAAAAAATTGGTCCACACATTACGATGTACTTCTTCTGAGTAGGAAACAAGGATCTATGGGGCTAAACGAGTGATGGGCAACAGACACTAGACAATACTAACCGCTACAGGATAGTCAGGTACACCATCTGACAGTCCCCTGTCAGTTTCTGTGTCTGCCAGCGCCTATCCCTGCCAGACCGTTGGCCCTCTCGACCAGTCAGAGCGCAGCAACACCATCAATTCTTCAAAAGGGGGAATGTGCAGGGGCACCTGAGACAGAAGAGGAAATATAGAGGAATATGAGCAATGCGAGATTATTGAATAGCATTGGGGGCAGTGAGATCAAACTGAACGCCATACTTTATGTTTGCTCGTTCGTCTCATAATTAACATTATTCTGGTGTCGTATGCGGCGATAGCAGTGTTTATGTAATCACGCGTCTGTATTCAAGTCACTCTGCTATCATTCATACATCTACAACAACAGCAACAGCAAAGCCAATATAAAGTATAAATCCCTTACAGCTCATAAGTTCAGCATTTAATTCGGATGGGCCCGTTTGATAATACCAAGATAATAACATTATGATGGTCTACATGCAGCATCTACTCCATATCAAATGCCATTTCCTTGCAATCTTCCTTGCAGGGATCATCACGTGGGTGGTTACATCTCCGAACTATGACCGCATTGTACTGAAATTTACAAAGGGGAATATGTGTGTTATGTAATCGTAGCCGATGCTTTACGTAGTCCACAAGACAGTATCAAGAGATGAACGTCTCGAAAGCGAAGAAGAAAAACACAAGTGAATACTTTCAGAAATCCATCTTGTCAAGCTAGCTGTTCAGATCTGCTCCATATTCAAAGCTGAGCGGCCACTCGGCCGAAGAAACAACAGGAGTAACACAGCCAAAACGCAAAATACCTCGGCTTTGTCACAGATACAAGCTGTAACAACTGCACACAAACAAGCGCAAGCGACCCTTTTCTACTCTGCGATCCATGTCACTGATTCATGCGACCAATACAGGTCAGAAAATAAAGCTATTCGTTATCATTGTGTCTGTAAACTAGACATACTGCTCTGCTAGGATTTGCTTATGTAATCGGTCCTAGGATATCATGCTCGTAATCTGTAGGCCGTGCAGTCCCCTCAACCCACGCTCAGTGCTGCTTGTCAGCCTTGCTTGCCAGCCGGTCGAAGCGCTGGAAACCTGTGATACCTTCGAAAAAGACACAGCCCACCCACAGGCTCCAGTCCCGCGAGAACCGCGCCATGCCCCGCGGTGCCAGCCGCGAGCGGTCCAGCCACCAGATCTCCGTGACGTGGATCGCCAGCACGGGCGCGACCAGCCGCAGCACCAGCTTCCGGAAGCCGTCGGCGCCGCCAAAGATAAAGTTCTTCTCGGTGACGCCCACCTTGGCAAGCGCGGCTGTCCACACGCTCGTCGGCACTTTGTCGTTGCCTGTGCGGACGAGCACGGCCATGACGACAAAGAACACGACGCTGCCAATGACGGCAATGTCCACGCCGGCAGGGGGTGCAAAGGGAATGATCTCTGTGCTCTTGCCGTCGGACGGGGCGCCATGCTCGGGCAGGGGCACGCCGAAAGCCTTGCGCGCGTCAATGGCGAGCTCGATCAGGCGCTGCCGGCGGTCGCCCCAGGCAGCCATGGGCGGGTCGAGTACGACGGTGTGAATGTTGCCTGTAGTCTCGGTGCGAATAGTGATCGTCTCGAGGTCCATGTCGACCATCTGCGGCAGGCCCTCGGCGGCCAGCTGCTCGGCGGACATGCCGTTGACGAAGCGCAGGAACAGTCCAATATCGGAGCTGTGGTCCTTGTTCATGTGGGCCAGAGTGGCCGCTTTTGATTTAGCGTCAATGGCCATTGTGTAGTTTTGGCTACAGGTTGTTGGTTTAAAAATAAATAAAGTAGCAGAGGCTGGTTGCTATCGTAAAGACACGTAGATACAGTTGTTGTGTGACGGTAAGCTGAAGGAAGAGAGCTCTTTCCATCTCAGGCCATCCTGCCATGTTAAAGTGGGGACCCACCGATACTCGGAGCTAAGGTTCCGTCTCTTTACGCGTCAACTTACACGGTAAGGCTGTGACAGCATCATCAAGTTGGTTAAAATATCTGCAAGAGAGTCATATCTTTCATTTGGTTTTCGCTTCTCTGCCTGGCATCTGATCTGACCGATTCGAGGAATGCATGTATAAAAATACTAATAAGCCTGCAACAGCTCAGCTTTGATTATGTAATCATAAATGTCAACAGCATTGCCTCCTTTTGTTTTAATTGTTTAATTTTGATATACTTGCAGCTTACTTATTGTCATCCTCGGTATTCATATTTTGGCATGCACATCTGAGTTTGCATTCTACTTTTGCAGGTTATTTTTTGGTAATTACGTAGATTAGTTTTTATTTTGAAAAATAACAAATAAAATATAATTCAAGAAGTAAACCTGCATTTTGTGACATCAGAATCAATACAGACAGTCAGTGATAAGAAAAATAAAAAAATGGCCAGTCCGAACATTCCTACTAAATAGAATCTAACCCGCGTGCCGGCCGCGGTAGGCTGTCTGCACCATGGCCCGGACTGTTGGCAGGCTCGCTACAATGACCGAGACGGACACCTCCAGCCCCGACCAAATTAGACTGTCGGTATTGTCCCACGTCGGGTTCGTCGTTGTCGCCGGGTTGAAGTGCACCAAAAAGTGCAGTCGGATACAGCTTGTAATCAGCACAAAGATGCCCAGGCTAAACATGGCCAAGGCCGTCAGGGCCGCTGCCGAGCGCAGCGACGAAAACAGAGAATGGCGCAGCACAAATAAGAGCGGCCACGGTACGAGAAGAATCGCCACGTCCTGGAGAATGCCAAACGAGGCGGCAATATAGGCGAGCGCGCGGACATTTAGGCAGGTGGACGATGTTTTGATTGACAACAGGGACGACGCAGAGGTCCACTGCGTCCAGACCGTATTGATGGGTCGGCACTGAAATGTGTCGAGAAAGAAGAACACGACAGTAGGCAGCGCCACGAGAGCAAAAGCAATGGCAAAGACGGCCATGCAGAAGCGGCGGTAGTAGACGGTGCGGTAGCGGTGACGGAATCTGGCTGTTACGGGGGAATTGGGGGAATCGGGGGCTTCGCGTGGAGTCGCGCGGGCTGTGGTTGTTTTGGTGGTTCCAGCTGAAGCCGCAGACGACCTCTTTGGTACCGCAGGTGTGTCTTCGGGGTGTGGCGCAAACAGCCTCACATACAGAAACAGAATGGACAGCCGGATGAGCGCCAGAATCGCCAGGTACAGCATCTCGTCAATGTAAAAGGCGCGCATGGCCGAGGCAATCTTGCGGTCGGGGACCGTCCAAATGTCCACCCCAAAGGCGATAATCGATGCGTACTGCCCTAGGATGAGGAACACAAGAAACAGAGGAGCAACGGCCATGACCAGGTAGTCGTCGACGGCGTAGCGGCGTGCCCCCCTGTGCTTGGCGCCGTCGTACAGGCGCAGGCCGAGGCATGCGACGGCCGGGATCTGAATGGAAAAGAGAGCCAGCAGTGAGACCTTGCGCGAGCGTACGGGCCAGTGGCAGACATGGGCGACAAAGCGAACGGTATTGAGCGAGTCCGCGGGTGAGCATTGCTGCAAGAGGCAGTACTGGGTAGCTGGTGATGGACTTCGCATGCAGAGGTCGGGCATGGCGAGGGTTGTCAGTGTAGAGGCCTCGTCGATAAGAGAGGCAGCATTAACAAGAGCTTCGAGGCAGGACATCTGCCTGTTAGTATAAAAAATTAAAAAAATAAAATAAAACATGAGCTTGACTGACTTACTGCACATGTCGGGAGCGAGGGCTGCTCTGCTGCTACAGCGGTCATCATGGCTATCAATAGCAGAAGAGATATCGCTGTGTAGTTGTCGAACAAAACCTATTGCTTTTTTGTCGATGAAGCTGAAGATGATGCTAACCTTACTCTGCAGCCAGTTTATATTACTGACATACACAAGATCTGTACGCCGTGATCTCATTTTATATCTTATTTGCATCTCTTCAAACATGTGTCCACGTTGTCATAGCTTCTGTGCTTCGTCACCAGTCATCAGACGTAAAACTAAAGCATCAAAGCAAATGCGTCACTTGCCGACGCGTGTTATGCTCTATCCGATATCTAAGATACACCAAGAGAGGTGAAATCAAAGACATATGGTATACAGGCAGATGGCGTGCCTCCCGTCTCGCCCCGTCACGGTGGTAGTCACATCCTGCAACAGATTTGTATGATAAATAAGTCATCTTCTATGTAAGAGAAAGAGATTGCAAAGAAAAAAGAAAAAGAAAAGAGAATGGACATTAAATGACAAGACGCTGATATCCATTACCTTTCCGTTTGTACCGCTACCGCTGCCGCTGCTATACATGCTGTTCCCTATTCCTATTTTCGCTGTTCCCTTTCCGACCCCATTTTCCGATGCCCCCAATAATGAATAATATGATTTGGTAACAAAAGCTTTTTTGGCTTTTATAAGAGTTCTTCCCGCTATGCTAGCCCGTGTCCGCTATCTAAAAAACAAACCGACCGAGGTAGAAAGCAAAAAAACGCTGGAAATGATGAAGAGTATGACAAGTGTATGACGTATAGGATGATGGTAGAGTAAGGGATGGGTAAAAAGCAAAGATAGGCTCATTATAGACCCTGAAATGTGGTGGTGTTCATGGGGTATGTATGATGTGTGTGTATGTGTGTGGTGTGTGTGTGTGTTTGTGGTCTATGTGCACGGTCTTCAGCTTCTAAGAAAACTCATTGCACTGCTTCCACCAGAGTGGCGCGTGCTTTGTCAGGTTTGAGACCGCGGTGACGATCGCCGACGACAGAGCCTTTCTACTGCTCCTCGTTGCGGCGAGGGCCACGGTGGTGGTGACCGCCGTTTCCGCCGTTACCGCCGTTACCGCCATTGGCACCGTTAGCGTTGCTGTTACCACCATTGCCGCCGTTGCCACCACGGCTGCGGCCACCACGACCGCCGTGACCGTGAGGACGTCCCTCACCACCACGGCCGCCGCGGCCCTCTCCACCAGCACCACCACGGCCACCACGGCCGCGGAAACCGCCGCCGCGACCGCCGCGCCAGTTCTCACGCTCGCTGCGGGCGCGGTTGTGACGCTGAACCTGGTGGAAACCATCGTTGGCCTCGGGCACAGCAGTAGCAGGGGCTGCAGGGGTGGTGGCAGCAGGAACAGGGGGAGGAGTGTCGGGCTGCTCATCAGCCCACGACTGAGTGTTGGCGGGAGTGGCAGACGTAGCAGTCAGGCCAGTCTCGGTCTCAGCGGGGTCGCGCGGGACCTCAACCCACTCCTGGGACAGGGCCAGGTCCTTGTTGCCGTTGTTGGTGTCCCACTGGTTCTCGCCAGCAGCGTTGGCAGCCTCGTCGGCAACACCTGTGTTGGTGATACCGTTGGTGTGAGCAGTTTCGGCCTCAGGCTCAGTTGACTGGCCATTAGCCAGAGGCTTGTCGTCACCAGCCTCGATCTCGGTCAGGCTGGCGTGGGTAAGGGTGGGGTCGGACTCGACCTTGGCGGCCTCGGGAGCAGCCTCCTCGACAACCTCCTCGGCAGCGTTGGAGGGTGCTGCAGCAGCGGCAGCAGCCTTGACCTGAGCGACTATTTTGTTAGATATGTTGCAACAAAAGGAGAAAATGTTTTTTTTTTTTGAAAGAAAAGCGAGCTTACAGGTTGTCTGGAGGGTCTCGTTAGTGACGCTCTTGGCAGCCTCGTCGGCACCGTTGACGAGCTTGACCATGGTGGACACACCGGTATCGTCACCGGCGTACACCTGCAGGAGGATACCCTCGAGGGCCAGGTTCTCGTCCAGCTGGGCGTTCTGGTCGTCAGCACGGCGAGTGGCTGCAAGACGCAGGAACTGGGAGACAGCCAGGAGACTGTCGTACAGCTTCTGCTCGCTCTCAGCCTTGGCAGCGGCAGTAGCAGCAGAGACAGCCTCAATTTTCTCCTTCTCGAGCTTCTCGGTTAGGGTCTTGGTGACCTCGGCCTTGTCGCTCACGATGCGCTGGCGGTAGTCGGCATCGAGCTTCTTGAACTGGTTGTATTGCTCCTCGAGCTGGGCCAGCTGGGCAGACAGAGCGGGCTTTTTGAGGACCTGGGCCTTTTGGTCGGGGTTGATGATTTTGAGGGAGACGAGCTCCTCAAGAGACTTGTCTTTGTGTTCGGCGATCAGAGAATCGGTTTTGGACGCGTTGGTCTGGTTTAGGTTAGCAAGGTGTGTAGTAATTGGGAAGGTGATGATTGCCGAGACTTACAAGCTTCTTGTTGACGTTGCGGATGTTCTTGGACAGCTCGCGCAGGTATGCAGGCTCCGACTCGTCGCCGTTGTCCTGGGGAGCAACAGACACGGCCTTGTCAGAGGGCGCGACAGCAGAAGCAGACGGGGCAGGCGACTCGGTGCGGGCAATCTTGGCCTTCTTCTTCTTGGCGACCTTGGGCTCGGTGGCGGCCGCGGGGTTCTGGATGGATGATGCAGCCATTGTGATTGTGGTTGTGTGAGTGTTATGGGTGGTGGGAGGAAGGTGTCGAGGCGTGTTGAGACTCGGGAGCTTCAAAGATGGCGACTGAGGAGCTGTTGGGCTTAGCTCGTGTGATGAGGTAGTCGGATTGGGGTGATGAAGGAATATGGGTGAGTTGAGATAATAAAGGAGAGATGATAGAAGAGAGATGGTAATGTGACAGTCAAAATAAAAGCAAGTCAAGAAGACAGATGATAGAGGAGGTGACTCGAGGGAAAAGGAGAATTATGACAAACGAAAATGGGGAGCGTGACCTAAAATAGCAGCTAAAACAGAGCCGATGGAGATGGAGGGAGCGAAACAGAAAAACAATGGAGTGGAGGATGAAGTTGTGGTGAGGCGAGGGAAGAGGAGAAGATGAGATCTACGAGAGATGGATGTCTACAAGGAGAAAGGGAGTCTGCACAAATTTACGTGATCCGTTTGCTCTGAATAGGGTCGTGTGCGACCAACAACGGAAGGAGCGACCAGGGACGACACAACAGCTGCTGCTGCCTCTTGCCTCTCTTTTCGTTCTTTCTTCTTTTCGTTGTCTTCCGTTGGCTTCCACATTGTACCCCACGCGACCCCTTCCCTGTTTGGCCAATCAGCGCAACTTGTTCACACGCTCTCAGGCTGTCTCAGGCGAGACAGTGGACAGATTCTGGCTTCTGGATTCTGGGTGCTTCTACTCCGTACCCCTGGTCCCCACAGTCGGCGCTAGCTCTCAGGTAACGCGGAAGGAGGCAGTATTATGATGTAAATAAAGGAAGGCGCGATGGGTGGTATTAGCCTTCATTACTTTAAAAGACTTAAGCATATTACGAGTACAATCGCTCTAATAAGCAGCCAAACCCGTATTTACAGCACGTCCTGAGTATGGATTAGAAGACAATACGCATCTTCACACCAGCACAACCACGTATAGTCAATCAGACATTAGATAGACATCAGACATTACTCGTAGACACAAGAGCTCAATTCATACGAGACAGTGTGCTTGAAGCTATGGTGGATTCGAGCTGCGTAAAACATGCTCCATAGCCCAAGGCTGGAATTATGAAGTTGAGTGCTGCATCCTGTCTTGTACAGAGTAATATATAATGCATTGTGTATTATTGTCTGACAAAGTACTGCTGACAGTCTGATATAGTGCCCTGTTGTCGTGTGCTTGCCCTTCTTCGACTCAGCCGCATAATAAATGACTAGTCGCCCGGTGACGCGGATCGGCGTTGACCTTGTTGGCCTCGTCGGATCGCATGGCAGAGTAGAAGTAATTTTATAAAGTATAGCTAGAAAATATGCTGGTCTGTGGCCCTCGGTTGCGAAAACAAAAGTTGCCCGGCCGTGCCCGGCCGTGGGCGCCAGTGTCTTTGAAGCTCGATGGCCTCAATGCCTACTGAGAAGTTTTCCTGGCGAGGCCGGCCGATGATATGAATTACCCATTTCGCGTCTCTGCCAATTCTGAAATATTTGCGGTTCCTCGCGCGTTATTACGGTGGAAAGGTGGCGTTGGGAGAAATACTCGGTGTAGTCGCCGGCTTTGTCGGGTCGTGAGATGGAGGGCATCGATATGCCTTGGACTGTTGCTTTGTTGGTTTTGTAAATTGAAAAGTCGATCGCGTCGCTTGCTCAGCCCTTGAACTTGAGCACGGTGTCGCCCGTCACCTTCTTCACGCTGCGCGCCGTGATGCCGCGCTCGCCGCCGCGCTTTGCCTCAATGGCAGCTTCCTTGACGAGACTGCCGGTTAGTTTTGGTGGTGTATAGTAAAATGGAGGGAGAACATACGACTGCATAAATAAGAGGTAGTCGAGAAAGATCTGCCAGTTAGCTTTTGTCTGATACTGCTGGTAGAGGGTGTCCACATACAACAACATCGACGTTTCGGCTGAGGTTGGTATTGGCGTGCGCCTTGACAATCTTCTTGACCGTTGCGCGCGGGTAGAGTTTCTGTCCTGGAGCCATTGTAGCAATTGTATATAGTGTGTTTTGTATATTTGAAAATGGCGTGGCGATGATGCTGCGATGCTGCGATACTGTATTGCTACGATGCCGTGTTTACTTTACTTCAATTACTACAGTCGCGTCGCGTCGTAGTTCATTATGTAAGACAGCGACTGATACAGCGAGGGGCTCTGTAGCGGAAGGCTGTGGCGGACTGGATTGGGCAATTAGGGACTAGCTATAGCTACAGAGCCTCGCCGTTGAGACCGTGCAGTTGACTCCTGAAATCTCCACATAATTGGCTGCCCCGCCATACCAGAAAAGCTCACGACAGCTTCTGGAAGACAGGAGACTTGGGAGCACCGCACACACGACCAACACAATGCAACGACGCATGGTACGTCATTGAACGTCAAACTCCAAGCTCCCACCCAGACCGTGAATCTACGTACTAACAAAACAGCTCAGCAGAGAAGACGAGGAGGCCGCGGGCCCCGAGGTCGAGGTCCGCCGCGAGGACCAGGAGAAGATCAACAAGTTCAGCCGGCTGCACCAGCGCGAGCTCAACATTGAGGAGCAACTCAAGACCAAGAACAAGGAGAAGGAGGAGCTGGACGACATCAGCACCGAGCTCGAGCTCGTCGACGAGGACGACAATGTGCCATACCGCGTGGGCGACGCCTTTTTCAACGTCAAGGCGACCAAGGCGCTGAAGATGGTGGAGGCCGAGTCGACCAAGATGGAGGAGGCCATCAGCACGCTCGAGGACTCGCTCAGCACGATCCGCGAAGACATGACACAGCTCAAGGTTGACCTGTATGCGCGGTTTGGCCGGAGCATCAACCTGGAGACATGATGACGGATGTCACGGCGATACGGCAATACGGCGATGGAGGCCATTTATTTACATGTACAAAGCGTGAATCAATTAATACCCTGTTACACGATATGTTGAAGCTAGCTGGTGTTTTGGTTTAGTTGGTGCTAATGTTGGCTTGGTATTTGGCAGCCTTGGGTAGACTCGTTTTGCTATGTCTACTCGATGTGCTACTCAGCCGCCATCGACACGACTCGAGGCCGCTTGCTAACATTAGTCGCCCCCAGGACATGCTGACTCTGCAGAAGTCTCTCGGTTGCTTCATCAGTGCTGTGGAAAACCATGAAGCTTAGACCTTTCTGCAAGCTTCTACGCACATTCAGTCGCATGCAACAGGGCTTCTTGGATAGCACCACCATCATCCTGGAGTCTCTTTCAAGCCAGTATGTGCGCGATAATCATACTCTGCTATGCATTCAAGACCGGGGCACTGTTAAGTTATTTACTTTTTAATTGTTTAAACAATTACCTGTGCCTTATTGCCAAGAGTGACAACAGCTCGGCCCCGCAGAGCTCCGTGATCCGTGCATATCCCGGCTTCCGGGCCGGTAACTAAGACCTGGGTAGACAGTTCAGTACTGGGCTATGATTTTATTACCATTTCCATTGCCATTGCCAATGCGACCAGAACCTCAATAAACAAGACAATAAGTAGACGAGAAGCAAAATCATGTCTGTTGAATTCACCAAACAAAAGACGTTGCTCCCCCGCATTTACAAAGGAGCTGGGAATTGCCCTTGTGCCCTTTTGCCCTTTTGCCCTTTGGTCCTTCGTATTCAAGTCGGCTGAAAGAAACGCGGAGTAAGAAGAGCTAGAGAACCTCGTTCTCGTTGCTCAATCACACAGTCACTTGGCTACCAGCCCAGGCTGCATTCGCCTCGTCTTGCCGTCTTGTGGTGTACTCTCCTAATGACTACCCGCACCGCATTCACCTAAGCCACACCCCCGGTAATGTATTCCCAGTGGCATGTCACTCTCATTTCTCCAAATTTGATTTCTTTGTTTAACACAAGGTTTTATTCTTTTATTTTTCGCGAGTCAACACCACTGCAGTTGTCTCTCACTTCAAATTTTGCTTACATAAATACACCGATGCTCAGCTTAAGCTGCAACCGCGTATACGCTTGTACACGCTATCTCCGGCACCCGGCTATACGGCATAGGGTAGATGTAATTATTTTGTGTTTTGTGTCTCCATTTCTAGACCCAGTCTCTACTATGGCGTCCACGTTGAGCATGATTATTTTTACATTTTGCATTTTACATTTTGCATTTTTCTTCTAGAGTTCTTCGATTACTCTTTTTCGGGGGTTCTTCGTTTCTTCTACAGACTAACCCTCTGTTAATGCCTAGCCGCGGAGTTTGTCAGCGATTCACAACACAACATCTGCCGGGCTCGATCAGGAAGGCACATATCGCCCACACACGTAGCACGCAAAAATCCCATGAGCAATTAATTACTATTCCCTATTCCCAGACCTTTGCGCTAGCACTTGCCGGGCCTCGGCCCCCCGCTCCAGTTCACACCTTCCCCCCTAGCTTGCACCTAATCGTTCTAACAAACTACAAACTAAGTACAACAATCAGGCAAGTAAGCCTACACATCACATATAAAAGTGGACCCACCGGCCCGGTCTTAGTCTATCCTATCACCATACTTTTCTTCTGCTTTTCGTCTCTTTATTTTCCTTTTTCCCATGCAAATCAGCATATCCACGCATCAAAGATTTTCGAATGATTATCTTTCAAATAAGTGATAGTAAACTGCTGCAGTCTCCCGCCTCCTGCTTCCGTCTTAGTGCCTGACCTGCTGCATGCTGCATGTTACATAACTATACCGAAGCCGTAGCCATAGCCGCAGCCCCGGCCGTTCTTTCCTCTTGCTTCCTCTTGCTTCCTCTTCTCTCTATTTTCTTGCTTTCTCTCTTTCCCTTTTCGTATTCTTATCCTCTGTTCCTTCTTTCTTGGGATTGCATCTTTATCTTAAAGCTGGGATCATTACACCCTCACCTCTTCCTAGCTCTTTCGGGTTCACCTTCCTCCCCGGTCTGCTTATTATATAATACAACATCTCGCCTCTCTCAGTCTAACTACCCCGGCTTCTTCTCCGTTTCTCTCTTCCGTGTTTTTGTCCTCCTCCGCAGAACAAATAACTATACCTCTCGGTCCTCCCGAATTGGTCCGTGCTTGATCCACCAAACAAACCCGAACCGACGTCTATACAGTATTATTTTTGGATAATATAATATCATTTTGGAAAGCATTGCCTAGACTGTCATGAGGATACAATCTTTGTGATAGTTTTGAATCATCTCTTTTTCCATGAATACTAATCTACATCGCATCGACTGTCATACACGTAGACACGTCTGACCCGAAATGGCAGACCACTCCTCAACAACACTGTCTGCACCGCAGACAGACGATCAGACAATACAAACACCACAGCCGGCACACATACAACAGGCACACGAGCAGCCAGAGACCCAAAAACCCAAGCACCGTAAGTCTTGTTCGGCTTACACACACCTCGCCACCGATATTGACCATCGCATAGATGGCCTGCACCAGATAGTCAACGAGCTCGACGAGCAAGATGCCGAGGAGAGGTACCGCGAGGAAGCGGCCGACAACATTACCGGCGTGCACACGCGGACAAGTGCCGTGCACCACCATCATCAACACCCACAAGACCAACGAACACCCAGCTTGTCAGACAATGATGATGCTCTTATCTTGGCGTGGGAGACGAACGACCCCGAGAACCCATACAACTACTCGACGGTGAGCCTTGGCAGTCTCCTTGGATGCATAACCTCTGTAGAAACTGACAGGACAGCTGCGCAAAACAAGTATTGCTATTACGACCATGATTTCCATCATCAACAGTACCATGGGTAGTTCATTACCAAGCAATGCCATCCCCTACATAGCCAAGGAATGGGGCGTCACATCAACGCAGCAAAAAGTGCTGCCCATGTCGACATACCTTATTGGTAGGTGCCATTATATATATTGATTTTATCTATGCATACTAATGTAAAAGGCTACATTTTTGGCCCGCTGGTCTGGGCTCCATTAAGTGAACAGTTTGGCCGCAAGAAACTGTCCCTCGCCACCTTTGTCGTCTTTATCGTCTGGACCATGGCCTGTGCCCTCGCACCCAACTGGCCTGCATTTCTCGTCTTCCGTCTGTTCTGCGGCACTTTTGCCAGTGCTCCTATCGCCATTGTCACGGGCATCCTCGCCGATATCTTCGACAGCCACGTCACGCGCGGCCGTGCCATGGCCATCTTCATGGTTATGACCTTGCTCGGCCCTCTGTTCGCACCTATTGTGTCCGGCTACTGTTCCACCACCATTGGCTGGCGCTGGACGTTCTGGATTGGACTCATCTATGCCGGCTTCTCGCTCATCCCGCTCCTGATTTTCCTGCCAGAAACTTACGGCCCCATCCTGCTGCGCAACCGCGCCATCCGCATGCGCAAAGCCGATCCCAAAGCCAATATTGTGGCACCGCACGAGCTGGAGAAGAAGGATTTGCGCCAGCTCATGACGGTTGTGCTGACTAGGCCTCTGCGTATGATTGTCTTTGAGATGATTGTGACGTGCGTATGCTCTTACTTGGCGCTCGTGTACGCCATTTTTTACATGACCTTCCAGGCCTACCCGCTCATCTTCCAGGGCATATACGGCTTCAGCCCTGGTAAGGAGGGTCTCATCTTCTTGACTATTGGTGCCGGCTCCATTCTGTCACTGCCCATCTTCTATGGCTATGACGGCTATGTTGAGCGGTCTATCAAGCAGGGCAAGCCGTGGACAAAGCGTGAAGAGTATCGTCGTCTGCCGTTGGCCTGTCTCGGTGGTCCAATCTTTGTCAGTAGCTTGTTCTGGCTCGGCTGGGCTGCCAGATCCGACGTCTCGTTTGTCGTGCCCATGCTTGCCGGCATTCCCTTTGGCCTCGGGTTCATGTGTAGGTCCCATCTTCAACCTTGACACTTATATCTTGTACTTGCTAACTGTCTAGTAATTTTCATGGCCCTGCTGAATTACATTACCGATGCCTACGAAATCTTTGCTGCTTCTGCCAACGCGGCTACTTCGTGTTGCCGCTCGCTTCTTGCGACGGTCCTTCCCCTGGCCACTGTTCCCATGTTTGCACGCCTCAATATCTCCGGTGCCTGCAGTCTGCTGGGCGGCCTGAGCTGTCTCATGTGCGCTATCCCATTCATCTTTATCTGGAAGGGCGAGAAAATTCGTGCGAACAGCAAGTTCTGCCTTGCTCTTCGTGAACGCAAGATTGAGATGCAGCGCAAAGTCGAGGAGCAGCGCCTGAGGCAACTTGCTATCGAGCAGCGGGATGGCGTTTTATCTGAAAGCGAGCCTGTGTTGCAGCCAGAGTACCAGAAAGAAACCGTCTGATCTGCCGAGTATCTTTTTTTATTTTGTCTGCTGCCTTTTCAAAAGCTGGATTTGAATGTTGCTTCCATCTATTGTTTTAATTCTTATACACCCATAGAGCTACGTACAGATTGCACATTATGACCCATACTAATTCATAAAGCTTTTGGATTTTCACTATCAATGCATCACACGAACCCAGTCATCCGATTCTCCTGCTCTGGCCAATCTGGTAACGCTGCGCCTTGGTTCGCACGCCGGCTGTCATCCTGCCCATCCTGCCCATCCTATCCATCCTATCCATCCTACCCATCCTACCCAAATATAGCGGCAAAGTAAATACAAATACAAAAATAACCCTGGCCCAGGCTAGCACAATGATAAAGAAGCTGTAGCTGTGCCCAAGAATACCTACCCAAAGGCAAAGTATACACTGACAACTGACTATCAATGCATGGATGATAAAACATATTCTTTCAAAGACAGAGAGTGGTGGCCTGTTGAGTTGCTAGTCGTGCCCGGAGACTGCATGTGGCATGCTGTTGATGTTCTCCTTGTTCTCCTTTCCATCTCTGTTATATCTCGTTTTGCCGATAAAGATGCTCTCGAGCTCGGAACTGAACTGCACCGTGCTCTTCAACAGCCGTGGCTTCGTTGGATTGGCACGTCCGTTCCATGTATTGTACTTGGAGCATGGCGCGACGGAATCGAGGGCCAGCTTGGGGAGTGCCAGGTCGCTCTTGAGAGAAAAAGCAACATTGAAATTGGAACGGGCAGGTTTTGATGTAGGATGCGCGGTAGTAATATCGTGTGAGGACACTGCATCCTTGTACGAGGAGCCAGGGCTCTCATGCTGCACCTCATGAATTGATCTTGGGAGTTTGGGGCTCGAGAAAGCACCGGCAATGTATGCACTAACTTCTGCATATGCAGACGCAACAGGAGTGGAAGGAACGGAAAGATTAGGATTGCTGTCGTGCCCGGGGCAAACGGGAGAATCAGCTTTGACCTCCTCTGCATTTACAAGCGTGGTTGGTGCTGTATCTTGACTTTTCTCAAGTTCGACCCAGGCGCCGAAAATGCTGTCAACATCTTTGCATGTGTCTGCCACTGCATCTGCCTCTGGACTCTGAGGCAAAGGTTTCCCCCGAGACTCTTGCGATCTAGATCCAAGTACTAGTTCTTTCTTAGATTCCGGAGTAAGAAGAGGACCTGCTAATTGCAGACAATCCTTATCGGACACTTCAAAAGTCATCTCATTACCACCGGGTGTTAGACGCTCTTTCGATTGACTGGCCAATTGGCTACTCGACTGCCTAGGTGACTGGCTGGCCTCGACTATAGTGCTTTGCATATCAAGTGACTGGTCGGCTTTCGGGTCACAGGGCGAGGCATCCGTCAGTAGAGAACGTCCGTAAAGTGATGGCGGTCCAGCATTTCTCGACATTTGCTTTCGTGACAGCGCTTTCTTGAGCCTGGCCCGGATGACTTTGTCAAACCCAGTCGTGCCTGACTTTGCGGAAACGGGGGCCGGTTGCTCTTCTGGGGACTCTGCTTTTGGGCTGACAGCAGCTTCGGGTACAGATCCAACGACCTCTTTCTGGTCCGAATAACAGGTATTGTTCACCAGCTTGCTCTCGATAGTGTGGCTCAAAAGTGGATTGGCTTCGACACTGGTTGGCTTATTGTTGGTATCTTTCCACCAAGCGATATCCATGTCCCGTGTATCAAAGGCCATGGTATGACGATCACGACGACTCTGGCGACGAGCAGTTGGAGCCAAAAGACTCCCATCCACTCCGCGAGCCGAATTCTCAAAGACACCAAACCCCGAGTCAGCTGCCTTGAAGGGATCTTCTGATTCGATTTGCTGGTCGGCTCTGAGGCTAGGGAGTTGCATTGCGTGTGGCCAAGTTTGCGAAAGACGCATCTGATGGAATGGAATAGGACGGGCTGGGCTGTCCTTTTGGATTTGACTGATCTGTTGGTGCCAGTCCTCCGACATCTTTTCCAAATCACCAACCAGGGTTTCGATATTTGACACTCCATTCGACTGAGTCTTCTCTGGAGCGTTCGTTGAATTTCCTTCTGAATAAGCCTCTACATCTGCCGCCTCTAGGGCAGCAGCGTAGTCAAAGTCTGAATTGTTAGACCATCATATTCATACAGAAGTGTGATACGAATGTCGACTTACATTTGCTAGGCAGGCTCAACTGGATACTGTCGTCATGCGAGCTGCTTCCACGAATCCTTCTTAGTGCCCGACGCGACTCTACCTCTGATGCCAAAGACGGATGGAGGTATGGTGATGGGAGATTGAGTGTACTAATCCGGGAAGCTTCAGACGATCCGCGGTCATGTTTTGCTATCCGGGGCAAACTTGGGTGAAGGCCATGTTGGCGGGTACCACCATCAAGGGCGCCCGAGGCTGCACTGCCACTACTGAGAGGGTGGACGGAAGATTTGGAGAGCTGACCTAGAGTAACGACGCGGGCCTTACATGCCTCGTGGATGCTGCAATCCTCGTCTACTGAGCTGAAAGAACCGGCGGTTGCCTCGGGGCTTCCTTTTGTGTCTCTTGTGTCTTTCATGGAGGATTTAGGCGCTGTACTAGTTGCATCGGTGTCGGAGAAAGATACTTGTTTGCGTGAGACATCTTGTGAGTCTGACACTGGGGGCACCTCTGGAGAAGTGGCACCCTTGCCTTCAGGCTTGTCTGCCCCGAGCGATGACCACAGCCATTCTCGAAGATCTTTAGAACGAGAGTTTCGGCTCCCTCCTCGGACTGCAAGCCCTTTTGGTAGCTTGATCCGCGTCTTTCCCTGCAATGCAAAGGCACGTGGAGCGGCAGACCCTGGCTTGGACTCTGATTTGGTTGATACGCTAAATGGAAACGAATCGTCATTCTTCTCGAGTTTGCGGTTCACCGTAATGGGGATTTCCAAATCTTCCGTGCTCTTCACAGTATCATACTTAGCACACTTAGGCAGAGGGCTACCGTTCAAGGCGAGGGCTTGGGACTGTTGCCTCTTCTGCTCCTTAGTAGCGCTACCGCGGGGCGACGCGTCCGTTGCATCTTCCTTGATTGTGGACATCGTAGACCGCTTATAGGAGTGCATCGAGTATGGCTGGCGCTCCTTTTGCAGCTCCTCTTGCATTCGCTTGTGTGATAGCCTACGAACCTCTGCGCGATGGGCTGCAATCACCAGATTGTCTGTGCTCTTGGCCGCCTCTGGTGCCAGGCCACAGGGGCCAGTTGCATGCGACGGTGAGCCACGGCCAATGCTACCAATGCGGCTCATCAGGCTGCTGAGAGGGCTGAGGCTAGAGCTATCTGTACCAGAGCCACCAGCACCGGCGGCGGCATTGGCCTTCTTCGGTGTGCTTGGGCCAGGGCTGCCGGTCGCAGGGAAGACCGTGCATGATGTTGCATGGACTCGCGAGAGCTGGAGCAGCTCATCGTCACTGTCTGTTCCACTATCGACAAGTCCTTCAAAGTCTGGGATCTTGGGGATCGGACAGCGTGAAGGAGACTGGCGAGATTGAGGAGAACAGCCATCTGGGTGAGGTGGATGAGAATGGGCCGAGGTGGATGTCAAATGCGGCGGTGTGCATGGCCTGGCAGGGACTGGCAGGTTGCTATCGATGCCGAAACGCTGCGGTGCGAGCTTGGCAGGCGGAGGAGCAATGGGAAGTGCTGGAATGGGGACAGGTTGCTTCTCGGGGCCCGAGGGCGAACCCACGGACGGCCGATGGCAGAAGCAAAGGACCATGGTGAGGGATGGAAATTGGTGTCCTTATGTCTCGTTGATATGTTTTGTGGTCTTCTGTGAGTTGAGTCGAGATGACCAGATGTAAGAGCAGCAGTAATGGTAGAAAAGCAGTGTTAAAAGGAATGAGTGACAAAAGACAAAACAGAACAGCACAGAAGCAACGCGAAACACAATAGTTCACAGCATGAGACTGAAGTGACGACAAGTGACGAGAAGTAGTCAATGCAATGGAAGAGAGCGACAAGAACAGCAAGAAAGACAAAAGAGAGGACTGAGACAAACCGGTGTCATACAATGCACACGTCGTGGTTGTCAAAGGGGTTGTTGTGTAAGTGTTGTCTCTGACCGCGGTGAGATGAAGAGGCAGAGGAGAGGACATGGGCATGAGAGAGGGAGGAAGAGAGTGGGAGGAAGATAGACAGAAGAGGATGGAGAGAAAAGAGGTCACGATGGTCAGAACAGGAAGGAAAAACAATGCATAAACGGAAGGTGCGTGCTGACAAGATCGTCAAGGCCATAGCTGGTTGACCCGACAGCTTGGACACGCATGCAGACCCTTTACTCAACCCAACCAGAAGCAGCCAGAGTTGCCGGGCGATTGCTGGGAAAGGTCACTCGTTCCTTCCCCTTTTAGATGGTTCTGAATCTTTGCAAAGGCCTCGCTCCTGCCCACTTACGGGCCGGTTGCCTGGACTTGATCATACCACGTTGTACGCGCACACCCGCCAGTTGCTCTTTCCATTTACGAAAAGTCCAGACTGGATGACATAAGAGACATTACAAGATGATGATTAGGACGATAAAGTCGGTTCTGATCTATAGAAGCGAGAGTACACAATTTCTACGTTGATGGAAAAAATGAATAAAAAATAAATAGAATAGAATTTTGAACAATATATACTAAAGATGCAAAAACATTCAGGTCTCTTGCCCAAGCTAAAGCACCGTTGGGTATATATGGCTCGCGAAAGCGCTCAAGAAAAAGAAAAAGAAAGGCAAAAAGGACAAGGAGGAAAGAATGGAGAAGGATAGGGGAAATAGAATAAATACAACACCGCTTATATGAATTGAGTATGTATCAATAGATCAACAGTTGGATTACATATCCTCCCACGAGTAGTCGGCCCAGAGCTCGCCGAGGTTGAGGCCGAGTAGCTCGTAGTTGAAATCGGGATTGGCAGGGGCCTGCAGTTGCTGCGCAGATGTTAGTAAAGGCAGTAAAGAAGGAAAATAGCTAGACAAATTTACCGCTGGGTCGGCATTGGGATTGGCAATGCTCGACATGTTGGCAATGTTGGACATCCACCAGGCCGCGGGCGGTGCAGCGACGTCGGGTGAGGTGATGCCTGTGACGATGCTGGCGGCGGCGGCAGCAGCTGAGGGGGCCTGGGCTTCGGCTTGAGCCTGCGTCATGGGTATGTATGGTGCCAAGGCCTGCTTGGTGATGTCGGTTCCGTTCAGGAGCGACCGCAGCTTCGAGGATGAGTTGAGCGTCGTGGCCGCTGCCGAGGCTGCAGCAGCGCCGCCGTTATGCTGCTGCGAGAGACTGGCCGCCATAACACCCTGCTGCACGCGAGCCTGGATGTGGGCCTGGGCAGTCGCAGCTGCCGTGTTCGTTATGGCTGCCGGGTGGCCTGTCATTGTCGTCTGCATGGGATTGATAGAGCGCGACAGGTGGTTGTCCCGTGACGCCTGTAGCTGGTGGAGATCTGGCAGTTGCTGCTGCTGTTCTTGAGCCGCCTGGTGCTCGTGGTGCTCGCCGTCGCCATTTTGCAGCAAAGCTTGGGTAGCACCGTTCGTGCCGTTGGTCTCGCCGCCATTGGGCCCGCCCGGCTGCTGCTCTTGCCTGGCAAGCAGCTTGTAGTGCAGATTGACAAAGCGCTCGGCAGACGAAGCCTTGGCCGCTTCAGGTGTCTTGTCGCCCAGGTGAGCTTCGAGGAGACCGGTGGCTGCACACATAATCGAGTAGCCCCATGGTTCGTTGTTACCGCACCTCAGCACCCGATCTTCTTTCATGGCCAGACACTTTTCGAGAAGCTTCTTGGTGTGCTGCGAGTTGACCATGATCATGTTGGTCGAGCCGCGCGACTGCAGCATGGTGACGCTGCAAAGGTTGATGGACAGCGTTAGTGCATCCTCGCGCAAGAAGTTGAGGGTCCGAATACCCTGCTCGGCCAGCTTGTCGTGCAGCAGCACCATATCGCGTGCTGCATTGTAGTAAATAATCTCAGAGTACTGATACTTTGAGTTGGTCTTGCGCAGCTTGAGGTACGGCTGGTGCAGGGGGATAATGTACTGGCGCAGCTGGATGTGCAGCAGCGTGTACGCCAGGAGCGGTGTCAGGTGTGCACCTGAAGATGTGCTGTAGTTGTCGTCCGTCTCGCCGTTCTCGCCAATCTTGTTGGGAACGGTGCGCACATCCCATGACGGCAAAGCGTCAATCTCCTGGGTAATATCGTTCGTGTAGCGGATGACCTGGTCGTAATCCAGATCGTCGGGGGGGCCTGTTAGAACACGGCTCAGCTGCAGCCGCAGCGGCAGGCTTTGCCGGCTCAGGTGCTGGTACGAGCTAAAAGTGTACTCATCGGTCGGGCGCGACTGAGGCAGCTCGGTCGTGTTTTCGTCGAAATCTTCGTCCGCAAGGTTGCGTGGGGGGTGCACATCAAATCGCAGCGCACTCAGCAGTGTCGGTAGACCGTGGTCAAACGAAGCCTGCATGTCAAACTCCTGGATTGTGGCCCAGATGCGGCGGCGCATTTCCTGGTTGTACACCGACACAGAGTCGTGGATGTGGCTGGGCTCGCGGTGCAAACCGACCGACACGGCATCCTGTGTCAATGCGCCTGATGCCTTCCAGAACCGCTTTTTCTTCATTGTGTTGACCCGCTTCGCCAAGTACGTCAAGCATGCAATCTGGTAGTGCACCAGCTTGCGGTGCTTTTGACTTTGCCGTTGGCTCCAGGCCTCGCAGGCCGTAATCCATTTCTCGGCCAGGTGGTGTGACTGCGAGATCATGCCGATGAACTTGCCCGTCGGGTTTCCCCGCAGGCAACTAGAGATGGACATCATGGACAGCAACAATGCCGTGAATGCGGGCGTGCGCTGCTCATGGCCGGGCTCCCAGAAAGCAGCGTACTCTCGGCGGAAGCTCGGAATATGCACGATGCGGTGGACCTGCTCAAACTGATCCAAGTAGATGTTCACGAGAACATCCATTTCTTGCCGGTCAGGCAGCAGGGCTTCGAGTTCAGGGTCGGGCTGCGAGAAGCGCTCCTCGCGGTCGACCTTGCGCTTTTGCCGGTCCTTGCTGTATTTGTGGTGCACGTGCAATGGCCGCAGCCACTCCTCGGCCGTTTCCTTCATGAACGGGCACAGTCCTGTAAGCTCACTAAAGGCCATGCATGCATTGTGGGGACCAAAGTACCGCGTCTTGAACTCCTTTCCGCGGAAGAAGCGCAGCTCGTCGCCGACCTGCATTGCTGCTGCACCACGGGGACCATAAATGGTCTGCACAAAGGTTGACGGTGGTGACGGCGCCTGATTGCCATCCTGCTTATCCTGTGGTGATTCGTCGTCGTTGAGAGTTGTGCTGCCATCGGAGGGTGCTAGAAGCTTGTTGAGGTTGCCATTGGCGCCGACGGCTGAAGCTAGCAGCGACTTGAGTTGTGAGACTTCTAGTTCGAGGCGGCGCATGCGGTCGCCTTCCATGAGACTCGATGGGCCATTGGCCGACCGGTGGGAGTCACGGCGGTAAGGTGGCATGCCACTGTCGTTGAGGTAGCCGCTGCCGTTGTTGCTGCCGCCAGATCCGATCGGGTTGTGGCCGTGACTATGACCGCTAGTGAATGCAGATATGCGGGAGTCGAAGTTGGAGAGAGCGCCAAGGGAAAGGCCATTCTTGGCTGGAGGCGCAAGGCCGGGGCGTGTCTCGTATGTGCAGCGCTCGGGAGTGCCGGACTTGATGCAGCGCTCGCATGGGAATCCGCGGTCGCACGAGAGTTTCCTCCGGCGACACTCGAGACAGGAGAGGCGCACGCGCTGCCGTTTGCGGGGGGGCTGGTCGCTCTTGTCGTCACCGTGGCGGCCGCTCTCGGATCTGTCGAGGTCGTCGTCGGGGGAGTGGTCGTCAACGGGCGACGAGCGGCCGCTGCTAGGCGCCTCCGAGGTTGTTCTTCGTTCGGATGGCGACATGGCTGATGTGGGTGTGTGAGGGTGAGAAAGTGGTGGAGTAGAGTGAGTGGGCGGATGTAGGTGCGAGGGTGAGTGGTGAGATAACCGGTACACCGAAGAGAGCGATAGGAAGGGAGCCACCTAGATTGTAAGTCGGCTCGTTGAGTGTTGAGAACAAGATCTATCTTGTCGCACAATGCTGTGGTCCTGGAAATGGCTCGTGTCTTGGATCCAGGTGTGTTGGTTGCTGTCCTGGATGTCGGAGGCTTGTGTCGGAGGAGCACCCCCGCAAAAAAGAAGCCCTGGCGTGTCTTGGTTCAGTTGGACCCTAGTTGGCAGCTAAAGGGTTGAGGTATAGTAGTGCTGCAGCGTGCAAGTCAAAACACTTTTTCTCTGTAGATTGCTGTCTCTTGGTGATGTCAGTTGAAATGGCATCAAAAAGATCATCTCGCAGATGAATGGCATGGGCGCATGGCACGAGCAAATGCACAAGCAGATAGGCAAGCAAAAAGTAAAAATGCAATGTGATAGTGGCAACCGACTGTCCATCAATTGGCCTCTTACAAGCAACAATGCGCCGGGGCGGATCGAGTTATGGGGCGTTTGTCGTCACCGTTCACAAGCAGCATGCACAAAGCGAACCCCCAAGCGACAGCCATCCATCACCAATCACCAAAACGTCGCACTTGCAAAATTTAGGAGGGCCGATGCCGCCTAGTGGGTCTTGCCTGCGGGGACTGGTCGGCTTTACGAGGTTATGCCGAGGTGTGTCTGTTTACGTAATCGGTCCATTGTGTGCACCGTCGATGCCGATGTCTACCTGTTTTCATGTCGTTCTCATAGCTGTTGTCAGAGTAGTTCAGGAGCAGAAAAGGCAAGCTATCGTCATCGAAGAAGCATCGAGATTTGTGATTCCAATGGAGGATTACCCGAGCCTATATGTAGTTCCCAAGGTGTGCCCCATCGCCGAGCCAAGCTCGGTTCTCCGAGGCCGCGCCCTCTTACGAGACATTATTATTATATATTTTTTTGTCTTTTTTCTTCTTTCTTTTCTGTCTTCATCAACGCTTCTCGAATAATCGCTCGTATTTCCCGCATTTTCAACGTCTTTTGCTCCTTTTCCCTCTGCCTCCTACCAAATGAGTACCCACGCAAGGTTATCAGATTCTTTTTATCAGATTGAACGGCCTTTTTCCACGTGGTGGGGTTCTTGGCAGGATGAGCAAATACATACTGACGGAGTCCTTCAGGCCGCCTTCCGAGTTGACGAAAGGGTAGCTTATGCCATCATTGTCTAGGTATATTGATAATTGGCGGCATTCTTGTCATCCGTTCGTCACGTAGTTGTGCCACCTTGATGTCCAGTTTGGATTACTACATCGAATTTCTCGTTCTTACCAAGTGGGCTTGCATGGCTTACACAGTATCTTAATGTGAGCGCGAGAGAAGATGATATATTACTCAATCGTGTTGCAACGGTTCTTGAAGGACAGAGGGCAGCTCGCTGATGGATACCTCTGAGTGACGGCGCAAGATAGCTTGCCCGTGTGCATAGACAGACATTCAGTAGCCTCATCGAACACTATAAAATGGACTTGATGTAGGCAAATATCCGATCAGGAGTATATACGAGTAGTCCATGCTCTGCATTGAATATCGCATAGTGCAAATAAATCACAGCGAGTGTCAAATGTTTGTCTTGCTGTCGCAAGTTAAAGCTGTCTCTCACCGCCTACCCGTTATGGACGAATGGCAGAATACCCCCGCGCCCCACTTAAATTCGCATCGAGACGCGTTCTGTGCTACAGCCGCGTCGTTAAATGACGAGCCTCGCGTGGCCGACAGCTGCTGGCAGTATTTACTTTCAGCCGGATATCCAGCCCCGCTACTACGAGCTCCGGATCCGATGGCCTTACTTTTACGGTAGTGAACCTCTTGCTTTCTTTACTCTTCTTTATTTATTATTTTTCTTTTATCTGCCACGGCATCGCCGTCGGCTCTACAATCATGGCTCCCGTGTCCATTCCTATTGCGTCACGGCTGCCGTCGTCGCTGCGCATGCCTTCGACCAATGCTACAGTCACGCGTGTCATGAGCCGGCTCTCACGGCCATCTTTGCTATCGCTTGCCCTAGACTGGCTGGACGAACAGAACCAGGCTCTTACAGCACCCTTCCTCAGACAACGAAAACTAGACGGAAATGACGACGACCAAGATGCCGACTTTTACCCGGCGGCACAGTCTCTCGAAGACCTCCAAGATTACTATGCTGAGCTGCAGACGCGCAAAGGCAGCAAGCGCGAGGTGCTCGACCGCATACTCGAGGGCGACTGGCGCCATGGTATCAGCATGTACCAGCTGGCCATGGCTGATCTGCAGTATCTCTACGACCACCCGACGAGCCAGAAATGGACAGCGTTCCAGATTGTGCCGCTCAAGGCGCAGCGCGCCTCGGCGACACCAGATGGCGGTGATGAAGATGATGACAGTGTGTCGGCCATGTTCGACAAGTCCTCGCTTGTGGTGCCGCGCTTCCACCCGTCGTCGTTTCTGCGCAACCTCCAGTCACAGATTCTGCCCGATATCAAGGTGCACTACAACTTTGACCGGCACAAGACGATGCCCCTCTTGGTGCTGCGCATTTTCATTCTCGACTCGCCCTACAACACCTCGCTCGCTACCAACACAATGACCTCGGAAAGCAATGTCGAGACATCGCGCACAGTCTATATCGCCTTTCCCGATGCGTCCCCGTTTATTTACCTGTCGAGTGCACAGTCATCCTCGGCCGGCGGCGACAAGGCACCGGGTGGAAGCAGTGGCGGCTCGACAAAACCGAGCGAGGCTCGCAGCTTGCGCAGTCTGGTAGTGGAGGCGATTCCCAAGGCGCTGTCGCGGCCGCGCGAGCGGTATGCGCTCAAGCCGACCAACCTGGCTACCCGCAACCTGGCAGAGCTGCTGCAGCGGCGCGGTGCTGGGCGCACCAACACGGCCGGTGGCGGCTGGGGCATCTATGCCGACGAAAAGACGATTGAGTCGCCTCTCAATACGGTGCCACCGCCAAGTGTAGCGGCGCAAATAGAGAATGCCGAGACTGGCACGACAAAAGCAAAAGATGAAGACAAAGACAAGTCCTCAAAACCAAAAAAGAGGGCATTATCACCTGGTGCTCAGCGCGAAGAGCAGCTGTCCAAACGAAGAAAAAAGATCGCCGCTGCCCGGTTCGGCAAGTCGGCACAGATTGATGACGGGTGTGGCGTAGAGCGTGTCGACATTGTCATGCAGGACCCATTTCCTGGTGGCGGCCGCAGACACGACGTGGAGCCAGAAGAAGACGAGGAAAGAGAGCGCGGGCGAACTGATAACAGACGGAAATCAAAGGGAGGCCGGCGGAGCCAGATCGATGCTGTCTTGGCCCGCGAAGACGAAAACGAAGAGGCGGATGAAGCACAAAGAGCGCGGCGGACAGCTGGTGCAGAAGACGACGATGATGGCGACAGCAGCAGCACAAATGAATGGCGACCGAGAGTGGCGTTCACTTTCCACGGCCCGCATGTGTTTGCGGGCATTCGCCAGCTAGTCGAGGCAGGCGTTATCGATGGCGAAAAGATGCCGGGCTGGATGACGGGCGAAGAGGGTGTTACTGTGGGCGTAGTACGCGACGGCCGAATACGCGGCCATAAAGGCTCCGGAATGCCATAGGTTTTGCTTTGTTGAGTTTTGGGTTTGTCATTTTGGGCAGCGTTGATATTTATCAGGATGGATGACGTTTGGATTAGCCGCTTCTACATAGCAATGCAAATTAATGTCTTTCATATATGTTATATTGTGTATGTCTATGTTTAGTCTATACCTTTACATTGCAACTTGCCAGAGACGCATATATGTCTGTCAACTATAGCTTGCCAAAGACGCGCTCGGTATTGGTCCATGCAGCCTCACAGACCTCTTCAACGGTGACGCCCTTGATGCCGGCAACGATAGTGGCTATCCGCTCAATTGTGCACGGTTCATTGCGGCCCTTGATCATGGCACCCTCTTCCCACTTTTCCTTTTTTACAACCTTGAACCGGTCCGGCACAACCGACTCCTTCTTTTTGTTGTTGGGGGTGTTGTTCTGCTGCTGCTTCTTTTGCCGCGGCGGGCGAGGAGGCCGGGGTGTGCTGGCAGCAACATCTTCGGTTGACTCGCCAGCAGCCTCCTTGGCCGCCTTTTCTACAGCCTCACGCTCAGCTCGTTCTACTCGCTCGGCAGCCTTTTTGACTTCCCACTCGGCCTTCTCAGCAGCCTTTCTCGCCTCTTCTTCTACCTGGGCTTTTGCACGTGCCTCTTCGGCCACTTTTACCAGATACTTCCAGCCTTCATGGGTTGGCCGGACCTCACACCATGGCCCGTCCGTCTCGATCATCAGCCGGTCCAGACGGATCGCGCGGACTACTTCGCAGTTCTCGACCGTCTTGAGACTGCATCCATTGACTCCAAGGTACAGGCCCAGATCCATAAGCTCTTCCGCCTCGGCAATGGTGCCCGTGAAACTGTGCACAACAGCGCCGCGGGGCAATGTCTCGAGCTTGGGGCCAAACTGGTCCTTAAGCGCCTGGACAAAGTCGACATGGCATGCGCGCGAGTGCAGGAACAGTGGGAACGGCTTGCCTGCTTCAGCAAGGCTGCCAACGAGAGCCAACTGGGCGACAAAGGAATGACGCTGCGTGCTAGCCGAGCAGTAGTGCAGACGGTCATAGTCAAGGCCCATCTCGCCCAGTGCAACCAAAGCGTTCTCTGGCACGGCCGTCTCGATCAAGGTGCGCAGATCGGCCATGATCTTGGCCGACTTGGCAAGATCGACGTGTCCGTCTTCGGCGTGGGGTTTCGTAGGGTCTGGGCCGCATGCAGGGGTATGCAACTCTGCTTCTGCTGGTGCAGCAGCAGCCTCGCCAGTAGCTGTCTCATCAGCGTCACCATCATCGTCCTCTTCATGGTGCCGGGTATGTTTTGCTTCAAAGATGGCACTGCTGCAGGGATGGATACCAGCCGTAGTGAACACCGTGGTGGCTGTCTCGTTAGTATCTTCAGCGCCTCTAGATTACGTCATAGGACTAAGACATACGAAACAGCTCGGCCAGCTTCAAAGCATCGCGGGAGCTTTTGAAGCTGGACCCCGTAACGATCATCTTTGTGCAGCCGACATCGCGCGAGCGCTGGATCACCCCTGCGAGGTCGTCAGGGTGGCGCTGCTTGCCATGGTACCGGCCACGGAAGATGGGGTCTGCGAGGTTGATGCCAATCTGCGCGTACGGGGTACAAGTCAGCCTCTTAGCCTCTTGTGTATCTTTGTAGTGTCTTGTGCGTGGTATTTAATCTTATCAGATCCTTTCACACAGATCTTTCTGGCATGTGTCTTACATCAATGTATCTGGGGCTGTAGGCCGAGCCGTTGGTGGTCGGTGCAGAGCTCATGCTGGCCGAGATCGGTTTCAACACCAGGGCGGCAGAGGATGGAGTTGCTAGGGTTGCCGTAGCACGAAGAGACGTTGCAATTCTATTCGTCTGTGCAGTTGTTGACAAACGAGCAGGTAAGCTTGGTAGGTTGAGAGAAGAGGGACGAAGATGGGGGGCGGGGCGCGTCCAAGTGGAAACCAATCTCAACGGAAGACCCTTACCCAGGGATGGCATTGGCTGGAGGAGGGAGATGTAGGCTGTATGGGTTCAAAGATTGGGTAAGGGAATGAGAAAACAGAGAAAGTGGCCGTCTTCGGAGACAAAGACAAAAGGAAGGCTGGCCAAGGATGAGTTTGAGGTGAGATGGCGAGAATGAGACGGAGAATGCGGTGGATGTTGTCAACAATAGACAGAGGGATGTTGTGTATATCCTGGAGCTCAATGAGAATGCCTCAATATATGCTGTTGAGATCGTCCATGTGAGTCACCGGGTTGAAGCAACGACGACGCCGCCAACGCCGACAACGACGACAGCGAGGCCAACACAGCCTAGATCGCCAGGCTCGTGTAAATGCCAAATGCCAAATGCCAAATCTCTGAGCAAAACGAGTAATGGGATCAACCTAAAAGGGCAATGTGGATGCTGGCTGCCTGGGTTGCTAGATTTTCGAGTGATATGGAGGGGGTCAATTCCGTTAAAGTGAGGTCGTTGGCGTGGCGCGTGTCTCTCTTAGTACCTTGTCCTAGGAATGCAAGGTAAAGTGCGTGCAGCATTGACTTTCTTTGATTTCTAAGAGAGTCTAGCAGAGTCTAACAGAGAAGGCGCGTTGTTGTCGCGTTTTGGCGGGGCAGGCGTTTAATAGCGTGCTTATGTCATCGCCCGATCTTACAAATCCAGGGCAGCCTTCTCTAATTTTTCGTAGAAGCTCAGCCTGTATTTCTCGGTTTTCAGGGACGCTTCAGGGGGACAACCATTGACAAAGTGCCAGTCATCAGGCAGCATGACCGCCCTGCCAACAGGATTGTTTTTTTCGCGCCCGTGTCTCCACTTTATCCTCCGACGCGTAAATCCCATTGACGCCGCGTATTCCATTTAAAGTGCCGTCGCGGTGCACGACTTTTCTCAGTTCTGTCTCCTTCTCTCTTGCATCCTGCATCTTCTCCTCTTCTGTTTTCTTCTCCAGGCTCACGCACAATCACTGCCTGTGTTTTCTTTTCAATCTACCCCTCATTGAATCTGCATCTCTCTGCTGCAGACTCTGACCGCTTCTTTTTTTTTCCAATTCACCTTGATCTCATCGACTCAAGCCTCACCGCTTGTCTCGATTTCTTCTCATCCTCGACATCCTCCCCTGTAAAGGGCTATCCTACCCACACACATACACAACACGCAATGTTTGTTCGCAAGCGTGGTAAGTCTCAGGTTTTACTATTCTATATCAGTTGGTCTCAAATTGTTCAACAGTAGGGACACAATCTAACTTGCCAGATGGACGCCAGGAGCGTGTCCAGTTCGACAAAATCACGGCCCGTGTCTCTCGGCTGTGTTACGGCCTTGACGTGGACCATGTCGACCCGGTTGCCATTACGCAAAAGGTCATCTCGGGTGTCTACGGCGGTGTCACTACTGCCCAGCTGGACGATCTGGCTGCCGAGACTGCTGCGTACATGACGGTAACGCACCCCGACTATGCCATCCTGGCTGCACGTATTGCCGTGTCCAACCTCCACAAGCAGACCAAGAAGCAGTGGTCCTCTGTGATCAGCGACCTCTACAACTATGTCAACCCCCGCAACCAGACTGCATCGCCCATGATCTCGCAGGAGACTTATGAGTGCGTCATGCGCCACAAGGAGGACCTGGACTCGGCCATTGTGTATGACCGCGACTTCAACTACCAGTACTTTGGCTTCAAGACTCTGGAGCGTTCGTACCTGCTCAAGCTGAACGGCAAGATTGTCGAGCGCCCCCAGCACATGATCATGCGTGTCGCTGTCGGTGTCTGGGGTGACAACATTGAGCGTGTGATTGAGACGTACAACTACATGTCGAACAAGTTCTTCACACACGCGTCCCCCACTCTCTTCAATGCCGGTACTCCCCAGGCTCAGCTGTCTTCGTGCTTCCTGGTTGACATCAAGGACGACAGCATTGAGGGTATCTACGACACGCTCAAGACGTGTGCCATGATCTCCAAGACTGCTGGTGGTATTGGTCTGAACGTGCACCGCATCCGTGCCACCGGCTCTTACATTGCCGGCACCAACGGTACCTCGAACGGCATCGTGCCCATGCTGCGTGTGTTCAACAACACTGCTCGCTACGTTGACCAGGGTGGCAACAAGCGCCCTGGTGCGTTCTGTATCTACCTGGAGCCGTGGCACGCTGATGTCTTTGAGTTCCTTGACCTGCGGAAGAACCACGGTAAGGAGGAGGTGCGCGCTCGCGACCTGTTCCTGGCCCTGTGGATCCCCGATCTGTTCATGAAGCGTGTCGAGAAGAACGCCGAGTGGACGTTGATGTGCCCCAACGAGTGCCCTGGCCTGGCTGACTGCTACGGCGACGAGTTTGAGGCTCTGTACGAGAAGTACGAGCGCGAGGGCCGTGGCCGCGGCACCATCAAGGCACAGAAGCTGTGGTACGCTGTTCTGGAGGCACAGACGGAGACGGGCAATCCCTTTATGCTGTACAAGGACCACTGCAACCGCAAGAGCAACCAGAAGAACCTGGGCACGATCCGCAGCTCGAACCTGTGCACGGAGATTATTGAGTACTCTGCACCTGATGAGGTCGCCGTGTGCAACCTGGCGTCGCTGGCTCTGCCTGCGTACGTTGACTACAACAACGAGAGCTACGACTTTAAGAAGCTGCACGAGGTGACACAGGTTGTTGTGCGCAACCTGAACAAGATTATCGACGTCAACTACTACCCTGTGCCGGAGGCCAAGAACAGCAACATGCGTCACCGCCCCATTGGTGTCGGTGTTCAGGGTCTGGCCGATGCGTTCCTGGCTCTGCGCATGCCGTTTGAGTCTCCCGAGGCGCGCGAGCTGAACAAGCAGATCTTTGAGACGATCTACCACGCCGCCCTGACTGCATCGTGCGACCTTGCCCAGATTGAGGGCACGTACTCTTCGTACGAGGGCTCGCCGGTGTCGCAGGGCATTCTGCAGTTTGACATGTGGGATGTCAAGCCGACCGGTCTCTGGGACTGGGACTCTCTGCGGTCCAAGATTAAGGAGCACGGTATTCGCAACAGTCTGCTGATGGCCCCCATGCCTACTGCGTCGACGTCGCAGATTCTGGGCAACAATGAGTGCTTCGAGCCCTACACCTCGAACATTTACCAGCGCCGTGTGCTTGCTGGTGAGTTCCAGGTTGTGAACCCGTGGCTGCTCAAGGACCTGGTGGACATGGGTCTGTGGTCGGACAACATGAAGAACCGCATCATTGCCGAGGGCGGTTCGATCCAGAACATTCCCAACATCCCCGCCGAGACCAAGGCTCTGTACAAGACTGTGTGGGAGATCTCTCAGCGCACGATTGTGCAGATGGCTGCCGACCGTGGTGCGTTTATTGACCAGTCGCAGTCGCTCAACATTCACATGCGCGAGCCTACGATGGGCAAGATCACCAGCATGCACTTTACGGGCTGGAAGCTGGGTCTCAAGACGGGCATGTACTACCTGCGCACGCAGGCTGCTGCCCAGCCCATCCAGTTCACAGTCGACCAGGAGCAGCTGCTAGTGGAGGACAAGAACATTGGCCGTGAGCGGCTGGCACCCAAGAAGCGCGCGCCTCCCAGCGGCACGTATGTCAGCACACTGGCCAACCTGAACGTGCCGTACGGCAGCGGCGGCAACGGCAGCAACGGTGCCAAGAGCGCCACTGCTAACGGCGTGCCTACTCCCACCACCACGCCTCCCCCTGCCTCTGCGACCGCCTCAGTGTCGCGGTCGCCGGCCAAGCCGACACCGTTCAAGGCGGACATTGACGAGGGTGAGTCTCCCAAGACCCTGCCTACGGAACCTGCCGGTAAGCCCAAGATTGAGGAGCTGGCCGACCCTGCTCTGAACGGCAAGAAGCAGACTGAGGATGCGGACGAGGATACGCAGGAGCGCGAGCACGACATTTACGCGGACGCGGTTCTTGCATGCAGCATCGAGAACCCCGAGGCCTGCGTGATGTGCAGTGGTTAGGTTGATTAACGAGTTGACGGATGAGTGTATTGCACACTCTTAATGTGTTTTGGGCTATGATATCTTGGGTTGGTTGTTCTTCATTTGTATAACTTTTGTTATTCTGCTATATTTTTCTGCTCATCATTTTTATGTATCATGTATGTTATGTTTGTTTATGATCCTGATATGATCTATATCATGGCCTAGTATGGAAGACATGTTTATGAGTTTTGTTCCGATAAAGTGTTGTGATCAGTCTACTGGGTTGCACTGTGATGACGATGCAGCGAGACAGAGTAGCATTTGCACCTCATTGCACCTTGATTTTGAGTGCCTGCATATGGCCTCTTTATTTTGGGAACGGGCTGCCCGACAGTTGTCCTGATCAACCTGGAAACCTGGAAATCTGGAAACCTGTTACCCGCAAACCTGGATGCGTTGCAGTTGCGCTTACAGTTGCACTTGTAGTTATACGGTTGCATATGCATATACTGGTCCATACAGGGTGTACACCTCAGTGTTTGTTGTCTCTTGCATTGTTTCAATGGGTAGCATCACCTTTTTTGTATGATGTATTTATTTTATTATTTATTATTTACTATTTGTTATTCTTCTTTTTATTCTTCTTTATATATATATATATATATATATTTCTTTTTATTATGTTATTCTTCTCGTTTTCTCTTTAGATGATATAACCACTCTTGTCAATTGAACCTGTATTCAAGTAAACCGCCGGACTGCATTTTCAGGTGGCCTTGCTCGAGATGTCTATCGTGAGTTTCTACATTTATTATTTAATTTAATATAATCAGTTGTTGGAATAAATCTTAATAGAGCATGTCGATGGCAATTTCGCGGTCAGACAGACTATGCTTGCCCCTATCCGATGTCCGAGATGTATCTAGATAAAGTTGAGCATTGATGGCGTGTGCGAGCAAGTGTAAATCGAATCACGGCGATCATGATCTTGAATATGACATTTCTTCACTTTAACGACTTGCGACCTTGAATGGCTCTGCAACCCTGCGAATACGAGTTTACTCCAGCTTTTGCAAAGTGCAACATTATATCGTCATTGACAAGCGTGGAAACGTGCTGGACGGAGACGACACGGCAATGCCCAGCACGGCCTTGATTCATGCTGCATTCGATAAACGCCGAGATACGTACTTTGTAGATACAAGACGGCCATTTGGCAGACGTCTATTCCTAATCTACTGATATCCGGCCCATTGACATGTCAACGACGACAGACTGACGATACGCAGCAGACTGACCGAAATTGACTGAAGATTAAAAGACTAAAAGTTGAAATGAGCCTGCAAAAGTACGGTCGAGTAGAAGAATCTGCTTGCTAGACGCAGCGGTATCCCTGTTGATGTTTATTTGTTATTTTGCTTTCTCTCGCTTTCAGTGGGCAAATTCACGACGTGAAGAATGCAGACGCGACGCGACGCCCCATTAGCCTATGTGAAACAAACTGTTGCCAACGTGAACGAGAGCCAGCAGTCTAGTGCTGTATTCAATTTATATTTTATATTTTCCATAAGGAAATGCCCCATACTCAGTAGTCGGCGAATGTTGATCGTTGTTTCATTGACGCCTCGAGCCTGTCTCTTTTTCCTCTTACCTTAGACTTGGAGCACTCACTAATACTCACTGCTCACTCACTCACTCACCGATAAGCATACGATGACACCCACATCTCGCTACTTCTGCCAAAACAGTTGTCTCTCGTCCGATCCCGACCAGTGCCAACAAAGACTAAGAGAGCTCATTTAATTTGGCTACACTCATGACTCGACCCCTGTAATTAATCTGCAAACCTGGGTGCCAGGCCACCGCCAATCAATCGACTGCAGTCCAGCCCGCGATCTCAGAGATGCGACAGGTGTTAAGAGGTCAGAGGTCAGGGATAGTGATGTTGAGTCAGGGGTGCTACAGGGACAGAGCAGCCGCCCAGCAACCACTGCCGGGTTTCGCAAATTAAAGTAAATTCATTGTTCATAAATCCTAATGGATCAAGTATTTGTATTTGCTCAAATGGTTGCGTGAGCAGTCGCCGAATCAGGTTGAGAAGCCCGATGCAGCGTTTGTCTATTGTCTCTGAATTTGCAGACACATGTTCAGGTAGAGGTGTCTGCCCATGCATAGAGGCTAATGCTAGGATAATATCATTGGTTAGTACTTGATAGCCAGAAAGACATGCATAGAAGACATCCAAGCACGAGAATGCACACTACAGGGAGTCAGAGACACGTTCTCAAGACATAACAACGACTTGAGACTTGACAAGCAAACAGCCCTTGCTAGGAATCATAAGCATAACCGCAGTAAGCATAGAATTTGGCATTTAGGCATTGGACAATAGGGAGGCTCTATTTCTAGTTTCTCTTCAAAGTAGCAAAACCTAGTTTGAGTAGCAGATATCTCGCAAGCGCAAAGTCGGTCGGCTGTCGCGAGTTGGCGCAAATAACCTAGCAACTACCCAAAGAGGAAACCACTCAATACGCAACCCGACAAGGCTTCAGGGATGCTGACGTCAGCCATCGCCGGGGAAGGGAATATTACAAGTGCAGAATAGAGATACTCCCTCTACCAAGTAGCAAATACAGGGCATGGTCGGCTGCGACCCCACAGTGCAATGATGTCGATATTGTCTACCCCGGCGACCGACTGTGGTCTCTTTACGTGTTAGTCATTGTCTTTTCTTACTATTTTAGTGGAATCTGATTCAATAATTGTGTTATTCCTTCTAAAAAGACAGGGGCAAAGCAAGTTTTACATAAGCTAGCTCAGCTGGGCGGGTCTGTCCCTCTCGCTTGGTCTCTTTCATCAATGGCCATTTTCTTCATGGAGCAAGCTGCTCAGCTCGCCAGCACACACTCCAAGACTCGCCACAGTGGCTGAGTAGCTTTGCAAGTCTCTGGTATACATCAAATATACCTCAGGAAGGATGCCTAAACAGGAATTCATCGACGGAGCAGAGGCCTCATCGGTCGACGGCCTGCAGCTGGCAAGGAGAAGCTGGCCAACCTCTTTGATGACGACGACGAGCGGTGAGCTTTTCTTTTCCTTTTGATTTTCTCGTCTTTTTACCTTCTTCTTTTCTTTTTCTTTCTACTCCTGCTCCCGTTTGGGCAGCAACCGCGCTCAATCAAGCTCACTGCATGACTAGTTCTCGGGTTTCAACTTTAGAGTCTCGTAGGTCAGAGCTTGGAGCTTAGCTATCTTGACTTGGGCGCTCTTTCTCGAGCTCTCGTCTTGGTTCTAGTATTGATCCTAGTCTTGACATCCGATATCAACGACTCGATTGACCGATCATCCCCTTCTTAATCATCACCATAGTCCACGATCAACTGCGACATCTCCATAGATTTGCACTGAGAATTTGCTGGAATGCGCCGCATGCAATGCTTGGAATATGTCATGCTGATGTAATATTTTCTTTCTCTTCTTCCTTCTTCACTCGCGATTTGCACTTTCAGCTGCATCGGAAGATCCGATATCCCGACTCTTTGCCAGGTAGTATGATGCCGCACCGACCAAGTATTGACAGCCCGACCTGATCCAACATCCTGGTTAATGTGTTGTCCGCTAGTCATTTGAAATCGTCTTTTTTTCTTCTTTTTTCTTGTCATGTCATTTACTTTTCTCAGCTCTCTCCATTTTTCAACCTCTCTATTCTACTTTCTGCTTTCTACCGAGCATTTGCCTAATTTCTACACCTACTTTTCCTCTTCTGATGGTATTTGGTTGCATCGCTAGCCCGGCCCGCTCTACCCCTGCACAGCTGTATCGACGGCATTCACCCATTCAAGTACTAAGTATATGTAGATTTGGTACTCCAGTCCACTTTTCGTCGTGCATGTTGTGCCGCTACATTACTCGTGTCCTGGCGCAGTCTCAGCAAGACGGCCACTTTGCCTCTCTGATTTCACCTACCCTACCACTGCCGCTACATGGCCGGAGAGCCCGCTCAAGCAAAAGTCCTGCTTGTTGGTTTACTAGCCATCTCATGCTTATTATGCTATGCCATTGTTTGGTACTTTTATAGAATGCAATTTACTAAAGTACATGACGTATGTTGTCCGATGCTGTTTTCATTGTTGCCGTCAACTGGATCAACAGGTCGCAGCTGCTTGCCACTGAGCTGAGGCATCTGCGCATCAAAGCTACCGCATGTATTTGTCCCTCTAGTTCTTGTTCTGGTATGTCCGTGTGGGTACTGTACTCGACTGTGCTTTACTGTGCTCTCTTTACTTTGGCTGTGTTTAGTGTGGCCTGTGTAATATCATACTGTGCTGCCCATCGCTCTTTCCTCATCTATCCAATATACAGATCGTGCCTTCCTTTCGAATTCACTTCACCGCGCCTTTCTGGTATATTCCACCGCGATTCTTATTTTATTTCAACCAATTTGTGCGTGCGTATGTAATTTTGGCCCTCTCGCTTTTATAAACAGTATAAACTTGCTCATAAATTAAACCAATTAATCCTAACCCATGAGTGCCAACATTTTGCCCATTCTATTACTTCTGTCTCGCTCTCTCTTTCTTTTCTCTTTTTTCTTCCCCTCTCTCTCCACCATCGACGCTCTTGCTCGTTAGCCTCTTCCCCTTCCCTCTTTCTTTTTCCTCTTTCTTTTCTGTTACCGCCTTTCTCTACTCTTCCTTCAATACCTCAATACTACTCTACTTCCAGTAAGTCGCCCCCATCTCCAGCTCCCCTCGCTTCAGCTCAAGCTCATCACCTCCGCCATCCGTCGTCTACCTACCATCGAATATCCGTCACGTTCACATCACAGCCTCTGTTTTCGGCCATTCTCTACTCCTTGTCTGTCTGCTTGTCTGCCTCCTTTGTTGCTGTCTCTCTTCCGTACCAAGACTATCTCCATCTTCTACAACATCCTCGGTTCCATTGATCGGCTCTCTTTATGCTTTGCATTCCAGCCACTGCACGTTTCTGTTGTTTGTTGTTTGTTGTTGTTGTCTGTTGGCTGTCAATCTTGTCAATTCGGCCATGACTGTTATTTGGCTTCGATAATCACGGACAATCACTGACAGCCTCTCTAGATACTCTACTTTGATACCTCCACTACTCCGTACAGTACCTGTACTCTAAGCAATCACCTACGGTAAGACCGTGCTACACTGCAGCACCTGAATCCGAGACAAAGGAATTATCAACATTGAACACTGAAAGAGAAGGAGAGACCCAAGGAGAGAGACACCAAAATACACAAAATACACTAAAACAGAAAGAACTGTCCCGTCCAATTTCCCGTCCCGTCGTCTTTGTTCCAGTCAATCGCTCTTTCCTTTTCCAGTCGCTCGTTCTTGCCTCGTCGTCATATCTCTTCTCTACTTGGGATCCAAACCCCGATTGCTCTTTCCTCCTTTCGCATTGGTTCTTGCCTTTTCTTGTCTTTCTTGCCTCTTCCTGTCTCTGCTTTTCTCTGCTTCATTGTCGTCATATGACAGCTCCCCTGCCTGACTTTGCTTGCCTTTGTTAATACCTTTGTTATTGCTTGTCTCTTTACCCCCGAGCTGTACCTCCACCTCCACCTACTACCCACATATTACGGACACCCCCCCTTCACTTCACCGAAATTCATTTTCCAAAGCGCCGGCTGCCACTGCCCCAGTCCTCAAATTAAACCTGGGCTCCCTAGCAGTCTAGCTCTCTTTAGCTCTCGCCCTCTGGCCCTCTGAGCTACCTCCCTCTGCTCTCTGCGGTACCTCTCCCTAATTACACCCCCTACTCCAGTCACAAGTCACTCCGCCCTCCGCCCTCCACTCTCCACTCCTCTCCTATCACTCCCAAAGTCGGAACCTTGTACGATCTAGCTCAGATCTACACTCAGACGTCGCTTTCCACTTTTCCACACTTTGTTGCTTTTTGTTTCCGTCACACTCGTTTCTGGCTGTTCTGTGTGTGTGTGTGTGTGTCGTTCGGTCTCTCAGTCAGTCTTTTTGCTGCCGCCGATTTTCTTATATTAAGCATAAGATCCCTCGCATCCCTCTTGCAATTCTTCCTTCTTTTCTTCCCAGTGTTCTCACCATCCATACTTTGACCACCACCTTTCTACCTCTCGCAACCTCATCTTCACACTCCAACTACAAGTACTTACTTTGTATATCTCTTCAAGAAGTCAGCATTACCCACAACTGCCTGTTCGATCTTCTTGATCTTGTCTCGATCTCGGGTCTCGACTGTCGTTAGCCACAAACACGAACTTAAAAGCTAACCGTCTAGATCTCATCAAGATGCCTTCCACTCGCAACATGTTTACCCTGCTCGGCGCTGCCGCCGTTGCCACTGCTCAGCTGTCGTCTTGCGGCGTATGTTCCACCCTCTCTAATCTGCTCTCCTTCCAACCCCAATACTAACAAAACAGACTCTCTGCATTAACAACATGCAGGGCCAGTTCAGCTCTCTTGGCTGCACTTCCACTACCGACCTGAACTGCCTGTGCGCTAACCAGGACTTCATCTTCGGTATCCGTGACTGCTCCTACGAGTCCTGCCCCAGCGACTCCGACGCCGCTGCCGTTGTCGCCTACGGTGTTGAGCTGTGCAAGTCTGCTGGTGTCGTCGTCGCCACTACCACTACTACTGGTGCTGGCTCGGGCGCTACCGGCACTACCACTGGCACTGCTGGTGGCGCCACCACCACTGGCTCCGGCTCTGGCTCTGGCTCCGGCTCTGGTGCCTCTGGCTCCGCTTCGGGCGCTGCCACCACTACTGCCGCCTCCGGCGCTGCCTCTGCCTCGGGTTCTGCTGCCTCCGGTGCTTCTGCCTCCGGCACTGGCGGTGCTGGCGCTGGTGGTGCTGGCGCCTCTGGCTCTGCCACTGGCTCCGGTGCTGCTGCTTCGGGTGCCTCTGCCACCGCTTCCGGCTCTGGCGCCGCTGCTTCGGGTGCCTCTGCCACCGAGTCTGGTGCCTCGGGCGCCGCTGCCTCGGGCGCTTCCGCCACCGCTTCCGGTTCTGGCGCCTCCGCATCCGGTGCTTCCGCTACCGAGTCTGGTGCCTCGGGCGCTGGTGCTTCGGGTGCCTCTTCCACCGCTTCCGGCTCTGGTGCTGCTGCTTCGGGTGCCTCTGCCACTGAGTCTGGTGCCTCGGGTGCTGCTGCCTCGGGCGCTTCTGCTACTGAGTCTGGCTCGGGCGCTGGCGCTTCCTCTACCGCTGGCTCCGGCTCCGACTCTTCATCCACTGACTCCGGCTCTGCTGCTAGCTCTACCAGCACTGCCTGGGCTGCTCGCATGACCGCTGCCCCCGTCGGCTTCCTGGCTGCCGCCGGTGTTGCTGCTTTCCTGCTGTAAATTGGTCCTTAGTTTTTCAAACTAAAAACTGAAACCATTTACAACGACTCTTCCGTCTTTTTAAGGTTGATCTTTAATGACTACCTAATTCAGTCAATCAAAAAAGACAATGCCTGTTCTACGGCATGAAGAGAAAAAGCTATGACTTCTTACTACCCTTTACTCTATTTGTTCTTTCGCTCTGTTCTTTATTTTTTTTTTATTACAATACCAGACATTTGTGTGATGATATGAGCTCGGCGCGGCTCCGGGGACGATAATACCACAAATTAATTCTCGAGGTGGCTAGGCGATGGATTTACGATTCAAGAAATAAAACCAAATCATATTACTTGTTCATGAAACATGGTGCCCGCGATCGAATAACAACACTGCAATGCAATCGAAATGTTCAATCTTGCACTGTAGATTGAGTTGGAATGTGGGATCGTGTTAGTTCCTAAATAGGCAAGTGTTTTGCTTAGTAATACAACATCATACCATCACAATGTAGAAACTATTTATCACATTAATTACCATAAATACTGCTGTAAAAGTACATTTGCCAATAATGCCAAGTAAACAATATTTGAAGCAATATCTCAAACAAACAAAGACAGCACCACACATGTATCACTCTTTGCCCGAAGACACTGCCACCGACTCCAGCGGTACTGTCGCACTGCCTGCATCCTCGACATTCTCAGCGTGTGCCACCTCTGCTTTTTCGCTGTCGACACGCAGGTTGTGCGCTGCCGCCCTCTCAGCAGCGTCCATGTCTGCCTTGGTTTGCAATTTCTTGGCCACATTCAGGTGCAAGTACGGTTCCATGTCGGGTATTAAGAACGCAGCCGCAATCAAGATTACCGAGAATGGGATCGTGCAATAGAACACCACCTTGAAGCTTTGAGCATAGGCCGTCTTGAGGCTCGCGACCACGGCAGTTTCAATGGCAGTCGTAATCCCAGGCACGCCCGAAAAATCACTTGTTGTGATGGCTGCATACAGATCGGCGAGAGAAGACTCGGGCAGACCAGCTTCGGTCGCGGCAGTGCCCACATACCGCGGGATATTGACAGTCAGCTTGTTGTCCAAAACACAAACGTACATGGCCTGGGCGACGGCGCCACCGAGCGCGCGGATCGAGCCCATAACGCCCGTCGCCAACCCGATATCCTGCGACTCTTGCACCAGTGTGACGCCGGGGAACGTGATGTTGTCGACATAGCCAATGGCCACAAGACCCAAGATGCCCAGGGCCAAGCACATGTTGTGGGTGTCGGCCGTGATCGCGGCGAGCGGTGTGATAAAGGCCATGGCCAGCACGCACACAATGATGGACTGGTACTTGACGCGTGGCACGTAGCCGAGCGCCATGCCGCCGAGCACTTGGCCCAGCAGAATGCCGCCGCCGACAACAGACGACTCCCAGCCGACCTGGATGGAGTCGGTCGTGTACAGCGAGCTGATAATCGTCGGCCACAGCACCGTCATGCTGTAGTACACCATGGCGCCAATCGTCGCGACAACGACAATGCCGACGAACCCGCTGTTCCGGAACAGCCGCGGCGGCATCAGCGGCTGCTCGACGCCGCCCCAGTACCACACGCCCGGCTTGCACAGCCAGACCTCCCACACGACAAACGCCGTCAGCATCACAACGCCAATCAGCAGCGTGCACAGCGTCTGCGCGCTCGTCCACGGATACGTCTGGCCGCCCCACGACAGGCCGACGAGGAACAAGACACAGCCGGCGATAAACAGGAAAATGCCGACATAGTCAATCTCCTTGACCGCCTGCCACTTGGTCTTGCCGGCGACGTGCAGCTGGTTGTACGTCGGCGGGTGGTACAGAAAGTAAAACAGCACCAGCGTAATGGCATTCAAGATGTCGCCCAGAAAGTAGCTCCAGCGCCAGCCGGACGCGGTATTGTTGATAAACGAGCGCGCAATGACGGGCCCGAACACGGCAAACGGCAGGCTCGACAGGAAACACACCGTGACGACGGCGCCGCGGTGCTTGTTGGGCACGAGCTCGCCGAGGGTAATGCCAAACGACAGCTGGCCGGCCGCCGACAGGCCATTGAGCAGATTGGCGCAGATGAGCATGTTTACGCTCTGTGCACAGCTGCCGATGATGCAGCCCACGAGCGACAGCACGGTCGTCCCCATGACCATCCACTTGCGGCCAAAGATGTCCGACAGCCGGCCAACCAGCAAAAAGCCAATGCACGACCCCAGCGTCCACACCGTCGCGACCCAGTTGATATTGGGCGAGCCGCCAAGGTCGGCATTGATGAGGGCCAGGGTGTTGGCGGGCAGGACCCAGCCCAGGTACGCGCAGATACTGGCGAGGCAGATGGCCGTCATGGTTCCGAGAAAGGCCGGGCTGTAGTAGTAGCCGGGGGGCATATCGTCAAAGTCGCCGCCGACGGCCTTGGCGTCAATGTAGTCAATGGTGCCGTCCAGGTGGGCGACTTTGGCGACATCCTGGCCATCGATGATTTCATGATGGAGCCTGCCCTCGCGAGCAGGAGCAGGGTCCATTGTGTAGAGAGTAGAGGGTGCAGAATATAGTCGAGTGTGAATCTGGTAATGGACCTAGTGGTAAATCCTGCAGATGAAATCAACAGTGTCTACATGGGGGACACATCAGTTATATCGACCACCTCCGGTGCACAACAGTCTTTTATATCTGTCACGAAGCTACACCTACAGAAACGGAGCTAATGGGGAAGCTTCTCCGAGGTGTTGGTCCCCTCACACACCTCCCATGTCGATTGTCTTGTGTATTGTATCTTGTGGTGCGTGTCGTCTCCAGCTCCATTACCCCGTGGGGCTTGGCCGGACAATGAGGCGTTGCCAAAGGTTGGGGTAAAGTAGCTAACATGCTAATGAGAAATGAAATGACAATGATTCATTGAACTCGGTGGCTTGCTTATATTAGTAAAAGTAGACATAGACAGGGTATGAACAGTTGATGACAACTGCCGCTGGCACTGACGGTGTCTGCAGCCCTGCCCGGTAAACCATATACGGCCAATGTGTATTTTTTATTCTCTTGTACCTTGAAGTGCAACTTGCAAGTTACACGTGCTTGCTCACCATCATATTGCCCAATAAGACACTCAAAGTTATGACGCACGTTGCAAGTAAAAACAACGAGGCAACCCAAAGCGACTGACATCTCGACTGGAAAGTATTACCCACTAATTACCGTCACTGCTGGTTATATGCCCTACTTGGAGACACAATATGAACGCTTTATAAGTCGTGTTTCCGAAAATAACGCTAGAGGGAGGATGGCCGAGTGGTTAAGGCGGTAGATTTAAGCAACTTTCAACCCTGAAACTCTACTTTCGTAAGAATCGTGGGTTCGAACCCCACTCCTCTCATCAATTATTCTTTTTGCCTTTTTTTGTACTTGTATATATTTTAGACATGGTTTCATGAAAAATAGATTGCTGTTAAACAGTTACATTTGTATAAGTCTGAAAAATATGAAACGTAAGGAAGACTACAATAGAAAAAAAAGAAAAAAGAAGAAAAAAAGATGTGATTACTTAAGCCATTTCTAAAACACCCAAAGCCTGTAAAATTGCCAAATTAGAAAATCAATGTTCCCCGCAGCATGGCAGCCTAGGCGTTGCTCTCTGGAAAAGGTTGTCCGGAAGGGGTAGAACAAAGAAACAATAGTGACTGTTACTTTTCGGAGAGTTGTTAAAACCCTTCCGTGAGACTATCATCATGCATTTGATGCGGAGAACGACAAGCGGTGGTGTTTTGGTATGATGAGTAAGCAGGGCCGATATGTCACAGAAACTATTTTGCAGTGGAAAATAGAGTCAAGTAATTCAAATATATAAAGACACAAAAGACAAATCTATAGAGGCTATATAATTGACAAGGGATCAGATGTGCATTGAAAAGGAGACTGAAGATATCGGGACGAATGAGAAAAAAACATGAAGACGACGCACCCATCATTACAAGAAATGCCAAACAACAAAAGCTCCGACCCGATATGAATGTGACTGTAGAAAAGATGAAGAACAAGGTAAAGGAGAAAGAGAAGTGAAGAATGTTAAGAAAGTGAAATAATAAGAAGAAAGTGAAACAAAATAGTCTATCTTGCACTAGGGTATATTGCAAGTCAAGGGTCATGTCAATAGATATAGACAATATAAAAGACCTAGTTCTCTGCATTGACAGAGACCTTCTTGGCCGTGTCCGTACTGCCGATGCTCGTGTTGGTATCCCGCCGACGGGCCTTGTGTGCTTGGGTCCGGCCGGCATGAGCACTATGCGCAACCTGGCCAGCCGGCTGACCAGTCGGTTGACCAGCCTGGGAGAAAGGCGTCGAGTCGCGCGAATAAGGCGTGCTCTTCTTCTTGGACTTGGCCATCATGATAATGCCACCGTCGCTGTCGCTGTCGTCTTCGTCGTCGGTAAAGTACCGACTGTTGCCACGAACGGGCGTCGCAATCGGTGTCCGCGCCGCACCTTCTGCCTTTGTCTCGTCTGAGCTCGAGTTATTTTTTGAACTGTTCCTCGCGTCCAGTTGCACGGGAATGGCGCCACCACTGCCCCAGCCCTGCTCCAAAGGAACACCTGCTTCTTTGCCAAGCGTATTGTTGACAATGCTGTTGACAAGCGGTGATCCCACGACACCGGGGCTGCAGAGATAGTCGGCCTCCATATCGGCCGAGACCGAGCTCGCACCGCTCAGGAGAGCAGGCAGCGACGGGTCCGACTGGAACGTCATCATGGCATTCGAGCTTCCCTTGCGGTGACCGTGGTGGGCGCTGCCCACAAATGACCGGTTGTTCACTTCGCTCGGGCTCGTCAATGGCGTTTGGTTAAACGAAGTCTCGGCTTCATTGTCGCGCTCCAGGGAGACAGAGCTCGACGATGTAGCAGTGGTAATGGCACTGTGGGATTCGCTCGCACGGCGGATCTCAGCTGGCTGGGCCAGTTGAGATGCGGGCGACGATGGGCGAGAAGCATTGACAGTAGTCGACGCAGCAGCAGGAGCAGCATCAGGGGCACTGGGAACAGTAGAAGCAGGAGGGGCACTTGCAACAGGCGCTGCAGCAATGCCAATCTCGCGCTGCACGTCGGCATACGAGAGAGCCGATAGACTGTTCGACTTGCTGCGGCCACCAGGCATGACTTGTGACGCAGGCGTTTGTGCAGCCACAGTCGGTGCTGCAGCTGCAGCGTGAGCAGCAAAACTCATTGACGGTGCTGCCGGCATCTCGACACGGTGTGCCGTCGTCGGCCGGTCTTCAAGAAGAGGAAGCACGCGGTAAAGATCTTGCTGGAAGTTCTGCTGGATCGGCGACAGTCCCATGCCCAAGGATGAGACCTGCGGCGACGAAACACTCATGCTGTGCATGTTGTTCATAGTGTGCACGTTGATCGTCTCGTCTGAACCAGTGGTCTTGGTCTCGCTGATAGTGTCGACGTGGGCAAGACCGCTCGACGAGGCGCGATGCACGGGCCGCCGGGGCTGCTGCATGCTGCCCGGCGCATTAGCCGCGCTAAGACCAACAACAGGCCCAGCACGCTTGTCGGGATTGGAAAAGACAATACCAGCACGATCGACAGACCGAGTTCTGGCATTGGCATCGCTGGTGGCACGCACCTCGCGTGTGCGCCGGACTGCATTGAGAATAGGAGAATTTGTGGTTGCAGGCATGGGAGGAGTAGGAGTAGGAGAGGAGAAGTTGAGGGTCATGTTGGGGTTGGAAGTAGAATTGGAGACAAAGGTCGGGCTCGACTCGGAAGGTGGCGATGACGAGGCGTGGATTTCCCGCAGGATCGAAGACCGGCTGAGGATAGCATTCGAGATCGACCGCGAGTGGACGTGTCGGACAAGGTTCCGCGGCGGGTTGATCGTGTGGCCGTGGCCGTGAACATGACCGAGACCGTAATTGGGGCCGTGACTGTGCGATGCGCTACTTTCGACGGAACCATCCACGCTGAATACTTCGCCGTGCACTGGTGCGCGCATCTCGGGCTGGGCTCTCGCTCGCGGGGGTTGGGCCTGTGCCTGCGGCGCGGGGGATGGCTCTCCTGGAGTCATCAGCCACTGCGCATTATCAACGTAAGTGTTCGAGTTTGGGGTGGTCTCGCCTGGCGATGCATACGGGCTTGCAGTAATACTCTGTGCTAACGGGTGTTCATTTACTATCGTCGAGCTCGTCGTTGTCGGCATCTGCGTCACAGTGGCAAAGTAGTCGTCACCTCGCAAACTCCTGCGGCGGGCTTCGCGAGCGTTGATATGATGCGTGCCAAAGGTTGTGTGGTGCGTGTAGTGGTGTCCAAGACTGCGGCCATGATGACTGAGTGCGTGAACTTGGCCGTGGCCGTGAATTTGGTCGTTGCCGCTGTTGTTGCCAGTGAAGTGGTTTGGCGGCGCGGCTGCCGCTGCTGCAATCGCTGCTGCCGCTGCCGATCCCGTATCCGGGGGGTTGCTCATGTTGACCATGTTGCTTGCAGAACTCGACGCACGCATCCGCGACGGTGTCGCGGGCGATGAGTTGTGTTCATCACGGTCGCGTGAGTCGCGTGAGTGCATGACCTTACCCACAGCCCGCTTCATGGCAGTGCGGGCACGCTCGAGAAAGTTGAGTGGCACAACGGCGCTGCCAATTTCGGCATCGTCGACATGAATGCGGCGGTCCTGGGTGCGTGCAGGATTGGTGTCCTCGAGCCACTGCGGAATATCGGGGATGTCCTCAGTAACCCAAGGGTGACGCTTGACATCGCGCAGACGAATCCGCTTGTTGGGGTTCTTGACGAGCATACGCTTCAAGAGATCGACCAGCGAGTCGCTCAGCTCCTCATACTCCGGGTCGGCATCGCTTCTAAACGGGTGCACATTTACCCGATTGTACAAAGAAAAGATGGCAGGATCCGTGTAGGCGTCGACAGGCTTGAGTCGGCGCGGCGAAATGTAGGCGTCCTCGGTGGCAATCTTGCGGAACATGGAGAACTCGTCCTCGGCCAAGAAGGGAATACGGGCATAGAGCAGGCAGTAAAGCGTAACACCGAGCGACCACACATCGATCTGCTCAGAGACCTTGGGCGGCTCTGTCTCGAGGTCCGTGTAGCACAGCTCGGGTGCAAAGAAGGCGGGGGTGCCGACCGTCTTGGACAGCTCTCTGTCGTCGTCAAAATCCTTGGCTTCGGATTCGGGCACGGTGGGATCGGAATCGCCGTCGCGAATAGGGCGGCCAAAGTACGAGACGCCAAAATCGGAAATCTTGACCTTGTGGTCGGCCGTCCAGAGCAGGTTGGCAGGCTTGATGTCGCGGTGGACAACGCCGTGGTAGTGCAGGTACTCGAGGCCAAGGACAGTGTCGCGGAAGGCGCTGCGGGCCTGCTCAATACTGAAGCAGGGCACGTAGGAGAAGTCGTCGGCATAGGGATCATGGACCATGGTGTTGTAGTCCATGCCAGACATTTGAGAGATGATCGACTCGGCGATACTGGGTGAGCGCTGGCGGCGGATGTTGTCGTCCACATAGGCGCCAAACATGCTACCGTCGAGTGCGTTTTGTGCCTGTTGAGCACCACCTGGGTGGATGAGGCTGGACGGGTCAAAGTCGGCGTCGCCATCTTGGGCGACAACGGACAGAGATGCTTCAGAGCCGTAGGAGGCAGGTGTTGGACCACTAGCCAGGGAGATGACAGACGCAACGCGCGAGGGAGCCTGTGAGTTGGCACGCGAGGCAGGCAGCGAGTCTAGGAAAGGCACCTCGGGAGCCGGGCCAAGACCAGCACTGGGAGCATACCACCATGGAGCCTCACCGTCATCGCTGTCGGCTGTGAGGTTGTATCTTGTAGTCCAGTCGTTGACGGGAGGCGGCAGACCAGCGGCACGTGCCTCCTTGAGAGAGCGGATGGTGGCTTTGCGGTCGAGCACGGATTGCCAGTTGTATTCGCCGGGAGCCAGCTGCTTGCCGTGCATGCCAAGTTCGAAACGGTAGCGCTCAAAGTAGCAAATATTGGGCAGACCCTTCTTTCGCCAGGTGACCTCGCCACGCTCGACGTGCTCGAGGACCATGTAGATCTTTTGCAGCTCGGGATCGTCGATGACCTCGAGGAGGGCAACAACATTGGGATGGCGAATCTTCTTGAGAATGGCAATTTCACGCTTTGTATTCTGCTGGGGGTCGACAGCCGACACCTTTCCGAGACGACGGGTTTTGGAGAGGCGCGGGATGATCTTTATGGCTACAAAATGGCCCTCGGCGGTTTGGGCGAGTTTGACCTTGCCGTGCTGGCCACGACCAATCTCTTCCAGCACTTGGTAGTCGTTGATCGTTTTCCGGCCCGTAGCATAATCGCGTTCAACATTTGCAATGTGGGTTTCTCTGACAGGGAGGTGTGGCAGTTGGTACGAGCTGGAGTGGAAGAAATTCGGGGGCGTCGGGTTGGCGCTGCCGATAGAAAGTTCGCGGTGAGGGAGGATGGGACTGGAAAAGGTGGCGTGTGGTGAGGAGGAGGAGGCGGGGCTGAAAACGCCAGGAGAAGAGGCGGGAGTGTTTCCGGAGATGTGGTGGTAGGCGGAGGGTTGTGGCGAAGAGGGCGAGGAGACGGAGCCGGCAGGGAGGAGGTTGAGGTGGTGTAGCGGGCGGGAGGGCCGCGGGTGTTGTGGTTCCATGACGCAGGTTTGGCCCGGGTGTCCCACAGCGCAAGAGTCGAGAAAAGGCTGTTATATATGTACGATGTGAATCGTTGCTGCGCCCGTTGGCGTCGAGATCGCTACTGCACGCGAGACATTGAGGGTAGAAGCGGGAGCAGGGGGGTGGTTGTCTGCTGTTGTCCGTGAATATGCGGGATACAGATGGGCAGATGGGCAGATGCGGTAAGGTCGTTAGTCAGTTGGCAATCTGTAGTCAAGCCGGCACGGTCTGACAGTAGACTAGAGAAGAGTTGACAAGCCGTGATCGTGATCGCGAGATGCAAGCTGCCGTCGATGGTGATGGGATGAGGGGATGCGGGACAGATTGACGTCCGTGCAGCACAATCAGGAGGGGTGTTATAACCGAAGACAAGATAATAAGAAGAAAAAGGAGAGAAGAGAATACAAGTCGAAAGATTAAAAATCAAAATGAATGTCGGCAAAGTTAAAAGAAGAAACGAAACAGTCAGGAATGCAGATTGTCGTGTTCAAAGGATGGAGAGAGGCAGAGGCGTAAGAGGGTAGATTAGAGAGGGCAAAACAGGTCAGACAAGAGAACGACTTATGAGAGATGGACTACAGGCACTACAGGCACTACAGGCACTTTAGACACTACACAAGCACTACACAGGCAGGGTCGCTAGTGAGATAAGGCGGGACTACGAAACGACTAGACCCAACCGGAAAGTACAGACAGGGGGCTAACAAGCTCAGGCGAGGTGGAAGATATAACGCCTGAAGATGTACTGTTTTTCGTTCTTTCCTGTTTTACTTGTATTTGAACAAGAAAGATATTCTGAAAATAGAAGGCACGTTGGGTCTCAATTGAGTTGGCAGTGCATGAGAGGATACAGTAGTGTATGCGCTGTCCGCTGTCTGCACAGGGTATGTCGTACGCTATGTATGTACACCGTAAGATGAGATAGGCTTAATAGGGCAGTCTTATCAGTCTTCAATCTGATGTGTTGCGTGTTTTCGCCTTTCAAACTCGATCGCTCCTTCCTTTGAATCGCATTATTACTTTGTCTTGTCGCTCGCGTCCAAGCAAGGAAAAAAGTGGAGATAAAGCAATACTTGCACTTGCTACGGAGACTTGCCTTGAGAATTGCCTCTGCCACAGTACGGAGTATGGCCCCGCTGGCTGGCTTCAGCAAGGCAAGAGCGATAGAGGAAGAGACACGCTCGCGCTCAGAAGAAATAAAGAGTTGGCAGGTGGGGTTGCTTTGGGTGGACAGTAATACTAGCACAGTGCTCTCTTCTTCGAAAAGGCTCCACTTGTATGATTGCAGTACTGTTGTACCTGAGAGACGGCGTCGTATTGAGGATGTCTCTTCTCAGATGTATCAGTTGAAGCACAAAAGTATCTCCGAAGAGGACAGTGCGGGCCCAGGCCAAGGTGTGGAAGGACTGTGCTTATCGCGCCAATCTGCGCCCAGCCACGCTGCTATTGGCCAGCTGTTTCTGATACTTTAGACAATAATTATTAAATGCATTTTAATACATATTATTCAAGATATTCGAAAGACGGTCGATGGACGGTCGACAGAGGTTTAGAATTTCATGTCGGTGTCTTGGCTGCAGATTGTTAGTGCTTTTTCCAACAGACGGCCGAAGACATGCCTTGATGCATGCAATGCAGCTCAGTGGATTCGAGAATTGAGATCGTGATTGAATATACGTAGAGGATGGGAGCATGTTGATCAGGGTAACTTTGCTATTGTGAATACTGAGGATGATGAAGGATACATGTTCATTTTATTGTAAATATATCAACGTTTGGTGCGATGATTTTAGATACTATTCAATAATACCAGATACATCTGATAACCATTGTAAATGCATGAACCGACAATATTCATGCCACACAAAAAGAAAGAAAGAACAGCTGAAAAAAAGAAAACAGACCAATGTAAAACAATCATGGAAAACAAACAAGAAAACAGACACTACGCTACAAAAGAAATCTTAATATCTATCCGGCTCGAGCGGCATGGCTGAGGGCGTCTTGGCGTTTCGTGGTGTTGTGGTTGTTTGTTGCAAGGTACAAGTCGACATTGCATGATATGATACAACAATACAGACAGACGTAATTCTGTCGTTTACGTCGTATGATTCAAGTTCTTGGTATGATATCTCACCAGTGACAAGTGGTCAATAATTGCGATCATGATGATTGATATGAGGCCTCGCTAAAACCAATATACTTCCCAGCATCTTCTCGGCGTGCAGACGCCGGAACAAAACGAAAGCTCGGCAGACGCGTGTGAAGATACGACGTAATACAATAATACCCCGTCAGCCCGCCAGCCCGTATGCTTAGGCAGTGCTTCTACGATATAGAGAATACAAGACGACACCATAGCGATCGGCATGACGCTAGATGAAAGAGGGTGTTGTCCGCGCTGGGGTATGGCTGGCGCTGGAGCACGAGACAAGAGGGGAGAGACATTGGATATACAGAGTATTGGACAAGACGATCAATATCACATACGACATGATGCACACTGTCTCAGCATCCAGCCTTTTCGAGGGAGACGAGGCGAGGGTCCTTCATCTGATGGGTGATGCTGAGATTGTCGGCTGGACTGGTGACTATACACACACGTGACCACAATATAAAGCTTATATAAGCAGAACAAGCATTCTCAAGCACAAGTTACGAGCGGTCGAAAGCTGTAAAAGAATATGAAAGGGAAAAAATAATATGAATGGCTGATGCCGAAAAGCAGAAAGAAGTCATCGCGATCCGCGATAGCTGCCCCTGTCTCTTACCTACCCCTGTTCATTTGGTTGCTTTCTGCATCCTTTCTCTCTTTTTCTTCTTTGGCTTCAACTTTCGACTTGGCTGATGCGGGCCCTGCAGCATGCAGTAGCGGGAGCCCCACTCTAGTATGACCAATGGGGGAAGATGGCAGCCCTCCCATACCCGCTTTAATAAGCTTCCCTGATAGGCCGGCATTGTCGTCTCTTCATAGCTTCTCTACCAGTTGCTACCAGTCACGATCAGAGAATCTCCACAGAGCTGTCTCACCCTCGCCCTCGCATCCTCCACCCAAGACATATTGAGTACTTTGTAAACCCAAGACCAGACACCCTCTTTTCTCGGGTTTGATCCTTTGCAAACTTGTAAATTCTAGTTCTAGATTTCTACTCAGTAGTTCTCTAGTCTTCTACACAGGACGATATGCTCCGCTGGTGGCGATGGAGGGATGCAATACGTCAACAGGCAGGACGAGGCCGAGAGGTTGAGTAGCATCGCTGCAGGCGAGAGACGGCACAATAGATGAGGTTGTACTTTATTCTGTAGCGTAAAAATTCATTTCATCACCTCTCACCTCTCATCACTTGTCACTTTCGCCTTCACTTTCTCTCAGTCTCACGCTCCCTCTCTATCACACTTGCAACAAAACTTCCCCTCGTTATCCCCATACGACCATTTCTCATCCTTGTCTGTCATTTTCTCGGAGCTCTTCCCCGCATCTCGAGTATTCTGTAATTGATTTGCATATATTGGCGTACAGAGTGAGAGCGTCTAGAGTGAATAATACTCTACTTGGTATGCTACTCCGTGACTCTCCTCCCAGCCACTGGATGGCACGACATACGTCGCAGCTTGCAACCTATATGAACTGTGTCTGATAAAGTGGCGACGCTTTGCTGGGTGGTCTGTGCTGCAATCTCAATCTCAATCTCACTCTCAATCTGAAGGAAATACGGAATGAAGAAATATTGCCTTCAACACCCCTGCACGGAACGGCCCTCTTCTCTTTTTGCTTTCTCGCCGTGGCGTTGGGTGTTGCAATCAATGTATTACGACAATGCCAAAGATGGATCGTCAGTCAGGTTCTTCCTCTTTTCCTAGTCTCTCATTTCTGTCTCTGATCAAGATCCTCCTCTGTTCTTCCGATCCTCTCTGCTTTCCGATTTGCCTCTCATATTTGCCTCTTATATTTGCCTCTTATTTCCCCAGCCGACTGTCGGAACCCAGGTAAACCAACAGGTTGGATATCGGTACTCTCAACACCTGTAGCGACTCAAATGGGGTGGACCAATGTAACTATTCGGCTCTCTACACGATATGTGCGGCCACTATATGGCCTACGTATGCACGGGAAAAAAGAAAAGAGACCCTCTTCCACTAACGTTCTTCTACGAGGATCCTCTTCGACGAGACTCTTTACTCTTTTTGCCTTAATCGTGACGGAGCTGCATCTGTTCGGTCCTGTTGACAACGCATTATATTCAGGTTATTTTGAATTAGTTTAGCTTATTTTCGATAGTCTAGAGAGGTCTCTAAAGTAAATATAGTCGGCAATAGTTTTTACATACGGGTGTTCATGGAGTCTCAGATTGAAACTCCATCTTCTCTCGAGTCTCCATACTCCATACTCCATTCTCCATATTGAAATTGTTCACCGTTAGTTGGAGAACTGAACAGAAAAGTGACGAGAATAGAAAAACATGGCCAATAGATGTCTTAAAGGACCCATTCGCCGTGACCGCTGGGCCCAGACCGGTCTACCGCGTCTTGCTCTAGGGGAATTGGTATTGAAATTATCGTGAACTCGGCTCAGCGATGAGGATAAATCATTTTTGATGAGACAAGCCGAAGGAGAGAAAAGTAAAAGTTGGGCACGTTTTGCACCCATGTGCATATCCAGCAGACTGTACACTGCTTACTACATAATACTACACTGCATGCTGCAGACCCCATCACATATCTCACAGACTCAAATGACCATGCTCTGTATGCACGAGCCCGGCGGCTGTATCGGTTTGCAGATTCCTTTTCTTCTTCTCCCTCCGAAAAGATAGCCAATCCTTTACTACCCCGTACAGCAACCTTTCCTTTATGCAATCATCGTGGCACCAACCAGGCGGGCTGGGTGTGCATATTTTCCCGTTCCCGTCTTTGCTAGATGCCATACCTGGTAGATGTAGATGCTGTAGCTGCCCGACCACGGACCACTTCAGATCAACCAGAGTGATGCTTTCATATCGTGATTGTTACATATATTATAACACGGGATACCCGAATGGGATGAGGACAAGGACGGAGTTGGCTCTGTTCCGTGTCCTGTATTCTGCTCAACGCGACTTGTCCTTTACACCAAAAGGGAAGCGATTCCAAGGGAGAGATCCTCCAATCCAAGACACAAGTTGTGCGGCTGACATCCGACTCGCTTCGCTGTCAAGGAGTGCAGGGGCTGGCATACTCATTTATGGTTTCTTCTTCCTGATTTCTTTCTGTGTCCCCTCTCGCATTCGTTGCCTTTTACTCCCCTCAGAACTGCGAAGCGCAGTAAGCGACAGGCTCTACCCGTTCTAGACTGGCTGGCCTGGCTAGGTTGTAATATGGAACATGCGATATGTAATAAGAATAGATGCAATGTATGCAATGCGCAATGCAGTGTGACGGCCAATCACTCCCCTGCCAATAAAAAGGATCAGAACACGAAACACAAGACAGGAAAGAAAAAAAAAAAAAGAAAAACAAGATCGGTGAAAGAAAGGAGGAAAAGGAGGAAAAGTGGCACACGACAGTAGAATCATACCTAATGTTAAGTATTGCATAATTCAATAATAACATGCATATCTGTTTGCATGGCCGTATATTCGCATGCTGAATCGCTTGTATTGGCAGGGCTCGTTGATATCGTCGATGATGTTGTCGGTATGACAAAGTCCTAGATGGGGATACGAACGCTGACGTGTGAATACAAGAGACGCAGACGAGAAATAGAAAGGGACGTTCCTGAGGACCATGGCCATCACTTGAATCGCCTGGGAAACCGAGCTGTTTGACCATGTGCGATGCATGCGTATCGTCAACCGTCCATGTAGATACTAGCTGCTGGACGTCATTTGATAGCTTGCAGGAAAGACCTCAATATGATTCCTGGCATCAATCATATGAGAGACAGAGGCTGACCAATGTAAACCACAGGGAACACACTACTTTCTCAAGAAAAGCATCGCCACCATCACTTTGTGTTCTTTCAAGGCGATACCGGCTTGGGATCCGTCATACCGCCAAGTCAGAGACACGGTACCTGCTGAGAGAAGAGACTGCCCATTTTATCCACGATGATGCCACTAATGGCAATTGAGCCGCTTATGTCATTGCTGACACTGACAGCAGAGTACTTTGCAACTGGCTGTATGTCTCAAATCAAGCTTGAGACGTTCCACAAGGTATAGTGAGCCTTGCCGGCTGTGTTATAACGTGCAACATCTATGGTGTCATGACGATAGTGGCGTTGATAGTATCGCACCGCCATCGAGCAGAATTGCTTTAGACGTCCTGGATGAGACAGTACCACTCTGGAAGCTCGGCAGCTGTTCCGTGACACCACGATAGCACGAGTCTTGAGTGGGAGTGTCAGCCCCGATTTAGACGAAAGGTTGACGATAAGCTAGTTGGCATCTCACGTGTCGTCTGAAACATGTCTTGCGGAGAATTATGCTTATTTATTGAACCCATCTCGCTGACTGACATGCCACAAGACTCGATAGGACCTTAAGAAGATGACACGCACAAGTCAGATGGTCATTTGACGAATTGCAGGCATTTGCAAAGTCGAGACCGGTGATGTGATATCATCACCTCGTATGTCACTGTGCAATGCTGTTGGGTAGCTATACCCAACAATGTGAATTCAAAGGCATCACTGAAGATGCCTTTGGAATTGTCTTTGGAAGTGTCTTTGGCTTTCCCTGGAGCGTTCTTTGACTCGCCCAACACTTGTTGGCCCTTGATATATCTGAGGCTGTTCTCCCCAGTTTTAGTCAACCATTGCATCGGACTCGGAAGCGGTTCCGATGTCTGGGAGCTGCCTCTGGAGGTAGGAGAGTCAAGACTGAGACACAATGGACAAGACATCAAGTCACAGGCCGCCGATAGGGATGCCTCTTGACGGTATATTGGCAGAACACTGTTCCACTGCCGACCTGAATGAGAGTGCTGCGAGATTATTGCGATGGCCAATAGTCTCACCGACTACAAATCCATCTAGACAGTGATTCAGGATTGAGGCAGGACTGATTCGGGCTGACTTGATGGGTGCTGTAGATGTGCAAAGAGAAAATGCTCATGGGTCGAGACAGCGGTTGGCGAGGGTTGATCATGTTCGTCTAGACACTGTTAGATATGGCTCAATGATGCTGTCTTACTTCATGCTGGACGTTTAGCTATCTATAGACAGTTGCAGATAGTTGCGATGATGGAACAAGGCAAGGTGTCGTGTTGCTACCTGATTATGTCATCTCTTTCCCTCGAAGTCTATCCGACTGATAAGGTCGATTGCAAATGCCTGGATATAAGACTAGGTGCACTTGCCTTGAGTTTGTATCGACAAGAAAGAGGAAGGAGCGACCGCCTTTCTTCCTGTACAGTGTCAAGGCTCTTTATAGCTCTTTATAGCACATGAGTAGTCTTTCAAATAAAGACCGCGTGACGTCGTACATGACAATACACGGAAGCATGCGTGCCTGCCAAGAGTCCTGTCAGTCGTCCTAGACGGACCCTGGCTGGAAAGCCCCGCCATGTGGTTGCCCCTCCTGACCCTTCTTTCTCCTTTTCTCTCGCTATTTCTGTTGTCCAGTATTGTGCAATCTTATTATCTAAAATGTAGTATTGTTTATCCTCTTTATTCGCCTATTGACTCGTCTCCCCTCTTATGTCTTTCTGACCGTTGCCATCCTTTAAACTATAAACTTTGTCTTGGCTTTTGGGGGCATGACAGAGCCAAGACCTTTTGCCGGAGCCTCAACACTTGGCTTTTGAGATTCTGGAGTTGATCTGCACGTCTGATGTATTTGATATAGATTGATCGTATGTATCTTATGAATCTCATCAACTCTGAATGGGAATATAAAGAGTCGTGAGGCGAGAAACTGCGATAATATTGAGGCCAACGAGCTGGCAACGATGCTCGGACCCATGGACAAGGTGGAAAATACCCGAACGAAACAAATACGCCTGACAAGAAAGAGAAAAGAGGGACAGCTTGCATCCCGAGGACAAAAAGTACTTGTGTAGGCAGTCGGACTAATATGCGCTATTTGATATAAGAAGGCGTGTTCTTGTGGAAGAGATACATGTCTTTTCCGAGAGCATGTACATGATGTAGAAAACAGATACTGGAGAAGAGGTATAGATGAGTCGAAGAGAGAAGAAGGGAAAAAGAAAATGGGAATTATTCAATAAAATATTACGGAGACACAACGAGATAGAAATAAGATGAAGCTAACAGAGGATAGGCAGGAATGTGATGAGAATCAAATCAAAACAAGGTCTTGCTCTGTGAGAAGTCCCTGGTCCAGCTGCTCCAAAGCCTTGCCGTCCATGTAGCCGTGTATGTATGCCGGAGAGACAAATCTGTAGTACTCGCATGTGTCGAGGTCGTTGCCAGCGCCCTCTACCAAGATGTCCTGGGGCCGCAGCACGACCGGCACTTTGGATCCGTCCAGCACCGCCACCACGTCTCCTTGCCTCACATCGGGCCATACCATGGACAAAAGACTGCCTTCTTCTTTGATGGAAGACAACACCTCGCACATCCCCCAGCGCGCCATCATGCGGAGAAGCATCTGTGACACGGGCGTGTCGCGCAGCAGATCCGCCGAGGGCGGCCAGTGCTGGTAGGTCGAGATGTACCGGTAGTCTTGCCACTCCTTGTCGGTGGTAAAGCCTCTTGTCTCCTCGTCTTCTTTGACCTGCTCTTCACTTCTCAGTGCGCAAGCATTTGCAAGGGCACGGCTGCACTCAGTCCCGACGGCCTTCCAGTCCAGCCGCTGGATCGGGTAAGCCTCGCAGTCGGCCGCCATTGTGCGCCAGAACGCATCCTCCAAACTTTCGCCAGTCGCAGAGTACACTTTGCTCGGGCTGTCGACGTACAACGCACGCATCTTGATAAGCATATTTAGCGGTGACCGTCCGTCATTGTACACCTTGGCCTGGCCCTCCCAGCGGCCCTGCCTGAACGCCGCCATGCGCCCAATTACGGTGCCCCGTAGCTTGATGCCCGTCACTGGCTTCTTGTCGCTCCCGTCAACAGTCGCGGCAAAGCCGCTCATTGTCTGCAGGGGCAAGATGTGCCGGCAGTCGGCCTTGCCGGCCGCATAGATCCCGCGCTGCGCGAACAGGATCGTGGCAAACTGGTCGTTGTACTCCCAGTGCTGGCTGTGGTCAAAGTTGGGGACCCAGGACGGCAGGTTGTGCACACGCTCGCCGTCGTTATTGTTGTTTTTGATATCGGAACTATAACCATCATCATCGTAATTCACGTACTCGTGATCATCGCCAAAGACGCCGCTGCCGTAGAACGGATTCTGACTGATGAGGTCGAGGCTGCCGCTGGCTTGGATAATGGCCAGCGTCGTGTCCGTGTACACCTCGGCTGGTGACTTGGTGTAGTTGACGGGCGGCAAAAACGGGGTCTCTTCTGTCACCAGACCGAGCAGGCCGTATACCTTGTCGCGCGGGTCTGTCGAAGTTGCCCACTTGAAGCGTGCTAGGATATCGAGGAAGCTGCGGTAACCTTTGTCCTGGGAACTTTTCTGCTCTTTCTGCTCTTTCTGCTCCTTTGCAGGAGAGACCAGAGAAAACTGCGACCGTGCGTACTTTCTCTGCAAGTGCAGTGCACGTACGCGCGCAAAGATTCTGGCGGCGGCTGGTCCGATGGTGCCGTGTCCCCATGGCGAGTGGAAGGCGTCTGCATACGCCTTGTCGTCGAGGAAGCCGCCAATGAGCTCTTCGTCCCAGTTGAGCGTCAGCAGCCTGTCCCCAAGCTCATTTTGATCGTCGACGCCCACGGCAAGAAGTACCTTGGGCGCACACGACAGCTCCTGCACGATCCATACACGCTGCCACAGACGAGTCGCCGAGAACGTGGTTGTGAGAGCCTGCGACTGTCCGTACGACAAAAGCGGTTTCTGTTCCGTGTCATTGGGGTCGTACTGGAGCGCAAGACGCTCCAGTTCAGTCTCCTTGGTATCGGTGCCTGACCGCCACGTCGTTTCATAGTGGTGGTGCTGGACCATGTCGGTCAGCGTGGCCGAGTCGTGGCCGGCGACTCGGCGCATCAGTGTCAGGCCCTCGCGTAAGCTCGACTTGTGCTGCTTCTCGCGGTATGCGCGCTGGTCGGCATATCTGCTTATTTTTGTTTCCAGTTTGTCGACTTTCTTGGCAGCTCTGTCGATGTCGTCGAGATCCTTGTCGTCTTCATCGTCGCTGACGTCGTTGACTGTAAAAGCCTTTGGCGGCGGAAACGGTGTTGGGCCGAGCCACGCGATATCGGCTATACAGTTTTCATAGATGCGGCGCATCTGCTGGACTTGCAAACTGCGCTCGGCTAGGTCGTCCTGGTTGATACAAATGGCATCGACCCAGAGTACACGGGTGCGGTCGCGGTAGCGAATATGACGCAGTGCAGCATCAAGATTGACAGTGACGCCAAGGGCTTCGCTCTCCTTTCTGCTGTCGCCGCTCTCTCTGTCTACCCAGACGGAAAACTCGCCCCAGGTATCGCCCCAGACATATGTAAGTGCTTCATACTCTGGCAGGTCGCTGTCGAGGTTGACTTGGAAGACCTGGATGTGCAATAGTGCATCGAGAGCTTCTGCCGGCTGTAGACGAAGCAAGCGGATCTCGCCTTTTTTGAGAGATTTGTACAAAGTCATCTTGCTGCAGCTCTTTTGTTTCTACAGCAGAGAAAACGAAGGATGGGGAAACCAATGTATTTAAGTATAAGCTGACAGAGTGGCAGTGAGGCAGTGAGGCAGTGTAGGCCGCGCGATGCTAGGGAGAGTGAGAGCAGGAATACCGCCACGGAGCAATTCCACTTGTCAGCCTGCATGAAGCGTGAGATCATCGCCTGGTAGAGGGTTGGATGGTGAGAAAGAGGAATAATGCGATAGAAACACAAATATCAAACGTCAAACAGCACACAATACAAGAATGAAAGCGATATTGATGAATATATCAGGTAGGGTGAATGCAGCACAAAGAGGTAGTCAACCATGATGGCAAAAGTGATGATATCAAGAAGAAAAAAAGAAACAAAACGTCAAGCGCCCATCCTAGACATCTCAAAACTGCCAGTCTCTAAAGAGTCCGTTTTCAGGTCCCAAGTCCCAATCCCATATTCCAAATTCCAGATTCCAAAAACCTGTAGAAATCCCAATACAAACGACAACAGATAAAGTACAGAATAAATACAATACCAACAAAGAAAGAAGAAACCAAGATTAGTCTAAAACAGCACCGAATTACCGCCGTTCTTCATACATATACCGGTCAGCAGGGCCGCTGTTGCCAGTGCCACTACCACCCGGCCCGGCCGTAAACTGCAAAGCTGGCCGCTCCAAACCATCAATGTACCCGTTAACGCCCTGCAGGAGTTGCTCGGCAGCCTCACGCTCGCGCGACACGCCATAGTAATACTGCGACTGCTGCTGCTGTTGGTGTGACCGCGGGCGTTGTGTCTCGCGAAGGGCACTGGGGTGTGCCTGGATCGACCCATTGGTCGGGTTGTCGACAAACATGTCATCCAAGGCCATGTGAGCCGAAGCCACAGTTGACGGTGTCGCCGAGGGACTGCCTCCATTGGTGAGCTCGAGGGGCGACCGAATATACTCGGCCCTACGGCCTGCTGCACTGCCGGTTGTGCTACCCATGACGGCAATGTCGCTGAGTCCAGAATTGGTGCGCTCCAGCGAGCCCCACGCGGCCATATGGCCGCTGCTGTTGGCATTGCTGCCGCTGTTGGCATTGGAACTGTACACATTGTTGTACACATTGTTGGCGGCCATGGCACCGGCAGACGAGCCCGTCGGTGGCGGCAGCGGGCGGCGGCGGTAGATGGGGCCCGAGACCGTGCTGCCGGCACCCTCACCGAAGCCGACAAGACTGGCTGCGCCGTCGTCGTCGCTCATGCGGTCCTCGTAGCCACCGACTGACTGGCTGGTGTTGTCATTGTCGTGGTCATGATCATGGTCATGGTCGTCGTCCATCATCATGGCATCGCCCTCGCCGCGCCGCGAATTGCTGTAGTGGTAGTTGGTGCCCATGCTCTTGATGTCAGACACCGATGAATTGTTGTCGTCACTGTTATCGCCGTCTTCAGTCATGGTGTCGCCGTCTGCCGTGCTGTTATCATCGAGCGTGCGGCCACTGATGCTGTCTGTCGCGCTGGCCGTGCCGACCGTGCTCATCTTAGTGATGGCGACCGGCTGGCCCTGCGCGTCGAAAAAGGCTGGCGTCAGAGGGCCGGGAACGGCCATGTTGTTTGACAAAAAACCAAGACTGCTGAGATTATTGCCACCGCTGGTTGATGTCGGTGTCGTTGCAAAGACACTACTACCGCTGAAGCGGTTGGAGTTATTGTTACTGACACTGCCGCCTCCACCGCCGCCGCCCCCACCACTCGTAATGCTGGCCGCACTGCCGCGGTTGGGCATATGGGTCGGGCGCAGCGTGGAGACACCCGACAGACCGGTTAGGCGCGAGATGCGATCAGCACGCTCGGCTTCTAGGCTGTTGGTGGACGGGGTGTGCTGGTGGCCCATCCGGTGACTGTTACCGCCAATACCAGAGCTTCTAATATAGCTTCCATCGAGTGCTAGAGGAGGAATGTGGCCGCCACGCTGGCCGTCTTTCATAGCAGTGGTCGAGATTGTAGAGAGCGACGTGGTGGTGCTTGTCGGGGTACCCGGCATCTCCGAGGGCGTGCCGGGCGTCGACTGCGGTTCTGGGGGCATGTTGAACAGGGTCGGTTGGGTCGGTATGGGTGCCTGGTGGGCCATTGTGGATTAAGGTAATGAATGAACCAGTGTGTAGTAGCGGTAGTGTTGCACTCTGATAGATGTGCGATACGCGATGAGATGTCGCCGTTGATGGATCAGTTGGTCAAGTTGACTGGTCAATGCACAGATGACGTCGTGCAGCCTCGAGGCGGGTATCGGGTGTGATATCTTGAATTTTTCTGTTGTGCAATGTGCTCTTTTCGACTTGCACTTTGTATTATATTTAATTTGCCTTGCGCTTTGATTGTTATCTTGTCTTGTTCTTTTTATTCGTCGGCGTGGTCGTCGCTTTCGAGATGTCGTTCCTGCACGAGCCTAAGAAGTCTAGACCCGATGCTGTGGGTAGTTGCCGACGCGCTGAAAGATGGAGCTGTGTTGCCCCTGTACTTGGATATAAGATATATTTAGGTGATGGATGATGCGCGTTGATGGATAACAGCGTCCGAGGCAGAGGCAGAGACGATAAGATGACGAGATGAGATGTGGCGATGCCGAGATACTAATAAGGGAATGTGAGCAGACGGAATGGCGCGTTATCTCGATGTTGATGGCCAACGAGGGAAAGTGCGACTGGCCACCATCTCAATTATAAAGTAGGCAAGTACCCAAGTATCTATCAAAAGCAAAGATGGCTATAGATGGCTATGGATGGCGCGGATTGCGCCCGCTGCGCCCGCTGTGCCCGCTGTCTCCTATGATCATCGCTGTAAGCTCCCAAGGCCTTGTGTGGATTCCCGCCATTCCAGATAAGGAACTAGGATGGCACTGAAGCATGCGCTAATTCCGTGTTACACCTAGCGTGTCTAGGGGAGTATTTCTATATCCAATCAGTGTAGGGAGAATTGCAGTGCCTGCTGTAGCGACTTACTCACGCGCATCAACGGTATTTCCCCAGAAGGCCGGACCTGGCCATTTTCAGGTGTTCAGGTGTCACCCAGTGGGCAGTCGAAGAGTCGAGGAGTCGAGACAGTCGAGCTAGTATCAGAATCATGTCTCAAGTTCCGCATCCCCTTGGTAATAGTACTTTTGATATCGCATGCGGTCGCTAGGCGAGACATGAACAAGTATGTGTATAATTTAGAGTGAGTATGCTTATTGGAGACGAATGAAGAATAATATAGAAATTCAGATGGATATAGTTTGAGAAAGAAAGAGAAAAGGAAAAGAAAAGAAAAGAAAAGAAAAGAAAGGAAAGGAAAGGAAAGGAAAGGAAAGGAAGTGATAGTAAGAAAGCGAAAGATAAAACATGTGAAAAAACAGCAAAAATCAGAAACAATGAAACAAGACATCTATCACCAAATCGCCGCAACAGGTCTTCTGTCTCACCATCAGTGACGAATCTGGCGTACTACATTGACCTGGACACTCGTTCATTTTGGTGGCCCGTCAGTGCCCATGGGCCGTACTCCGTTGGTCGGCATCGGTCTCACGGGCCCGCCACTGTTACTTCCTTGAACTGGCCCGTTTCCACTCATAGGCCCACCAGGGGGATATTGCTGGTTAACCTGTGCATGTAAGCCGGAGCCAGAGCCGGAGCCAGGGCCATTTCCAGAGCCAGGGCGAGCCGGAGGACCTCCACGAGCCGGCAAATCGCTGCTGCCACTACCCCGGCCTTGCCGGCCACGATCGACGCGATCATGGTCCCGCGGATCTCCTTGATCGTCGTCGGTAGACTCGTCCGTATGCACCTCTGACTCAAACTCGTCGTTATAGTCTCCCGAGAACGACGCGCCAGTATTGCGGCTGTGACCCCGTGTCGACGTCGACGGACGCCGGCCGTGGTACTGTGAGCTTCGGGTGCTTCGGGTGCTGCGCGAGCTTCGCGAGATGGTCGAGCCCTCGCCGTAGATAGACCCGATATCGGTGAAAGGGCGCCCCGAGTAGTAGCCGACGGGGTAGTCTGGCCTTATATGGGACGACGGCTGGAGGACGCGCGCGAGGCGTTCCGTCTTGGCATGAGCTTCGGACTCGCCCTTTTTCTGCGAGCGGACGTGGGCATGGTTGTAGCAAAAATTGCCGCCGGTATCCTTGGACATGCAGCCCTCAACCTCGCATTTGTCTGGTAGTCAGTTATTTTGCGTATATGTTGAGAAAGGAAAATAATAAAAAGAATAAGAAAAATAAGAAAAGAAACTTACGAGAATCGCAGTAGAGACGATCCTCGCCTGCACACTCGCCGCAGTCGTGGTCTCGGCAGAGATGCCCCAGGCAATAGTCTTCGCGATTCTTAAAGTCGTTCTTCCACACCTTGGGCTGAATACACCCGTCCCATGCACAGCGGTCTATTTTGTCAGTAAACGGGCGACTGCAGTGATGTACATTCTAGGCAGATGCTGCTTACGCTTGATACAAAACTTGAGCAGCTCGGTAGTGCTGACGCCACAGCCCGTCTCGTTGCAGACGTGCTTGAAGCAGTAGATGGCTGGTTTCTTGCGCAACAGATGACATGCATCGGCCCCGCAGTAGGCATGGCCGTTGCAGTAGAGAAGGTACGCCTTGCGGTCATAGTACTCTATGCCGCAGTCGGCCAGATCCTTTTGAATGGGGATGTTGGCGACGTTGAGCACCTCGCGCGTCCGGGAGCAGTTGTACTGTGCACACTCAATGTCTGTATTGTTAGATGTGTCTCTATACATTGGCTGGAGGTGAGACCTACGCTTCTTGCAGAGCTCAAAGCCGGCGAGGGATATTTTCTGGCATGCTGGAATCTGGCATTTGTCTATTCAGTTAGTATATCCTCTTGAACTCGGGTTGGCAGGGACATACGCTTGGAGCAGTATCCGTGACGATTTGCGCCTTGTTTGTCGCAGCCTCGGTAATAGCAGCGGTCTATCATTAGCATATTTCATATATCAGAGATGCAGCAAAGATGGAAATAAGAGGGTCAACCTACGAGCTGGACAGAATCGGAGTTCGGAGCCGTTCTCTGCCTGGTCGCACCGCAACCCGCACCCGTCAATGGCACACCCGTGCGTCTTGCAGAACTCGTCCCGCATCCATTGGATTTTTCGATCGTCGGAGAGTGCCGGGTCAACGATTTGCGTCTTGGCCGTCTGGCAGCGTTGCACAGGGCACGTCGAGTGCTTGTTGCACACTGTATCGAATTGGATCTTTTGGAACGAGCACTGCTCTCGAGAGAAGAAGTATCGGCAGGTGTCTACCATTAGCTTTGGTTTTTTTTTGCGTTTCCTTTATTTAATAAACTTACGAATCTCGCAGTAGGGCGACAGTATCACATTCGCGGCGAACGCCCGGTTGTAGTAGTAGAAGTCGCGCCGGTAGTTTTCCACGGCGTACCGAGCACACTCCCATGCGCGCGTGTTCTGATGTGGAAGCCCGGCGCCCGTAATGACTGATGGCATGGTGTGATGCCCCGTTGGGCCGTTCGAGGTCAACGGCAGATCATCAAATGCCGGCACGACGCCATCGCTGAGCTTTGTAACGGCGGCCAGGTCGGCGAGGGGCAGATTGGTCATGTGTGAAATATCCATAAGCTTCATCTGGTAGTCGCGCTCGTCCTGGTTGGCATATATGGGGCCGAGGCTGCCGCTGGTATTGAGGCCTGTGTTGACATTGCTATTGACATTGTTGAAATTGCTAAAATTGTTGACACCGTGGTTGATGCCGCCCTGCATGTGCCCAGCAACAAAGACATCTTCAGCATTGCGCCACACAACAGGCAGATCGCAGTTCTTGTCGCCGCAGCGGCGGTGCTGGATGTTGTGCCTGAGCGAGGCTAGATGGGCCTGGTTTGCACAGGCATTTGTGCTGCTCATGCCGCGGCTATGACTGCGATTGTGAGAGCCAGACCTGGCTCCACCACCACTGGTAGCCGTTGTCCGACCACGGCCATTTTGGGCGGGCATTGCCCCTGTGCCTTGGTGACCGCTCGGAGCTCCCTGGCCGCCTTGACGTTGCTGTGCACTGGCACCGGCATGGGACGATGGCATGTCTCCACTACCGATGTTGGCATCATATTCTTGAGCAGAGTAGTCATTGTATCGGCTACCGCTGGCAGTATAGTCATCATCCCGGCCATACGGATTATAGCTGGCATGGACATTGGCATTACTGCTACGGTGGTGTTTGTTGTGTTTTGAGGTCATTTTAGGGTCTGTAAGGTGGGAAGGGGGGGGGGGGGGGGGCAACGACTAATGGCAGTAGATGAGCAAGGGCAAACAGAGTGTAGAGTGTAGAATAGCAGTGGATAAAGGTAGTATACAGGTGTGTGTGCTAGACTATTCGGATTTCGATGACCGGAAATGAAGAGACACGTAAAATCAGAATCCCCGGAAGAGACGGCGAGCTGCTTGTTTTAAATACAACTCTTCCGACTGCGGAAGGGGTATAAACCCAAGAACAAAGTTAAAAAGCCAAAAGCACACAATAGAAAGTAAAATACAGAAGCGGGAACTGAGCAAAGTACGAAAACAAAGTGCAGAGGAGAAAGAGCAGGAGGATGTGCGAGAATATGGTCGGTGCGTTGCAGGTGTATCAGACCTGCGCATCCTTCACACCCTCATACTTTGATACTCTGATACTTTGATAAACTTTATAGAATGCCCTAGTGCGCCTAGTACACCAACTGTGTGCATCAACGTGGAAAGTACTCGCAAAATAAGCAATATAAGAAGTCTTTACTTGTGCCGGTCTGTGGGAGGCTTTGCTTCACTCTTTTGCACTTGCTATTGCTTGGCTGTAGCATGGGATGCCACGTTTGGGCCTGAATATAATGTCGTCGTTGACTCACAGTACTCCCAGTCCGCTAATAGCACGTAGACGACTGCAGACGGTATCCCTTTGATATACGTATTGATATTCACCCTGGGTCTGACCGACCCTGATCTGGCTTTCCACCGCTTGTTACCAAGTGAGCATATGAGGCTCTGCTCACACCCCGCGCGCTTTCAGTTTGCCTCCCATCTGCCCGAGTTTGTTGAGCAACGTAGCATGACGTGACAGCAAATACACAAGTGACGAAGCTGCAGTAATAGATGCCAGAAAAAAATGAATATCATTCCTACCATGATCTCGTAGAGTATTATGTCTTGCATATAAAATATGGAAACCACCCCCTTGTCTGGAGAACCGAGCGGTCGGTCACTTAATCCACTGTCTTGCAACGTATAGATATTCAGATCTCGCAATTATTGGTTGGATAGCTTCTAGTTATTAATGTAAATGGTATCAAATATGAAGCTGAGGAGTAAGGTAAGGCTCTTCTATATCCTGTGTAGGGTACAGCCTCTCGTCGTGCATTTCATCGTAAACGCCGCAGTATGCCTCGTCCATACTCGGGAGCGACACCTCATCCGCCGCCTTCGGGCTTGTCTATTGAACAATTTTTATCTCTATTCAGAGCCTTCTCAAATTGAAGCATTGCTGCCTCGCTTGAGTCTTCTCCGGTCCCATCTCACACCACTCATCTCAAAACAGGGCGAAAGTGCACAGTTTGTACCTTTTTATTATCTCTACTCTTTCAAATGTCACTTGATTCTTGGATTGCCCACCACATCGCTAAGACATAGCCCCTAGTTGTATCTTTTGAACTTGGTAGTTTGACATTGACGGGTAGTGTCGACAACGCCACTCGAACACGCCCGACATACAGCTATGCTGAACACACTCTCACAAGATGTGGCCATGCAACCCAGTCCGCTAGAAAAAGAAACTACACCTTGCACACCATTCTTATCGTCTCTTCACTGACCTGTCTAATAATTATACCCCTCTTGACGACTCTCATGCACAGTTTGGCCAGCCTCGTTTTCAGCATCGAATCGGATCCGATAAAAAAAAAGTGTTGAGTGATTATACTTAAGTCTGCTACTTTACATTATATCCCGATGTCTCACCGCTAGCATTCCACCTTGCTCGGCCACCTGTCAATGTTTGTTTTGCACCGGCTCCCGTGCCAACCTACACTTACCGCCTCCACCGCGGCTGTCCGCATTATCTTCGCCTATTATCTGGGAAGGCGTAACAATACAAGCAAGCCCCAAAATTGCTAATACAATGGCTTACAAGAGGACAGCGACGAAAGCCGCGGCAGCAATGGCACCGACCGAACCAAGACCGCTGTGAACGGCACCGGTAGTAACAACAGCAGGAGTAGACGAGGAGACAGGGGTCTTGGGAGCAGAAGTGCCCGTGCCGGCAACCAAGGTGCTGGGGTGAGGAGTACTGGAAGGCTTCAGCAGGGAAATGGTGGATGGGGAAGATGCAGCTGGGATTGTAGCAGCTGGCACAGTCGGGGCCACCGGGGCACTCGACGGAGCAGCGGGAACAGGAGGTGCGGCAGGAACAGAAGAAGAAGGTGGAGGAACTGCGGCAGCCGGGTTTGAGACAGACGAAACAGGGCAGATCGTCGTGCTGACAGCCACGATAATCGTGTTCTGCACGGTTCTTTCGGCCGGGCAGCTGGTAATGGCCGCATGACACGAGGTAATAGTGCTTGTCGTCGTAGAGTAGATGGTGCTTGTAGTAGAAGCAGGAGTGTCAGTGGCATGGATGATTGTAGGCGTGCCCACACTCGAAATGGAGTAGATGATAATGCTAGATAGGTAGCTACTGGCATTGTCCGCGTCCACCCCGAGGGAGAGAATGTAGCTGCAGTACTGGCAGCAAGACCGAGGAAAGAGACCAAAGCAGACTTCATCGTGTCCTTTGAGTTGTGATTCTCGCAGTTGAAGGTTGAAAATCAGTGGAACTTAGATGTACTAGATGTACTGAACGAGTGACAAGAAACGAGTGTAGTTGCTGACACTTGACAAAAACGAGGTGAGAAGATTTGCTCATTACTTAACAAAATATTGCTCAGCAGAATGAAAGAAGTCGGGAGCAAAGCCATTGGGAAAGCCTTCCTTAAAGCTGGACTCTGAAACCCATTTCGAACCTAGTACACCACCTCATTAATAAAAAACAGACGTAAAATCAGCAACAAAAGGGCATAGCCATGCAGAAAACAAAACAACTGTGCCGTATCTAATGTTATCACCACATCAAACGATGTAAAGTATAGGTAGATGAACATGTCATCACATCAGCCGTCTTCACTTTAAGACATTGATATATGGCAACAGCCTGAATACTGGAAGCAATTTTACTCCTCAAGCGTGTAGACATCTAAGTGATATATTGAGGCGTCATGACTCTTATACAAAGCCGACAAGAGTAGTGACATTTGCCGTGGACACAGCCACTTTGCTGGTTGTAACGAGAAATGGGCTGCAACAATTAAAGTTATGATGAGTATAAGTCTAAATGAGAGTGGCAAGAAACTAGTCGCAGCCGTAGCCAGGAACAAAATAGCAACATCGATGATGGGGAGGGCACGGTTATTAAATGTGTGTATCAATATCATCCTGATATCTGATATAACTTATGAGGAAGTTGCAGTTTGGCAGAGGAACAACGAAGATGACCTCGGCGTAGGCTTCTCTGGAAGTCAAAATGCTTTTGCAGATTGAATTACCGACATGTCTGGATGGACGAATAAGGATGAATGATCATGGGCTGGCAGAGAAGCTGTATGCACTTGCATGCTGGCCACTCGCTCATTTATCTGAACGGCAGTAAGACACGGGTGGTATTGTTGTGTGTATGCCGATGAGCTCGGTGAGATGGCACAACGAGTCACAGCATCGTGATCGAGGGTCTTCTACTATAACCAGTTGGACAGTACAAGGCAATCAAGCACGGATAGTCGGTTAGACAGATGGTTCCGGGGTAACTGATAGACCCTCGCGATCCTTTCGTAAGCTGCTATCATGGGCTGCTTTGTAATGTTGACCCTTGAGGAATTGGTATCTGACTGTGGTCAATCTGTTGATGGTCCTCGTTGGTGAAGGGTGCTAACTCGGCTGGATCGGGAGAATGAAAAGATGGCTCAGGATAGCAATAGATCCAAACTCAGCCATTTGGTTCGATGACGTCAGGTAGTTTTGACGTGAAGAAGCCGATACGACCACAGACAAAATGCTATGATCGGGATTTTTGATGCTAGAATCACACAACAACACCAAGCCGAAAATTCTAACATTTGAATCAATCGCGTGTTTGAATATATCCCGAATGTCAAGACGCATCTGTCAGATGCTGGCAATGGGCAGGGGGTGGCGAGAAGAAAGGATGTGGATGGATGCTCGGGCGGAGGTTGCGGACCAGGCTCCAGACTCCCAGGGTGTTGAGGTGAGATGGGAGAAGGGATAAAGCCAGGGACATTGTCATTGCGCGCAGAAAAAAAAGAATCAGCAATCGAGACAGGATGCATCAATCGCTATGACAAATCGAGAAGTTGCAAACATCATTGGCAAGTCCATGGCAAGCACGACCAGCACGTCGCTCAACAAGGAAGGGACGAACGTCATCAGCCCGATAGACTTGGAAAGTGTGCTGGCACGCGGGAGCTAATTTCCACTAACAGCGAGCTACCGGTGACGGCCGTTGGCACTAACACAAAGACGCCGGTCATACTCCACGTGAGTAAGAGATATCTCATATTCAGATGTCTCAAGCATATATCAGAGCGTATATCAGTATTCAATAAGACAATAATTATTATCCAGGTTTTTTGTTCTAGAAAATTCGACATGACGTCTCTACTATATGTTTCCTATTATAAGAGCTATAGCGCTCTGCAGCTATGATTGACGACTTGGTAGAACTCGATGAAACACTGAAACTGGGCGACATATGCTCTACGCTCTTTCCTTTACGGCAGGAACCTGATTATCCGGCTTTGCTCGTTCTTTCCTTTTGGTTCTGAAACTTATTATCGAGATAGCAACAGATAATATCGAGTCGAGTCTGAACAGCTACGGCATATGACAGTCGCTCCTTCCTATTTGCGCTATATGCTGCATTGCGTCAGACGACTTGTGCTTGGCTGCTCACCTTTGGCCGTTTGCACTTTCCTTCTGACCACTCGCTGACTTTGTTTCTGGCGGCAAGTGCAAGTGACCGGAAATAAAACATTACAACTTTGGGCAACTCGGCATCGTGACTCAACTCTTCGACTTGGGCAAAGTCTCATCTATCCATTTCCACCGGCAGTTTGAGCCGCAGTGATTTATTTTATATATTTATATATTTATATAAATAAACAAATCACAGCAAATACAACAGAAGCTAGCCTTTGATAGGCCTTAAAAAAAGCAGCCGCATAAGGCTTCCTTCTCACTCTCCACACGTTAGGAATAGAGGCAAATAAGAGTGAAGAAGAAAACCGAAAAGAGGAAAGAGCTACAGCCTAGCACCGGCCTGCAGCACTCGGAGGGGCAGTGCAAGCGCTCATCGCCTCTCCCCTCCTCCCCATCGCTCTTGCTTTTTTTTGTCATCCCACCTTGTCCTTCATACAATTTATACGGCAGAACGGGTATTATTTTGCATGATGCTCCTGCTTCTTCTTTTGCACACTTTGCGATTTTGTTTGTCAGTTGCTTGCTCCTGCCCCTTTTGAAATTATCACTTCGTAGATCGAAGCGGAATGGGAAAATAATGCTTATTTCAGGAAGCAGCGCCACAAAAAAAAAAGTGTACCGCTGCGAGCCGCTGCGTTTCCTGTCCTGTAGAATGACATCGTTGGTCTGCATCAAGTTTCACTAGGGCCGGCCGGCCGCATGCATGTCCCTCTTATCTGGCTGTCGTAGCTTCATATTCTAAAGCCCAAACCCGAGGCCTCTCTTTTCTCTCTTTTCTCTCTTTTCTGACTGCTCCCTCACGTCCCTGCTGCTTCCTTCAAATCATTTCTCACTACCTGCCCCTCTCCACCCCTCCATCGTCTCCCGGCACACTGCTGAAACCTTGCTTCTCTGCCTCTCTGCCTTCTCTCTGCTTCTTCAAGCACACTCTGCACACAGTTCGTGGGTCACCAGTGCCTGCCTGGCCTTGCGTATATTATTGGGCCCGTCTCACCTCATACCCGGCCACCTTTTGATTACCTTGCTGACAGCCATTCTTCTCCTCGTTCATCATCTATATTTTTAAGCCCCTCCATCCCCCCTTCTTTCTATTTTTTCCTTCTCCTATAATTCCATCATCTGTCTTCGTTTCATCCGTTGTGAATCTCAGTGGCAAAGCGTTCCATTTGGATATTCATTGTTTACGTTTCTACCCACATTTCTTGTTGCCTTCCGTCTTCTACCCATCGTCATCACAATGTCTCGCCGTGACCGTGATTTCGTTGACGAGCGTGACTATGTGGATGTCAGAGTCCGCGAGCGTGAGCAGGAGCGTGAGCGTGATCCGTTGGCCCGTTACTTCCAGGAGGACCGGCGCAGCGAGCCCGGTGCCCTAGTGCTGCGTCAGCGTGATGTCGAGACTGTTGAGCGCCCTCGCCCTCGCCCAAGATCCCCAAGCCCGGCCCACTACCGGGAGGTCACCTACGCACGGTCTGTCTCGCCTATGCCTCCTCCTCGGGAGCGTGAGGTTGACCGTGTTGAAGTCCGCGATCGTGTGGTTGAGCGCGAGCGCCCGCGACAGTTTCGTGAGCCTTCACGGGAACGTGTGACAACACGTTTCGTTGGGCGTGAGCGTGAGCGGTCTCCCGCTCCCTCCCCTGATAGAGAACGTGAGATTCGTATTATCGATCGTTCCCGCAGACCGTCTCCAAGCCCCTCTCCCTCGCCTCCTCCGGCACCGCGTCAGGTCATCCATGGCCCAGTTGTCGAGCGTGAGGTTATTACACACTATACTGATGTCGATCATGGTAAGTAATTTGAACAACAATATAGTGCCAAGCATATTTAATCTTTATGTCTCCAATTTACTAACGAGCTGTCTCTCTAGGTGTCGTCTATGCCCCTCGACCTGCTCCTCCATCGCCACCGCGGCAGCCGGTGCGTGAGCGCGATACGGAAATCGACATTTACTCGTCTCGCCGCCGCACAGAGGTTGATATCCACGAGTCCACATCCCGCGAGCGGAAACGCTCCCAGTCTCGTTCTCGCCTCCGGCTGCCCCCTGCAAGATCTTCGGACAAGGAGGTTATTGTGCGCTCCGACCGCAACAGACTCGATATCGATATCGATGACCACCGAAACCGGCGTTCGCACTCAGCCCAGCCCACGCGCTCTCGCTACGATCCTGTTGCCGAAGAGGCAAGATACATCGAGTCACGTATCAATGAACGGGGCGAGATTGGTGAAGCACACCACGGTGCTACCAGGGATTGGACAATCGTCGACGTCCCACCCGGCACGGAGCGTGTCCGTATGGACGGTGCTGGTGGAGGTGGTGCCGATATAACCTGGCAACGCTACAACGGTGTGCGTCGGACCCGCTTCATTCCAGATCGTGATGATGAGGCAGTTGCTGCACCACGCCATAAAGTTCGCCAGGTCATTCCCGACAGAGAGAGAAGCAGTCGCGATCACATCAACGTCCAGATCACCGACCAGGGCCGCAGTCGTGACCGTGAGATCGAGGTTGGGACGGACCGTCATATGGTCCAATACCCACCTCCATCTCGAGAACTTGTGCCGGCAGCAGCCAATGACATGTGGACGGAGATCACAAAGGATCTTGTCAGTCGCGAAGCCATGGACCGGCTTGGCTATGACTACAACGAGACCGAATACTTTTACTATATTCTTGAGTACCTCCGCTACGTAAGTGCAACTACCAGCCAGCAAATTGAAATACAAAGTTACTAATAAAAAACAGGAGGATGTTCAGGAACTAGTACAGCTAAGTGATCAGATTCGCAAAAACCGTCGCAAGCATCACCACCAGTCACGGAGTGAGGTCGATATCGATGTCGACGTCGTGCATCGTCGCCAACGCAGCCATAGCCACCACCGGCCTCGCCGTGAAGAAGATCGGCTCTATGAGCGTGAGGTGGTTGTCGACCGTCACTTGCACCCCACCTACTATCGTTAATTATTCGGTGGCGGAAAACATGTAATGAGGATGAGTTTGATTTTTACTTTGGTGTTAGTTAACGCGGCCTTTTAAGATGTTCTGGATGTTTGTGTTTGGATGTATTTAGCAGCGATAACGATATCACGACACATAACTACAGTAATTTGTTTTGCATATCATAACAGTTTGATGATACGACTTCTTTACACTAGAAAAACTATTAAATCGTGACCACTGATGTCGTCTCATATTATCACGCTTATTCCACGCCAGTCTTATCGCTGTACTAGAGATACCATTTGTTCATAGATCGTGAGCATGCGTTCACAAATCCATCTATGATGACACATGCGATTTTAAAAAAATTAATTTGATTTTTTTTTGTTACATTGCTGCTTTTTTGTATCGGTTGCATGAACATCTTTTATATTCACCTCATCTAGCTGATTTCTTCAACAAGAGGGCAGAATGCAGTGAAAGAAGACTTGAACAGAAAAAGAAAAAATCGATGAAACAACACATGACAATTTTCCGTTTTTTTTCCGATGTAAAATAAAGAAAGTCAAAACGTTTTAACCAGCCAGCCAGCCGCGCGCCCATTTTGTTATCCCCGTCTTTGTGAACAAACAAAAAAAAAAACCCATTGAGCACAGACGATAAACAGAAACACAGAAAACAGAAAACAGAAAGCCAAATAGGAAAGAAAGGAAGGAAGGGTTGCCCCTCTAGTATCATCGTTCTACACCAGTTTCTCCGATATGGTTGAAAAGGCAAAGAGAGAGTAAGTGAGGCCAACATAGACAGACCACAATACCCACAGGAGTTGCTACTGAGGTCCTAGAACCTAGAGCCAGCCTGCAGACATCACAGTGAGGCAAACATGTCACGCTCTTCCTACTCCCATGTCCATCGCCCTTTGGTTGAGAATGATGTGTAGCCCCCGTGAATGATCACAAAGAGGTGACACGCTCATTGCCCGAGTGTATTGAACGGTCGGCGGAAGTCGGTCGCTGTGAAGAAAGTCGATAACCAAATGGGCTGTGTGATCCCTCCAGTCGCAAGTCTCTCATCTCTGGTGTTCCGAAATACCCATTTTGTGAAACGTATAGTCTGCGTCGGGATCCCTTTTGTCGTGAATTTGAGTCGGTAAAGGGGGACAATGCTTTATATTTTGAATTTTTATTTTATTTTTTTTTTTTGTTTGGTCGTAAAAAGGGATTATGGTATGAGAGAGCGAGGGTTGTGAGTGTGAGAGAGAGGGTGAGAGAAGGGTAGAGAGTAAGCAAACATAAGAACTAGTGAGTCGAAAAGATGCCGAGAGGTGATAAAGAGACAATAGTTGGAAGAGGCGGAAAAAAGGAATTTCATTTTTGGTTTCTTTTCTTCTAGTTCGCTTATGCGCTGGCCTTGACCTTGGCCAGAGCCTTGCGCTCCTCGAAGCGGCGCTGCTTCTTCAACCGCAGGACCTTGAAGCGATCAAAGTCGGTGAGGGCCTTCCGCCGCTCCTGCTGCAGGCGCTTCTTGTACCAATTGCTGGCCTTCCACTGGCCATCAACATCAGCCTTCTCCCAGGCAGCCTTCAGGGTGCCGAAACGGACACCGCGGGGGATGGGGACAACGATAGCAGTCAGCAGAACCTCGGCCAGAGCCACGGATTGCCGGGCAACACCGCCGGGGTTGGCGTCTGTGGCAGGGCCGTCAACGAGAACCTGTTAGAATGTTAGTTAAATGTTTTGGACAGAGCACATGGTGTGCACCAAGACAGTTTTGAAGACTCGACACGACAAGAAGATAAGCGAGCCGAGCCGAGCCAAGTTGAGGCGAGCGCAAGCTGGTGGGAGATTGGGCGAAATAAGAGTGACGGGCTCAGGACACAGGGCATAGGCGGAGTATGGTCGAGTGCCGTTTGTCACAAATTCATCTTCTCCATCTCCATCGACCCAGCACCAACGTAAACTCGTCCCAGCTTGTTCCCTTCTTCTTCGTGAATGTCCCTCGTAGGGGTAATAGAACGCACCCGCTTGTGGTCGATGATCTCGACGATGGTAGCCAGGCGGCCGGCGGAGGGGCCGGACTGCAGGAGGACGACGCGGCCGACCTCGACGAGGCGCCACTTCGAACCGACAATTGTTGCGTCACCCATTTTGATGTGTTGTGGAAGAAAAGAGAAATCTGAAGCGAAAGAAAAGAGTGTCGCGTTAGTTACTTGTTTCGTAAAGAGTCCGAAAACAATATGTGTAAACGTGTATTGTTGTTAAAGGATTTCGTGATTGTCGCGATCGATCAGGAAGAACGAGTAAGTTTGGCGGTAGACTCGTTTGTCGTCGGGAGTATGCTGTTTTGTGTGTTGCAAATTGTAAAGGGGGGAAAGAAAGCGAGGGGATAAAAACTACTCACAAATCTTCTGCCGTCCGAATTGGTTGTCGTGATATCTGGTTGTTGAGAGTTGGAGGATGCAGCAAACTTCGAGAAAAAGGCTATCTGGATACTTTCACACACCGGAGCCACCAGGCAGAGGAGGGTTTGGTGCGATTGCAAAAATTGTTTCTCCTGCCCTAAAGTAGAACCCCACTCTAAAAATTCTTTCTCCATCTCGGACTTTTATTATTGCGGGACATGCTTTCCAGAACAGTCGTTGCACGGTGCTCGTACTTATCCACTGTGTAATCGAAGAACCACAACACCGACAACATCGCAATTTGGCGATGGCACCTTTGAAATCATGAGAACAGCTCTCTTTTCATGAGACTAGATCTTCCAAAAGACCTTTCTGAATAGCAAATATGAGTTGCTAGAAATATATTCATCAGGTCTATCAGAAGACTCAGTATGCTTGATCTATTTTTGCAGTCACCGGGTCACGTGAATGTGTACATTCTATCGCACATAAATCACACACAATATGATGTATCTCTTCCCCGCCATCACACAGCTGTGAAAAACACTGACGCAAGGTCCTAATGGGGACTAGCCCAATATTCACAAAAACCCTACCTCTCCAAGTTACCATGTTACTGTCAGTTTAATCTCTAAATGTCTTTGGTATTACAAGTCAATCATCCTTGTTAAATCGTAAGTTAAAGCATATATTTCTTTACTGTAATTTTATATGTCTATTGCCGAGCCTGCATGAGCCGGGTGGAGGGCGCGGGTGATTGTTGGTGCTTTTTTGCGGGCGTTTGGGGCATTTCAAAGCAGTTTGGGGCAGTTTGGCTGGTCTGGCTGCCAGCATCACGACGAGAAAAAAATGCCAACTACTGCCGCCCGCTCCACCCCCCTCTATTCTCCCCCCTCCCAGGCAAACGCTTCTCCATACAACGACTTTGAACTTTGAACTGATCGATCGACCTATTGTCATACATCACAGGCACATCAATTACTCTTTTCACTTTTCGAAGCAACCCCCCACCAACATTCACAATGGCCAACCCCCGTGTTGAGGAGATCGTCGACGAGGTCCCCCCCAAGACCGTCCAGGAGCAGGATGAGGACAGCAGCGATGCTGAGTCCGAGATTGATGTCAGCGCTCCCGCTGGCTCGACCACCGTTATCCACTCTCGCAACGAGAAGAAGGCTCGCAAGCTGCTCGAGAAGCAGAACCTGACCCGCGTTGAGGGCATCACCCGTGTTACCCTGCGCCGCCCCAAGAACGTATGTCGAGCAATTTCTGATGGAGATGAGACAGGGATATTGAAAATTGAGAATGGCGGACAAAGAGGAGGATGAAAGGAGAAGATCCAATGGATGGCTAAGTGACTGCAAAGCTGTAACCGTTATACCAAACGATCAAAGAACGAAAGCTATATGTGGAAAGCCGAGCTCGATTGGCTCAATTTGGGAAAACAAATTTGCTGACCAACGTTTTACAGGTCCTGTTCGTCATCAACAACCCCGAGGTCTACAAGTCCCCCGCCGGTACCTACATCGTCTTCGGCGAGGCCAAGGTTGAGGACCTGAACGCTTCCGCCCAGGCCGCCGCTGCCCAGCAGCTGGCCAGCCACGACCACGCCGGCCACAGCCACGACCACGACCACGATCACGACCACGACCATGACCACGACCACAGCCACGAGGAGGCTAAGAATGAGGAGGAGGAGGAGGATGACGAGGAGGAGGTCGATGCCACTGGCATTGAGGACAAGGACATTGAGCTGGTCCAGAACCAGGCCGGTGTGTCCCGTGCCAAGGCCATCAAGGCATTGAAAGAGAACGACAACGACATTGTCAACTCGATCATGTCTTTGAGCGTCTAAGTTTTGCACAAGAGTGTGGAAGTTTAGACGGAGGCATACCTCAAGAGGTCTGGTCATGCTGAGGCCATGGCTGAGTAGCCTTAATCATCATTATATACTCGAAAGGGGATGGCACGGTATGCTGCTGGGCCTTACATACAGCTCAAGTCAGACAGTACTGTGATCACGCTTTAATATGGGCTATATTGTATCTTGGCATATTCGTGACATAGCTCACATCGACTTACCCAGAAGGTGGTCTTTCTTTGGCTTCCCAACCTTTTCATAGCCACCTCTTTATCACAAAAAAGTCATTCTGTTACAAGCTGCCAACTGAACGCGACATACCCGCAGCACTAATACTCGAGAACACTATTGCTGTAAAATGATGTGGCTACCGTGCAGCTCTAATTGAGACTAACAAGTGATGAAGCGCTGTTTCGGGTTGTATTATGTCAGCATTCGAAACGATCATCAGTATACTCAACGCTGATTCGCTTCCGGCGGTCCGAAGTAGGAGATGGTCGGCGAGGCTACCACCAAAACAGCCAATCTGCATTCACGGGGAACTTCATATAATCGAGTAACTTTTGGCATGAACTCCCTATCGGTGAAGTTTTTTACAATATTCACACAATGTGCATCAAAGTGATGCCTCTGAGCAAGATGTGAGCAGTAAGATTGAGTTATGTTTGTATCACGTGATGTATCAAGTGGACTTGTCGGCTTTTTTTTAATCGATTATTTATTTGTTTAATTTAAATACCTCTTCCTAGCAATCCGCCCTAGCTTTTCCGAAGCCACCCATACAGAGCAGGGGATGAGGGCCCAAGGACGAGAAAACTGGTAATTACCCGTAGTGAAGTTGTCTCGGCCAAAACTTGATCTCGGATCAAAACACACGCATCACGACCGACATTCGCTCTCCTCTCTCCCCAACCACACCACCCACAACCCTCGATTTTCACAATGGCTGCTGTGAGTAGACATTTTCCTTTCGAATGATGCCACTTTTGCGAGGCAATTAGCGACAATGGCCCCGGGCCGAGACGGACCAATCGGGACATAAAAACGCGCTGTTTTCGGACCTCCCACCTAGGACCTCCCACCGGGGCCTTGTCGGCATACCGCATACTCGACGGCTATATATGATCAAACCCATCTAACCATGCACAGAGATCCGCTGCCCTCAAGCTCGACTGGGCCAAGGTGACGACGTCGCTGGGCCTGCGCGGCCAGACCGCCGCCTCGCTGCAGTCCTTCAAGAAGCGCAACGACGACGTCCGGCGCAAGGTTCAGCAGCTGTCCGAGCAGCCCACCACTGTCGACTTTGCCCACTACCGCAGCGTGCTTAAGAACACTGCTGTCATTGACGAGATCGAGAAGCGCTTCGCTGCCTTCACCCCCGCCACCTACGATGTCAGCCGCCAGCTCAAGGCCATCGATGCTTTCGAGGTCGAGGCTATCCGCAACGCCGAGGCCACCAAGGAGAAGGTCGACCTGGAGCTGAAGGACCTGGCCAAGACCCTGAAGAACATTGACGAGGCCCGGCCGTTCGAGGACCTGACCGTCGACGAGGTTGCCGCTGCCGAGCCTTCCATTGACGAGAAGACCGCCAAGCTGGTGTCCAAGGGCCGCTGGTCTGTCCCCGGCTACAAGGTGCGTCACTTGACCTTTAAATGCTTTCAAGATATGTGTGCACTTGCTGACCCCCTTATAGGAGAAGTTCGGTGACCTGGCTATGCTGTAAACGACCATATTATATACATCACATACACATATACACCATTGCCTTTCCTACATGTACTCTAGCAGCAGAAATGTAGACACGGACGAGAACCTGAAAAAGCGACCAGAGGAGCATCTCGCGCCCATTGCGTTTTATTTTTCCTTTGCCTTTTTACGTTCTACATGTCTCCTTGTCCCGTCTGAAGCCAGTCTGGACAAAATAAACAAGCATTCATTTGGATATGTATCTGTTATCATGTTGGGTCTGGTGCATGGATACTCGGATGCTCTGGATGCACTGTGCACAGGGTGTTTGTTCAACTTTCTACTAATCACAGGCCACGTTGCTCTCGTAAGGTGATAGATCTATTCTATGATGATAGCATGCATATGCCGTTGAACTGCCAAGCAGCGAACGCAAGCCGCGGGACGAGAAACCAACGACGGATAGGCGAACAGCCAAAGACACAAGGAAAAAGGAACTGGGTTAAGACGAATAACAGACCCACGCATAAACAACATGTACAAAATCAGCAAACCCGCTGGATGAACCCAAACACCAAAAATGAAATCAAGCTGCCCAACCAAACCCAAGCCGCTTGAGCGAAAACGCCGTCTGTCTTTACAATGGATAATAACCGGTTCCGCTATCCGTTTGCTACGCGCCAGCCCGTGAGACCCGTCAAACCCGAGCTACCCAACTAGATAAAAAAAAAACCAAAATCAAAAACCAAAATCACAATCAACCCGAAACTCCTTTCCTCCATCTTCCTATTCTATGTGTGCTGCTTATTTCCATTCAGCTCCAGCTGCGCCACCGGCCAGCCAGTTCAGGCCCTTTATGACCTCCAATTCGGCCTCATATGCCTCGTCCCACTGCGGAGTCAGGAGCCAGCCGGTGTGTACCATGCCCTCGACAGTATGCACCGCAGCCACACCCCCATTCTCGCGCACGAGCTTGGCATAGCAAAGGCCGTCAGAGTACAGCGCATCATTGGTGGATATCTGGATCCAGTGTGGCGGCAAGCCTTGGAGTTTCGCCTTGGGGGCTTCCAGCGGCATGTACTTGAGACCGTCTCGAGCTATCCTGCGCGTCATTCTGCCAAGCTGCGCCGTATAGAAAGCTTCTCTGGCCGTGGTGTGAAGGCCTCTTAGGTGTTCTGGGACAAGATCTCGGCTCGTAAAGACGTCCGATGTGACGGGAGCCCGCAGAATAACACCGGCCACAGCGCCACCACCACCATCCTCACTTGAAAGGCTCTTGGCGTGTTGGCCCACAAACGCAGCGAGCTCGCCGCCGCTGGAGCTGCCCACAATATAGAATCGGGCGTTGTCGTCGTGCTGGGCACGGATGTGGTCGTAGGCGTCGATGCTGTCGTGGACGCATACGTCAGCCATGTCCATGGTCTTTAGGCGGTAGTCGACCGAATAGACAACGACGCTGCCGGGTGCGGCACCATCTGCATCAAAGTGGCGGAGGATGAATCGGCAGGAGAGCTGCTCGCTGAGAGCATCGCCAATGAGCAGCCCACCGCCGTGGTAGTACACGACGACATGACTAGGCTTGACGTTGGCGTTGTCGGCAGAGAACCTGGTAATCGGGATACTGCCTTTGTCGGTACTCTTGCCAGGCCGGGGAACTTTCCCTGTCGGGCTTGTCCAGTCCTGGCTATCAGTTTTGGTCTCGTCCACTCTGGCAATCCGTGGTGCAGCCAAGTCGGTCACTGTAATGCCGTTGATTAAGTCCCCATACTTTTCGGGTTCCGTCTTGGTTGTGCGTTCAAATAGTTGCCGACACTCTTGACTGTAAACCGCTCGCCTGGCCTCAATGGGAAGATCCTTTCTGGCTTCTTTATTCCGCTGGAGCTCTTGGGAATACTTTGGCCAGAGAGGGTGCACTTGGGTCGGTGCGTCCAACCTCAGAGCTGTCAGGCTTTCGCTGTCGGTAAATGTATTGCTATGGAGAGGTATACTCTCTGGTGCAGCCCGCTTGCATTTTCCCTCGCGGCTATTCGCAGGAAGGTTCGGGCTGTCCACTGTATTCGCATTGCCGCCGAAGCAAGCTGATATGCAAAAGTCCCGAAAGCATTTGCCACAGCTCATTGATCCTCGCGTCAGACGGTGGAGCAGATGTTGTCTGTGAAGGTCAGTATTTTTTCTTCATATTGTTATGCGTATGTAAAGACTAGGAGGTATAGTGTGGTATACAGTAGGTGTTGAGGGTATGCCCAACCAGGCGAGGCACTTGGGCTCAATGAGGGTAGATGAAGATATGTTGCTTAACAAAGAGGTATATGCTGATTATGGTGTTGATAATAGTGACAATGAAGATGCGGAGCTTACTAGCTCAACGATCTTCAACACAACACAAGGAAGAGGATGGGCTAGAATTTATATCTCGGTATGGCAGATGAGGAGTAAAGGGAAAGAGGAGTAGATGCGATGGACAGCGAAGAATAGTGATCAATGATGGCAAGAAGCAAAGAAGAAGAAGTGGTTTGGCAGATGGAAAGAGGCTGAAGTAGGTGAATTTGTGATACTTTGACAGGATATATCTTCTTTTGAAGTTGTTGGAGGCCAATGATCAAGATCAAGCACTGAAGAGCACTTGATAGACATGAGGAGTAGTCAAGAGTGATCAATGACTGGCGATCCTAACTGGTCCAGGGGCGTGGTCATAACGAGAGGGAGGAAAGGAGAGTGAAAACCCCGAAGTTGACCGAGAACAGAGTATGTCTGATAGTAGAGAGGGCGTGTATCATGAAAGGGAATGATGACACCAGATAGGGCAGTGATACAAACCCGCAGAGGGTATGCTGGAGGAGGCGGAATGATGCAAGTGAAGGGCAAACGCCGTAGAGGGTAGTCAAAGTTGCAATGTATAATATAAAAATTACAATGAATCAAAAGACGAGTGACGAGGATGACAGTTTGACGATGTACAAACAGTAAATGGGAACAGTGAGTGGGAGTGGTGACGGATGGTGTTGGGCAAGTGAGGGAAAGAAACTATCCGTGTAAGTGTATCAACGCACAACCAACAGGTCCTTTAGTTCTTGCGTGCAGTGACACTTATATCACGGCGTGCAAAGATATACCAGGAGAGAAGGGAAAAAAAAAAAAACGGAAAAATATATACGAATGTTTGTGGTACGTACCTGCCAGGATACACAGCTGCAACAGCAGAGTGCTGCGTTGCAGCGGTCATCAAAGAAGTGCTTTTTCCGAACCCGTCAGATCGTCGTGACTTTAATTTTGATCTTGATCTTGATCTTGGCCTTGATCTGGATCTGGACTTTGATATTGGTGCCGGTATTAATTGATGTCTTTGCTTCTCGCCGTGGTTAATATCGCCATACTCAAATATCAGGGTTGAGGGTTGGTCGTCTAGAGGCAAAGCAGCCATGAGTGTGGTGGTGGTCTGTACAATGGATAGGATGTACAGGAAGTAAAATATACAGGGAAGGAAAGCAAGAGAACGAAAGCAGCAAAACAAGCCAAAAATAGACCCGAGATCGAAACAAATCGAAAAACAAATGGATATAGAAGATAGGAAATAATGACTAGAAAATAGAGAAAAAAAATGAAACAAACAACCCAAAAAAAATCAAAAATAAAAGACGGAAAGGGAGGGAGGGGGTGCGGGAATGAACAAAGTAGAAAAAGGAAGAACACGGAAGAGGGGGGGTTTGAATTTGAATTAGCCTTGGGCAGAAGAAAAGGGAAGAAACTGTAAAGGTATAGAGGTGAAGAATCAATGCCAAAAATACCCAGTAGAAAACAAAAGAATAGAGGTAACTATTCAAGAGATCCAGGGGAAGTAAATAAATAGACAAGGTGGGGGAGGAGGGGAAGTTGAACAAAAGACGAGCTGTCGTGGATATAGAACTAAAGAAGAGAAAGACTGAAATAAGAAGAGAAATAGAGAAGCGAAAGGATAAGTAAAAGGGGAAAAGAAGAAGAAAAAGAAGAGGAAAAGAGAAGGGAGAAAGGCAAAAAAGAAGGCCGGATCAATGATAGGTGACGAGCCAAGGAGTTTTAGGACCAGTCAGAGGAGAATATAAAAATATAGTATCTTGGGCAGGGTGAGGCGCACACGATGCAAGGTTTCTTGAGGCGTAGGAGGCGGGAGAGTGAGCTGTAGGCTATTGTTGTCATCCAGCCAGGGGACTGGGTATTGGGTCTTGGGTATCGATTTTGAGTTTGTGTGATTTCGTGTGAGTTCGTATCGAATCGTGTCGTGGACTAGGCGGACAAAGTACTCCGGCGGAGGCAGTAAGACATATCAAGTATAAGAAACCAGAATATATATGACGATGAAGTGAAGGCGAAAGTGAAAGTTGAGTCATGCAAATAAGCGAGTCGAGGGCCGTGCCGTTGTCAAGAGTACCGAGATAGTGCTTTTGCAGGTTGGTATAATTCATAAATCATGAGTATCGTGGCGTGGAGGCGTGGCAGAGTGCCGTCGAGGTATCGAAATGTCGAGGTTGATGTAGAGATGGCAGGTTGCCGGACGGCGTGCGGGTTTGTGTGCTACCCAGTCCTTCAGATCGAGCAGTAATTTTCTCTGTCCGTCGATGGGCACTATAAACTTGAAGTTGGGGCTGGGGTTGAGTAGGTATCGGTAGCGTGGATATATGAAGATGGGACGTATCGACGAAAATGTCAAGAGATTGGTTCCTCGCCTCGGCCGACCTTGTCAGTGGGCCAACCTTTGGTGCTGACTCGTGCCCTCGTATCAAAGATCAAAGACTCAAGGATACATGCTCTTAATTAGGACACAAAGCCGATCTGCTAAGGGAGGGTGTGTATCTTAGTATATTTGGGATTCCGATTATCTAAATAGAGTTTGGGATTAGTTGCAAAGAGGGTGTGGAATAGATGCAAGTCAAGAAAGGGCCAAGGGAGATGCGGATCGGTTCCTGTCTGGCGGGAAGCTTTATTGGTAGGTAATTACTCCTTGCAAAAGCCAAGGCATTGGGATTTATTGGGAAACAAGAAATGGAATGAAAGTTGGTAAATCTCCGAGGCGTAGACAGTCTCGGTAGTATGTAGCTTGTAGTTTGTAGAATGGGAGTGCGAAGTGAGAATGGGGGGATGGACAAGAGACAAAAGATGGTCACGGATAAAAAGCAGAACCACTCAGCTGGGCCTGACCATGGCTGATTCACACGCCTCTAGTGCACACCATGTCTAGAAATAAAGAACAAATCAACGGGGACGTAACAGGAAATGGCTGAGAGAAGGACAAGGAGCAGAGGAACTCACCAGATGAGGGACAACAACCTGGCGAAATGAAAAGACTGTCAACAGGCTGCAGACTGGGACTGCAAGTGGAAGAAATCTGGAACTGGAAACTGCCGACTGTTTATAAGTTGATCCTCATGAGGTTCGGATGATCGACGACGTGTCCCAGACTTTGGGATGAAGGATGGCACAATGGGAATGCCCGAGACGACAGACTAGGCTCGGGTGCGCTGTGGAATAGCGAGTATTTGAGTAGGAGACGAGGCGAGGAGGATACCTCTATCATTTTCCATGAATCCCAATCCTTTCGACAAGATGAACAAGAATGGGACAACGAGAACGGGGCGAGCGTTGAGGACCAGTCTGGCGGGAGAGGGCTCTGTCAGGCAGGGTTTGACAGTGGCGAAAAAAGAGAAAGAAAACAAACATTGACAGCGGGTATTCTTGAGACTTGAGACTTGAGAATATAAAAAAAAAGGGAAAAAGGGAAAAATGAAAAAAAGGGGGGGTGTAGTCCACGAAGCCTTAGGATCGAGGCGGAACGGGCAGTGGCAAACGTCAGGCTGAAGTGAGGCATAGGCCGTGGTGAGGCTGGGGTTGAAACGGGCCCGTTTGTATGTATTTGGCAGCCTGTTTGTTATTCTCTATTTTCGAGTTTTGAGTTTTGAGTTTTGAGTTTTGATTCCTGGTATCTGTTTGTCGATATTGCCGTTGAGAATGACTGTAGCAGGCTATGCAGACAGCCGATATTGACTGCCAGCAGACCAGTAATAAGATGGAGACGAATCCTGATCCTATTGACCTCGTCAGCTCATACAAATGTAAACGGTTATAAGATGCGCATAAAGACAAGAAGCAGCGAGCAAGTATGAATATAACAGAACAATAAATTATAGATTAGAACAAGAGTGGAAGAAACGTCACAGCCCAACAATGAAATTCAAAAAAAATCAAAGCAGAATACATACTGGAAACGGCTTGTAACTCAGTAATCTGAGTTGAAGTCGAATAATACGCAAGGTAGCAGCAGGTAAGGTGTAAGTGGAAAGGGGGGGGGAGACGAGGGTGGAGGGGATGTGCAGTCGAGGTATTAGCCCTCGGCTACACTTCTGTACGAAGCATTAGAAAATAGGGACTGGGTATGGTGAGCGGCTCTCGCGGCGGAACCATGTCTGCGGAGAGTCCAAGCTCTGGGCCAAGTTTTGATAGTCTCTGGTAGTATGTTGATAGTCTTGAAAGATGTTATTTTCCTGATTTACCACTCCGCAATACACTCCTTTGAGTAGGGATAGGACGACAGACCTCCAGCCTCCATGACCACAACGTAGTCCATCACTTGAGTATCGCGAATACTCTGTAGATGCCGAGTACAGACCGGAAGAATTAGGATCAGGGGCTGTACTCTCTGACGAGGGCTATCAGTGAGCGAGTGTACTAAATGTAAATAAATATTCACCACTCCGTGCACCTGTACACCTACTCAATTTTAATATTGCCAAATCGACCCCATCGAGAAAGAGAAAAAAGAGACAAGCGAGCGGGAGCGAGGAGGTCCGCGAAATACCGACCCGCTTTGGGCTCAAGGTGTCAATGGACGGACGCTGATCTGGAACAGGTAATAGGCGTAGTAGATCTGGTAGCATTGGATGGACTCCTAAGTAGTCAGTGGTTTGCTGTTTCTTTGATTTGCCTGGTTTTGGTTATTCCCTTGCTTTTCCACAGAGTATGGACTGGCCAAGGTCGGGTAAGGCTTTTGGGAATGTGATATCTTCCTAAATATATATATATATATATATTTAGAGGTTATTGTTGTAACTTGCTTGCATTTATTATATATTCAGACCATTTGAGATGGATGGACGACAGAGGCACTACACACCAAGACCAGCTTGCCGGTTACCGACGATCCACATAGATAAGAAATGAGACCCAAGACCAACTTCGGGTAAAGGAGAGACGGAGTAGATGGAGAGATTGAGGAGATGTTAATAGAGAAAGGGAAAAGAGCAGTGAAATCAGATAAGAGAGATAAAGAATATAGAATGAGACGGCAGGCCTTTACATATCTACAGTACCTACACTCGAGTACGGGTGAGCACGGCTTACACATTGTTTCACCTCGATATCCCACCTTTCTTACCACCTTGCGTGTTTTACTATAATATGATTTTGTAAACAATTTAATATACATGAATTGCCCCTGGCCTCTTCAGCATGCAACATACAGCATGCAGCGTACTGCAGGATGCAGGCTTACCTTTTGAGCTTCTAGACTTTTAGGTCCCCGAGTTACAGGCTTCTAGATTTGCTTTTGTTCGATACATATGTACATGTACAGTGTATGTAGGCGAGCTGTCACAATTCGAGGTAACAAGGGAGATGTAGAAAGTCATGACTTTGGTAGACTTCGGTAGACTCCGGTAGATTTGGGTGGCCGTGGAACTCCTAGGGGACTCGTCCTAAAAAGGACAGGAAACAGAAAAAGGGGAAATGATAGATGACAAACCGCCTCGCATAGTCAAATAGGGTTGAGGAGATCACTGATCCCATATTGATCCCATACTAAAGTCTCCGATTCACCCATCCCATGTCCATTCCTCTCAATCGAGGATTCGAAACAGTTTAGTCGTTTCCTGGTAGGTGGTCGACGGCGGGTAAAAAGGAGGGTAGTTATTGGTACTGGCGAGCTTGAGAAAGAGACCCTGCATCTTGGAGCATATCCACCCGCCATTTCTTATATTTCCGAGGAGTAGCCCGCAGTGTAGAGGTATTATTACTGCGGAGTCGACTGCAGACTTGCAGAGGATGTGGTTTAATTGAGAGATCATTGTGGTGAACGGCTTGATCATGAACTTTGAATTCTCAAGATGAGAAAGGGCGTTTTCGGAACTGACCTATACGAGCCGATCTTTGATATATATATATATATATATATATATATATGTATTTGTTTATTTAGTTTTTGATTTTGGCATTGATTTGATTTTGCACTACTAAACGACATTGGATTTCAGTGAGAGAAAGGCTCACAAACAAGAGCGCTCAAGTTCTGGTCAACGCTCAAAATACAATACTAAATAGGGGAAGCCGAAATCGGGAAACAGGAAACGGCAAAAAGGCAAGGCAAAATGCAAGAGGCGACATCCGGTGCATCAAGTGACAGGGGGCTGTTTGGTAAAGCTCACCGAGATATAGTACCCAGTACATCAGAGCAGGAGCTCCGTGAATCAGAGAGCCCGGGAGGTTTCCGAATTGCAAGTATCGTTCCAAGGCCAAGCTTGGTCCTAGCCTGGATCCTAGAGGCAGAGGCAAAAGCATCCCGGCAATACTGAGTACTGAGTAGGAATTCTGGTAAACCCCCCAAACTAAGGCTGTCCTAGACTCTTTAGCAACCAAGATAAAGCGCATAAGCATGCAGGGGCAATAGAGATGCCAATGATGTAATGGGCCATTGAACTGATGGCATTGTCTGTTGGCCACACCGAGTCGCATATTGCATATTACGGGCTACAACCTACAGATTACAGTATCGCCGAGCCGACTTGTTTGCGACGTACGACTGGAGTAATACTCCTATTGGCGAGATGGGGAAGGTCCATATTGTGGCATGTGCGAGACAAATGGCAAAAGGCCTTGCAATGCTTGTAGATTGTATCACTCGGTCAAAAGCCAACGCACGCGGAATGGAAAGGATGGACGTGCATCGTCAACAGTATTGGGATAAGATCATTCAAGATTCACCTCTTTATTCCTACTACTTTTTTCTGAATTCGGTTTGCCTTTGGGCCCTCTACCCATTCCTCGAGCCGCAACAATTTGGAATGTCTACGAGAGGCAGGACCAGCCGGGCGAGGCGGTGATCAGGTAGCGATAATTGCTTTGCAGGTGCGGAAGAGTGGAAGAGGCCCTGATTACCAAGAGTGAGCATTCGACGTCGTCTGAATACTGGGTTATTTACACCCCTGTCTTCTAATCGAAGATTCTTGGAAACGAACACATACACCATGAAGCAGATAGATCTGCGTCAGTGTCTCACAATAGCCGGTGTTAAGGCATGGGCCAAGTCCAAGGGCGGTGATGTGCACTAACCGGTGTGTAGGGCAGGGCTGAGCTGGAGAGGCGAGCTGGAGAGAGCTGACGATGGGAGCTAGAACAATGATAAAAAGCACGAACTCCGAAGCTGGAGTGATGAACTACAAGCAGACGAGCTAGCCGGAGGCCGTCTCTTTCACAATTTAGCCCGAGTAATGCTTGGTCGGGGTTTTTTTTTCTTGTTTTATTGTAGTTGCACAGAATATGAGAGCAGAAATGAAAGAACTTGTGGGAAGAGCTTGCTTGTACAAAGTAGCTGAGGCACGGAAGATTGCCGGCGATCACTTTCCCAGCAAGGCACAAGATGCGCAATATCATCTGACGTGTACTATTTGGGCTGCGTGTTTGGGCTAATAGTGTTATTTATGCACACTTTGGAAAGCCGAGGATGCTTGATGGCGGTGTCTATTGGGTGCTGAGTGGTGGGTGTTTGCGCATGCACAGACACGCAGCACAGACTGTCAAGATTGTCGCACAGCCTCTCACACCTGCACGAGTGATACAGCTACAGCGTACACAGCTCAGGCTGATAATAGTATCTCCGCAAGTAGAAATACAGATCACCTGTCGAGAGCAACCCGAGTACGGAATACTGAAACTGGATATTGTTATGCAATAGAAAAGCGCGCTCGACAACGTTGGCTGGTGGCACTGAACTTGAGCATAATACTTGTTCGGCGACTAGGTAAGCATACAGGGGTATGTGCATGAATATCAGGATCACTGTGCATAAGCCACGCACAATACTTACATTTACACAGCTGTTGCTGATAGACGAGTGTCTGGTTGCCTTTGGCTTGGCTTTTTTGTGATTGATACTTTTCTCTATTTTGTATCCTGGCCGGGTGAAATAATGGGTAATCAGAAATAGGAAATAGTCGCGAGAAGGGGAGAGGTATGCAGCTCAGTATCAGAAATCAGAAATGAGAAAGCACAAATAAGAAAATCATAATTGAGATCCTATCATAATAAAGAACGCATACATTTCAGCAAACGCAGACACGAACTGGAGGGACAGCCATCAATGTTTCAGCAAGGCGAAGGTGGGATAAACTAGATGAAAACAATGAAAGAAAAAAAAAAAAAGTAAATCAGAATCAGAATCAAAATCGATAGAAGTCTGCCAGATACATTGCAAGCCGAGACAGTCTTGCATAGCAAAACAATCATGGGGAATAGCAAGCAAATTATTGCGGAGGCAGGGAGGCTCAGGAGGGTGTGCTATGTTCATGTATCTTCATCTGCCTCGCTCGCCGAAAGACGACAGCAAGGCTTGCACGCCGGTCTTTGCAGGCTGTTTCGCGGGCACTCCTGGTTAGACTCTTGGAGACTCCATACACATGTCAACGTACGCATGCCAGCCAGCCTTGTCAAGAACCAGTAAATCGAGGCTGTCTCTTTTCTTTTTTTTTGCTGGTTCTCTGTTGTTCTGTATTTTACTGCCGTCTGGTCCATTATCTATGTCATTATTTGAATCTAGTTCTTATGTCTATCATTTCTACTTGATGTCTTCGATTCATCGCCCCTCAGCTCAACCTTGCACCTCTTAATTTTATTATTATCATATCACACCGTCTACGTCACGGAGATTCCCGAGATCTCATACACACTCCTTGTATGCTTGTAGTCTTTCTTGATCAGATAGCCTACTCCAAGGATGCGATTGGCGAGCCTCGTCTCGCTCGCCTGCTCTGTCATAGCTTTGAAATGCTAAACAGTATGTATATAGGAATATCTTACCAAAAATAGATACCGCTGTACTTTTGCTCTCGCCCAATACCACGGCCCTGTAGATCATATTTGCCGCTTGGGCATCCTTGTCTGCTTTCTAAACAGGTCTGCAGCTTGTACGCCTGTGTTGTCTAAAATCTAAAGTCTGATGAATGGTGTCTGATGCCCATACGAGGCTCGGCCTTCACCGAGATGCTGCGTGCTTCATCCTACATTCATACTACACGCAAGCACTTTTGGTTTTCGGTATGCTCGCACTCACACAAGGCTTCTTTTTTACGTTGAGTGGGCTCTATCTAGGTATATGGGATCCAGGTGTGCAGAGTAGCTCATGGGAATATTTGGCAGGTCTCGGGCCATGGGCAAACTGCCGTGGTGTAATTGCAATTACCATGCACCTGGGTCCTTTGACTTCTCCCCACGGCCCTGCAGCACTGTGGCACTATTGCATAGCTAATCGTAGGTGTCTCATTCCAACACTGGCTCGGGAGGGAACCCGCATACGCCATGCATCATATGACCATTTCTAGGGTTGAAAGTAGTGTTGACAGTAGACTGTATTACGTGTATGGTAGTTCAGCTTCTAGGGCTTTGGTTCCAGGGCTCTATGACTTCCTGTTCTTTCTTTTTCTGACACTGTTTGTTCTGGCACGTTCTTGCTGGCCGTGTTCATCCCTCCCTGCCTTGCTCGTTTTCGTTATCTTTTACGTCCCTGGAGAGGTCGGGCCTTTCCAGTTCCTTCAAGACTCCCAAAGTTCGGGCTGCCCCAGATATTTTTCAGCTGAGCTCGCCGCCTTGCAAACCGTTTGTCTCAGAACCCGGCCACCTGGAACCTTTCCAGTGCCCTTGCGTCCGCTGAAGCCTTGACGATTATGTAATGTTGTGAAACAATTCCTCATCATTAATCATAAGCATCAACAAAATGTAGCCGTGGTTGGGGAATACGGTAAAGTCGACTGCGATCAGGCTGGCATTGAATCTGAAATCAACAGGACTTTACTCTTCCTGAGAATTAGCCAGAGAGTCAGAGAGTCAGGCAGGCTAGCTGACTTGTAAACAAAAGACAGACTCAACAAGAATGTCGTGCCCCAGCCGCTATTGCACCCTGATGTGCAATCGCCCTTACTCCTCTCCTTCTCCCGTCAACATACTTGTTTGGCCGCATCGCCACCATAGTGCTTACTTCTTTATCACTTCAACAACGGCCTCCTCAAAGAAATCATATGAGCTGGATCGTGTATGCAACTACTACTAGCTACTAGTAACGCTGTGCTTCCTACGTGGCCTCCACGTGTCGCTTGTTTAGCGGGAGCAAATCATATTACAGCAAATGGCAAAATAAAAAGGTTGGGTATCTTCCTTACAACTATCCAAGGCCAAGCCGATGCCAAATATATTTGGATAGGATATAGGGTGTCGTTGAGACGGCGCCTGCATATAGCCAACAAGCCAACGGCTTAATGGAGGGGGCGGGTGTGGGATGCAATGAGTAATCGCTCCTCACGGCTCCTCTGCTTGCACAATCTTACATACATGCTACTATATCAAGTGACCGGTCAGTCACACCGAATAGCTGCAGGTGGTATTGCCTATGCATGGCACTGTGATGCCACCGTCTCGGGAAACGTATCGTCCGTTGGACGGAGGAGAATGCAATGGCAAGATAATGCGATAATAAGAGATTGTGATGAGTTGCTCCAAGAAACGGCGTATGTATGCGATAACGGCGTCTGGCGGGTGATGATTCGGGTAAAAATGTACTCAAAACTTGAGCAGTCAGCATAGGAAGAGGGTCATATGTGTGCTGTTATACCACTCCATCAATCGGCTAGTAATCAAATGCACGCTGCAGATCACCGCTGAGGCCGTCCCTGTCGCCTTCGTTTTCGTTGCTTGTCAATAAAGTAGCTAGATACCCTCGATTATAATGTCGTCACGGCATCATCGAACAACCCATCGGAAACCTCATCGGGAAAATATAGGGCGGTGTATCAACGGGTGGCCGCGATGACATCGGATACGAACAGCCAATAATATATAGATATCAAACGGTTAAATCGATGCACTGCATAAGAAAATATAAGGCGACGGAATACATAGGTGTATATATATAGAAATAGATATCGTAAAGAAATATAATTGGTATCGCTAAACATTACAGCATTACAACATTACAACATGAGCTGGCAGAGCGGCAGGACACCAGGCACCAGGGCCAAGGCCACACTACTCAAACTCGTCATCATCAGCAAAACCCTCTTCACGGTCCTCAAAGACCATGTACGCAGCAGCATCCTCGTCGGGACCCACCACCTGCTTCCATGCTTCCCGGACGACGTCCAATGGCGCGTCCTGCATCGTCAGATCCACAGGTAGTGGCGAGAAACGAAATTCATGTTTCGATATAGTGGCAGCTGCAGGGGTAGAGGAGTCGCCTCTGGGCTGCTCGTAATAAAGCTTGTAGAGACACGGTATGTCAACGCTGTCTTTGAGATCAGCGTCACCATTATGATCACTGTCGATGCTACTGTTACGTATTTCACGCCCAAGAGTGGACATGACAGAAGCCAGCGCTCCTTCGAGGTCGGCCTTGCTCTTGTCCGTCTTGATTGTTGTGAAGTGTAGGACACCTGTATTGTTAGCTGTGTTCATTTCTTCTAGAAAATGTAGGCAACAAAGTGGAATGGGAAGAAGCAGATCAGAGTATAAAGTTATCGTCCTGGCTGAGCTCAGACAATGTAGATAAGTATTTTTTTGGAGAATCATCATTGTGCTTCGGGTCGTGGTGGGTAGGTGTAAAGATGTGATAAAGAGATGCAACGAAAAAGGGGGGGGGTAAACTCACTCTGTCCGGGGGGACACTCGCCAGTGTCGCTCGAGTGTGCCATCACGAAAATGGGATTATCTGGTACTGTCCCATCAGCCAGCACCGGCCTTCCAGCCGGCAAGGCAATGACGGCACCACCAGCTACAGGTGCACCCTCGACAGTAGGTGCAAAGAGGAATGACAGCGGGCTGCCCACAATAGCAACAAGCCGGCTAAGCTGCTGCCCTTCTGGTGAGTTTGACAGAGGCGTAGATGTAGAGGGTGTCTTAGCCGCATCAACATCATCATCACGCACAAGAAGTTTGGTCTTTACAGTCATATCTTGGGTCAGCTCAACCTCGACCAGCTCGTCGTCGGTATTGCCTTTTGGAAACTTGACAGAGCGGATGCCACTGCCGAGCATGTAGATGGCTCCACCAACAGCTGCTGCGCGGCAACCGACCTGCACGATCTCACCGCAGCCACCCCACTTGGGGTACACGGCAGCAAAGCCCGCACCAAATACACCCATGGATGTGATGTGCCGGTGCAGGCGCGCCAGGCCCTCGGCGACGGTGGTGTTGGCGCCGTCGAGAGATAGTGTGAGGGCGAGCACATTATCGCGCAAGCTGTCGTCGAGACCAAACGTCGACTTCAGGTAGTCTCCGAACGGTTCTGACGCGTGCTTCTTCCACGGCGCGAGAGCCGCGTCCGCGTCGCCATCTTCATCCTTGTCATCATAGGCCAGCACGAACTTGAGAAACTTCATCAGTTGGCGCTTGGACCGAGCCGGCATTGCCGTAGTAGCAAACACGTCTTCGCGCGTCGCGGGGATGCGCACGAGAGTAGACGAAGACGAGTCGAGTACGAAGAAGGATGACACTGCCAAGAACTCAAGCTGCCGGAACGCACGCGATGATACGAGCAGGTTCACCAGAGCCGAGCGCGAGTGCAAAACCTGTGGTGCAAGAGCAATCGAGTACGCAGACAAGCGACCCAGGCTAGGGCCTCCTCCAGCAGGCTCGGTACGCGTCGACGTCGCGCCCAGATGGGTAGCAGCCCACTCGTCCACTTCAGACAAGCTGAGTGCAGCTTCGGCACCGCCATAGAAGGGATTCGGGTCGATATGCAAGATGTTCTTTTTTGAGCGAGAAAGGGCTCTACATTATAAGAATCACGTCAAGATGACAGGGCTAAAGTCAGTCAGAAATAGGTCAAAAGCAAAAGGCAGGGCGAAGGGAAGGGTGGCAAACGTACAGCGCAAGCAGAGACTGCTGCAGTCCCGTGCCGCAGATGACAACATCCCAGGTGGTGTCGGCGATGGACTCCATGGTGACGACAATAGGACTGTTGATGCGGAAGAGAGAGAGAAAGGGAAGACTGTCTGAAAGGGCAAAGAGCAGGCAGAAAATATACGATGTTGGAAGTGGGGAGCTACGCTGACCTAATCACGAATGCAATCTGCAGTATGGAGCGCTGGGCACGGCAGTATGTTTGTCCGGGTTCCGCCTGCGCGCGGCTCTCACCAATTTTTTATCAATAAAGCTCGCATCGCGGATGGACCTCTTTCCCTCTCCTTTTCCTTTTCCTCATCATACCACACCTGCTCCAGATACACCGTGGCTTGCTTCTCAGTGGCATACTGTATCGTATTCTGGGCCGGCGGGCCTTCACTGGACCGCCAACCTTGCAGCAGAGTGGCAGATTATTTATTCCAACCCCTACTGTATCTACTGCCCTTGATTTTGTTTAATATGAGCCTGTAAGGGTGGTTCGAAAGGCGGGGACATCTCATTATTATGTGATTCTGGTGATATCAACCTCGTAAGCATTTGTTGGATTTACTCTATTTGCTATAATTTCGCCAGATTTTATACGTCTTTGTATAATTTGTTTGAGATTACTTGCAAATATTTGCGATTTCTCGAATTATATGAATCTATTTGCGTTCATCTGGTTTGTTTTGATTATATCGTCAAGAAATACCACACCAGCTGAATGTCAATTGTTCATTAAGCTTCATAAGTCAAAAGTATGCTATGCTCGATGGTACGCTTTTTGTGCTATGTATAGTTGCAGTGTATGACAGTCGTGCAACGTGCATGTAGCCTGGCCCGGATATTGTGACTGGCCTGCTCTTCCGACCCCCATGCGTTGCTCTCCATAGATATGACCTGCTGTTTTTATGTGTGGCCCTGTCTTATATGATTTCTTGGAGCTGCCCTTGGGTCTCTCTAGCGTCTCTTGCAGTCGGTAATACCGTATGTTCGACCTTGGCTTGCCTCTTGTGTCTTCCGGGGTATCTTGAGGCAGCCCGTGTGTAGTCCTTCTCGAGCTCTTTTTTATTTTTATCTTTTTTTAAAAAAGTCTTCATTTCGAGCCCGCCCTTCATGGACTCTCGCCCAGTGCCTTGGCCATCGACGCCCACCGCTGCTCAGCTGTTGCCACCAGTGTGTGCATGTCGTCCGGTCCGACCAGCACGCCGCCGCTCTTGGACAGCGCGCGGATGACAGTCTTTCTCTCGACTGCCTTGCTCGTCTTCTTGCCCTTCTTCTTTGTGTCGGCCTTTGCCTCTTGGCAATCCACCACCACTGTGATCGACTCGCGGCAGTCAGTCTCCTCCAGCCGGTCCGGGTCCGTCAGGATCCAGTGGGCACCTGCTGCCTCGCTGCTCTGGCGCTGCTGCTTCTTCTTGTTCTGCACACACACGACTGCTGTTGTCGCGACGGGCAGGCCGCGCAGAGTCAGGGGGACACTAGGGATAACAGCAGCAGGCGAGCACACGACACGTTCGCGGTCGGCATCCCAGCGTGCATGCGGCAGGCGCGTGTTGCGGAGGGCTGCGAGGATGGCGGCCCAGGCGGCGTCAAAGGGGTTACCGTCAAACGACAGAAAAACAACGTCAATGTATATTGTCCAGTAAGCCTTGACCTGGGGCTGTTCATCGTCTACATCCTCTTCCTCATCCTCATCCACATCCATACCCTCCTCGCTCTTGGTCGGGTTCTCTTTTGCGTGCCAGATCTTAAGAGACTCGGCATCGACGAGACCGGAGCTGTGCAACAGGGCGTAAAGGCGCGTGCTCAGAACTTGGGCAAGCACAGAGGGAGGACCGCCAGGCAGAAATTCGGGGGCGCTGCCAGTAGACAGTTCGAGGTTGGGCACCAAAAGGTCGTAGTCGCGCAGCTGGCGGCGGTTGTCGGCCTCGACGGTGGCTGCATCGTCGGTCTCGGGAGATACGGTGGACGGGCGAAATTGGGGAATGCTGCTGACAGGAAGAATCTCTCCGCGTACACCACATATGACACTGGTACGGCCCAGGCGGAGGGCGGTACTGCCGTGTGCTTGAGACAGCGAGCCGGCATTGACCTCGAAATCGCGGCCCTTGCTGGGTGCGCGGCCGTTGGGCCGGGTGCCCTCATCGTCACTGCTGGCATCACCCTCGCCGGGAACGCGTAGGTTCGCGATCAGAAAATCATGCGGGGCGATCTTGGAGAAGATTGGTAAAGACATTTGGCTCTTTTGTTGTGACATATTGGAGAGTTGTGTGGTATATAGAGTTGTTGACCGTCGTCAATAGATCTGGTGGATGTGATAAGCACAAAAAAATTTGCTGATAAAAGGTGAGTTTACTGATAAGCGATAAGAAATTGGGCGTGAGTGGTGCGCTAAGAGCAATGATTTACAGGGGAAAGCTTCCCTAACACATGGTTTCAGTGGAGCTTTGTAGGCAGGGCTGGCATTTCATTGTTTCCATAATTGAATCTCATATATTGTCAATATTATCAAACAGACGAATACATTCAATTAAAACAACAATTATTTAGCTGTCTGCCTGAATTACCGAAAACGGCGAGTAAACCAACGATCGGTTGAATTCACAAACTCAACAAGTTAAACCAAGTGTACGCTAGGATTGCGGCTGGTGTAATTGGGTCGGTTTGCATGTTTTTTTTAAAGAAGACGATCATGTCTTATGATGGTTTGCTATGGCCTTGAGCGACCTCTTGCACAAAGCATAGATACTATAAACTATGTCGAGAGGTACGCAGAAGCCATAGTGAAGCCGGATAAAAATTTCTATCTTCAACAAAAATGGGCAGATATGATTTAGGAATCTTGCTGTTTGCGAAGAGTACCATGTCCTGCTATCGAACTCGAGTGTGTGCTCAAGCAGTGGCGTACTTTTGTAGCACAAGCGCTGATTCTGTCCTCGGCTGGCCAATCCGTGCCAAGTCTCTTCAAAAGGAGAACGGCTCGAGCGGTGCAACGGCGGATCAGACTGCGAGGCTGTGGCCTGTGACGTCTTGTCTCTGTGTGTATGAATGCCGACGCACCGGGCACCGAGACTGCTTGTGAAAGTCAATGATCTATGCGCTCAAGCTTGTTCATGTTCCACTCATCCGGTGGACAAGGCCAAGCGCAGTCGTCTCTTTGCCGAGCAAAGCACGCGCTGCCGCCCGGTCGCGAGTACCAGTGGCTCCAATCACCACCAGCTCTTCAATATCACCGTCATCATCAATAATGAGACGGCCAGTGCGGCCGTCGGCCCAGTCAAAGCGGATCTGCTTGGCTTCAACGTCGGCACCGCTGACATCAATGGGAATATCTGTATCAATGTCGGGTGGTCCCTCAAGTGCTGCCTTTTGCACACCCCGGCGCAGATCGCCGATAGCAGCCAAACGATTATGATACCGCACAATTTCTCTGCGGACCGCTCGTGCAAAAGTGTAGAGGTCATCGTCGTCCTCATTTCCGACCGTAGCTGACTTGGATAGATGACGCGCAGCCAAGCCCGCAAGCGGGACTGCAGGCGGCACTGTGTGCCGGTGGATTCTGAGACCGCTCTTGCCCCTGCGGTCGTCTCGGTTCAAGAGGATGTAATACGGCCGCAGAAACTGGGCGCCAATCATAATATCGAAGCGCAAGCCTAACACACGACCGCCATCAACGGCGTTGGGGTCTGGGTCGCGCACTCGAAATGCGGTCACAGCTGCACCTGCACGGTACAGAGACTGCTGTTTATGCGCATCGTGGTCATCACACACCTTAAGCAGTTTCTTTAAGGCTCTGGTGGTAGAGCCTTTGCTCTCGGTGATAAGGCGACGCGTTGAGGGGGCCGACAGCAGAGTCGACGTTTGCACTTGGAGCTGCTTTTTGAGAGCAGCAGCTAGACTGTTAGTATTTAATTTTGGGACAGTATAGTTTTTGACTTCTCCATACCTCTCTCCCGCAGTTGCTCAATCTCGTCGTCAATTGAAGCCATCGTTGACGATCGCATTGATGGCAAGGCTGAGAGCTGAGACGCGTCGCGTTAAAATGACGTCTAATCATATGCCAAATGACTAAGCATACATAGAAGCATCGGACGACCCATATTATTACTTTCATATTGCCAGTTCAACACGTGGGACTGTCCATCACGTGAACACATATCAGGTGGATTTCTGATTTGGTCTGGTGTTTTGGCACCTTCCTGACCAGGTATTACTGAAGTGTGGCGTCTCGTGCCTTGGAGCTTTATCAGCCCCTTTTCGATTGCTCCTTCCTTGTATCTTATTCCAGATTGAGCATTCCCCTTAGTCTTTTCCTGACATCCTTTACATCTTGCCGACAAACATCACGAAGTCCCCAAAAGGCTTCAGAGTATCATAGGCCTGTCACACAGGGGCACCGAGCCCAACTCCGCTACCCGTCACCCCCGCTCCACAGCATTTGTCCTAGGTTCGTCCGTTGCTTTGTCTCCTTCCTTGTATTTGCAATACTGTATTGGCTGCCTTGTTTTGGCGCCTATTACTTTGGATCTTTTGCCACTACGAAGAAGCCACGGTTGCGTTGAAAGATACTGCTGAGAGTCCAGCTACCTACCCCAATCATACTCCAACAGTAGAAGAAAAAGTGACGAGTAAATGCGAGTCATGCATTGCAAAGAGAACAGAACTCAAAAAAAAAACTCTAATTGACCGAGACGAATAACCCCGGCGCCCGGCCTAATTGCATGCCCATCTTATCCACCGTACCATCAAGCACCCACTTACACGACTTCCAGGGACTTCCATCTACTAGGCAGAGACGTCTTTAGGAGAAAGAAGTCAGGAACAGTGGCGAAACAGACAGACCAGCAAAGAATCGGACAAGAAGAGAAACGTCGATAAGAGCCGCCCCTCTTTCAACGGGTGCACGCCCCCATCCCGTCTCGTGTGTCTAGGCTCCAGAAGCTTTTATCGTTGATCGTATTGAATTTCCCCCTTGTGAAGAGGCCAACGAGACGTCTTGGCAGTTACTCCATACTCTATTGTCGCGGCCATTTTCGTTTACTATTTTCCCACACGCGACTACCATCGTCATACACTCAACCCTTTATTCCTCACATTTACACCACGAAGCACTTTGCCGACTAGATTTTTGACAAGCACCGCCAACTGTTATCAAGTACTACCACCACACCACACCAAGAGCTCTCTTACTACAGCTTACCCCGAAACTTTTCCTGACGCGACCCCTGTTCAAAAAAACCTTGGCAGCACAACTCGAACCTTTCCTGCCTTGACACACGCAGAGCAGACATACACCTGACTGCAGCTCCGACGACGCAAGTTTTCAAGTTTTCATTCCATTTATAAGACATCCCCGCGAACCGGGACAGCTGAATCGAGTCTTGTCCTTATGGGTGCCAAATCTCGACGCTCCAAGACCCGTAAACCAGACGGGCCTCCTGTAGACACATCAGATGAGGACAGAGCTTTCAGCAGCAGCAACAGCAAGACAAATCACTTTATAAACGGAAAAGAAAACGACAAAACAGACCGGAGGAACGGCAAGCCGAACCTGTCCATCAAGACCCAAGACTCCCAGAGCGACTCCGGCAGCATGAACGGTGGCGTCGAGTTCCGCCGCAAGGGTGGCAACCAAGAGTCTGATTCTGTCACCAACAACCTTATGGCCCGCGAGACTTTCACGCTCGATGACCACGTACCGGCCACCCCCAAGCTCAACAACCATGGCTTCTTTGAGCTTCCTAGAGAGGATCAGCGCAACTTTGGCCTGCTCGTCCTGCTCTACTTTCTGCAGGGTGTCCCCATGGGCCTGGCCACCGGCTCGGTCCCCTTCCTGCTTAAGAAGCATCTTTCATACGGCGAGATTGGCGTTTTCACGCTGGCCTCGTACCCTTACTCCCTGAAGCTCTTCTGGAGTCCCATTGTCGACGCAGTATGGAGCCCCAAAATTGGTCGCAGAAAGTCCTGGATCCTGCCGATTCAGCTGCTATCCGGCTTGGGCATGATCTGGCTTGGCTCCGAGGTTGACGACATGATGGAGACTATGGGCAAGGCAGGCGGCTCGGATGTGTGGACTTTCACAAAGTGGTGGTTCTTCTTGGTGCTCATGTGCGCCACCCAGGACATTGCCGTTGACGGTTGGGCACTGACTCTGATCACACCCGGCAACATCTCGTACGCGTCGACTGCCCAGACCGTTGGCCTGACAGCCGGCCACTTCTTGTCATACACTGTCTTCCTCGCCTTCAACTCGGCCGACTTTGCCAACCGCTGGTTCCGCACCGTACCGATCGACGCTGGCCTCATTGACCTGGGTAACTACCTGGTGTTCTGGGGCTGGGGCTTCATTGCGGTGACAATTGGCCTGGCATTCATGAAGCGTGAGGAGCGTGCGCACAATGAGGAGGGTGTCTGGGACGTCTACCGCATCATGTGGGGAGTGCTCAAGCTCAAGAATGTGCAGACGATTATCATTGTACACTTGATTGCAAAGATTGGCTTCCAGGCCAACGATGGCGTGACCAACCTAAAGCTGCTGGAGAAGGGTTTCGGCACGGACAACCTTGCGCTCACAGTACTCATTGATTTCCCCTTTGAGATCGGTCTGGGCTACTATGTGGGCAAGTGGTCGCAAGAGTACACACCGATGCGCATCTGGTGCTGGGGCTTTATCGGCCGTCTGGCCGCTGCCGTCTTTGCCCAGTTTACTGTTGTCATTTTCCCGGCCGACGGCGTCAATGGCCTTTACCTATTTATTGTCATTCTTGAGCACGTTCTGTCGACGTTTATGAACACAGTCATGTTTGTGGCCGTGTCGGCGTTCCACGCCCGTATTGCCGACCCTGCCATTGGCGGAACCTACATGACACTGTTGGCGACAGTGTGCAACCTGGGCGGCACATTCCCGCGGTACTTTGTGCTGCGCCTCGTGGACTACTTCACGACTGCCATCTGCCACCCTGCCGACGGCACTGCATCGTCGGTGGAGACGGCAGCAAACCTCAAGGGCAAGCTGGTGACCGAGGCGTTCTCGTGCGCAGTGCAGTCGGAGAAGGAGCGGTGCATCAACGGCGGCGGCGCATGCGAGCTGGAGCGGGACGGCTACTACATTGTCAACATTCTGTGCGTGCTGGTGGGCACGGTAGCGTTTTTCATGTTTATCCGGCCGCAAGTGTTGCGCCTGCAGGCCCTGCCGCTCAAGGCATGGCGGTTAGCAGGAGCGACTCGTTGAGCGGAAAACACTTGGCATATAAAGAGAAGGATAATCATAGCAGAAAGTAAACCATATGAAAAACAAAAATGATGGGATTCGTGGTTGAGCATCATACCACAAACAAGCGGCAAGGACGCAGTCATTCTGTCTTTTAAAACATGGCATACATTTATAACAATTTCTTTATCATACTTCCTACACCAGCATGCCGTGGCACCTTTTTGAATATGGTCTTGTGGAATATCAATTGGATATAACACCATGCACAAGACACAACGCACCGTCGAAAAGACAGTATTTCTGTGTTCAACTATTAGATAGCAATACAATGCATTGTACTATGAATAACAGCACAGGCCATTTGATTCTATCAAGGCAATATACTTTATATCAGACATGATCATGGCATACTATTGACTAGTCAGTCAATATGGACACAATAACTGCGGCCTGCTGCTTCAATCATCCTAGTAAAGTACTCAGCTGAAGCATCCACATACAACTTTTGTTCCTCCGCCATCACACACCCATTTTCCAATAACGCATAGGCTAGACAATAACATGTATTCACGATGTTATGTGCAAGTGATCTTGGACAAAGTCCAGTTATATATGCAAATATGATATTCTATGCTGCGATAGGAGCCACGCGAACAAACAACAAAGGCGGATGTAAAATATACTGTCAACCAAATCAAAACACTGCCCCATCGTTACACAGTCGATACAGGAGTATCTTACAACTGCTTCTGGCACTCTTCCTTCCAGTTCGTCTTGATCCAGTCAAGGAGGTAGTCGGTGAATATGCCCTCGAGGTATGTCTCAATATCTACCTGGCCGTAGTGCTTGCCGTCTTGGCCGCCGACAAACGCCAGCGCCATCAGCACAAACCGCTGGATAAAGTCAAAGAAGACCAGGTCGACCGTCTCGGGCTCCTCACCGTCAGGGAAGGCGACCTCTGCCTCAATGCAATTGGGCAGAGAAAAGTGCGGCAGCGGCTCGTGAATGGCATCGTCGCCATCGTCGCCGAGGTCGTCACGTGTAGTGTAGCCAGCAACGAGGGGTGGCCGGCCAGTTTCAGAGCTGGAGTCGCGACCAAAGAGTGGCTTCTGAGAGGCTTCGGAATCAAGCTTGAGGCTGTCCTTCTCGCTCTTCTCTTCCTTCATGGCGTACTGCTCAGGCACGCCCATTTCGCGCCAGTCAATACCCCGAGTGTAGTCATCCATACCCTTGGCAGCCACCTCTTCAGCCAGCGCGCTCAGGATCGGACCGTTGTTGTTCAAGATGAAATTGACCTGTCTCGCCAGCTTGTAAGGGACATTCGGGATATATTTGACAAGGCTGATAAAGGGCGACACAATGTAGGTGCTGTCCCGGGTAAAAGCGCCGCGGTAGACGTCAAAGCGCATGGAGCCCGTATTTATGATGACGACACGCGGCTTGTCGGCACGATCCTTCTTCACAATAGCCTCGGGAAGCACCTTTTTCTTCAGTAGAGAGAAAAGGCTGTCTGGATCATCGATGCTGCGGCGCTGCAGCCAGTAGTTCTGGGGTGCACAGCCATATACGGTCTCTAGGCCAAGGTTGGAGCGGCCGGCTGCAATAAAGTCAGTGAGGTTGCGGCCCTGCTCAGTCGGAAAGGTAGTGGCGTTGGTGCCACTGTGGTAGTAGAGGCCCAGAAGGTTGGTATCAATGTAGCGACGAGAAAAGCTAACAGCAGTCTTCTCGGTCTTCTTGACTTCCTTGACCTCCTTGGCCTTGGTCTCGATACCATCGACCGACATCCAGCCAATGGTCTCAAAGTAGCGGCCACTGGCAAGAGCTAGGGAATTGTCATCAAACTGGACAGCATCACGAACGTGTGCGTGGCCGGCAAAGAGTGCGATCGGCTTGTCAGGGTTCTTGGCACGGATTGCTTCGTAAATGACGCGCAGCTCGCCCATACGGGCACCGACGTGGCCAATAACAACAAATAGATCAACGGGCTCTTTTGTAACGGCGTGCTCAAACCAGTCCTCCTGAACAGTCTGCTGAACAGGCTGCACATACGAGTTGGCAGCGTTGCCCGTAAAGTTGAAGATGAAGCCAAAGGCCACAATGTTGATCTTTTGGTTGGGTGTTTGGAAGGCCCGGTAGCGATCCTTGGCCATGGGCACCTGCTTGCCGGTGTCGGGCTCAATGTAGTCTAGGTTCGATGCTAGGTAGTGGCCAGCAAAGTTAGGCACAGTAAGGTGATGTTCGCGGTCGGCGGTGTCGGCTTGGTATAGCTCGTGGTTGCCGGGGCAGAGAATGTCAATGTCCTGCTGGCGGAAGATATCATAGGTGTATCGACCCTTGGGCTCCGAAGCGTCATATAGGCCGTTGCCTTCGACACGGTCGCCGGTGTCAACAAGCAGCAGGTCAACACCGTCATCGTCGGCGCGGCGTCTCATGTGATCGGCAAAGGAGACATAGTCACCCCAGTCGGCCGAGTATTGGGATCTATTCTGTTAGTCTAGCATATCCATTATTGAAATCGGTAACAAGCTCACTCTTGAAGATGGCCACCGTGCCATCCGTGTGTGTCCTGTCAAAATCAGTCAGTCGATGCTGTCACCAAGTGTGGGTTATCTTGAATATGACCTACGGTTGTGTGGAGGAAGTTGATTTGACCCCATTGCAAAGGGCGCATCGGCGCGGGCAGAGGAGGCACCGCATTTGGCTGCATTGCGCTAACAAGAGACGCAAAAGCAGCCACTGCTGCAATAATTGTGATTGCAGTCATGACAATGGCGTCAGTGCCGTCGAGGCTGTTGCTTGTTGATGATCGTGTTGGAGGAGACTAGCGGTAAGCGCCGCTATTCGTATAGCGACAAGACGCAAAAGCAGAATAAAAAGATTGAAGGTAGCAGACTGGTTCAGCTCCGTGTTCGTACAGAGTAAAGCTATATACTACCCTCAACGAGAGGTTGTGCTCAACAGAAGCGAAATGTGCAAAATAAGCCCAGCAATGACGGAACTAGGCAGGTGGTGATAGTAGCCTCGTGATAAGAGCTCAGGGTAGCACAGTGGCAATCGCATTTCTGGTGTTTATCTTACTGGCTGGATTGGTTGTAGTGGGTCTTTCAGGTACCTGGATGGCACGGGACGATGTTGGAAATCAAGCTTGTCATTGGACCATTTCACATCTTTCAGGAAGGAGCGACCAGCGGCAGCTTCCATATTGTAGAAGTTGAAATAAATGACTGAATAGGCATGTTTATATAATCGTAAATATTCGAGATGCTGTGCAGCAAAAAAAGAGGTTTGAAAACAGCCAGACTAGCAGCACCATGCTTTCGTCTATGAAACGTGCGAAAAGTGCAAAAAGAATTGCCCAGACGCGGGATCGAACCGCGGACCTCCTGCTTACTAGGCAGGCGCAGCTACCACTGTGCTACCCGGGCCTCTTGTATGAGATAAATAACCATCATGTCAGTTTATGTATGCTGACGTTAGCTGAGACCCCTGTGCTAGAGCACTAGTGTGACTCACAGTGAGCCCCATCAAACCCACACTGAAAATCCAAGCTCCAAGTGGAGGCAGGAAGAGTCACAACTTGTCGCCCACCACACAACACAATAGCAAGGGGAACAATGGTATTAACTTACATACATGGAGTAGTTATTAGTTCTATACAAACCCGCCACCGAGTCAGGAAGGCCTCTCTCTATCTAACCCATTAGAAGAGGAAATACATCAAGAAAGCAACAGCAACTTGGCGCAGCGGAAGCGCGCCGGGCTCATAACCCGGAGGTCCCTTGATCGAAACGAGGAGTTGCTATGCTATATCTGCTTTCTTTTTGCCTTTTTATTATTTTTGCTGCTATACATATTCGCTTTACTTTACACTTATGTTTCCTTGTGCAATTTTTTTTAATTTGGGTGTTGTGCTCGTGTGTGTGCCTTTGGTCGACATTTTTGGTATTTCTACCTGTTGATTATGTAATCACTGTGTGTCAGATTTACAAATTCACTTTTATCATTGATGCGTGTATATTTATCTTTTTATTTTTTATTTTTTATAAAATTAACATTTATAATGTAAAGTAAGCTCGAGGTATATCTTAGCTATTTATGTATTTTAACAGTGATATGTTTTGCTACATCTACTTCCTGTAAAGTTGCATGATAGCATAATAAAAAGAGGACTTTACTGGTTAATACCAACTCACCCCCGATAATAAGCACTGCAATAGACGACACACACAAAATAAATACTGCAACTATATTCAGGAAGAGCACATAAATAAACCCACAAGCTGATTCAATCATAATTACCTTGTTAGGACATATGCCAGGCAGTCAGCAACACGTAACATGGAAATAAGCCAAGTCTAGCCATTCATGATTTTGTGAGACTGCTCCGTAAATTGCTACCGTCTATATAACCCCCTCATGCTTTCTCTCTGTCTCCCACTCATATTGAACTTGTTGTACAAAGCAAACACTACAAACAAATGCACAAAACTATTCTGGTATAATACACAAATACAATAACCGACACGAAAACGGCATCATCACCACAGACAAGGAAACTAGGCCTTCTTGCCCTCAAGGTGCCACTGGAAGACATTGCGGAAGACTGCCTTGGCATCGCGCTCAGTCGTCTCGCCGTGGCACGGGATGATAATGTCAAAGGGCCAGCTGTCGACAACATGAATTGCCTCGTTGAACCGAGAGCGGTCGGCCTTGCTGGCCACATACCACTGGAAGCGCCGGGCCCATGTAAGGTCGCCCGCGGTCTTCATGAATGACTGGAAGAAGCGGTTGAGGAAGTTGGCGTGGCCAGGAGCGCCAGTGCGCGTGGACGCATCGACACGCGCGTACTGCTCGACGCACGGCAGGTTGAACATCAGGTCAGCCTGGATCAGCACCTTGTCCGGGCGGTAGAAGAGCACAATCTCCTTGTTCGGGTGCACATCAAAGTACACGAGGCCAAAGTCGGCGTCAAAGTCGGGCGCAATTGACTGGGGACTGCTGGGCGGTTGAGAGCGCTTGTCGGCTAGCACGGCAAAAAAGCGGTCGTCGGGGTTGATCTTGGGGTCATTGCCCTTGGTCTCGGCGCGCTTCTCGGGCAGGCCCTGGGGGCCGACGATGCGGGCATCGGGGAATGCCTTGGCCCACTCGGAAATGAAGATGTGGTGCTCGATATCAGGTGCCACAATATATCTGACGCCTTTGTCGCCGCCCAAGCGGGCCACTACGGCAGCGGCTTCGGGAGTGTATGCAACGGGCGAGAAGAGCACAACGCCGCCATTGGACATGCGGACTGCTGGGTTAGTCACTGGACCGTGAGACATGAAGACATCAAGCTTGCATCCACAACTCACCGACTGTGCAGCGACCGCCGACCTCGAAAAGGCCGTACCGTGCAAAAGGCACTGACAGAGTTGTCACATTGGGAGTGATGTCCCGGATGACCATGACGTCAGCCGGGTTGGCGGGGATGAGTTTGTTTGACATGGCGCGTGTTTGCTGTGAGGCGGAGAATACGATGACTGCGGCTGAGAAGGCGGCCGTGTAGGTTAGCACACTGCGATGCAAAGGCCGTCTTGTTGGTTGCTTGTCTCGCAGAGATGTAGAGGTGTTCAAAGCGCGACTGAAGGCCAACGATGTTGTGGTGGAGGGCTGTGAAACGTTTCGTTGGATGACGAGGGCTTGAGCTGTATTTCTATGGCCTGGAGTTCTGGCAACAATGTTCAAGTTCGCTTTAAGAGAGTTTCCCCAGAGGCTTGGAGCGTACTGGCGATGTATGCAATTTGGAATCATGGTCAACCCGTTGTCCGACTTCGGGAAAGCCGACTAGTCGGGGCAATCGAGCTCTCTTGAAGCTGGTGGGCATTAATCATCGCCCCCCCCCCGGAACTCTGATTGCAACAGGCCTGGCAATACGAAATGGGCTTGCTGCAGGCCTGTTTCACAGTGGTACCAGCCTATGACGACACCGTTCGCATTGTCTCATGCCTCGGCTGCTTGCTCTTGGCTATTAGCACTCGGGCCAACTCAAAGCGGCGCTGGGATTACTAATTGCCCGCTAATACTGCAAAAGTGGTATTTTGTTGTATTTTGGTGTCGCGTATTTGTCACCACGTTACTACACGGTCTAAATATAGAGAGACAGAAAATGCCGTTATTGTCGACCACGCAATAGTGTGCAATGCGCCGTTCGTCGTCTTCTTCAATCTGGGCTCGCATGATTCCAAAACCCTGCTGCTATTGGCAGTGCCCTTGAATCCTTCGAGACAGCTTGCGTCGCCTGTTGATCTCGTCTGAGTGAGGATGCAAGCCGCAGGCCAACGTGTTGGGCTTAGTCAGAAGTCAAACCACCAGCCTGGGATTTCAATCTAACCTTTATGACCTTTGAATTATTTATACCTCGACATATGGAATCATGCACTCCAAACCGGGCCGCAAATCAACACGGCATTTTTACTCAAATCTGATTAGCAAATGCCGTGACGAATTCTGCCATTCGGCACCTTTCGCTGGCTCTATATGCCAATCAAGGTTTTTCACTTTTCACTTTCCGCTCCCTCGCTTTCGCTGCAGCGCCTTTTCCTCAGATTGGCGAGCATTTTAGTGGACATAGTCGTGGGTCACTCTTATTTGAGACACTCGCCTATCATCACATGGTAACTCTACTATCTTGTACAATATTTGTGATATTTCGTTATTTAGTCCGTTATTCAGTCCAACGGAGCTTTCGGCTGACTGCATTATTACACATCCACGAATGTGCCTCAGAGGGTCTGGCTTTCGTCCTTGCTTTTGTCGGTGCGCCGAGCTATTATGTATTACGGCGCAGTCGCAATAGTTACGCTTGTGGTCCCTGAATCCAGCGCATCACTGGCTGACACGCGATCATAGTCCCTGCTCTTCTCTGGCTTCGGCCAGTCCCACACGCCGGCCAGAAAGCTCCGACCGCTCTTTCCTTCCCAGAGGATATTCTCATCGCCGCCCCTTCCTTTTAGGGCATTTTGATATCGAACAAGATGGCGTGTTCCCAGACGGGTATCCGAGTGTCGTGAAGCCTGGGTAGTCGCCTTCTCGTTTGGCTGATATTGTTCGATTCACTTGGTAATGCCGTAAGCTCTGATACCCACCTTCCACCCGCGGCTACACAGGAGTCTATGATGTTTGACTCTTGTGTAGGACAGCGTAGCTGGTATTGCCATAACGCCATCTACAAATACCATGTGCATCTGCCGAATTTCTGCCTTTCTGCTCTTCTGCTCCCAACACCCACATCTCTCCCTTTCTAGGGCCAAGACCATCATTTCCTTCTATGGCCTCGTCCCCGACAGCTATCATAAGATACCATCTCCTACTTTATTCTGCTATCCATATCTTCACCGATTGCCTCGATCTTTGCTCCTGTGGGACTGCTGGAGAATCACACACTGGACAAAGACACAAAGACGAAAAAGGACAAGAGCACCAAAACCGAGGACCGCACGCAAACCTAGGCAATCACCACGCCGCATTCCGTACTCTTTGTCAAGGTGATTTGAATGTGGATAGCGACGGAGGAAGATCCAGAAGAGGAATCCGCCCGTCGAGAAGGCCACGCCACGCCACGCCAGACAAAGCTCAATATCTACACTTTTTGTTTCGTTTCTTCCATCCGCCTCCCTTTGCATGTTCGGCTGAACCCCTTGTTTTGCACGTACGGAGTTTTTAATCTTGCTCGTTTTCGCCGATCTGCCCTCACTTGCAGGAACACTGCTTTGGTTAGGTCTTCTTTTTAATTTGGATGGCTCTTTTCTCGCTTCTCCCCTCTTTGCAGCCAGTTTTAGTCATATATCGCCCGCTTCCATCTTTTTCACATTCATACCCCCCTAATGTCCACTGCACAATGGACAGCAGTTGGAGGCTTTTGCTAGAAAGCCGATCCCCATCACACCAAAATTGACGCGGTGTATTAGACGTATGTCGCCGTCCTGATGTAGTGCCATCTCCGTTGTGGAGTGGGCGCCGAAAAGAGGTGGCTGGCCTGGCCGAGGAAGGTATGAGGCCATTGAAATGGTGGCTGAAGATGGTGCATTTGAAGAAAAAAAATCAAGGCAGAATGGGGAATATCAAGAAATTATCGGCGGTGGCAACAGCTTGCTACCCGACATTATGGCGACGGGACAACGCGGCATGCATATGGATATACGCACTGCTTGAAGCCAGGCATACGTGCGCTGCATACTAATTATGTGTGCCCTATTGGAGGAGAATCTGTTAGCAGGATGTTGCAAGTTCTTATCATACTAGCATGCGTTGCTTTCCGGGCCATCTTCAACCAGTTCGAAGCTTTCACCCTCTGGCAGCAGTATCAGCTGCAGGAATACACCAACCTGCAGTGCTGCCTGGCTGCAAAAAGCCCGGATATGGTTTGCATCGCCTCGGGTTTGTGTGTTTACAAGAGGCCGGCCAAGGGGGTGTGTCAAGCTATGAAATGTCCGCCAAGATGCTATCATAAGCATGAAATTGGCTGAGCCAGAACTTGTTTCTAATGCGGACCAGAGCACTTGGTCATGATAAAACCCAATTCCACTGACACCCAGCGGAATCGCACTGGATTAAACTGCACTGGATAGAGACGAGATATAATAGCTCCTATTCCGAGGTATCAGAAATCCACGCCCCTTACCTTCTAGCAATCAATGACATACCGGTCCGTGGCATGGGGTTTTTGCTCCACTGCTCGTCGGCTGAATGTGGCCTGGCCTGGCCATTAAAGGCATCTTCCCGTTTTCTGTCTCTTTGACGATGAATGATTCAATGGATACCGGCTGGCTGGCAGGCAATGTGGAAACGGGCGGGACCTTCAAGACATTATCAACATACAAAGAACGAAAGCCCATCATGAATCAGGAAGTCAAGGAGAGGCACAAAAGCAGAGGCCGCTGCTCTATTGTTTCTCAGCCAGCTTTCGGCAATGGGATTCGGAAATCAAAGTACCTACAATATGGGAATTGCAAGAAGCCTGAACAAATACCGACCCCCACCCTCTCCTACTAGAACTTATTCAATATCGAACTTTGGCCACCATGTCTGGTGCACTTCCTCTCTTGAACAAGCACTGCCATCTCAACGGTGAACACATAACCAACCACACCATATCACTGTAGATGAAATACTACGGGCTGACAAGTAAGGAGGTGCTCGGCCTGTTATACTCGGAGTATTTCGTATGCAGACACAACTGGGACATCGCGATCTGCTTGTATTGCGGGTAATGGGCTACTGACGTAAGATACAAGGCCATAGCACTCCCCGTCTATTTACAGAGAAGTGCTCTAGTGTGAGCACATCGAATTCGCGGGATGTGAGTTGCGACTGGCAGCTCTAGAGCTTCTCCCCGGCATGGACGCAGGAATCTAGGAACAACGAAATGCAGTCGTGCCACCTGTTCTCTGTATGCCCGGATGAGGGCAGGCCCGTGATTTTGTGCTGATGCCTATGGACAGTCTTCCTGCCCATCCCTATCTTTGAACTGTCAAAGCAAACAACAATATTGGGAATGGCAAGGGAAACTGCACACCAAAGCAATTCAGCCGCATTACCTGGGGGATGGTTGCTTCCTAGCGGATGATCAAGCGTAAGCCTGTGCGGGGATGAGATACTACCACTGGCGTTGCATGGGACTCCCAAGTTCGAAGATTCCAAGAGTCTAAGAGTATTGAGAGTCTGGGACTGTGATGCGGGTTCTGAGATCCGGAATACTGACGGCTTTTCTCGGCAGTAGACCGGACATACGCCGTAGACGGACTTGTACGGACACGAACGGATCTTGTATTACTACGACATGCTAGTACACCACTCCGTACAAGTACAACGACACAACTTCGGGCTGTCGATCAACGGGCAAGGTATCTATGCCGATCATCGAGGTCCGTGCAAGGATATATCATACCGAGTTGCTTGGGCGTTCTGCTTTGCTTGCTAGGAGTTTAGCTGTTGCTTACGCGAGATGCTACTCTCTTCATGTCTTGCGATCCAAGACTAATGACTACTTTCGGCATTTTCCATCTGGTAGGCTATCTATCCAGTGTGCCAAAGTCTTGCCTGTCCATCTTTTCGCACTGCCCGAGCCCTTACGGGGCAAGTGGTGGCGAGAGCGCGCACTAACACCGTTTGAGAAGGTGGCCCTCAAGAACAAGACTGACAATCTTGACCTCTGCCCCAAGTGTTGATACTTTGCACAGAAACATGTTATCTCGGTGCTGGACTTATCAACCATATTTACGACGTTAGCTAGCCTTAAAGCCAAGCATAAAATGCCACCCCCCCTCCCCCTTCTCTCCCCACAGCACTCTGCGAACAATCGAGATGGGTGGGCGTGTTGTTCATTAATCACATATAAATCTTGCTTAGCTGCAAAGTGCTGGTGACATTTTCTAGAGAATTGGTGACTATCTGTTGCTCTTGGTTCTTTTGCCATTCGCTCCGCTCCTATGGGCTGTCTGTTGGCTCTTACTGTCAGACTGCCAGTTGTGTTAGTTTAGGGACCATGATGATCACTTGCTGACATTGATAACGAGTGCTGTCATGACTGCATATGAAACGCCAATCTTTGGCTCGAATTAATTGCAATCTCGCTTGATGTTTGATTGCCGGAGCTGAGTGTCTGAGTTGATTGTCCAGCAGTACTCAGTACAAGTGCCTGGCACGCGGACAAAGGGATCACATCTTGGCACATGGCGTCTTTGACGACGCACGTTTCTGCTGCATGGTGTTTGGCACGGCCATCACTTCCGTTCTGGAGACTCGGGGTTAGTCATGTCGCAAACGAATATTTCTCCGGGGCCCGGTCAACGAAAGCGGGCTCTGTGCAAGCTTGCGTGTCCTTGAATATTGTCGACCTGTACATTGTACTACCATGCAGATAAAAAATTATAATAAAATAAAATTAAATAATATAAAATAGTGCAATTTCAGTACAAGGCATATTGATGCCAGACCGCAAGTTGCAATACCCATTACATGGTTCAATGTGATCATTGTGATCAATGTGATCAATGTGATTACAATTGCATATACGAAGTACATGCATATTTACAAGTTTGATACCGATCCACGCGTATCTACCAGCGCGATACAAGTACGATCTTGCAATCACGTATGGGGTCAAGAGGATGGCTACCCGTTTTAGGACTGCTGCATACGAGTAGGCATATGGACAGCCAGATACAAGTGTACGGGTACAGAGTACAAATGAGTACGTGATTACACTGTAACTACACTACCGGGCATCGGCAACGCAGATTGCTGTGGCGATTTCCATAACAGTAGTTACCGAGAGCGGCGGACTAATTTTGGTGACCTGTCAAAAAAAGAAAAGAAAAAAAAAAGAACAAGAATGAGATGAGCAAAAAGGGAGGATGCGACTGGCTGGTTAATGCAGTAGCACCATTCTAGAGGACAAAGAAGTAAAAAGCAAGACAATACAGAATTAGAATGCAGCACGTGTGATTGTGTAACTTCTCGTATTTTGCTGATCTTCGCAGGGATTTGAACGTTTTGGCGGTCTAAGGGATAGAGCTTTATCAAAAGGCAGAGATTGACCATCTTGCGAGTATATGACATGTATGTGCAAGTATATATACAAGAGCTTCTACAAGATGGAGATAGATGGAAGACTCTGTCATCAGCATCTTATTGCAACGAGAAAATCTACGAGCAGGGAGAACTCTATCAATGGCGATGATCTATTGCGTAGGTGGTATTACTCAATGAATAAAAAACTCTAAAGTATACCAAAAAAAAAAAAAAAAAGAGAAAGGGACGGGGCGGCCGATGTGTCCGATAATATGACCCAAAACAGCCGTGTCTGATGGCATTTTCTTCATGGCTTCTTTTCTTCCTTTCCAGTTTGAGCATTTTTTGACTCAAAAGCTGCTTTTTGCTGCTTTTGGTGTGTCTCAATATCAGTTTATCCACGCCAAGCAAAGCAGGATAGTCGACTACACGTTGACAAAAAGCTTGGAAGTGTGCTGATCGTGAGGAGGATGTAAGGAGAATGTGAGGGAGTCCATCAAAGAGACTTTAGGGGGTGTAGAGAGGAAACTAAAATCAAAAGATAAACCCAACATATATTGAGTATTTGTAAGAAGCGATGTTCGTGGTGATGGGGATGGCTTGCGGTGCTTCTTACGGGACTGGCTTTATATGTGCAAGTCCATGCAAGCCTGTGCAAGGAATAGCAAGGAAACAAGCTGAGAGAGAGTACACTGATATTCAACAGAGATTAAAAAAGAAGACGGTGGCAGCAGATCCAGAAGCGAGGATCGTTGCTCAAACAAGCCGAAGCCCTGCAGACTGGAGCCCGGTCGAAGGAGGAGCTTCTTAAATGTGAATCACAGGCTAAAAAAGGTAAAGTAGGGGTGGTTGCAGCCATCAACAGGGAAGGTCGCCGGCCCTTGTTGAGAAGATTGACCAAGAAAGATCGTGAGGAAGCTAACATCGGATGCTACGAGAGAGGATTGGCAATACGACCCCTCTTACTAGTGTTATCGTGTTATGAGAGGAGCTACTCAAAAGTACCAACTACAACTAGAGTGACTTTCCCACGGGCCGAGAGTGGAGAAGTGCTGTAGCCAGGGACAAGCTGTTAGTAAACGAGCTGACAGTTAACTTATTTGGAAGATGCCTCTTGAGGCGGGTTTTCTGAACGTCTTTGTTACCGCTTGGGTGCATTGTGCCGTATATCGAGGTTAGGCGAGGTTTTCACGATGAGATGGGGGAATGGGATATGGATCGGTGCATGCAAAACGCGGTGTGCTGAGACCACAGAGACTGGATGCCGCATGGACACTCTTCAGATTAGAGAACAGATGGAAGAAAAGAACAGACGAATAGAAGAATAAGAGAATAAAAGAACAAGAAAGGAATAAGAGAATGCAACAAGGAAAATATAGAATATGCACAAAAATGGAGAAGTAACTGGGAAACAGTCAGACAAAAGTGGTTAGTTTTGCGCGGATGCCCCGACCACGAGTTGTTCAGTGTGTAGCAATGTATAGATATGCATGCATCACTGCCAAAGTAAAGACAACTTTCAATCCGAGTCTCGCGAGTCTTGGACACTGACGCCAGGCATGTTAAAGATGATGGTGTTGGGGATGAGGTTATCCAAGATGATCAAGGCGGTGTTGCCCAGGATGACGATAGGGGCGAATACGAAGAAATATAGCTCATGAGGTATTGACTCAAAGACGAGACAATCGCCGATACCACAAGGCTGTAAAATGATTGGGCAATGCCGTAGCAAACACGTCAGTTGAGGTGAGACAAAGAGATAGTCGAAGGACCCAAAGGACCCAAAGGACTTAAAGAAGCCGAGGTCTGCAAATCAAAGAAGAACAACTTGGGAGCTTGTCATAAAATCAAAGCACCCCAAGCTCGACATAGCTCTCATGTTCTTTGTAAGTTAAGGTTAATGTAATATGCAAGTACCAAGTATAACCTAGAATAAAGCTGTGTAAAATATAAATCTCCGTAGTTGCAGACAGCAGGTAATCATCTGGGAGACGAATCACAAGAGCCTAAAATCAGCAGGCGAGCGCAGTGGGGAGCATTGTTGTCATCTCCGTCGTAAACACAGTGGAATGGATCTGGATTCATCTGGTCTTTTGCTGTATTACATTCATTTCGGTCTGCCTCGCTTTCCGTATTTACTTTTGATATCTGATATCTGATATCTGATCTCTAGTATCTAACCTCTTATACTTGATCACTCCGGATCACTCCTTCTGTGTAGGAAGCCACGATGATGCTGATAACGACAAAAAGGCGTCAAAATCACAGGCTAGACGTAATCAAGTAAATGCCGAATAGGTGCACCCCAGATAGTCAGACAAATAGGGAGCAACCCCGAGCCAGCAGGCTCTTTAAGAAAGCCACATACAATCATTCTCTATCCTGTATGATGAAAAGTGATTAATAGTCAGCAATGCAGGCATCGTGGTTGGTTTCAAGGTTCTAATAAAGCAGATGGGCACAGCTAGATCAGGCTTTGTGGCTGCATCATTGATAAGTGATAATATTAATATTGATACTATGGGGAATAGAAAATGGGTACGGATGCAACTTGACCGCCGGCAGTTTACATTTCTACATCTGTGGCACTGCAAGATATCTCGGCAGTTCACACTGTTCAATCTGTTCAACTCGCTCAACTTGTTCGACTTGTTGGTTATCTGGATAGCTCGATAGCTTGACATGAACCTGTCGTCGTCTTGAACGAGTCCAAGCTTCTAGTCTACTTAAGCTAACATCTGTTTATCAAAAGGCTAAGGAGAGAGGATTGTAAGTATGATTACCGGCAAGGGATTCCTTCCGCGTTTCAGTTGTGCTTAGTCGGGGACTAAGGACTGATACTGGCAAGAAACGACAGTGAATTTATAGCAAAGACCTGGAGTCGACAGGTCATCTAGGCTATCGACATGCATTGTTGGCAGTATCCTCTTTTTCGGTGAGCCTCTTCTGCCGTCTGGTATTCTGGTAGCATCTTGACGTATTGGCAGGACACATGCTGGCACTGCAAGCAAGACATTTACAGGAGTAGAGTTACGCCAGGGTGTCCCGTTGCTTCCGGGTCGCCATCCTTTCTTTAGTTTTGCAAGTTATGGGACGATTAATTCAACAAAAGTACTGTCCCGTATTTCACTCTTTTTGACTCGTTTAGACCCTGCTAGACTATCTTGGACCACAGACGTCTACACCGACAAAAAAGCACATGACAGGCCTTTTATTCGGTCTGGACTGCATCGACATGACCAACAGACCAGAAACCGTACAATCTCAATATTTTCTGTACTATTCAGATGCAGGGCCTTTATATACACAATGCAGACAAGCTGACCCCATGACTGCCAAGACTTGACACCAAAGTACAGTCTTTGGAGAAAAGCGTTAGGACAGACGTGGGAGAGACAATGCAGCAAGCAAACAAATAAACAGGTCGGATTTTGGTGATGATGCCAAATAGTTTGTCCATTGTACAGCTTTTTTGCCAAGATAAGAGAGGAGCAATGATTGACAGATGACGAGGTGTTGTCACTGTCCGATTGTCTCTTGGCAATCTCTACGTCGTACGGGAGTACAACACCAGATGAATCTTGAGCTAGACTCGTGATGCCCAGACTTTGGAGGTATAAAATATGAGATATGAAACATAATTTATAAATTAAAATCAAAATTTCAAGACGACAAGATGCATAAAGCATGTGCTCGAGTCGTTGGACAATCTGCAGAAATAATAACAAATTTAAAAGTATAACATCTGGGTAGTGAGTAGCTGTACATATCCAATTAAAATATAAGAAACGTAGAAACGTAGAAACGTAGAAACGTAGAAACGTAGAAACGTAGAAACGTAGAAACGTAGAAACGTAGAAACGTAGAAACGTAGAAACGTAGAAATGTAGAAACGTAAAAACATAAACCATAAACCATAAAGAAAAGGAGCAGGAGAAAAATGGTGTAAAGGGAAAAATCCCAGAAAATCTGATAGATCATCAGACGGGCATAAAGCTGGTCTGCTCTGCAGTGTAGCGCACGCAGCAGACAGAAAGACCGCAACCTGATAAGAGGGCAGAAACGAAGAAGACAAAGACGAAAACATAAAGCACTCTGGACAGTCAGTCGATCGATGCCGGCATGTAGATATACTCGCGATCCAGTGTTAGCCTGTCAATGCATACGAAAAGATGACGTGTATGCCTGCGCACAACCATCCTAGCATACAAGGCCAGCTGAAATGACGGTGAATGATGAGATAGGATTATGAGATGTGATAAAGAGATGGCTTCTTTGCTTCCGTCTCCTCGTCAGTTGACTCCATATATTTTCTCTTTGATAACTTTCTTTTATGCAGGTTTCTTCATCCTTCGTCTTTTGCTGTTAAATCCAATGCTCGCCAAGTTCACGAGCTTCCTGTACTCTTTTACTCCTACAGCATATACTTGCTGTTATTTTATTAGATGTTTTACAGGCAGAAGTAGAACCCGGATGCCTGCTTCCGAGTGGTGCTTTCAAATTAAGGAAGAGTGCATTGCATTAGCAGTAAGAGATGTGAGTTGGGTGATTATTATATAACAGAAGTACCTAAAGAAAGCAGAAAGACGTCTAAACTCAACAAGGCTTACCATAGTTGCCACTTCCCTCACGAGGCTTTCGATGTCCTATAGCTATTTATCCGGTAAGCTTATCGGAAATAACAAGCCTATAACCAGCAAGTTATTGACACGATACGAGGTTCATTGCAACAAAACAAGGGTGGTAACATCCAACAATGTCTTTGTGGGCGGGCGGGCGGGCGGGAGGCGGCACGTTCACTGGGGAGGCTGGAAGAGTTGGGTTCAAGTAAACGCATGGGAAGAAGATGAACCAGCAGTCTAGAAGACTAGAAAATTAAAAAATCCAAGAATGTAACAAAAAAATTCCGTCCAATTTCAGCTCACGGTGACAGCGAAGAGAGTGCACCATAGCTGCACGGATAGCTTAGCGACGCGAGAGGGGATAGATGCAATGTGAGATGAGACGAGACTCGTTCTCGCCTGTCGTCGTATCGAGCTGGCTCAGCTAAGACTTTAGGGTTTAATTATTACTATCATTTTTGTCTTTAATATTTATTTCTATTTTTCCTTATTGTTTTGTTTCTTTGCTTTTATGTCCCCTTTTTCGTTTGGTTTTGATTTACGCCCTTTTCGGTAAATTGTTGATCCTCTACACAGCTCTTTTTGAGTCTGTTTTGCCTGTTTTGGTGATCGGCTGATGTTCTATGCGCCTCTTTGTTTCGTCTTCTTCAAGCCCTCTAATAGAGTACAATCTTGTTGCCGATTTATTCTACTTTCTTTCACACTATAAACCATATTATATAAGCAGTTGCTGTTTTCAATCTGTTATTGCCTGTTTTGTCAAAACTCTTAAAGTTGATTAATTCATTTTATTCTTAATTTATTGACACGTTGAAACATACATAAATTGAGCACACCATTGTATCTAATCCGTAAATATAAGTACTGTCCTTGCTACTGCTTTTTACACACGTCTTTGCTAGTGCTGCGGTCGACCTTCTAAACCGGGGAAGCAGGCCCATTTCGAATACTTTGTAGTTGAGTTCTTTTATTGCAGTCTTGCCGCGGTTAATGTAAAATCCTGGGTGTGGGTTTCTACAGTTTCTGTCTGTTCTGTACCAACATGGTTCGAGAGTTACTCTAGTCTCACTCTAGTCTGGCTTACCTGTAGCTTGTATTGAGTGTAGGGTCCCTTCTATTATGGGCCACGAACACTACGAGTGTATTCTGTATTACTTGCTTGTTATTACCGCCTACTAATACGGACACGTCGACTCGTAGACCAATTACACGATGGCAAGACCAGGGTAGCCAATCTCCAGTGATCCCAGGTCCTACGGAGCTCCTATCAAATCCTACGGTCTGGGCTGCTCACCGGTTGGCGTTTGTACTGAGTAAGATATGTCGTATGCAATGCCGTATTCTCTTGGTGTAGCAGCACTTGTGGAAAGGGAGGGGGGGGGGCGGAAAGCGGAAAGCTTGGGGTCTCCTTCACAAGGGTCAAAGTCAAAGGAACAACAGTTTGTCACAACTGTCACTTCTGCCACACTTCTGTCACAATCCTGTCACAGCTGAACCGGTGAAAAAAGTACTGAGACTAGACTGCAAAATTGTGATTGGGAAATATGACAGACGGGAACAATAGGACGATCGGACAATAGGACAATAAATTCTTGTCGACGATAAGACTGCATCACAAGGCAATCGCTTCCAAGAGGCCGTCGATACTGGACATTGGGGGTGCCAAAACTGGGTTCATAAGCGAGATAATCAAAGCAAAGTGATATAAGAAGCAGAAGCACACACACACACACATGCAAAATCAAAGGAATGCAGATCAAAGATAACCACAGCGCTGAGATCAACATACCCAAAACGGTGGAAATGGTCAAGATGACTCTAAATAATTGCAACACGATAGTTGACACGACCCAACGTATAGAACCGTACAGCATTATTCTATGTTTATTATATTTACTATATTTACTAATGTTTCGCCAGTAGCTCTTCAGCCGTCGCCCCCCCCCAAACGCGGCCACATGCTTCACAGAACGCACTTTTCCAGCACGTCTTTCCTCTCCTTATATTGACGATTAACTACCTCTCTACCAACCCCTTTCTTCATCTTCTCTTTTCTTCTTCCCCTTTCCCTTTCTGTTCGCTGCCCATTTTCTTGGGAAGCCTACACCTTGGCCACCTTTTTCTATTTATGTTCATCTTATTCAATTATGTGTTCCTGCTATTCTGTCAGCTTGCTTCTCGTGAACCCTTATGTCTTGTTCTATTCTCTTCACCGCCCAGTATCCTCTTCTTCTCTTGTGTCGCTTGTCTGTTCAGTTTATATACAAGACTTGCCACGCTGTATTTTGCCCGATATCTTCTTTTCCCTCTTCTCTGTCCCTCTTCTAGTCTCTCGTTACTCTGTCTCTACTAGTATCTACTCTTTCTCTCCCCTTTTTCTGCTCTTGTTATTCTTATTTGCAGGGTGTGATTCTCTGTTGCTTCCGCAGGACCACCTATCGGTATGATAGCGTATCTCATCAAGCATTCAACGTTTACGACGTAGTATAGACACGTCGAATAGCCTCTATTATGAGCAATAGAATACTCCGAGCCCTCGGGCATTGCGGCGACTGTTCTTCCGTCTATTTGTTTGCATATGCTGGGAGCTTAGAACTAGTAGAAAATATATACATGACATGTATTGCAGTGTGGTGTGCTGCCCAAATAACTTGATAGAAAGCTGCTGCTTCTTGGAAATGCCCGCTCCGGGTGTCCCATGTCCATGTCGGGCCGCCAAGCAACGCACATCTCCATAGGAAAACATACGAGCACATGGAAGTACAACAACGTTGGCCGCTGTTTTGTCCTGGCTGCCTTGACCGTTAATTGCTTTGGTTTCTCTACTCTTGTCTGCCAGTCTTCACTGCCTGCTGCATTCGCTGTCCCAGCCCCTTCTTCTTCTCCACCTCATCTTGTGGTCATTAGTGTATCTTGTATCTTGTATTTTATTGTACAAGAGACTACCTGTATCACCGTCTCCAGATAGAATAATGACCTCCACGAGACAAGAGATTAACGAGCTAGATCGAGATGTACTGGTGGGACATCATGCAACGTATACAGTACCTATGAAGCAGACATTTGAGATAAGATGCCTTTGCTACAACCTTGCCGACTATACTATCTATGCTTGCGGCGTTTGTAGTTTTTGTTTCTAGCTGCAGATCCGGCAAGGGTGGCTTTACCTTGGGGAGTACCTTTAGATGTAGAGCTAGACGATGTAGACTGTAGAGGGCTGAAGATTTAGAGCTGTAGAGCTGCAGAGCTGTAGAGCTGTGGACCTGGAAAATTGTACAGCTGCAGAGTGGTGTGACTATGACAAAACCAAAATAAAGCACCTATCGAAGCCAACCAACTCAATCAGCCTACAGTACAAAAGGACGTCGGGTAAAGAAATACGCTGCATTTTTGATACTCATCGCCGTTCTAATGCTTTCCTGCAGTCCTTGTAATCTTCCAAGGAAGTATCAAGCGTCAAGGCAGGGAATCCCTGTCGTGTTGGTTTTGCTTCTCCTGGGCCACAGGACCGCCTTCCGATTCGTTACCCTCTTACACCTGTCCCTCTTACACACCATCTTTTCACACAGCACACACTCTCCGATTCGTCTCTACAATCTGTTTCCTCACAAGCCCTCGCCATTGGCCTGCCCCTGCGCGAATCGCGACTACTGTTGGCCCGCTCCGGTTCAATGTGGAAAACTTGGGGGATGGCTCCTTAAATGACGACCCTGTAGATCTTGAGCATTCTATTTTGTAATGTCGTGGACATCGTGGACACGTAGATATTGAAGATGTAAGTACTCATCGTATATTGTAACTAATCATGCATCGTCTCCATCAAGATATCGTCTAGATGCAAGTAGAAGGGACGTCATATACCGGCTCGTGACGGAAGAGACCGGTTGACACGGCACGACATATTACTCCGTGCAGGTATAGTTCGGCACAACCTAGCGGAGAGGGTTTTAATAGATTGAGGTTGTATTGCACGTGCACAGCCATTTTTCTTGCTTTATTTGGTTTCGACATGTCTGTCTGCCTGTCCGTGTTTGTTCCATCTTGATTTACTCTTTATTTTTTACTCTTACTTCTTACTCGTTACTCTTCTGCATTGTACTTTTGATTATCCTTACAGCCGTTGAGTCCTTTTGCCCTCTTGTCCTCTTGTCCTTTTGATATTGCTCTGCTCCGTAATCCGCAACGTGTCTCTGCTGTTTGTAAGATACCCTATTTACCATTACCTCTTGATATTTCACCCTGCCGCCGCCGCTGCAGTCCTTTTAGCTGTGGCTTTGACATTTTTGTAGTTGCTCATATTCTGCAACCCTTGACTTTTGCTACGATGCAATGCAGCCATTCAACCTGCTCGCTTCAGCACATCTCCATTCTAGGTTACATTTTCCGATGCCCTTGTACTCTTCAGAGCAGTAATTTAAATATAGATTTATATCTTATATTTACAGAGACTGTTGTGCATATGCTGCTTGTTAACCGAGCTGTGTTCCATCACATTCTTTCGTCATCACCCAATCCGTATTTTGCAGACTCCTATCATCTTTTTGTCTTTTTGTTCTTCGTTTTGTTACAGAGTTTTCAGCTACCCATAATTCACCGCTTACAAGCGTAAAAAATCATATACATCCATATGATACGTCAACTTATAGCATTCAAATGCTATATTCTGTAATAATTCACAAGAAAATTGATATACAATTAAGCTGAGCGAAGCGCATAGACCAAATAGTGCATACACAGACTCTATGACTCTTGTCTTTATCTCTCTCTCTCTCTCTCTCCATCTCTCCATCTCTCCATCTCTCCATGCTCCATTGTCTCCAGTGCTATGCATTGTAGACTGACTGGACTGGAGAACTTACTAGTTTTTGAGATTGTACGTTACTCTGCACAAATGCGAACTTGGTACTCTCCCTCAATGTTTTTCTATAATAAATTACCTACACTTAAATGCAACATCTAAATGCACCTCGTCCCAGTCTCCAGACAGGTTGGCCAGCTCGTCGTGCAGCTCATATTTCAGATTTACTCTTCGCTATGGGTCTTCCCTCGAGTCCACTCATCTCTTCTCGTGTCCTCGCCGTTCCGTTCCTTGCTTCTCTTTCCTGTTTGTCTTCACTTGCTCGTGCTGCGGTTTCCTTTTGTTCACTTGCTTTTGCTTCAAGCTGCTACAAGCTACTTCAACCCGAGCCCGTCTAGTCTTTGGTCTACCCCCTTGCTGATAAATTGACACCAACAATGGTACTCGTAGGTAGGGATAACTCGACTAGGGTTATTTCAGGAAAGGCCGCATCTCAAAGGCATACAGACACGCAGTGTCAGTTTTAAATTCCTTTTGGAAGCCATCGTAGATCACATAAGCATTTGTGCCTCATCTTGTCTCGTTTCTGTCTCGTGGCACAACTTACTCGTGGTGCTCTTGCGGCAATGCTCCTGAATATACACTCTCTCAATGGGCTCGCAACCCACGCACGTTAACATTATCACACCCGGCAGCACCGAGGCCACCGCCTAGAGAGGCCACTGCGGGACGGAGTTTTCCCCCTCTACTGTCCGAAACCATGGATGTACCTCACACTGCCTTGGGCGAGTACAAAGCGTATTCAATAATAATACATTTTCTCACTTATTTTCGGAGAGTTTCTGGCCTTTCGGTGGGGTTGGTTTCGTTTTTTCGTCTTCTTCTCTTCATTTTATTCGTCCACCATTTACTACCAGTGATATTTTTCTTCATTCTTTTCCTTTATCGCCCGCGCTTCTGCATGTCTCACATGTCACGAGCCATACAAAGGCAACAACTTCCTCAGACTGTCCATGTCTCGACTCCCTTCCTACAATGTACAGTAGCCTCTACAGTGGTCTCCCTACGATAAGTCCGTCGGAAGTTATATTTGATTTTAATACTTGCAGATAATCAATGTGCTGAAAAGAAGGCACCTGCATCGCGAATTCGTGGATATACGCATACAGAGTCCTTCCCACTCGACTCGACACTTGAATACGACGTTCTTCATACGGCGATAGATCATCCAAGATCTTGTACGGTGCTACGGTGTCACGGTGTATTAATGGTATTAATGATCAAGCAACAAAGAGCATAGGACATAAGATAAAAGATGCCAGGTTAACAACGCAAACTAACCACTCAGGGTCTCCTCTTCCTCGCCTATCACTCGTTTAAACTTAATATCCCTGACACCATTCCCGTTCTATGTTCTATCACATTCCTGCGCACCTGTCATATTTTCTTTGTTGTTTTTTCCCATCATCGCCCACCGGTTCAGTTCCCTCGCGTCCTTTTGATATTTATGTGTTCTTTGTCTTGTCTATCTGATCAGTCTTATTACACTGGCCTATGATGTTTGCTTGCCAAGCAGTGACAGCGTAGACTTGAGGTGGGAAGAAGAAGCGGAAAGAGAAATGAAAAGAACAGTTCATTGGACTGGAAATCAAGGGAAGAATCACAAAGACAATATAATGCACATAATATACATAATATACAAAAAGGTAAAGCACAATGGAATTCTTCAGTACCGGCGACTAGGACGCAGAGTAAGACTGGGCCAGTCCGAATACTGAAGACACAGTGAGACCGACTGCAGACTAAACTACCAACAGTATCCATTTGCACACATGCAATGGAGAGAAAAGAAAGAAGAAGAAAATAACGACACGAGGTGGCAAACTGAATAGGGGCATGTAAGACATGCAGGCTCAGCGGCAGTGACACTGTCAACGGCTGTTTGAGAGTATGTCGAGTGGTCAATGTGAGCGTCTCGCTGTTCTCTTGTGTGGCCTTTTGAGTGTGTTCCTTCTACTGTCTTTGACTTGTTTGAGTTCGGACCCTTTGATACATAACTTTCTGATAACTACTTCATTGCGTAGTATCATGGAGGAGCTTCTCTACGCTAGAGTCTACGGCCCTGTTGCCCGCATTTTTCTCCTTGTTCCCCGTAGAAATGAAACAACGAAACGGCTACTTTGCATGGCTCCAGGTACGGACGGCTACGACCACGACGTAACCACGGCCAAGCCAGGAAACCAGGGATACAACCGCCGCCAACACAAAGAACACTGCTACTTCAGATGTACTTCGTATGGATCAACACGATGCTTTACTTGCCCTCTTGGGAAACCCTCCGAACTGTTTTGGGCTTCGTGATGGATATTCAAACTCGCTCTTGATTGATTCGAGAATTCAATTCAGTAGATCGAGGCCATAGATTAAAACCATAAGCAAAGCCATAATTCAGTCAATGACGTGATGCCACTCACACGGGATCCAGACACGCCCATGGATCTCTCTCGCATCCATGTCATCCACACCTCCCTTTCACTACACTATCCTGCATACTGTCGGCACCCTATGCATCTGCCTGCATCTACTTTCTTCTACCGTGTTTTCCGTATTTTCCGTATCTTCCTTCCACTCCCATCTCTCGCCTATCCTTGATCCCCGCTGCCTCATTCTAGGCATACGACGTTCTCCGTCTCCATCGCCATCGCCATCGCCATCGCGGCCCTATTGACGTCGATCCCTTCTGTTTGCATAGCACTACCACACTTGCACGCAAGGCAACCTCGATATTGCCAATAATATGTTAATATCCGCTAATATTCGATGATATTATTGACTTTCAAATTGCAAAGACTAAGGATATATGTCACGTATCTTTGAGGCATCTTGCCGACCTTCAATATGCCCGCCGTTGTCTTTGCACGACCATCTTGAAAAAGTATCCCTCAGCCTCTACACTCTACCTTTCTCGGCCTGTCCATCTGCTTCTCAGTGTCAGTGCTTCTTAGTCTCGGAGCCACTTTAGCGAGCTAGGCTCTCTACCAGAGATTGATGGCCAATTTATTGATGCAAAGGGTCCTTGTATAACACCGACTTCTCTGCTTCCCCTCTTTTAGGCCGGGGAAGCCAATGCATGTCGGTATGCAGTGCTGACTGCAGGGTAATGATCACTCTGTCTCATCATCTGTCTTTATCGTCGGCTTCCCTTTGGACACGTCTATCTTTTGATTCTTGATCTTTGGTCTTTTGGTCTCTGAGATCCATCACTACTTGAATTTATTCTATACTCTGACTCGACCATGTAAGCTGAAGCAAGACCGTTGCTCTCCAAAGAGAAAGATATGCACACAATATACGATATTCCACAAAATCCTATTCCATTCCATCCCAAATTTCAGACTCCATACTCCAAAGACCCTATCAACGCACACAAAAGGCTTGCCACACGACGTGTTGTGAGACATGCGACACCAAGACCAAGACTGCGCTTCTTGACCCGACTTGACCTGAAGATTGAGACGCAACAACTGAAACCTTTGCCTACCTCAACGGTAGACTTGCTAGTGATAAATCTGGCAGTTGGTACTTGTTAGCTGCATGCATTCTGTACTACAGAGTGCCATTATCTCCTCTTCTTGTCTCCTGCATATGATCTTTGCTTTTTCAATTTTAGTATTTGCCTCTGTATCCTCTCATGTCTGCATAGGGTCCGGCATACTTTGCATTCTGCTTGCATATGACCGCACTACTTTGGTCTTTGGTCTTTGGTCTTTATTTGCTTGTCTGCTCACATCTCACATCTCACCTTCTACACCCTTGCTCTCTCCTATCTTAGTGTGCCTTTTTGTCCATCTCTACCATGAAAAACTACTCCATAGAGATACCGGTACATCCCATACTTTCTATACATATCAGCAAAGGCGTTTTTCAAGACTGGAGTGACAACCTCAGGAGCTTAGACAAGTACATTTACATCTATGTGATCATCTACTTGATCATCTACTTGATCATCTACTTGATCATCTACCGGTACATTGATGCCTGCACATCTCAAGAATCCCCATCTCCAACTCCATCCCATCTCTACCATTTGCTTTAGATAACGCGAGTTGTTCAACCTGTGTAAATCCAAGCATGTGGATGGCTTACTGGCAAGCCCAGAATGAGAGCATGTTGTCGTCTTTCTGCCATCATCAGGACCCCATTTTAACCCTCTGATAAGTGTCGGGGTGCCACTCTTACTTACTCTCATTTTCTTTGATCTTCTCTTAATCCATATCCATTGTCCTCATTGTCCTCTTGCTGACACTGCCCGTGTGCACTCCATACCCCATACACAGATCTAATCAATTAAAAAGCCTCTATTTTCTTCTTCGTACGTCTCTCACACTCCTCCACAACAGCATCTAGTCCCTTCTCATAAAGGCCAGCCTAGCTGTCGTTCAAATGGGGCAAAGCCTAGTCTAACGCCTTTGGTCAAAGATGATTGAGTACTTTGACATGAAACCAAATATGTATTTATTAAAATAAAAATGAATAAACCGAAAAGAACAAGGAAACAGAAAGTAGACGCCCGTTGACGTGAGCTCGACTTTTGGGCCCGCTCCATCTTTTAGTACCCTTCTCCTCTGTTGCAGTTCTATTTACTCTACACCCCCCCCTACTCCGTAATACTCCTCCACCTGCTCCGTACTCCTCAAAAAGGCAAAAGAAAAGAAGAAGTAAGAAGTAAGGAATAAGAAGAACACAAGATGGAAGACGGAAGAAATAGTCCCTCTTATACATTAACAAATAGGCATTCTACACTTGGCAATATATGAAGCTCTTGTCCTCTCGTCTTGTCTCTTGTCTTGTCTTGACTGTCAGATTCATATATCTATCATCATCCTGCCCCCTCGACTACTTTTGCATATTATCTCTCCTTGCCTCTTCTTGCTCTTCTTCTTTTCGCTTCTTGATTCTTCTGCTTCTATTTCCCCCTCGCATTCAAGCTCAACTACCATCAGCTCTGGCTCTTTGTCTTTCTCTTTCTCGCCATCTTCTATCAAGATCCAGCATCATCATTGCTCTTCTTCATCCCATTAGGCCACATCTTCATTATCATCAGCGTTATTTCCTTTACTGTCGTTACTATTCGCCCCGGTTTCTTTTCTTTATATATTTCATTTCTCTTTATATACCCCTTTCGTTCTATACACGTATTGTCTTGTCATCTCGATTTCTCGTCTCACTTTTGCTCTCTTCAGCTCTCATCAGCTCCTATCAGCTTTCATCTGCTCTCGTCTACCACCATAGCCGTCATCTTGTCCAACATTACACAGCATAGGCATACTTGCATCATACGACCTATCTATGCTCGGCATCGCCTAATTGTCATAACACGTAGTGTTTAGCAGTTCTAGTTACTTTATAACTTCCGAGGCATCTCCACCGCGTCTTTTCCATCTTAACCACCACCATCACCACCACCACATTCAGAATGGGTCTTCATACAACACCGTACGGCTCCTTTTACGTCCAGCGCGACCTCAAGACTGGCGAGATTATACAAGTCTTGCCCGTCCAGGCCAAGGATACTCCCGACCAGCTCCCCAGTGTCGGGTCTCTTGGCATCGACGAGAATTTTATCGAGAGTCGTCGAGCTACCTTTGAGGCCAACACCGTTCGCGCCTCCGACTCTCAGGGCCGTCTGCAGCAAGAGCTGGCCACAGCCGGCGGACGCCAACTTCTTGAAACCGGCCGGGCAGTCATTGCACAGCGTGATGATCACAGCCACAGTCACACACAGAGTCACAGCAGCCACAGCAGCCCGTCGGTCGCCACATATCAGGATGGCGATGTCGACATGGCGTACTCACAGCCGCCTGCGGCGACCGCCCATTCTTACGCACAATACCAATACTCATCTGCCTCGTCGCCCTCTTCTCACCAAAATCACCACCACCGCCACCACCACCAGAGAGACAGTAGAGACTCTCGATCCAGTAGCAGCCGCCGAGGCAGCGCCATGAACGTAAACTACACACACACCCTGAGTGAAGATCCGCATCACCAGCAGTCTTTGCATATGCACCCGGTCCGTTCCTGGCCTGAATCCCTGTAGGTTGTTGGGCGATGTGTCCCAAGGGAGAGGCTATTTCCTTAATCCTCTTTATTCTAGTGGGAAAAATAAATCTAACATTCTCTTTTCTGGCATTGCAGACCCCAAGAGCATACAGTGAATCTACCTCCGTTTCGGGAGATCGGTTCGGCGAGAGCGTCGAGCCACGAGGACGAGCAGCGCTGCCACAACGATCGGATTTCCAGTAGAGGACCGAATAGCAGCAGCAGCAGCAGCAGCAGCAGCGCTTCCAATAGCAGCAGTGGCCGCAACTACCGCGCCCATGGTGGCCGCAGCAGCCGGCGCAGCAACAGCACGGCTTTCAGCATCAGTAGCATGATTACAGACAGCGAAGGTGGCAGCACCTACAGTGCTAGTGAAGCCAGCACGCCGACGGCCCTCTCGCCTACACCCGACTACTACTACTGCAACAGCAACAGCAGCGGCAACAGTTACGGATACAGCAGCAGCAGCGGAAGCGGCAACGGCAACGGCTATTCACCCGCACATTCAGGCTATGTCGCTCCTCCACCCATGCTACCTACTGTGGCTGGTTCTCCCGAGAGCAAGCCTGTGGCAGGCTACAACATGATGTTGGATGCTCCTACATACACCCGGGCGTACGTCTATGCTTTTTCTCTGTTTTTCTGTTTTTCTTTTCTTCTTTCCTTTTCCTCTTTCTCGTCATCCTTCTCTCTCCTCTTTTATTCAATAAAAGCTTAAAATCATTATATTAACTATGTAGACACCACAGATATCGCTCACCAGCGCCCCCTCCTAGCTTCTCTGCACCGCCTGTACCGGCACCACCTCCTTCCTCGGCCGCTCCTGCTACCAAAAAGCAAAAAACTGTTTGGATTATTCGGACCCTCGAGCCACGCAGAATGGCACCAAACGGTGATGAGTACGACGACTGTGAGCCGCAACGGGTCAAGACACACGTTGAGACCCATGTTGCTTCATAGTACTCACGTTCTGGTTGTCTCGTTTCCAATTTATGTATTCAAATTATTGTCTTATGAATCTTTCCCCCCATCTTTTGCCTTATAATATTTTCTATCTCTTAACGGCCTCCCTGACGATTTCCTTTATTGGCTTTTGTCTATTTCTTTATTGACCTTACTTTTCATTTACTCCCCCCCTTTCTATCTTTCTTTTGTTTTCCTTTTCGCCTTACAAGTCTATATATTTGCTTGGTTACTTTTACTTCAAGGATACGAGGAATTAAAAGGGGTAAATATGGGACATGTGACTTTCATGTCTTGTCTCTAATATATCATATTTGTTTTCACTTTCGTGCCCAAGTCTGCTCTGATTTGACTCTTTTGTTGATTTTTGTTTCGGTTCTTTAGCTTTACTACTCACCCCATCTCGGGGCTATCTGTACCTTTACAGAGTACTTCTTATTCGACATTTAAGATGAATACTTGCCTGTATATTGTATTATATTATTATTATTATTATTTATTTGCTTCTTGAGCCATCTCAACGGTCTGGGATTTGGATTTAGCTGACGATATAGATTTCCATCTAACCAAAGTTGTATCAACGCAGCCCTGGTTATTTTGAGGTATGCTTGAGAAGCTTGCTGCAATACCTTGGTATCTTGTAGTAAGCAATGAAAAGAATCATTTTATTATTCGCCTCTGCGAATAATGTGTATCGAGTAATAGACCGCTATTACATCGCCCCTAGATTGATAAAATTTCAATCATTACGAATCAGAGTAGTGGCCAATAGACTTGCAGAAGTACCTTGGTACACATTTTGTAGGATGAGATATTGGTGTGGTGCATCTTCCATTGTTGCCACGGCGCACAGGGTTCTGCATCTAAAAACCAAGAAACTTAGCCATGGCCTGCACCAAGAGTGTGAGTGGAAAATACAATGATACCCATTGCCACTTGAGTGCATTATGCAAAGAATAAGTGGCAACCGACAGTCTCTCTCTTTACATCCAAGTGGCAGTCTTCCAATCCCTTGTAGCTACAGACTCTCAAGCTACTGGACTCGGCTTCTCTGTTTCCGCGAGCCCCCCCTGCACCTGTCGTTCAGCCTCACCCAGTGGCCAAGTATACTGTTTGCCCAGCTGGACTGCTTCACAGTTAAAGCTTTATGTTTTGATCGTGTGCATCCTCTACGAGCTATATGTGTACAAGGCTCGATGCAAATATATCCTCGACATACGATGCTGAGAATAACAGGATATGTGCATATACTTAAGACTCCACAAAGATAGCTTATTACTCCAGCCGTCCAGGTAGGAGAGGTCTAATGCATTTTACTTATAAATGCCAAGAGTAAGTCTGATACTTGTAATAGCTTGCTCTTAAACTGGTAATGCTTGCGAATTATGGACTGAGCTTTTTTTTTAAATAACAGCAGAGAAAGTCTGCCATGGAGAAGACTCTCGCGGCCTGTCCTACTCTGTGTGGCACTTCTCCGTGAATCTTATTCCACCTTGGATTTCAGCGGTGAGATCGAACAAGTACGTATTCCGTCTGCGGAACATTCCGTCAGAAACCAATTCCGATCTCTTTGGCTCCCATGCCTCCTGTGCAAAACATGTCTATTTGATGAGAAATTCATAACTGCAAGCTGACGGCAAGTTAGACCAACACGCAAAAGGCCAGCACTTCTAAACCCGGATTTATACTTCTTCGACGGGAATAAACCGTGGATTACAAGTGAACAACATATGCACTATCACTATGATCGGTTGGACTAGGCCTTAGTCGATTAACTTGATTGACCTAATTTCCTTGGCCCATCCCGCTCCCGTGTAATGAGTAGTAAAGTATATTTATATAAGTTTTCCTACATTAATTCAAGTCGTTACTATTACTTCTTCGTATCAAAATATGTTCCAATATTATCTACACTTCGTGCGGCAGGAGGTGTGGGTGGTAGATGTACAAAGTACTATGCTAGATAGCCTGGACGAGTCCAAGCCTGGCCCGGCCTTGCTCGTCTAAGTAAGGCGGCTGTCTCCCGATTGGCATAATCAAGACATGGGTGATGATCCCAAATGTCAGACTAAAACGCCTTTACAATCATATCTAAGCTTGTTGAGCTTGTTTGTATATCTAGACAGGTTTTAACAAAACTACCCAGTAGTCAAGTGCGTTGCGATTTCTAGCATCGACAGACTTTGAGCCCTTTGCTTCCTTCTTGCCGACTCATCCTGTCCTCTCACCCTGATCCTGTATTTCACAGCTGTATGTGTCACTTGCGATATAAACGACCAAAACGACACCCAATCATTCGAATCAAAGCACGAAAGCCCGCACCCCGTCCCTCACTTCGCCCCTAGGATCCCGAGTTAAACCCTAGTGCCTGGAATCTCACTCGTAGCTAACAGCTTAGTCCCAGTATGCCCCCCTGGCTATCAATAGGGTTCAGTCTTGTCTCCGTTCTGCACAGTACCTTGTATTGAATGTGCAGCTCCAAGCTCTCATCACGAGTCCTTTCTAGCGACTTTGCGAGGCTCAGGGCCCTTGCATTACCAAACACATCGCGGAGCAGGTACTTGATAATATACAAATATATGCAATAAATGTGTACAAGTATATATGCGGAGAAAAGCCCTATACGCGCGATATACACTGAAACGCAAGAGTAGATTAACACCATTTGACAGACTAGAGAGAGATAAATGCCTGCCGGAGATTGCCTAATTAGGTAATATATTGAGCCACAGCAGGCGTTTAGCTTTCTTCCCCAAGAATGATATTTGACACCTGTAGAACTTGTACTCCTGTCAATTAAATAGACCTTTACATAGACCTCTAAAAAGACTCTTTAAAGGACCTCCAGACATGCCTCAACGAGACAGGTCATGCTAGATTAGTTTACCTTTTGTCATTTACCTTTGTCGTCTCACAACCAGTCCTTTTGTTTTGAAGCCTGTCAAAGAAATCAGCTGTCTGTACTTTTTAGATCCTGACCGTTGTTAAGATGAACAACGTCGAGTACTTTTGGACAGCGGAGTAATTTCTCCGCCTCGACCGAGTTGATACATCTAAAAACATCTGCATGTTCTGGATCTTTTGCCGCAAATATTACTGATGTCCGAAACTCAGCATGATATGGTAGGCCCTCTTCGGGGAGGCAGACCCGGAGAGCCAAGAACAGTGAGCACTAACTCTGATTCTGAGATACATCCTATCACTGGAGACTAAAGACTACAGACCGGCATTTTCCCTTTATTGGGTACAGAAACCATTAATATTGGCAAGGATAGACCCTACTGATACTTGGCGCTCCGGCTGTCATGATCGTGACTATTATTTCTGCTCTTCTTACACTTTTTGCTTCGTTTCTTCTTTCCTTTGCATCCTGGAGGATTTTTGGGGGTTCCACTACACCGTCTCTTTCTGGTCGTATTTGCCCTCTTTTGTCGTATGGAATTCTGTCACATCGCTTTCTGCGTTCGTTGCATTTTAAAATGGCCCTTTGATTGCCAATTATAAAATATGAAATATGGGATTTCTATTTCGTATCTCACTCGACAGATCCCATCCGAAAAGATTTTCTTTCCCACTTATATCACATCATAACGATAAAAGATAAATAATCATCAAATACTTTGATCTGCGGCCTCATCTCGTTTTCAATATTTCGAGGTCTAGAAACATCATGTTCCACTTTTCCATCCCGTCCTGCCACCGCCGTAGGTCAGACTCTTCTGTCCAGAATTTAGGCCACCCGGCTGGGGACCTCCCGCTTTGATTAGTAACTTTGGTCATTGGTAGTTGGACTGAACTAGGTATGCTCACACCATCGCAGTTCGATATTAAGGATCACCCCGTGATCAACACCAATGAACTCTCGCTAGTCCTGTTTTTATAATGCTTTAGACGTTTCTTTTGTTTACACCGAGCGCTGACTAGTGCTGCGAATTGTATCGATACCTCAACGTGTGGCGTTGGCCGACGACTTGAATCATGGCCACGGTGCATAAGTCTTGGCAAATGCGTACTAGAAGCTCACCAGGTTGCGCCGAGTGCATGGAGAATGAAACCGCATATGTCCATGTATGCTATTTCTGGAGTATCTGCATGTGCTCACATGCCTCGTTGCATTTTGCATCCTGTACTCTGTACTCTGCAGTATTGCAATGCATGCCTGGCCTCATGTGCATGATGGAGCTGGAATAAAACTGTTAACGGCAGCCATTGCTGTATATGAGTGACTTCCTAATCAGGTAAGTTGTAAACGCGTCCTCGTTCATCAACTCAGTTATCAACTCAGTTATCAACTCAGTTATCAACTTGGCTATCAGCTTAGTTATCAACTCATATTGACTTTGCGAAACGATTACTAGAATACACTTACGGTTGCGCAATGCTACAATAGTAGATAATATAGCTTGAATGTCAGCCAAACAAGAATTGATTTAATGGACATACTCGTGATTTTGCAAACCCTTAAAACTTCAAATCCTCGAATCATCATAATGTTCAAGTTCCCCAACATTTCTAGACCACACATGCCAATGTAAGAACGACAATCAGCGGCTGATCTGCAATGAAGGCTGACTACGGAAGCCACATTGTCAACTTCTGTCGGTGAAATTTGCTCGCTATCTAGAATCTCAGAACAGAGGCCGCCTTGAAGTTAAAGAGCGAGCCATGACGCATCTTTGCACGAGTCACTACTTTCTGTGCGAGTCAGCCATCTTCCCACTGCTTCTTGCCCGAGTTGTGTCTCGACTAAACGCTTTCGATTCAGCTGCTTGTGAGAAATAATAAGCTGCTTCCTCGCGGAGCAGCTTCCTCGCGAGGCATGCTGGTGTTTGTATGATCGGCGTTGTATACCCTCTATATGCAATATAGCGGAAGGCGTTGGAAATAGTTATGTGACAAATATGTTCTCTGCCAAGTGCTAGGAGTTATTGTAATGTCACTGAAAGGCATAGCCGTGTCATAATGGGAAGCCGTCTGGTGGGCTGGAAAGGCAAAAAACCGCCTATGCTTACATACTTCATGTTGGGTATTGGTGAATGATGTTCCATTGGACCCTGGTCTTCTTTATCTTCCAAGTTTATCTATTTATACCTGTATGTCCCTGATTTTCTTTTGCTTGGCTACATCGTGCGCGTGTTGCCTTGTATTTTGTTATTTCCATATCACGGGATATTTAACGGCCGTCAAAAACTACTCGGTGGCGTATCAGAAAATTGAGCTCTAGAGGTTGGCCAGCAGAGGCTATTCTCCATACAGAAGAAGCCAGTTGACATGTACCTATATTGTGGAAATCACAGAAAACACAGAAGAGAAAAAACTAATCTAATCGAGTCATAAGCAGTCGAATCTGCCACTAAGCTTGCCGGTCAACGGCTTTACTCTTGTTGAGATTAGTGGTATATGCGAGTCTTTGAAATTCACTTGTTCGCTAAAGGAGTATCCTATGCAAGGTGATCATGTAGAAATAAAGACACAGGCAGACAAGTTATAGAGAACAAGACGAATTTAAAGTTAAGTATATTGGGTCGTAATATACTCGATCATTTAACAATAAATAAAAGAGTAACGATTAACAAAATCGATATCTACGCCTCTGGTGTGCTCTTGAGATACTAGCTACAGTGATACCGAGCATGGCCTAGAACTAGCTCAGGATTGATTACGACATGGGTATGCACAAGGCCGAAAAGGTCATATCGTATTATTGAGTACTCAAGGGCGTGTAATTATGGTTGTACCTGTACATTCAAACATTAATTCTCTAGACCTCATACTGAACTAAGATATCTCAGAGGATCATACCAGATCTCAGTCAGATCCTTGAGGATCCCCGCTACTAAGCAGACAGATGACATGATAGGGTTCTAGGGGTGGTTTTGGTCTCGATGTAAATGTAAGCAAGGATCGGCTAAAAGGCGGAGTAATTAACTAATAAATTCCAATGAAATTGCATACAAGGAGACCGGGTATAGGTACTATTAAAGGAAATAAATCATGTGCTTGGGATGGCTCGTCCTAGTCGGGTCCCAACGATGACCTTATTGTACAACCCTCCAGCGTCTGTTGCTATCAAAATGGTCACACGGAATGGAGCAGAGAGAAGTAAAATAATAAGACGGGCGAATAAATGAACCTCGCGGTAGTTGGAAGCAGAGACCAATCTGCAAGGGCTTGCTGTATGTTTCCTAGTTGGTTGATACTTGGTTGGGGGGTGTCGATGTTATTAAAAAAACAAATACGAAAAAGCAAAAGTAGCACGGCATTGGACTGCGTACTAAATGGGAAAAGGGTCAAGGGCGAAGAATCCAAGACCAGGATAACAAGTTCGCCAAGTGCTTGCCATGCCTCCCTGCATTTTGCGTCATATGAAATCCATGTCTACACCCTGGTGAATGCACTAGGGCTAGATATCTCCATGATAAGTTTGAGTGAATCAACAGACAAAGAAACGATGTCAGGGGTGAAATGGTAAGGCTTTACTACAAATGGCTATTCCTAAAAGCAAACAAATCATGAAGAAGATAGAGCTCTGACCAGGCTACCTATATCGGATGCCAGTACCCGGATCGATGGTATGAGTTTTTGATTCGAATAAGATAGAGAAGGGGGATTAAAGGAGAGAAACGGCGGTGACTGGGAAGAAATGGTCGTGTTCTTATCCATAGATTTTATTTTCTTTTGCCTGGCTTGGCTTGGATGCACACTGTTTCCCTACAAGTACATAATCGACAAGAAAAAGAGAGCAAAGAAACATTTTAATACGCTATCATTGCCAACATATCTAAGGCTACAAGTTAACATACACATATGTATATGTCTCTGCATTTTCATACATATATGTATCCTACATGCTTCCAACAGACACGCTTCTTCACATGCTTCTTATTCTACTTCTCTAGGTGACACTACCAGCAGCTTGCGATGTATGGGCAAAACAGCAAATGACTTGACAGACCATATGTCCGAGAGGCGATCAGTGGACAGAGTACTAGATCGCTGTTTTCATATGCCCCATCTACGCTCATCCATGCAGGCATGATTCGATCTTGAGATCTGTAACGTGGGCGGTCGATAGCTTGCATCCTCGCCCAATTTGCACAACGCTGGCACCCATCGAGCCATCTAGTCCAGGGCAGTGGTCCTCGAGAGGCCTCGAATATTTACCAATGAAACTCATAGTGTCTGACGATCAAATATTTTGCCAGGATTTCTTGACTGTTAGTATACCATTCTCGCCCATGAAAGGATAACATAGCATGATAGAGTATACTATGCAGGAACTTACAGAATCCAATGGGGATCCAGAGTGGCCTTGATGGCCTTCATGACGCCGAGAGTATCCGGGCCGACCTCCTTGAGCAGCGACTCTTTCTTGCCCCAACCGATCGAGTGCTCGCCCGTGCAGGTGCCCTCCATCTCCAGTGCCCGGTTCACCATGTTCTTGACACACTTTTCCACCTTGGCCCGCTCGGCCTTGTCGGATCTGTTATACATAATACTCTCGTGGAAGTTTCCGTCGCCAATGTGGCCGAGGATGCTCGCAAACAAACCGAGCTCATCCATTTCCTTTTTGCTGACCTCGATAATGTCTGCCAGCCGGCTGAACGGCACGGCCACGTCAGTGCTCCAGACTTCCTCGCCCCCTTTGCGCAGCGCCAGCATAGACCACAGCGACTCCTTGCGCGCCGACCAGAGCAGCTTTTGCTCGCGCGCATCCTTTGCAAACTCAAAGTTGGAGCCGCCATTTTTGGCCGTGATGAGCTTGACGTGTTCGATATTGTCGCGCACGCTGGCTTTTGTGCCCGAGAACTTGAAGAAAAGGGTAGGCATTTCCTGCCAGACGCGTGGCGCCGTGGCTCCGCCGAGGTTGACAACCTTCATCTGGACCTCATCCATAATCTCCATGGCGGCCACGGGGATACCAGTTTGCATGACACCAGCAGCGGCCGAAGCGGCATCACGAATGGTGGGAAACGTTACGACGGCAACAGACAGCTCTTCTGGGATGACGGCGAGCTTCAGAGTTGCCTCGGTAACGATGCCGAGTGTACCTTCTGAGCCGACAAACAGGCTATTTAGGTTGTAACCGGCCGACGACTTGCGAGGCCGGCGGCGCGTCTTGATGACGGTGCCATCGGCTAGAACTACCGTCAGGTTAATCACCCAGTCCTTCATGGTGCCGTATTTGACGGCATTGGTGCCGGAGCAGTTGGTGCCAACCATGCCGCCAATCTTGGCGCTCGGGCCGGGATCAATAGGGAAAAAGAGACCGCTGTCCATCTTGGCAAGTTGTTCGTTCAGGTCCTGCCAACCGATGCTGGGCTGCACGACAACATCCATGTCATCCTTGTTGAACTGGACAATCTTGTCCATGTAGGCAAAGTCGACGCTGACGCCGCCATAGGGCGCCGAGAAGTTGCCTTCGAGACTGGAGCCGCCCGAGTACGGGATCAAGGGCACGCGGCGCTGGTGGCAGATGCGGGCAATAGCTGAGACCTGCTCCGTGTTCCGTGGGTAGGCGACGGCCACTGGCAGTGTTTCTGGGTTTGTCGTGGACCATTCTGAGTAGCCATGGGCTAGCAGGTCTTCGGGGTCCGTTGAGATGATATCTTCGCCGCCCGTCCGGCTCCGGATTTCCTCGATGGCCTTTTCATTAGTTACTATAAAGTCATCAAAAGTGTAGACATTGTTGCGTGAGAGAGACGCACCAATTCCATTTCGCGCATGCTGGCGTATCGCGGGGCCGTGCGATCGTCGAGCAGAATGACAGAGCTCTTGGGCCAGCCGTTAAAGTAGAGCGCTGCCAAACCCCAGCCTGCAGCACCGGCGGCCGCGGCTGCTGCAAAAGCCCGCTGGCTGGTCCACCATGATTGTGCGTTGCTTGTAAATTCTGCTGTTGGTATTGTTGATGCTGTTGATGATGTTGACGAGTTCCGGGAGTAGAGTTTTGATGCGGACGGCCGTAATGCCCGCGCTGAAAGCATATGGGCTGCCGACAGACCAAAAGCCGGCGCCGATGCCGGTCTTTGGCAACAGCAAGTAGCCGCTCTTCTTAGAGCAAAAGTGATTGCCATTGTCAAAAGTTAATTTTTCCTTGACTCTATGTGATTTTCAGTCGAGTTTATGTTCGGAATTGCACGGTGCGGCGATGTCTGGATATAACCACAAGAAACCGCGCAGTCAAATGATTGAATGCTTGTTATTACCCTCTTGCAAACCCGGAAACCCGTGATGTGATTCAAAGGCAAAAGACGAAAGACGATTGTGGATACACGGAGCCAAGTCAGGAACAGGAAGAATTATTTCGGGCCAACAAATCATGTGCTCAGGTTAGGCTTTGTCTTTCTTATATCTTCACGATCGTTCGCCTCCGTTTCTCGGGTGTTTCGTTATATTGCCAGCCGAAAGTTGTGGGAACCATATTAGGGATCTAGAAATAGATTAAGACAAGACGAAAACAAACTAGATTAAATGAAGTTACTAAAACAAAAGCGGATGAGAGTCAACTGTAAAGAAACGAGAAATCAGCGAGGTAGGATACAGTCCGAATTTCCACAGCTATCGAGGAGTGTCCCTACGCTCTATGTCGTACCGAGGAGAGCTAGCATTGCGGGGGGTAGCTAGCTATAGAGGTACTTTAGTGAGCAGTAAAAGGCGATAACTCCAATACCCGCCGCGCACGCAATTAAAAAATATTTACTTTGTGGGCTGCATAAAATTTCGGTGGCAATCCAATGTTGGTCTATAGGTGTCTGTCTTTGCGTTGTTTTTCTTTTCACAGAAGCTTTTTTCTTTCTTTCTTTTCCTTCCCCGGGATTGTGGCTAACAGTGGGCAGTTGCAGATAGGCAGTGGGTTGTCGACTTCCGATTTCGTAATAGATTCATAAGATCTAAAGATGATCTACCCTGTAGATGGAGTTGATCTGACTGTTGATCTGACTGATGAGTGAGTGCCTTAAAATGGGCAGAAACCTTAGGATGGACCGAGGCCCAAGGGACGGGACAGACGACTACGGATGGATGGCAGACACAGGGACCGAGTATCTGTCTGGTCGGGTAAAGCGTACGTGTAGCAGCATAAAGAAGAAGTTAAGAAAAAACTCTTAAAAGTTCAAGCCGAGATGGCATGTCGAAGTAGTAAGATGGAGTCCGATGTTAACGAAAGCGAAGAAAGGCTAAGAAGAGTAACAAGACCAGTATTTAATTTTGGCTAACCAATGAGATGTAGAGCGCACTGCGTAGAGACGGAAATATAATGCATGCAACATCCAACTAACATCTTGGAGGGGAAATCTGCAACCAGGAAGAGGGGCCGGCGTGGGAGATCGCTGGACAGAAGGGCACAGAGTCCAGAGCTTGACAGTCTGATTTATGACCTTTTCAGAACTGATACTTGATATGACCTGATACAGAGTTGATGTTTGATCTAGGCTATCTGACTTGATGCATCTATAAGAGTCATTGAAAATATGAAGCGAGAGCCGATTACATGATGACTTTATGCCCGACTATCAAAGCTTGTGATGCGATCGCCTGAGACTACCATGCTCTCCACACACACTTGCCCGTTTCCATTGCCTTCTATGCATGCACTATGCCTGTGTCTTTTCTGATATGCAAAATGTGAAAAATAACTGCTTACCCAGCCAGAGCCGTCTCTACCCGTGCAGTAATATATACCATCGCTCTAGAGAATACAGAAGCAAAGTATGAGCTTATTGCCTTTCATATTGCTATGTCCGCACCATATAATCGTATATGTTTTCAGATAGAGCAATGCTATAGACACGTAAACAACCAACAGGACTTGGCCAAGTGATTTACCAATCAAGACTGGGATACTGTCAGGCTTGCAACCACCACGGTTCCTGCCTTGCCATAGTTGCACAGCATTAGAGAGTTTGTATTCGACTTTTGCACATGTGAGATGATATAGACCCCACAAAGTTATGTTGTGCAACATGTCGTGCACTTTCTGGGGGCGCAGTGCGGGGATTCCAGACGGCCTTGTCATCATGCTTTGCACCTTGGAAATGTAGCAGGAGGCAACGACCCGAAGTAGAAGGAAATCAAACTACTTTGGGAGGAAGCTCTAGCCGTTGGAGCTGGACGGCCCATGTATTTCTTATCTACTGGAATGCACAAACGTACAGTCAAGTTTGGAATAAATGAGGGTGCTCACGAGATCTCATATAAATCAAGCAAAGCGAGTAGGCATGCAAATAGATATATACTGGTTGGACACACTTGCAATCTTGTACGTAATGTACCGACACATGCAGGCCTTGTCTTATGATGTGCAACGAATCGAATAGCCGATACGGAAAGGTTTTTAAATACAGCTGTCTCCATGTCGCTTCCCCATGATTTCATTGCTATACATTATCCGGGGCAATGACATCCCAGGCCATAACTAGACGACTAAAGGATGCCCCGTGATACAGTGTTTTTCAAAGATGGTCACAAGATAATATATGAAATCTAGAAGCGAGTAGCACATAAATCGGCCGACTCCGATTACCCCCACTCGTGTATGAGCAACGCCATTGCATACTGCCGTTGGCACAAGGCTCATCCGGACGCCGTCGAGCTTGGATGTGGAGAAGCTCTAAAGCGAGTGGCTCGGGTCTCGGTCAGATATGATGCATGGGGCACTTGAATACAAAGTCAAGAGCTATCATAGTGGCGTGGGATGGAGGGATATGTTTACTGCCAGTATGAAGAGTGCCAAGTATCAAATGGCGCAATCCACTGTGACTGTACTCCTGGCTATTTGCTCATGCTCGGCCCCAGTCTCACCGCCAGCAGGTGTGGGATGCTCTCATCTTTGTGTTTGTGTGTTTGTGTTTGGATACAGATGATATGCACCTCGGCACATGATGAAGAAGATCTTACCATGACCCCCATGCCTCCCCTCTCAGGCTTGATTGCAGGTAAATGACGGTGAGAAAATAGAAACAACAGTGCGCTGCATGACAAGCAGTGAGACAGTTTGGTAGCGATGCAAGAATGAATTGGCAACCAAAGTTCATCAGTGGTACAGAAAAGAAGAGAGGTTTGTTTACCTTTATGAACCTTTCTTAGGTTGATTACATAATCGACACGCTGAAATGCTTCCATTCATAGGTAGCTTCACATCTACGTTGGCATCTAATTCACACAGAAATTGTCGATGGCAAAGTACAGCGGAAACAAAAGTGATCATCATTCGCGGTTTTCTTCTTCCTTTACTTGGTAACAAAACTGTAAATTTTAATCAAATTTGAAAAAACGCCGGTCCTCTCGCCATCCGGTTCGAAAGCATATAATCCACTCTCGTAACGTATTGAGTTTGGGGGGTATGAAAACTTGAGCCCATTTTTATTTTTACTAACTTTTTGTGTTCACATCACTTCACCAAGTTTTTGATTCATCTCTAAAGGAAAAGAACGAGTAAAAACTTAGTTGGTGTTGCGACGACGGTCACGCTCCTCAGCAATGGTGAGCTTGACACCACGGCCCTTGGGCAGGGAGATCCAGGGCTTCTCCTGGCCAATGACGAAGACGTTGCTCTCACGGGTGGCGAAAGTGTTGTCAATGGCATCCTTGAGGTGGACAATGTTGAAACCACCATCGTGACGCTCACGGTGAGTGATGACACCAACACGACCCATGTTGCGACCGCCGGTGACCATGGCCAGGGCACCAGTGTCGAACTTGACAAAGTCGGTGATCTTGCCAGTGGCAAGGTCGATCTTGACAGTGTCGTTGACCTTGATCAGGGGGTCGGGGTAGCGGATGCTATGAAAAAGGTTAGTACCAATGAAAAACATACAACTTACCAGCACGTCAAAAGTCAACGTTTTAAACAGGAGTCGCTCTTTGGAAGAGGACAAGACATGGCAGGACATGGCCCAAGATGACATGTGTGAGCATAGCCGAGATGGGTGATGATGACCGAAGAAGAGAGTTTGGTGATGACAGTGGAAGTGGGTGAGAGAAAAGTGCGGGCAGAGAGCCCGAGTGTGCACAAAAAAACCACGTGTCGTCCTGATGTCAGGAACTACGATAACTACGTGCACCATGGAACGGCACAGCAGTTTCTCGAAGACAACAAGAGCTCTCGCTCCTTCCCCCCCAGTTCCAGCTTTCATCGGCCCTCTCTTTTGGCATTTTTTTTTCTTCCTTCATTATTTTTTCTGACGGTCATCAATCAACCAGCTCCAGAACAGATACTCTGCAGTGCTCTGCTGTTGCATATGCTCATGCTCATCTTGGCACATGTCCTCCTTGTCTCGTCTCTTCCGTAGAGTGGCCTTGCAAAACTTGATCCAACGGCTGATAGATTGCAGAGAGTATATGGGGGGTATTCTTGTATTCCTGGGACTGAACCCGAAGAATGGAAAGAAACATACGTTCTCGCATCGTGCGTAACCAAGAATGGAATGCCACCACGGCCGAGCTGGACGCGGCGGACCTTGCCGAGCTTGTACTCAGCCTCCTCGTTCTGAATGCGGTGAACGGTGAAGCGGCCCTTGGTGTCGTAGATCAGGCGGAAGTTCTCGCCAGTCTTCTCAATAGAGATGACGTCCATAAAACCAGTGGGGTAGGTCAGGTCGGTGCGGACCTTGTGGTCGACCTTGATCAGGCGCTGCTGCAGGATGGTCTTGGTCTCGCGGTAGTTCAGAGCGTACTTGAGACGGTTGCGCAGGAAGATGATGAGCGGCAGGCACTCGCGGGACTTGTGGGGACCAGCAGACGCCTTGGGGGCGTAGACACCGGACAGTTTGTCCAGCAGCCAGTGCGAGGGGGCGCTCAAGCGCTTCTGGTGCTTCTTCCTGGGGGTTTGTTAGTCGATGCTCGATACTGTTGTCGATAATATTTGGATATCGATGTCGAGGTCGCGCTCTTGCGAGTGTTGCAACTCTGGCGAAAGTGCACCCGCTTCCTCTCGTCGGTTTGTCCTGTTGTCCTCCATGATACTTACATTCCCTTACCCATTTTGGCGGTATTGTGTGATTGGCGATTTGGTCGTGATGTGAAAAGGAAGCAAGAGAAAGGGAAGGGCAGATGCAAAATCGTAAATAGGAAAACCCAAGCACGAAGAAAGTCCAAAAGGTGGGTCCCAAAGAAAAACCGAGAGAAAAATATAATTGACCTAAACCTTTGACACTACTACAGAGGATATCTGGTCCCATTGAGTGGGGTGAGGGTTTCGGAGCCCTTGATTTTCCGGTGGTGTCTTATCTTGAGCTAAGATAGACCACGTGATCAATCATGCTGGCATACTGGTCTAAGAAAGTGCACAGTGTTAGAACAGCACTTTCCGAACAAGTACACGGTACTATTGCAAATTGCAACTGCTTGAACTTGTTTTGGGAGAAGGACAGCGGTTATCTTGAATGCTCACAGAGAAGCACACTCTAAAATACTGCTTTTATTATGTGTTTCATTTTAATTTCAAGCGATGCCATATCTTCAACAGTGTGTCGTCTGAGATGCTGAGCAGCACGATCACTACACTGCCACTTGCACGTGCTTCATTTATTGTGTAGCGAGCAGGCTTGTTGCCTTTTTATGATGATCCTCCCCAATGAACCTGAGAACCCCGCGGAGAATGCCTTGAGCTAACTCCCGGTGGTAAGCTGGTGATGATGCGTACTTCTCTTGCATTTTCAAGTGAGATATTCAAGTTTGTTTCTCACTCCAGCATGCTCTAGGTTGTAAGGTAAGATACCTCATTGTGCGAGAATAGAGTGTGGTGATATACGATGCGAGTCAAGACCCGGACAATGTTAAAGCACTGCAGGAATATTCTACGATAACCTCTAAAAGCAACCCATGGGTGATGTGATACTACGACACCCGCAAAAGGCATACGCGGACAGTCCGGAGGCCCAATCAGGATACGATCCCCAGCACCTCTTTTCACGCACAGAGTGGCATTGCCTGATGGGTCTGCCTGGGCCTTGAGGCTCTAACGCGAGTGGCCTGAACATATCGTTTCCTAATAGGTTACAGATGGTATAGACCATGTCAAATCCCACAACTGGCCGGTAACTTCATCCTGGTTGGTAGTAAATCGGAAGAGAGGGAAAGACCATAAGTTGCAATAATAACTGCAAATAAAGTATCTAGTATAAAGTAGTAATATAGTATATGGCGACAGTCGAAAATAATAGCCAGAGTATCCAAGGGTTGCGTCGACATTTGGCTATCGAATAAACTGCCGGTACTTCTACCTCATATACTGGCTACCACCATAACATCGTTTGAGTTGGCGCCGGCAGCGCTGGGGCCGCAGACAGTAAACAACACGACAGAATAGCCCTGTAAAGATGGGGACCTTTGAGTGGACCGTGTTGTCTACTACTACAATATTATCAGCCTAGCTGAGTCTGACAGACATGGGAAATGAGAAGAGGAAAAAGGCCAAAGCAAGGTCAAAGGCTCAAAGGGTTGGGTGGCCTCATTGCTGTCGAGCTGTCTCTGGTTGCCGGCAATGTCGATCGCTGGTCATCACCAAATGCGACGACACCCAAGACAACAAGCGGGCGAGCAAGACGGATATACGGAGTATGTGTATTTTATGTAAGCGGCCGCGCCCAAGTCGTTGAGGAAGGGTGATGTTGCCTGGCTGGATGACCGGCCCACACATCCTCTCAGCCCCGAGCTAATGCGATTGCTCCTTCCTCTGCGGGCGCATTCGCTCTTGCCATTTCTGTATCTTGTTTCTGGTCCCTTTATCATGATTAACCTGATTGTTTCCTGGTCTCACGTCCGTCTCTCACCTCCTCTCTCTTTCACCCTCTTTGTTCTCTACACATCAAACACGTTAACGGCGAGTTGTCAACAAAGGAACAAAGACGCTGTCACCCGGATCGTTTTGCCTTGTCCCCTCCCTCCCAACGACGGGTGCAGGCGCTTAGCGCTTTCGGTCTAATCCAAACTGGCAGACGGGGCAACCAAACGCCATTTCCCGTGCTCATGTCCCATATGCCATGTCCCGTGTCCCATGCCTGTCCCATGTCCCCATTTCGCCCAAACCAGAATTCAGCCAGCAACAAGCAGGTGGCTGGCACATGCCGTAATCCACTAGCCTACTCCCTAAGATACTAGACCAAGCACCTATCAATACCCCACATTGCGGCGACCTCAGTGTTAAAACCCACGCCAGCAACCAAGTAGCCTGCTCATCCGGCGACGAAAACAGCCCGACCGACGACGCTCTCGTTTGATCTCCGTTGCTTCTCTCCGCAGCTCTCTACAGCCTTGTCTCAGACAATCAATACAGCCCTGCTACACCGCGCCGCCCACCGCTATCCCGACCGCTGTCTTCCCCTCCCCGGCATCAGAGATCGGATACTGCGACGCCTTGTTTACCTCCACCATAAGATACAACCTCATCCCCCCTCCCTAGCACATCTCCCCAGATCGAACCACAACAAACCAGACAATAGACGACTACGACAACACAACGACACAACGGCATCTCCATCCTTATACAGTGTAAAGCCACAAACCTACTCCAACGCAAATATACGTATCGCAGCACATCTCTCCATACCTCTAGACCTAGGCAGACAGTAAATGCATGCCCAAACAAACGTCATCATCTACATACGTCTCGCGCCCGCACCCACTGTCTTTGTCCTTCCACCTCTTGTCTCAATCTCCCACAAACAGCCTGCCAGCCTTGCACTGTTTACCCGACGGTCTGCGACACTGCGACATTGTGACACTGCGACATCCGCCACCAGTCACAATCTTCTTCATTCACCCCGTTCCTGTCAACTATCAAAGCACCTACCCAACCTCGCTCATAGACAACTCTTATAGCTCGCTTCCCTAGGTGCTCTACGTCCAAGCATTTGTCTACCATTTCCCAGATATACTTCACCTGGCGCAACTAGTTACTCTCCACGACGATCATACATCTCGAGCCACCAGCATCGCCGGCGTACTGTCTCAAGACCAGCCGGCCAGCCCACCTTGGCTCTGCACCGGCCTCTCATACCAGACACCAATTTAGTTGCCGTCACCGACGCCCTCTGCATTTCCGGGGGCTACAACCACCATGGCCGCTTTCGTCAGGGTCTCAGGCCCGCCCAACAGTAGCTTCCTCGTAGGCTACCCGGGTATCTCTGCAACTTTGGTGTGTCTCCATTTGCACTCCCATCTTCTTTCCTCGTCTTCCTCTCTCCTCTTCTAACAAAGCTCTCTTCACCTAGCCACGCATCGAAGGAAAAGTCGAAATTCGTCCATCACAGGGCTTCTCTATGCCCGTCAATGTCTCGCTCGTTCGAATATGCCTCCAGCGCCGCGAAACAATACACCCTGCCGCCGACAACATGGCCAAAAAGCATCTCAGCACGCCACGTCGTGACACAACAGATGTCGTCGGCAAAGAGCTCCTTCTGTTCCGGTGTCCGCCAGGCAAAGAGTCTGAGAGCGTCATCGCCATGGACCTTCCTTTTGTTCTCTTTATCCCATTCGGCCGTGGTGGTGAGGAGACCAACCGTCGCATCCCGCCGGCATCCCTTCAACTACCGAGCCGCATAGCCGAAACATACTACGAGCTGGTCGTGACTGTCCAGCAGGGGCAGAGCACACAAAACAAATATGCATTTCCAGTTCCGCTGCAACGATATGACACGCTATCGACGTTTGGCATGTACAACAAGCAGGAAAATCGCGTGGTTACAGTCGACAACGTTGTCACATTAGCAATGTCTCTGCCTCGTTGGAGCTACGGCCCGCTCGATCCAATCACAGTATTCATCAAGCTGGCGCCAAATCCAGATTGGGCCAGCAAGGCCAAACGCGTAACGATTAAAAGCATTACGCTCCAGATTGAAGAGGAGATCACATTCAACCCCGAGGGCGACGAACCTACCAAGAAAGTAAACAAGATTGCCAAGCACGTTAAGAACGTTCAGGCCAAAATGCCCGAAGCCGGCTATGCTGTCAACATGAGCCTTGTCTTTCCCTCGCGCGACCTACGAGATAGCGACGGTATCATTCGGCGTGGAAAGTCGGCATTCCCAATGTACGAGGTGTCCTCCTTCACGACCATATCGACTCTCTATAAGGTCGAATACTTTTTATCTATCAAGGCGCAAATGGGATCGGCTCGTGACATCTCCTTACGGCTTCCCATAGTCATCTGCCCGCTCGACCATCAGGCATGTAAGGAAGAGATGGATGCTATCGAGCAAGCAGCCAAGGACGCGTCCATGGTCGACCCGCACAACCCCATGCTTCCAGCACGAACAATAGTGCTCGCAAACGACCGCGATTCTCTACGTCACCTCGGCTTGTGCATGGTCGCCGGCCAGAAGAAGCCTCTTATTGAATGATGAGCTCAAGACTTGGCAAAGCTTATTTCTCTTGTGGGCTGCCCAAAGCGCCCATTTTCAGTACAACACCACCAGTCGAGTGTCTACTGTACCCCACGACATGGCATAATACGGTGCCAATATAGGCACGGTCTTTTTTGCGTCGGGTCTAGCCAAGGCGGAACCCGAGCTCACTACATGGCACGTTTCTTGCCACGCCACGCTCTACCACGCCTCCTTCACATCAACGAAGAGATGCAGTGACATGTGCACACCACACATCTCTATATACCACGCGACGGCCACGATCTCTCACTCGCAATCAAGACACAACGCCAAAAGCAGCAGATGCACCGCACAATGTTTCCCTGCTCACTGTCTGCTACATTTTTGTCGCATTCTAGACATGTTAGCGACAGGCCTATTCGCATATGCTCGATTACTTGAATACATCCTGATGACACCTCTTAGCTAATCATGTGTCTATTCTCAATACTTTCTACCGTCCAGCCATCTACTTTCTGACCAACATGTTGCGTGCTTTTATTTACTTATTAATTTAACACTGGCGTATATATTTTGGCACGTTTCTCTTCTACTACTCTTCTCGGTTCTTTTTTTCTCTCCTTTTTTCTCCTTTTTTATTCTTTACTTTATATGTACTTCACCTACATTTCTCTATATGATAGGAGTGGGCTCGTTCAATGGTGTTTACAGAGGTCAGTAGTCAGTTAAAGCTTTGTGTCTTGCCCATGGATTTTGGCTAGGGCAATTCCAATGGCGATATGACGTGGGCATGGGCGTATGAACAGCATCTGGGCTGTTGATCGTTATCTTGGGGGCTATTTGATCTATTTCGCTTTTCCCTTTGATGTTGTTAGGGGGCTCTTTACGTTGTAGGAAACATATGATTTAACGTAATTCACACTATTACGAAACCAGCCGGTTTTTATCTTAAAACGTATTGTCTCATTTTTTAAAGAAAAAATGGCAATGTGCAAATAAAAGTAGCAAATACTAGCCAGTGGCGATGACGTTGCGAGTTGACAACTATTAGCGCGAGGCTCTGGAATAAAGTGAAGTGGATCATAGTATCCTAAGACACAAGCTGTGATTGGTGGGATGGTACCTTTAGACTTAATTTTCAGCCCTCTTAAATAATAGTCACTGGCCACTGTCGTAAGTATGATCCTCAGGAATTTACGACAACAAAAGAATTATTTACCTCATAGTTCTACAAATGAATTTCTACAATTAATACCGATACCACCGAGGATTTTTTACACATCTTTTCTCTCAGAGTTTTGGCCATCATCGACAAATATGTCAATATCAAGGGCGGATGATACCGCACCACTACCAGACGTCAGCTATGCAACCATTGAAGATGATGGCAATATCGATGCACCATTTATCGGTGGAGATGACGTTCTGGATGCCGTTGCTGGCGCTGACTCATTACGCAGAGCAGGTGGTCCGGGTAGCAATAGCAACAACAAAGATGAAAACGAGGATGCCGACGAAGAAGCCAACGAAGAGATTCAGGACTACCGCGGGTTTGCCGCTCTTCTAGGGGTAAAGGCTCCCAAGAGCAGCGCAGAGAAGTCCAGTAAGCCAGCCTCCGTGCATGGCAAGAAGCAAATCTCGTCGCAGCTGATTCGCAAGGGCGAAAAGGACTTTGAAGAGCACGGCACGCGCGCACAGCGCGACGCTCTCGAACAGAGCCGGTCCGTCATGGAATCTGTACTGGCCTACACGCGTGTGCATGGCAACGGCGGCCCGAATGGTAATTCCAGTCATGATTCCATACGGGGCTGGTACTTTCCCGACGTCTGGGCCGATGAAGAGGATGAGCCCCTCGCAAAAGAAGCATCGTCTGACAAAGAATTTGAGGACTCGCGCCGCTTTATCCATACGCGCCACCGCGTGGTCATGGTCGAGGTCGGCCGCGGTACCATGTTTGCATCGGTCGGCGCTGTTCCCGGCCGGCCAAAATGGATCAAGGGCTTGTCCAAAGCAGAGCAGACACCGCCCAAGCCGGGATACGACCGCGTCTGGTTGCTGCCGGAAGAGGCGCTGTTCCTTGTCGAGCGCGGGTCTCTCGAGCTTTGGTATCCGCTGAAGCCTATCGAGGTAATTCTCGGGGCCAAGAGCGGTGATGGAGCGGGCAAGACAGAGGTCGATGACGGGGAGGAGGAGGACGGCATTCTACTCAGTCTACAGGCGGCATACTCCCTTCTAATCGGGCCCGATATCGAGTCCTCAAAACACGGTGATGACGCAATCGAAGACGACGACCAGACGCGCGGTCGCATTGCTCTGCCATCGTATCAGGTCTACACACACCTGCGGCGATCGGGCTACCAGGTCCTGCGGGCCGTGCACACAGATCCGCGACCACCACTCGATCCCGACACTGTGGCGGTCTCTAGGCCAGCCGCCGCGTCGTCCCCCGTCACAAATCTATGGCAGTGGCTCTCCTCACTCGTCGGGCTGGGTCAGAGCGCAACCAACAGCCAGGCTCCGTTAGGGCCACTCCTGAAGCCGGGTATCTACCGCTCATACGATCCCATCTACGCGCAGCTGCGACTGGCCAGCTCCCCTCCTTCGTCCCCCTCATCTTCTGATAGTGCATCACCCTTCCGCATCGTCTTCCATGTCTGGAAGGCCGGGAATAAAGACTCTATTCCCTTTACGAAATCGCGCCCGCCGCCGCCAGACTTTTACATGGCCGTTGCCGACGCACACACGACAGGCGTTCCGACAGTCGACCAGATTACCGCTCTCCTGGCATCGGTTTCTCCGCTACCACCAAAGTCTTGTCAAAAGTCTCAAAGCCCCCAAAATCCCCGGCAGTCCAAGGCCTTGTCCAACTCTACAAACTTCCCCCCTCTGCCGGTAGTCTATCGCCGGCTCAAGCTGGGCCGGCGGTGTGTAATTGTGTCTGTCGTGGACCATGGCATTGTCAACTACATGCGCTTTGCCGACGGCACGTTTGGAACAGAGCCGCTGTACCCGCGCTTTGACGCCGTGGCGTCGGGCAAGTTTGCAGGCCGCGGTGGCGGTAAGCACGGCAAGGGAGCTGGAGCAAAAGGGCAAGGAGGAGGAGGAGGTAACAAGGGAGGACAGCCCAGCGGAAAGCCGGGCGGCAAGGCTACAAAGAAGTAGTTTTGTAAGAGTCTGTATTCATAGTTATTTCTATATATGCCTGTCAATATAAATTATCTTTACATTGTTGACCAAACCATAAAACGGAGATGGGCGTTTAGTCATGTCTGGTAACAACGATTAACGGTCAATGGCCAATGGTTAATGTGGATTTGGGCTGTGATGCGAGGTAGGGTGGCTACGGGCGGCTATATCTATTGAGTTGTGTATGCTTGTGTCCCGCCATTATCCTTCCGCATGATGGAAAATTGGCAACGGTTACATCAACCCCCATTGGCTTAGGTGTACTAGCGAGTTGTGGACTTTTGAGGAAGGTATTGAGATCAAGGCACCGTTAATGTCTCTTTTATTTGATATTAAACCAGCTCGAGTGCTTAGGGTGGCATACTACTTGGGTCTATTTTATTCCTTTTAAAAAAAGAGAAATTCGGCACAATGTCATTTTATGCCTAAAAATGATGCGTGAGCATGCAGATCGAAGCAAAAGTATTTGAAAAAGAAAACTCATGGGATAGATGAGTTACAAAAGGCAAAGAAAAGCAGTAAAGAGATTTCCAAAGTGAAAAGAGAAAAACGCAAAAGTGGCACTGCCCGGATAGCCTGCCATGATGCGTTGTCAAGCTCGCTAGTGATTTAAATTTTGCTTTCGGGAACTGGGCTCACCATTATCAGGCGGAACCGAGTTAATATGCAGGCTCTACTCCGTATGCGGGCTTTATGCAGAGTCTACCGCCAGTTCTAAACCCCTCGAGTTGTCAACCCAACAACTATTCCTAGCCAATGAACAGGTGACAAGCCTTGCGGTGTTGTCACGTCTTGCATCACTATTGCTGCCAGTGCGCGCATGCTACGGTCTGTCGTAAAGTCGTACTATTGTACTATTGGATGTACGAGTATGTGTGGCCACCAATGGCATACTTTTTGTCTGGCGGCAACGGAGATTTTGTTTATTTTGAGGACTAACTTGTGCATCTTTATTTCCAGCATACGCTTTATACCCTGGTATGTATCCGCATGCATTTGAATACACGCCGTGGAATACAAAGAAGAAAAAAATGCACATTGAAGCAGGCTGTATCCCAACTCGCTCAAGCCTGCATTTTTTTTTCTAGTGTTGAAAACCCGGACCCTTTCGTCAGCTTCACTTCCTTTTTACTCCTATTCATTGCCTACAACAGAGGTCTTCGGAGGTCTTCGGTACTATTCGAGACTGCATTGAATCTAATACTCTTTGTATTGAAAAATTCAATTTCAATAAGGGTCGCATTTCACTTCATTGTAGTAGTAATATGTTCATGAGCTTGCTAACAAGAGTAGAGTAGCTTCAGCGGCAAGCACACCGACTTGAAAAATGCAAGTGCTGCTGAAAAGGGTAATCGCCCGACCCCGGTTTGATGCACGGCGAAGTACTTTTTTTTCTTTCTTGTTGGCGGTGATAGGCTCAGGCCGATCACACAACACTTGCGAGGTTGCCAGTTGTCTGTTGGTTTATTTCTATGCTATTTATATCGTGAGATTTCATTGATGGGTCGAGAAAGATCAGTGCCTGGTAGAGATATGCCCGTAGCTTACTGTCTCTTGTCAATATTCGAGTGAGGATCGATCGAGGGGAACAGCCAGCAGTCTTTTCTGAGCAGCCCATGTGGAGATGCCAAAGCAGGGAGCAGTAGCAGGATGAGTGAAATACAAGCAACATGAATACAAAGAATGAATTGTAGCAAGAGAAGTGAAATGGACAAAGTAACCCCAACAGCCGTTGTTTATGAATTAGGCATTCTCCCGGCGTGGCTGGGGGTTTTGTTTTCCATTTCTCGAGCAACCCGTTTCTTGGGATAGTAGAGAACCCATATACTTGAGCCGTCATTTTCTAATCAACTCTGGCACAGCAATCGGATGCTGTTGAGTTGAGCAATGATGAGAAGGTGTCAGTACATTCATAACAAATGGACTGGGATGACGAAGAACAGCATAGCATGGCATGGAGGACCAAGAATTACCGAATAGAATACAGATAATAGATACTAAACGGGCATTATTATACTAAATTCCAATGCAAGTGAGAGCCAACAACCATGCAACTCTGTCACAGCACGACGCAACAATTAACAGCCCCCAACTTCACAAGTGCGCTTGAGACAACAAACAAAGAAACAAGTAGAGAAATTAGCATGGGAGATATAGAGACATGTCAGCATATCAGCAAAAGAAAATCAAAGTAAAAAAAAACATATAGTGTCGTTATTATATATCATACAGCGTAGACAGTATCACCACAGAATCACCGACGAGGCATTTGCGCCGGAGCTAGGGCATGCGTGTCCTGCCTCTGATACCAAACATATATCGCAGCGTTGTCAGTATTCGTCTCTAATATCTTTGGCCAATTCTGATTCCCTAGCGGTATGCGGCCATTCTGCAGTCACCTAAATGGTGTCTCTTGCTACTCTCGGAACTGTTTCCCCGTTATGCAACCTTTACAATTTAGTTATTACTGGCTTGAGAATATGGTCTTACACCGCTTTCTATTTGTCCAAGTGAAGCGGCAGTTACGGCCTATTAGAATTGGCTATCGATAATATTTGACCTAGTTCAAATGACTTGGCCGCTCTTTCCTATTTCTGTTTTCAACTTCCATTTCCATCTTTCCTCGTCGTACTTTAGCTCAGCTGTATCTAGTATTGGAATTGGCAGCACTAGCTCCATATTTATCAGTCAACGATCCAAATCGAAATGAAAATCTTATGGAAAATCTTACTGAGTCATTACATAGTACCCTTTCAACTGCAGTCGCGATCGTTGCTCCTTCCTCCCCGTTGGCTTTTTGGTGTAGATTTCCATGCTGCCCGGGTTGCTCTTCCCCTTTCATCAACAAATAGTCTATGCACGCCTCTATCGCTCCTTCCCTTGTTGTGTCCTATTGCTGTGTTTTTGTATTTTTATATTTGTTTTGCACCTGAATTTAATTTATAATCGACTTGCTATTGCTGCCTATTTTTGTATCGTTTCTGACTTGTTTCTCCATGTCCCCTTTGCTCGCTCTCTCTCTCTCTCCAATCGATCCTCCCACCACAATCTCGCTATTTCGTCGATGCGATCACCCCTACTTTGTACCCATGACCTGATCTAGATTGCCCACTCATGATTCAAATCCATAGCCCAGAACCAACCCCGGCTAGACTCAAATCGTCAACAACACGAAGTAATACGATAAACAGCCGCTCAAGTCTTGCAGCTGCACTCTTCTTCTGCCGCTATCCCTGCCTCTGTTGTCTCTGTTGGCTATGCGCTCTCTGCAATTGCTTTCCTCAACCACGTCCTGTCTCTCTTCGGTTTCTTACTTTTTCCTCTTCACAACAAGTCTATTCTTATTTCCTTCTTAGTTTACATACATTCTATCATTCTATTGATTCAACACTGAACATCATTTAGCAATCTTATTTTATTAAACCCGATTCAGCCCCTCTATCTCGTCTATTCACACCTGCAAATCTCCGGCATCAATACCGTTTCCATCTCTGCCTCTTTCCTCCATTCTTTTCTCAGCATTCTGCCTTGTTGCCTTTTCTGCGCCTTTTCTTTGATCCTTTCCTCCCTATCTTTAGCCACCTGCGCGATTCCTTACATGGTGAAAAAGTGGTGTGCCCCTCTAGTGCCATCACCTCAATAGTGTTGAGCCCTTGGCTCTGAGTTAAACTTGCCCGCTTGCCATTTACCGCTTGCCGCTTATTGTTCGGGCGTCCATATCTGACATCCTTGACTCAACTGCATCTAAATTGAGGCTGCTCATCCCACTTCTTCAACAATTCTACAACTCCCCCATCTCCATCTCCATCTTCATTTTTATTGTCATACTACTTGATTATTAGTTGTGCCGCCGTCTATAACACCCCCAACACTTATAACGCCAATGCACACTACGTCAGACGCGCCAACAACGACCATGACTACTTCTATACCGGCTGCCACCACCGATGTGTCCGAAATGGCTAGCATGGCCGCTATGGCCACACTCGCTGCCCGGGACGCATCGCCGCGCAACTCGCCCTACGGGTCTCCGTCACACTCTCGCACTCATTCACACTCACATGCCTATGCCGAGCCGCACTCTCACTCGCGTTCCCAGCCGTACTCTGAGTCGTACTATGAGCCACAGCATCACCAACAGCAACACTCGTCACGCAAATCGCCGCATTCGAGGCCAAAAGACATCACCGAGGACTCTATCATCGCGTCGGGCGTCTTCCCTCCTCCACCATCCGCGTCCAATCGGCCCACTTCTGCATCGCACGATTACCACCACCAACACCACCAACATCATGGACAGCAACGTGAACAGCGCTCATCGTCTCCTTCCGCTGCACGCAATTTTCTGAAACTGGCTGCTGCACGCCGTCCATTGCCCCCCAATGGCTCAGCCCCGGTCTCTACCTCATCTCACTCCAAGCCGCCATCCCGTCGCCCATCCGCTTCCAGCGTGTCTCCAATGTGAGTCTATTGTCTTTTACTATTATGCCAATATACTATGCTACTCGTGTCCCACATGGCCAGAAGCATCCCTCGAAACTCCCTGTATATGACGCGTTTAGTCGCGCATCGTGAGCTTCTTTTCTATGGCCTCATAACCTTGTCTCACCTCCACTGCCTCTTACATCAAGATATACTACGCTTTCTACTTCTATTTTGTCTCCTGCTCCCGCTGTACGGTCCTTTTCTTTATGTCGTTGCGTCTGTTTCTGCTTGCAGCTACTCGCATTGCTGTTAACATTTTGGCCTGTCCCACATCAAATTGGACCATTATCGCACATAATCTTCCAACACTATCCATAATCTGCGACAAAACCCCATTCGCACCTTCCCAGTGGCTGGCCGCGGAATATGTTAGCCTCATGTCTTGATGCCCAGAGGGACCACATGCACCACAGGGACTTTTGTCTCCTCTAGCTACTGAACTCCTTCGTTACTTCACTACTTGACTTCATCTCTCCCAGACGATCCCAGTTTCGTGCATCTTCTCCAGAGTAGCCACTCAGAAGCCCCTATCCCACACGGATTCCACTTTTCTGCTTGTCTTTCATCAATCAACTCTTTTCTGTTTCGTCTCTTCCTCTTTTCTCTGTCTCTCTTTTTTCCTTTCTTCACCTTTTGTCTAGGACCGTTGTATTGTCTCTTCATCCTTGTTATCATTTTCTGTCTCTTCTTTCAATTACTCGCGTTGCATTTAGAGCGTCCAGCCGACGCTTATTACCAGTACGTGCGTATCTGTTTGTTTTGCCTTTGTTGTCTTTTCTTTTGGAACTTGTTTTCCTTTTCATTTTTTTGCCTAATTTCCCTATCTTTCATTTGTTCGTTGCTTTTCTTTCTTTTGCCTCACTTCTTCCTATCTCCCTCATTTCGCCCATCACTTCCCTTCCTATCCCCATCTGCGAATTATTTCGTCTTGGATTGTTTCCCATCTTCCGCTGAGGTCAATTGCCTCTGCCTTGGGTCCCAACTCGTTCACAACTCGCGCCCGAGCCTCGCGTTCCCCTTTGTCTACTCTCTCTATCCCCATATGGCAACTCCCACCTTTTACCACTGTTTCCCTACCTGAGCCAATGCCATTTCTGGGCTACTCTGAATCACCGTTGGCTAAGTGGCAACGCTAGTGGGTCGTCTTGTTGTCTCTCCGCCCTCTCATACATATATTATGATGTCTGCCCATTACTTCATTGCTATCATGCTGTCATAACACGGACAAATTCTCTATCTCATTCAGCGATGTAACCATTTGGCCATCCCATTTCCAATTTGCATCCATTTTACACCGCACGAAGCTCTGATCCTATCCCACATCAGCACACATGCCCACTGTCTAGTATTTCAAATTATAAGAAAAAAAACTAACCATTGCACAATCCAGTCTGTCCGCAACATACAGAGATAGGATGGGCGAGGCCGATCCCAACGGCAGGGATGCAAGCTCAGCTGCAAAAACAAACTACGACGCTACAGAATCAACTGGCGCGATGGATGCCCCCAGAGATGAGATCATAGTAGGATCCTCAAGCAGCCTCCGTGCGTCACCAGCAAACACCACGACCGATCGTGAGATCGTCATGGCCGATGACGGCTTGCCAGCACAGCCCAAACGGAAGCGGTCAACAATAACAAATAATGAAATCGTGGAAGGCCTAGCTGCAAGCAACAGCGCATCTGCCACCCCCAGAGCCTCTGGCTCACCTGCCAACAACAAGGTAGAAATATCACTGGGTTACTGGCGTGATTCAACTGTGCCCGATGTTAAGGATCGCCATGCAATTGTCGGTTTCATCGACACAGTTGGTCGCCTGCGCACTCGCATTGTGCAGACTACACGCTACGGTGCCCCAATCCCTTCAGAGTTTGGACGCCCTTTGGGCACTGGAAGCAGTTGGATGACTTTTGAAAGCGTTGTTTTTGAAAGCCACCTCATTGGTCTGGATCATAACCAGGTCAAGGAATATGTCAAGATCCGCACCGAAGCAGCTGGTGTACCCGAAACTCCCGAGGAGAAGGTAATCAACGAAAAGGCCGCCGTGGTTGAAGCCAAGCGGAGAGCCACTGCGCACCCCGCTTCCGACAACCAGCAAACGCCTCAAATCGCCTACGGTCTTGATCTCCCTGATTTTATCACCATGAACTCAAGTGGGGGCCGTGCTGAGAAGAAGCGCCGCGTCACGAATAACTATGCCCCGACACTGTCACCTGAGAACGATGCCACACCCAAGTCAACACCGCCCCCTAGCGGCAATCCCGCAACGGGCAACGGCAACGGCAACGGTAATAGCAACGGTAATGGCAACGGCAACGGCGAGCTCGCACCTGTTCGCTCACCTTCCGTTTTTTCAGCTATCCAGCGGTCTGCAATTGATCTGCTTCCCGGAACGCGCCCAGCCAAGATCCTAGTCGGATACTGGAGAGGCTCCAGCGAGGAGCACATCGAAGACAAACATGCTGTTCTCGGTATCCTCGGTGCAAATGACATGTTCCGTGTCAAGGTAACACGCCAAACCCGCGACGGTCGGCCTGTTCTAGGCAATTTTCCAGTCGGGGCAGGCGCTCTGTGGATCAATTACGACGAGGTTGAGTTTGAGCAGCACATTCGCCATCTATCCCGGCCAGAGATGAAGGAGTATGTCCGTGTTCGACAGCGCCAGCTTGACGAGGGCGAGAATCCATCCCAGCGTCATGACAATGAAACAGCCGCCGTCTATGAGGCCCAATCACGTGTCCTCAAAGCAGGTGGTGCCGCTCAGAGCACACTCGGCAACGCAGGAAGAGTTAATACTATCAGTTTTGCCACTGCTGCTCGCCTAGACCTCGAAGCCGCACGCGTTGCAGAGATGAATGAAGTCAACAAGAGTCATGAGATTGCAGAACGCAACGGCCAGGCCTACGACGATACCGGCGACACACCCCAGCGCCGTAGAAGCTCAGGCCATGAGTTCCGCCAGAGCCGCCGCTCTACCATGGACCAGCAAGAAGATGCTGCCTCGATTGCAGCGGCGGCTATCGCTGCTGCTACAGGTACTACAAGTACTTCCCGGGCTGTGAGCCGCCCCTCGGTCTCTGACGCTTCCAATCGCAACGATTCTTCGGGCAACCCTAATGCCGAACGCATTGAGCGTACGAATGACATCGCGCGGCGTGAAATTACACGCATAGAGAGCCTCCAGCAGCGCAATGAGCAGCGTGCCGGTGCCAGCTTCAATTCGAACTCAAATGGAGCTACCATGGGAAGCACAAATGGTAATGGAAATGGCGCTCCTCCCATTCTTCCCAGCCAGCAAATCAAGCATTCTAGTGGGACGGCCAACGGCGTAAATGACGGCAACAGCGCGCGGCAGTCGTTCCAGGAGAACATTGGACGTCTCAACAAGGTATGGGCATCACAAGAAGCATCGCGGCTACGTGCTGATGGCGAGGATGCCAAAATTTTCCGTGGTGTCAAGTATGAGCGCAAACAGACGGGCCCCTTCCAAGGCAAGCTTGTCAGTCCCGGCACCATCCTATCCATTGATGGCGAGGACTATGTCGAGTACCGCGTACTTACCAAACCAACCTTTTTCTAATAGTCGGGCGACAATCTCTATGACTTTTTTCTTTCTCGCCTCAGGACATTCTTTTTTATTATGATCTTATTATCGCGCCCACACTTATTTATTAATTTTGTTCTCATTGCATTGCACAGGCTGTTTGGTGTTGTTTACTTATTTGTTTATCTGTCTGATTTTCTACTTGATTCTGATTATCTCTTGCTTCATTTGTGTCAAGCCATTCAACTATCTTAGTTTGCTTTGTTTTTCTTTCCTATATATCAGTGTGCAGCTAGGGGTGGACTATTGTATGTAGGAGGGGACATTGGAAGGCCCAAAGAATACCCTTTTGAATTTTACAACAATCTTGAACCTCTGTTTTTTGTTATTTCATTAATTTAGTATGATTATATCAATATATCATTTGTTTTACTACATATTCTACCAGCAAAGATAATCAATTCAATAATAGTAACTCATAATGAACCCCAATAAATCATGCCACCCTAATCAAAAACAAAATTATCTTAAATTAAAGCAACATAAAGTGCTTGTTTTAGTGGGGCCTGACAAATAGTGACCTGGAAGGCTACATAGGTTGAGTCGAGGTTGAAGTTAAGGCTTAGTTTACTGTGGTTGGCTCAGTGAGTTGTCAACTCTTTCGGCTTAAATTACACAGCCAACCATACCGCGTTTATAAAACACCATTACAACAGCGATTTGCAATCCGGGAATTTGAAAAACAGTTGAACTATACAATTTTCATTTGGTTTATATTTTAGAATAATAATAGACACTTAATCCCCGTCACAATTATGTATTTTCTCGCATTTCGGCTACGAGACGAGGCTCGAGGCTGACTAAAGCTAAAACAGTACACGTGACTCAAACCGTCTTGAAAGTGGAGACAGAAGTCATTTTGCTCCAAAATTTTATTAGCAGTTTTGAGGAATTGGATATTGAGAGAGAGAAGAGTTCGGTGCATCGGATCGCCAATTGGAGTTTTCAGTGACCAGCGGCTGCTCCCGACAAGAACGACATCTGCCACGACGACAACTAGATACGACAAGGTCTGATCTGGCATACTCTCCGTCGATCTGGACTTGACCCAGCCCGTGCGGTCCTCAGACGACACCTGATCAAAGAATATCACACTATATCGGCAAGCTTCGTCCTGAACCTCAATCTCTCTCACAAAAACACACATACGCAAGAATCACAATGCGCCAACCGACTCTCCGTGCGGCGTTCCGTGCTGCCGCCTCGGCCAGTGCCCCTTGCACTTTGTGCTTGGCTCCTCTCCGCCCCCTCTCTCCCTTTGCTCCTGCTCCCATCGCCCGCACACCCGTCGCATACTTTTCCGTTTCGCGGTCATTATCACAACAAGCTCCTGCTTCACCACCGACAGTCCTCTCGCAGATTCTGTTTCCGTCGGCTTCTTCGTCGACACCTGGCGCCGTCGTTGGAAACACCAACAACAATCCCTCCGTGTATGCGACCGTCTACATCCACGGCCGGCCGTATCTGGTGACGCCCGGTGACAGCCTGCGCCTGCCTTTCCTGATGTCTGGCGTGCAGCCCGGCGACGAGCTGAGCCTGGACCGTGTTGGTGTTGTCGGCAACCGGTCGGTGACCGCCATTGCCACTTCGTCTTCGTCTGGCACAGCCAAGAACGAGGCGGTGGACGGTGTGGTGCGGTCTACAGTCGGCGCGCAGGTTGTTGCATCCGAGTCGATCCCTGGCGCGAGCGTGCGTGCTGTTGTTCTGGGCGTGGAGACGGAGCCTGAGCGGACGCTGATCAAGAAGAAACGGCGGTCTCGGCGGAAGCGGACGTTCAAGAGCAAGCACTCATATACGGTGCTGCGGATTAAGGAGGTTGTATTGGAGCAGTAGGATGGCTGTGAAATAGGCCGGGAAGAGGCAATGACACAAGATGAAGCAAAAAAAATGCTTGTACCATATTCAGTTTAGCTAAAATCGAAGCATATACAATTCCCATGCAGGCAAGCGGAAGAAGAGGCCGTGATCATTGACGAGTTGTAACAAGAAACGAAGTAAGTAATCAAAAGAGAGATTATATACAAAAAAGGCAAAAAACACATGATTCAAATTAATGAAACCAAAAGTAGAAGACAAAACTGAAATAAGAAAACAAAAACAAGGACATAAAAGTATGCAACTGCAGCCACCAAATAAGTTTGGCTGTGGGATATAGGAAAAGCCAGTGTAAAGTGTTGACGCTGCTTGTGAAAGCCAGAAGAGAAGTGAACAATAGAAAAGCAAAGTCATGAGTTGTCAAAAGTGACAGGCGAAAGCAGAAAAAGCAAACCCAAGTAAAACCCGCTTTGTACATCCAAAACTCCTTTCCCCCCCCAACAGTTCAAACAAACGCAAAACAAACGCAAAACAAACTGAAGAAAACAAAATATTACGAGCTCTATCGCTCCTCCCTTGCTGCAACGGCACGCCGCACGCTTGCCCAGTATGCTGCAGGCCAGGTTGCAACAGCCTCGCCATCCGACGGCATCCGCTCGCGACACCGGGTCACCACGCTCTGGATGATGCGGCCCAGCAGCTCCTCGGTAATGGGCATGCAGTCTGCACCGTTGGCATCCATCATCATAGCCTGGGCCTCGGGGTACAGAAAAGGGTCCGTGGCAGACAGAAGATCCTCGCATGTCGGGCGGAGCTGCTGCTCGCGGTTGAGGCACTTCTTCATCGTGGCAATCAGGCCAGCAGGGACAAGCGCACCGCCCATACCGCGGGCCGGATAGTCGATAGCATGCGTCCATGTAATGATAGCCTGGCAGCGAGCCATTTGGTTTTGGATGTGGCCAAAAGGCGGCAGGCCGTACACCATTTGGTAAAGAATACAGCCGAGACTCCAGATGTCGCTGGGCTTGCCGAGTTTCATAAGCTTTGGAGCTCCCTTGGTGCCCATCATGAGACCACCGGCACCGGGGCGACCGGCCTGCCCGGCAGTGAATGCGTACTGCTGGCTGTCCATCAGTGACTCGGGTGACATGTAGTTGGGAGTGCCAATCTGCGTTTCGCGGTGGACGTTGACAGTCATCTCGGTCTGAATAGCGTTGGCAATGCCAAAGTCGATTAGCTTGAGGCGGCCCTGCACGAGGACAAAGTTGGCCGGCTTCAAGTCAGAGTGCACAATATCATGCTGGTGCACAGCCTGCAGACACTCGAGCATCTCTTTCCAGTAGAAGCGCACAAACACGGGGTCCATCTTGGCACTCTCGGGGTTCTGGCGCACGCGCAGCAGAGAGTTGTAATCCATCTCGCCCAGTTCCATGAGCAAGCTCAACATCTGCTTCTCCTTGTTCATCTCAAAATCGTAGAGCTGAATAACGCGGTCAACACCAGAGAGCTTCTTCAGAAGGTCGATTTCTCCCATAAAGCCACGAATGGTCGCCTCATCAGCGTTCTCCAGCGACACACGCTTCATGGCAAACATTTTGCCATTCTCAGCAGTCACCTTGTACACCTTCCCGCTGCCACCACGGCCGACACAGTCCACGCGCTGGTATGACCGTCCATTGACCTTGAGCAGGATGCGAGGCTTCTTGCTGGCCTGTGCAGTGGCGGCAGCTCCTGCAGTAGTGGTAGCGGTCTCTAGCATCGACATCTTGGGTGGCGGGGGCGGCGCGGCGCGGTGTGGTGTATTGCGGTTGATGGCGGATAGAGCCTTGCGCTCGGGTGATGAGGTAGGTGCGACTGTGGTTGGCTTCAGGGCTGTAGACGAGGGGACCTTGTTTTCCGAGGACTGCAGAGCTGCACGCAGAGGACGGATACCATTGTTGTTATAGTCCTTTTCATCGCCCAGGCCAGACACAACTAAGGGCTTGACTGACCGTGCCAAGTAAGCAAGATCGTTCTCCTGGTCGTAAGCGGACGGGAGGTTGGGGCGGTATGAGGATGCTGGTGGTGCTTCTTTGGGAGCCGCCTCTGCCACCTTGGCCATGTGACCTGCAACCTCTGACTCCCGGTAGGATCGCCGGCGTAGCAGCTCGCGTTCGGGTGCAGCCTCGAGTTCATTGTGCTTTTCATGTTGCTGTTGATGAACATCGGCGTTTGATGGGTGGTTGCGAAGGCTGCTCGCACGCTGACCAGAAGAAGCCTTGCTGCTAACGGGGCTTCCAGTTGCTGCATAGTCGCGTCCATATGCGTCGTAATAAGGCGAGCGGGAACCGCTCCGGTGAGCATCCTGGCTGCTTCTAACATTGCCATCCATCTCACTTTTCTGGCTAGACATTGGGATATCACCGCCGTCTTGGTGGTGGTGAGAGATCATATCGTCAGGGCTGTTGCCCTCGCCCTCATCGCTAGCCCGTCTACGGCCACGTCGTGCGGGACCGCTCAGAAAGCCACCTCCCAGAACCTTGCCAACACGCTTGATACGCATGGAGCTTTGAAGAGCCTGCTGGTCGGCGTCACGGCTACTACTGCGAGCAATAGTGCCAGCCGAAGTGCTGCCGGCTGCATAAGAACGCAGTGCACTGCCCATGGGAGGCTGGGTGGTGCGGCCAATAGTGGATGGGGGCTCGTCGTGGATGTGTTCACCATCACTCTGGTGACCAGAAGTTGTGGGAGCGATAGAGGAGTCGGCGTGCCGCGCAGCACGCAGAGCAGAAGAGGACGCCGAGAGACGCGCAGAGCGGCTGGCACTACCGCGACCGGCTGACGAGCCAACATTGATCTGCACACGACGCACACTAGACGCGGGAGTGTTGATGGCAGCATCCAAGGGAGCGGGCTCAGCACGGGCTGCACTTTGTGAGAAAGAGGAAGAAGAAGGTGCAGAATTGGCCATGACTGAGTCAATTGAGGACGCGCCTGCACTAGACGACTGCATTGCGGCCGAGGGCGAAGCATCTTCAGAGTGTCCCTTGTCGTCGGATGCGGTCGTACGTCTAGTTCCTGATTGTCTAGAAGAGGACTGGCGACGAATAGGCTGTTGCACGGGGCCCATGCCTGTTCCAGGAGTGGTAGAGCTCAGGCGCACGACACGCTTCCGGGGGGCAGGGCTGCTGTCGCGGCTGAGGAGGTTGGGGGGTGATGTGGGGCGCGAGACCGAGGAAGGAGCACCGCCGGATGCCTGAACGCTGACGGCACGGACGTGTCTGCGTGTCTGGCGCACACCAGGCCGATCCTGCTGTGCTTGTAGTTGGCTGTTGTTCATGTCTGCAGCTGCATCCAGTCCAGAAGAAGACGAAGTCGACCGGTTAAGCGCGCTTCGTCTACGCGTGGCCATGGCGGGTGCCATGCCATTTGCTGCCGCGGCGGCGGCGGCAGCAGCCTCAGATGCGGATGCACCGTCGCTCAAGAGGGCCTTGGTGAGAGCACTCAGCTTCATAGGAATGGGCATCTCGTCGTCTGAGCTATCGTGGAGAGTAGAGTATTGTTGTTGCTGCGCGTCTGCAGCGCCCGAGTGGGCACCGACAGCTGAGCCACGCTTAGAAGCGGTGCCGGATGCCGCGCCGTTCATCTGGGAGCGTGATGGTGGCCGGCGGAGAGCTTGTCTTGCTGAAGTGCGTCGGCCCATGGACGTGACGACACTTCCCTGGCCGAGAGGTGTTGGCGATGCCGCGGCCATTGTGTGTCACGACTGCGGACGTCGGGTTTGGTAATTACGTGTTGTTGTCGAGTAAGCGAGTGTGTAAGCGAGTTAGTGAGCTCGATTGCTGCCACTGAGTAAAGATATATAAGAGTTGGTGTTGCCGATGTCGTCGTCGTCGTCGTCGTCAAAAGTCGCGAATCGCGTGCAGTTGTTAAGAAGAGGTACAAGAAGGGAAGAGAAAAAGAGGCTAGAAGAAGTGGAAGAGAATAAAACAGATAATTGTTATTATGCTTTCTGCCCTGGAATCTTAGCTCGGTCCATTCCTCAAAAGAAGTAGCAAAGTGTCGTGGGACCGGCTATGTGAGTTCGACGCTCCCTTGTTTTCTTTTTTATTTTGGTTGAATTATGCAGTGCCTGAAGCTCAATGGCCGGCCCCGTATTATTTTTCTAGATTAAAATGGGCCAATCAGCGCGTCTACCCCGTTGCCGCGAGCAACGGGTAGTGTACCTTTCCATACCGTGCCGTGCGGGGCATCATTAAGCAGCTTTGGCCAATCATTAAGCTTCTTTGCTAGACCACTTTATCCACCAATTCTAATGCTTATATAATCAGATGCGGTGGGACGTTGTGGATCTCATCAATGTGAATCCTAATGAGCAATGTCCAATAAATCCAACAAGCCAAAAGTGCGAGACCTTGTTCTTGTGTAACACACATTAACCTCATAGCTATAAATTGAAATCATTTGCCCCTCCCTTCTCCTTTTTCTTCTTTTACACTGCCCCTCAATGATCCTTCGATGGGAGATGTCGGTCGTTCATCTTGAACGATAAATTCCCATCAAAATATGTCGATTTCCAATAGCTGCTATGACGACAACATATCACATTCAACGAGAAGATTTGGACCTTTATTGGACCTTGTCTTTCTCAGTTCTCGAGACCCATCCTTTGCGAAGGGGCGATGAGAGAGGGGATGCTGCAGGGCAGCCAGCTCTGCTTGCTTTGTTCGGCGCGCCCCTTTGAAGAACAGAGATCCGAGCACAACGAATATAACCGAAGATGGACGGAGGGTCCAGACGGGGTGGGATCAGTGGGCTGGATGGGCTTGTGCGAGGGAGGCGGGAGACGCCATGGGGCTTGCGGGGGGGAATTGGCAAGTGTGTTTTCTCCTATTTCTTGATTCTGGGTCGGCCACAGAGGTGCGGTTAAGTCGGCCGCCCTCCGAGAGAGAGGTTCCGAGGGTTCAATGTCGTGGCCAGGCACTCTTAATGTGCAAGGTTCTTCCGGCAGTCTTGTCTCTGGTCATTCCCTTTGCTTCTTTCCTTTTTCCTTTGCAGCTTGGTGCTGTTCTCTGCCTCGCCGTGTTTCCTGATGGTCTGGAGGTGAAACCTCGGGCGGAACAGAGAGGACAATCTTGCAGGACAATGAGGTATGCTTTTCGTCCACCTTTTTCTTCGGAGAAGGGTGTGTCGACAGACCAATGACCGTCCAAACTATAGTTTTCAATCTGAGTTCCGGGAGAATCGCAGACGTGGGAACTTGTTCTCGTGGCTCTTCTCCTTTTCTGGAAGAGGCTATCTCGAAAGGGATAAATGGAGACGGCTGCTGTGGCTGCCTGGAGGCTGGCGAGGGCGGGAGCAGTGGACAGAGATGGGACTGTGGCATTGGCTCGTCGCTGGTTGGGTCTTTCTCTCAATCCGTGCATCAGGGTTGTCTCCTCGGGGACTCTTTCTGTGCACATCTTCCTGTCCTTCTTGTTGCTTCGGCTCTTGAAGATCGGCCTCTCAATCCAGAAGACGACAGAAGTTGGGAATCTGTCATCTACCTTTTTCTGCTGCCGGTCTTGTTTTCCTATGTTATCTGCGTTTCTGAGCTTATTCTTCTTCACCCTACCCTTGTTGTTCTCCTCGTTATCTTCACCTATCCCTTCTTTGAAACACAAATCAAGTCCCTGTGATGTTAACAAACAAAAGCCAAATTTGACTGACTTCCTCGCCATGCACTTTATCGGTTTTGCCGGCTTTCATTCATTCTTCCTTCTAAGAAGCAGAACCATGCTGGTTTTCGGGGCAGATGCTTAACGGCTTATGAACCATATCGGCCGGTCCTGTTTCTAGGGAGAGTGAGAGTGGCTGGCAAGCTTGGGGGTCATCTGAGAACACAAGAGAGCTAATCTGAGGGCAACTTGATTTTGTTATCGATATTATGTTTAGTCCGTCGTCATTTTTGAGGGTTTTTTATTTTCTTCTTCTTCTTTTTTTGTCGTTATATTTGCATTTTTTTTTTTTTTTTATCTTTCTTCTCTTTTCAGTACTTTGGCCATGCAAGTGCTTTGGCAGTGCTTCACTAATAACTATTTTCGATTCTCCTTGTTCTTGTTTGTTTCGTTGTGATGAAATTAATGTATATTGCCTTTACTTTTTCATTATTTTTTATGAAGAATTAAAACTATTGTTTATTTCTTTTGTAGTTTATTATGTGATTTAGTTCCAGCGAAATTGTTCCCATTTATCTATACGCGTTACGATTGATGAAAGAATTCCTCGTAAAAATATACTATTTTCCTAGGAAAATAACCAAAAAGAAGCTGTTGAATTAATCGCAGTAAATTTAATAACAAGTAAATAGAAGGAAAATAAAGTACATTTTGTTGTGCTATATCCCATCCTCTTCTCGGGACCCCTTTTGTAATGCTGTGATGACTCTTGAATTCCCTTTTATTGGGTCCCGCATGTCACAGCTGTTCATCCAGCCTTTGAAGAAACAAATCTATACACGGTTGAAGCAACTCCTTTGCAAACCTTTTGACCCTTTGCTCTTTACTGGGTCTTCTTGATAGCGGGAGCCTGTCCCACCGGCTTGGAGTACATCCACAGGGCACAGAACGCCAGCCAGCCAGTGACAGTGGCGCCAATGCCGGTGATCCAGGGCCAGGCGCCCGAGATGACGTACGACCGAGGCCACTCGTCGTGGGCCATGTGGCGGACAGACACAGTGATCTTTTCGTTGATGCTGGTCAGGAAAGGACGCTTGTAGTTGATCAAGAAGTTGAAGATGCCGTGCTGGTCGGGCAGCTTAAAGGACGAGGTGTAGATGGCGGCGTCGGCGGTGGTCTGGGCGGGGACAATATTCAGGGCCAGGCGCTGGAAGGCGGACAGCATAGAGAACTCGACCTGGAGGTCGTCGCCAGCGGGCACGATGAACGGAACCCACTTGTCCCAGGACAGCTCAGACAAGGAGACAGTGTAGGTCTGAGTAGTTAGTAAGATGCTCATGTTTATACGAAGAGAAAGACCGAGAGATAGGAGAAACTTACTACATCGTTCTTCACACGGTAGATCTTGGGGTTGCTCTCGTTAGAGGCACCCGCCTCGTTGAGGTGGTGCTCGATCCAGTTGACGCGCAGGACGCCAGTCTCCTTGAAAGCCCAACCAGACAAGCGACGGGCAAACTCGCGGTTGTAAGTGGCGACAGTCTTGGAACCAGCGGCAGGCAGCTGGACCTTGGCGTCGAACCAGTCGTCGGTCAGTAGCTCGGCCGAGCCCAGAAGAGCAAAGCGAGCCGAGTTGCGGGCCTGCAGAGTCGACACGAGCTTGAGCTGCGAGCCGGCAGCAAAGAGATCGCTATCCTCGACGTTGTCAGTCTGCTCCTTGGGGTTGTAGCTGTAGGCGGTGCGGGGAGCCGACACAAGGGGTGCCAGCAGAGGGCTGTTGCCGAGGACGTGGCCGACGCTGTGGGGGAAAGCAACAAGCTTGTCAGAGCCGGCATCCTCGCCAAACAAAGACTTGGTGCCAGGGGCAGCGGCGGGGACGGGCAGAAGGAGCACGTCGTGCTGGTCGGCAGCAGACTTGGTGTCGTAGTTGAAGTGGTCCACCACGAGGCCGGTGCGCTCAACGGGGAGGACAATGCCGAGCTCGCTGAGGAGGGAAACGATAGAAGTCGAGGAGGGGGTGCCGCTCGACAGGGCGACAAGGATGTTGCCCTCAGAGTTGAGGAACTTGACGAGAAGCTGGGGGGTCAGGTTGGGACCGAGACCCTTGGCCTTGGTAGGGAAGAAGATGACATGGTCGTATGCACGCTCGCCGAGGTGGAAGAGCGAGACGGAGCTGCTCTTGGCAGTCTCGTAGGTGATGTCGAAGCCGCGCCCTGTTGGTTAGATTTGAACAATATCACGGATTGATACATTGATGATTAGGTGGTAGAACGTACCTGCAAGGTCGCCGAGGAAGTTGGAGTAGCTGTCCTTGTCGGCAGCCTCATCAAAGATGGCCAGCAACTTGGAGCCGGTGGCACTGAAAGCCTGCACGGCCGAGACGGCAGCCAGCAGTATGGCGAGAATAGAAGGGAAGAACTTCATTGTGGCGGAATATAGGACAAGAGGTGAAGAGGTGGATGCAGATGTAGGTCGTAGGCCGTGCCAAGAGACGAGGATTCGTCAATTGGAGGTGGTGATGTGCTTCGATGCTGTCGAGGACGGTCGAGATGCGAATGATGAATGGATGGATGGAAAGAACCGAAAATAGCTGAACGAGACTCAATTTAATAAATCGCAGATGCCCTTCCACATGGCAGCCCGGACAAAGGGCAGTAAAAAAAGGAATAGAAAGAAAGGCAGCGTGGTGAGGTCGTGGAGTGGAGGGGGCGGAAGGTGAGAATGCTCCAAAAGTGAAGCTGTCGTGAAATGTGTCTCGACTGACAGTTAACACGCGGCTTGCCCCAGCCGTAGGAGCTTCAGGATACGTATCCAGCATCAGAGCACCAGAGCACCAGAGCACCAAAGGTACTAGCGCTGGTGACATGGAAGGCTACGAATAACAGTGGAGTAAGAATGCACATGTGCCACTTTGGGTTAGCTACCTTTAGTAGCTTAGTCATGATACTTAATCATCTGGTCACGTTAATCCGAAAATGCTCCAGTTAATCCGACCTCTCTCTAGTCCAGCCTACAACCCGAGAGCTCTAATAAGCATTCACATGATTGGCCAGGTTTAATGGACCTAGCTTTTTCCCGCGCCTTCCCATTGAGAGCGATCACGACCGCAGCTCGAATCCCAAACGTCGAATCTCGATTCTAGAGCCTTGAAACACAATTCGACGACAATCCCACACACACCACACAACCACAATGGTCGCCCTCACCCCCCACTTCTGGTCTACACCCGTGCGCTACCTGCGCTGGGCATCCCGTGAGCGGCCGAACTACTTCTGGCCCATCGTCATCGGCAGTACCGCTCCTCTCATGTTTGTCGTCGGCCCGCCTCTGCGCAAGCTGTTTGGCGACGAGAACCCCCCGGCCATCCCGATGACCTACCCTGGTGAGTGTCCAAAGTCTTGCTCAATCTTTTCATATTGTCATACTAACAAGACAGTCCCCACCGGTCCCCGGAAACAGCTCACGGGCTATGACGACGATGCGAACGACAACTAAAGCAAACCGAGACACCACTCAGCATCGACAGGCGACAGACGGCGAGAGCGATATACAACATCAACTTTTATCTGATTTTATAGCGGCGCATATGAAGATGGCGGAGGAGTACCTATTATCTGTCTCCAGGACGAAGAGTCGAGGACTCTTGTGTGTATATACAACCATCGATTTTTACAATAGCCTTGATCTGGAATAGATATGGCTACACGATTCCAAGAATATCATAGAACACTGTGAGGATATGTTGTGCGCAAGGAAGATCTGGCCTGAGACGCGTTCTTGGATGTTTCGTGTTTCTTTGAAGAACAACGTATACGACTGAAAAAAGGCCTGGATGATGGACAAGTATCATCGCCACATATCGACACAACAAGGCACGAAAGGACAAAGAAAGTGGCAAAACAGTCCATTGCTCCGTATAATGCTATAAACACCAAAATGCAAACTATGAAAATGTATAAACAAAGCTGCGCTGACAAAGAATACGCAAAAAACAACTAAATCAAAGGTCCACCATACACTGTTCAATATAGAAATGTGACTGCCATCATGGCTGCATAGCCTTCTATCTGTCTCGTTGGATCAGGCTCCACTCATACTGTTGTTTGTTAGCACCTGTCTTATTAGTCAACTTGAGTTAGCAGTTGGTAACTTACAACTCGCCCATCATCGTCGCCAGTGTACACCAGCTGGGGCATCGGCGTGATACATGTAATCGCCACATCCACATTCGCCCCGACCTCTGACTTGGGGTCGACATGGTCCAGCCGCCGCACAAGCTCGAGCATCCACCGTCCTCGCCGGCCCCGGTTCACCGCCTTACGCCAGATATTGACACGGCCGCGCCGGTGGCCCGTAAATACGAGACAGTTCTCTAGCCACTCGTTACCCGAGCCTTCGTAAAAGGCACACGAGTGCACGTAGTCTTCAGGCCCGCCACCATCGCTGCACACATTCTGGTCAAGAAGCAGCTCGCCATTCAAAGTGTAAAGCACCACATTGGGGCCCGAGCATAGCATAATATCGCCTGTCACGTCGTTGATCCGTGCACACTCGACAGGTCGCGCACCCGGAAGCTTGCGAATGAACTCGAGACGGTTGAGATCCCAAAGCATCGCAACACCGTCCTGGCTGACCGTGAGGAGCGTGCTAAAAGCATTGGACACGGCAACAGTCGTCACAGGTGTCTTGTGCCCAAACAAGGAGCTGCGTATCAGGAGCTCGACGGGCTTGTTGGAGCCGGACTGGACAACGACGAAAACGGATACGGCACAATCTTCGCCGGCCGTAATGAGTGTCTTGGAGTCGGCAAAGGCAACGCAGGAGATCTGGCCAATGTGCAGATTCTCAAACAGACCGGCCAGCTTGCGGTTGTCGCTGTGGAAGAAACGGATGCTGTTATCGGCGTAGCCCCATTCGAGATACTTGTCAAACACAGGCGGCAGGTTGAGTCGGAACGGCGAAGCACAGAGCAGCCGGTCAAGCTTCGGGACGTAGATGAGTGATGCGACACGTTCGCGGCTCTCGAGGATGGCATGTGGAATGCGCGATAGGGACTCTGCCGCCACATCCAAGCGCCGGATCGGGCATGTATCGTGCTCGCGTGCGGGGTGTGGGCGCAAGAAGATCTGTCGTGGTGTCTGACCGAAATTGTGAATGATGCCGGTGACGATGGCACGTTCTTGTGGATCCTTGATGTTGTCAAGATCAATGGCACCGTGGTACGACAGGTGGTGGAAGACGTTGAGGTTCTCGACCGCAGCATCGCCCTTTTGTTTGTGGCCAAACACGAGGTCAATCCACTTGTGCAGGTGCTGCGACACATACGGACTCTCAAGCGCCTCGCGGTGCTTGGCAATGAAAATGTTGGGATCACCCTTGGCCCACGGCGGCAGCACGACATTGTCAATCTTGTTACCATCCTGTCTGCGGCCATAATCGTAGCCATTGATATTGACGAGGAACTCGGGCAGGCAGAAGAATTCAGGGATCAGCTCGCGCACATCAGCACCGTTGTCATGGGACGACGACTTCCATGCACCCTCGATGGAGTAGAAGAGGCGATCCGGGTGGTCAAAGTGGCCACCTTGCAGAAGCAGGAATGATTGGACAAAAGGCGGCAGCCGGATCAGGTACGACGAGACTACCATGGCGGACGAGTAGTGCGTACCGTAATGGAACGGCGGCTGGCCTAGCTCGGCTAGTGACTGGTAGCGCATGTTAAAGTCGGCCTGGCGCTGAGCTGTCTGCGCGCCCATCGGCTTGGACAGGTCACGGAACGTCGCCGGGTTCGTCAGATCGAGCTCCTCGCTTGTGTAGTCGGCAAGCACCCAGGGGAACACAGGATACTGTGTGAGATCGTTGAAAGTGCGGCCCGCCATGGTATTGACCTGCATCAGGTAGTTAAAGTTGGACGTCTCTCCCTTTTGCCATCGTCTCATGGACGGGCTCCAAGGGGAAGAGTTGAAGATGCTGCCAAACTTGGAGCCAAAGCTCTGCGGCGCCTCCTCAAACAGTCGCAGTCCCTCCAGTCGCCATGCGTCTTCTGGGTTAGGAAGGGCATTAGCCGGGCCCGTGGCGTGCGGGATCTTGGCCATTAGCCGACCATATACATCGTCGCGCTTGATATTGTCAATGGTGGTCAAGAGGTAGCTACGGCCGTCGCGGAAGAAGACCTCAATCGCCACATCACGGAACAGGAAACGGCGTTTTGACACGCTGATCACATCTGTCCACCGCCAGCTGCGCGACTCCTGCTCCACACCATGGCCGTTTGGATTCGCACCATTGGCAGCATTAGTCTTGTCATGGTTGCTGGGCACGTTGTTGGTGGTGATGATCTGCGAGAAGGGATCCCGCTCATCCTCAGGAGCCTGCCATGCGTTGACAATCTCACCGTCGCGGCACTGGAACACATTGTCCATAATGTAGAGTGCATCCTTGCCGACAATGAGAATGCCGTCGCACGCATCGAGACCGATAATGCGGGACACGTTAAACACATTCTGCACAACATCGCCGTGGTTGAGACGACGCATGACCTTTCTGTTCTTGTCCTCGAATCCGTCCTCGCCGTCAGGTTCGTTCGGGTCGTCAATCATCTCAAAGTCCTCTTCAGTTGCAACACCGGGCTCACCACCGACTGCAGCCACCACACCAGATACACCATTCCCAGAAGCCCCATCGATAACTGATGCATCCACAAAAGAGTCGCCGGGCGTGCCGGGTGTTCCGGGTGTTGCTGCTGCTGGGAATGGAACAAGGGGCGTGGTTGCGACGGCGCTGGTTGGGGTATATTGTGACTTAATGGTCGCTCCTGAAGGAGCCAAGGACACGGCCGAAGAACCGGCTGACAAGGTTGACGCAGACGTGTCGAGGAGTGGTGGTTGTCTAGCTGCAGGAGTCGGTGCAGTTGGCGCCGGTGATGCAGATGCAGGTGCAGATGCTGCAGCCACAGCTGCGTTGTCAATGACCTTTTGCTTGGACTGCAGCGTGTCCTTGACCCTGTCAGATGAGTCGGGAAGCAGTCGAAGGCGCATGCGGTTGCGGCCTTCTGTGCGATCGAGCTTCCATTTGATGGCTGCACCGGGTGCCGAGAAGACGGCGCCTGGCCGTTTTAGGTCCCGTTCCATCTTGACAAAACTAACTGCTTGATAGATCAGATCATCTTGCTGGTCTTGTAGCTGGCGCTGAAGCTTGGTGTGCTCCGTGTTGAAAATGCTCTTCATCCATGCGCTGTTGGTCATGTCGTGACGCAGCAGGAGGTTACCCCGTTCTGCTGCCTCAATCTGCCAAAGCTTGAGCTTTTCACGGCGGCGTGTAAGGCGCATCTTTGTGGAGTCGGCAACGCGCGTGTTCTCGCCCATGACAAATTCTTCCCAGAACCTGGACATGCCACCCAGGAAGAAGGCATCCAATGAGGGCCTGTGATTATCCACCCACTCGAGGAACGCGCCGTCGTCAACTTCAGTCAAGCCCCTGAATGATCTCGCGAGGTGCAGCTGGTCAGCCGTGGCACATTGCCGAAGAACAATAGACGACTCATTAGGCTTCTGGACTAGGATAACTCTCCAAATACTGGCCGCGGCTAGTCGCACCGACTCGTTGGGGTCAAGGAGGCGATTGTATAGCTGGTAGAATATGAGCTTCATGTGGTACTCGTCCGAGGTAATTTCGTTGGAGAGACAGTCAATCAGGATCGAGTGCCAGTAGAAGATGCGCTCCAGCACTGGAAGTGCTGCTGCTGCCTCGGCGGCTGCCAAACCGCCTGGACTAAGTGGCGTGTTGGAGTGTTTGGCGTTATTTTCCGTCTCGGCGTCCACGTCCGATAGGCGGAAGAGAACAAGCTTGAGGAAGGACAGCCTGATCGATTTGACAGCCGTGTTACACAGCCGAACACTCTTGAGCGCGGCAATATCAGGCCTATTGAGATACTCTAGGATCATGCCGGTAAAGTCCATTAGCACATCGACGCTGTTTGCAAAGGTGCTGTCAAAGGTGCTGTCGACCATATGTGCTGTGAAACGGGCCATGTTTGTGAGGACTTTGGGCTCGCAGATTATGCGCAGGTCATTCTTAACAATGCCCTGGATGCGCAGAATGGTGTTGCGGAGAATGTACGACTCAAAGTAGGACTGGTGCTCCTGGAACGAGGGAGGCGTGCGCTGGCCAAGGCTGAAGCCAGGAAACTCTTTTCTGACGAGGACCTGGTCAACAAACGTATCGACAATGAGGCCCATGATGCCGTCTTGAAGTGCGTTGGTTCCTTGGTGCGGGATAACAACGAGCTGCCGTTTTGGTGATGCGTGCGCCGTCAACTTGGCAGTGTGCCATGACGGCTGATTTGTCTGCGCTGTGAGGAGAATGAAGGAGGATGATCTTTGTTGGCGGCCAGTTGTGGTCGATGGCCCTGGACGACCGGCAGCCGTGTGGATCGAATCGGTTGATGACAAAAGGGCAGAATCAGCAGCTACATCTACTGTTGAGCCGCCAATGGTCGAGTGCATGCTAGAGCTTAGGTTGGAATTGATACTGACTGTGCGCATCATGGTAGGCGGAGTGGGACGTTGACGGACAACGATATCTGCACCGTCGAACCGGGGTGGCGCATCCTTGGAGCGCATCTCCATCTCTGGGGCTAGTGCCTCCATGCTCACGACAGAGGGGAACAGAGCTGCAGACAGGAGGCGGACATACTCGGACTGCAAGACAAAGTCACGGAACTCTGGTCTTGTCCGGTGAAGGTGAGAGAAGAAGTGCACGACGCTTTCAAGAGTAGCGGCCTTTTCTAGATTGGCAGCTGCAGCCTCTGTCGAGACGGAACCGCCAGGAGATGCATCCGAAGCCTTGAGGATATCGCTGAGGCCTTGCCCAAGCATTGAGACCACCACAATGAGAGCATCTGGGTAGACCACCTTGACGTCAATGCCGAATATAGACAGCATCATATCGTAGCTGAGAGGAAGCCCTTCAATGTCTACACCAGAGACATCGCGGCCGAAGAGAATGGCCAGAACATAGACCCACACATTAGGTGCATCCCACCAGCACCTGAGCCGGTGCGACATGATCCCAAAGCCACCAGCCTTGACAAACTTGGCCACTGAAGTGACACCCTGGCTAACAAGCAGACGAGTAAGAATCTTGATGCCGCTGGTGAGGACCTCGATGTCGGGCGACGACAACAGATAGAGAAGCCACTTGTTTGTCACTGTACGATTGAACTTGCGGATATTGGCAAGTGTTCCCTTTTCGCATAACAGCTGTTCATAGAGCTTCAGAATGCGGACACCAAGCTGCCTCTTGGCGAGAGGCTTAGAGGCAGGTGTGGTAGCGGTGTCGGCTGCTGGGGTGCCAGAGAGTGAGCTTGACTCGGATCCGCCAGCACCAGAAGACAAAGCACCAGTGTACCGACGAGCCGTGCTGCTGACGCTCAAGGCACTTGGGCGTACATTGCTCATCGCAGGTCTTTGGGCTCGGGATGCCGACAAGGTCGTGGGAGAGTGCAGGGCATAGGTGATAAACAGGGCGAGGGCGCGGTGTGCCTCTGCGTTATAGTTACTGCGCACAAGAGCCTCAAACGATTTGAGAAAGAACGGCAGCGCTTCATCGGACACAGTCTCGATCTTCATGGCGTCGAGGAGGCGTTTGATAATGCGCATCCGCAATAGGCGCTGGTTGTTGAACGTATGGAACTTACTCATGATGGCAAACGTCTCAAACTGTTCGTAGTAGAGCCGCTGGGTATCGGGCTTGGCCTTGCGCCAGACATCGAGATCGATAAGAAGAATGCGGTAGGCCAGGGGGTTGATGCAGAACGAGTCTATCGGATTTGCATGGTCGTAGCCTACAAATGCAAGCACGAGCTTGAGGAGACGAAGGGTTGTCTCTTGCCGGTCACCTGTGACAGGTACTGGCCGCCATGACGAGCCATCAGAAGCCTGGGTCGTCATTGGTGCAGGCGCTGTTGCCACAGCTCCAGAGCCCAATTTTCCTCTCAGAAGCATACCTAGAATAACGTAGCCATTATCACGCTCCATGGATTCGCTATTTCGCCAACTGCTGTTGATGCACTGAAAGACCATCTCGGTGGACCGGATCAGCTCCTCCGATGTCGTCGTGCGCTCAATAAGCTTCAGGGCAAGGGGGGTGAAACCAGCCAGACGCCAGAGATTGTCATCAAAGTAGAACGGAGTGACCAGTACAGGGTCGCCTGTGAGTATCGAGACGCCGTGTGGCCGGACGAGGGCGTCATTAACACAGGGCAGTGCGCCGTTGATAGCTACCGCAGTACCGCTCTTAGCGGTTAGGGAGAGTAAATTGGCTGCTGAAGCTCGTGATAGCGAACGGAACAGGAGAGACTCTAGGAATGTGCCATCCGTGCGGAACATGGATCGCGGAAGTGTGCTCATCAAAATCTTCTGTTCCGGCACGATAGCCGAAGCCTTATCCCTGATAGCACGGAGAATGTCCGAGTTCTCATCCTTGCCACCATGAAAGTCGTTTCGAAGTGCCAGACGAGCAGATGCAGTATACGTTTGGAAGCCACCAAGGCTATCTTGAAAGTTTGCCTGGTAGCGCGGACCTAGCCGGTAATGCACAGCAATATAGTCGTCGCTCAAAACATCTTCAAAAAGGTGTGCAGAGGCGAGAGACCACTTTGAGACGACGAGACCCGGACCGGCCTGCACAGCCAGGTCCTTGGGTGTGCCCAAAAAGGCTTGAACTGGATGAGGCTTGCCCCGGTTGCCGGTGCCAAACGACACAAAGCTGTCGGAAACTGAAGACGTTGATGGTGGCGACAGGGGGTAGGCGGCCTTGAGTTCCTCCGCGAACTCGCCGTTCACGTATAGTGTGGCGCGTGACTTACTCCGCTGGTGCACGAGGGCGACATGATACCACTGCTTCTCCTGAAAGTTTACAGACCTAAAGCGGACACTAGGGCGCGAGGAGGTGACGGATGTTTGGAGGATAAAGTTGTGAGTATCGCGTTCGAGGTAGAGGAGGAGAAAGCAAGTCTGCGAAGCGTCAAAGACGCCAAAGATGGTAGTGTGCGACTTGGGATCAAAAGAGTCGACACGCAACCAACAGGTAAAGGTGAAACCGCTGCCCGTCGTGGGAGGAAACGACCGGCCGAGGTTTGGCAGCTCAATCGACGAGTGGCCAGCGTGGGATAGGTCGAACTGGACAAAAGGAGGTCCGGTATACTTGCTGGCCATCTCCAAGCAAAAAATGGACGCAGCGGGATCTGTGCTCGAGAGTAGAAACTGGGCATCGGACAGCTGGTTGACGCCAAGGTACATGAGTGACCGGCAGATGGGAAGTATACGCTCGCGCTCTTCGGAGCTCAAAGGCGACTTGTCGGCAAAATACAGACGCAAGAATCGGGACAGGATGCCGGTGCCGTGGAGAGCAGAGAGGTTATAGAGGGAAATGCGGAGCAGCGATGCAACAGTATCAAGAACGACAAGAGAGATGGGGTCTGACTTGCCGTCCTGACTACGCGGTATTGACTCCCAGAACCCGATGACGGCGCGCATGACTTCGGCGTTCTTCAGCTCAGTCTTGAGACTGATGATGACACCAAGCTTGGCTTTCATCTGGTCAGCATCAAAGCTGTCTGATTTCGATGTGAATTTTGTGGTGTCGGCACCGTCAGTAATACTAACAGCAGCAACGCCATCCTCTAGAGCTCCTGTTGGCGATGCCGAGGGTGTGCTAGAAGCAGCTGACACCGTGGACACCCATTGGCAGAGCTCGTCCATGCGTTGGTCGTCGAGCGCAAATGAAAGCAGCTTGCCGTACAGCTCGCAGTTGCTCCAGAGATCCGAGTCGCTCACACCTAGGCCGATGCTGGCAATGACTTGCTCCAGAGCCTCCCAGCCGCCCCCCTCAACACGGTGATGGAAGTAGCGCCGGTTGCCATGGTGTCCTCTAAAGGCAGCCGACAGCACGGCGAGTGTTACATGCAAGAGCTCAAAGAGGGCCTTTTTCTCAGGCTCACTGCGGATCTGTGGGTTGTAAAAGCCAGAAAATGAGCGCAGAACACTTAGCAGCAGCTGGAAGCCGTGCATGTGCCGAAAGTCATCTTGGGCGGTGCTCGGAGGCGCGTGGGCGGTCAGGTATTGGTGGATCTGACGACAGTACTTTAGGAGATAGGGGATGTCTGGGTAGCCGCCGACGGTTCGTCTCCGAGGGGGCGATGGTGTAGACGATCTTTCTGAGACTGATTCTGGATGCAGATACTGGAGCTGAGGCTGTTGCAGAAGGGGCTGTCGTGAAGGAGAAGAGGAGGGTGGCGAGATGAGGGTGACGATGCCGTGAAGCAAGCTTTGCAGAACCTCGGCGGCCTTTGTGGTTGTCGGAGGGTTTGAAGCCGAGGTCGACGACCGGTAGCGGCTCGGTCGTGTGGCCATGATTTTCCAAAGGAGAGATATATAGGGATTGCAGATGGAGCTGTTGTCGTCGAATAGTCAACGTAAGTGTCGAGGTCTCGATATTAGCCCTTCAGCCTCGCGCCTCGGGTTCGCGGCTGTTGGTGCCTGTAAAGCTCACCCGGCCGTAAGACAGTCTTCCACCACCTTTCATCCTACTGCTTCCAGCTGTCTTTATTGCTGTGCTCCCAGGAGCCGGTCAGCACGCGACAGTGAGACAGACGTGTCGGTTGTCAGTCTCGAGGATGGAGAGATTCGCGAAGGCTTCCGGCTGCTCAAGGAGTTAATGCAGAGCTGATTTTGTTTGATGGCAAGAGGCGAGTATAGAGTATGTGTGGTAGCTAGTAGCTATCGGTATATTGCGTGGTAATGTGATGCTTTGTTGGAGCTGTGATGAGAGATAAGAGCGGCGTTTCGAGGTAGCTCCAAGATGACGGGCGTTCGAGGTGTTGCTCTCTGGGCTGTCGAAAGTATGATAAGAGAAGCCGCTATCTGATACAGCCTACTTCAAGTCTCTGGTCTTGCTTGCACTATTGCTCGTACGGTCAGTCTTGAAGCTGAAGCTGTTTTGATTCCCAAGCCAACGAGTCAAGGGCGGCGTCTCGTTTCAATGGAGCACCCCAATATGCATGCCCACATTTCCATTATCACAGAGAGCGAGGCTGCTGTTTCCGCGTCCCCACTTATATAAGCACTATGGCTGTAAATTATGGAGACTTTCCAGGACGAGGGGCTGAAGCGTCACCGTTGGAAGGAGCTATCGACTAACAGGTAACGACAGAGCTATGCGGCAACCTGCTTGAAGACTGCTTGTTACTGGTGACGCTATCGATTAGTATCAAGAGCTCAAAGGTGAAGGCAGAATATAGCTTGGTTTTATTGAAGTAAAAATAATAAATGAACATGATGAAAATCTGACCTTAAAGTTTATATTATAACTATAAAATAACATAAAGAAAGTCTTAACAGCTGTGGGCAATGTCGAACCATTCAGTAAGGAACGACCGTACCCAACTCCCCTACTATTACTAATCTCAAGGCACATATAGTTTGCCCCCAGAATACGCAACTCTTCAGGATATAGGGATTCCTCAACAGCTTTCGATTTTCGACTTTTGTTTGCGCTTCCCACAATATTTCTTTTCTTTTTGTTTCATTAGCTCACACGGAGTAGTACTTGACACGCGCCGCTTGACTTGTTACATACAGATGCCCATTCAAAAAAACTCTATTTAGGATCCGAAAAGAAAAACAAAAACAAACAGATCCAGACCCGAAATGTTGACATCCGAGTCGAGCAGAGTGCATGTCTCTTGAGCAGTCTACTGGAGTAGTATGAACATGCCGCCAGTCTCACACCGTGTGTCAGGAACCGCCCGAATAGTGTCGTAGCATCATCTCATGACAACGAGGCTGGCCTTGATAAATGGCAGAGATATGCATATTTTAAAGGTATGTTACGAGGTACGTCTCACTTATGTAGCCGGCCATAATGACTATTGCTCGTTCGTATTCTTATGTGTTGTCATATTTTCCGGTTACTTTGTCCTTCACGTATCTAGTTTATATAACACAGCTATGAACTGCCGCTGACCATCACTTCAAGTCTGCTCCTCAGCTGCCTCAATTCGCTCAACTGCTTTGTTCGGCTCGCTGTCCCTGTTTTCCAAGCCTCCCCCGTCTTGTGGTTCGCCCACACCTTCCGTCTTCGGGTTCTGGGCTCGGAATCGGAAGTAGATAAGATGTCCTGATTTGCTTCCAAGTAGAAGGGACTTGCCGTCATGCACCCCACAAGTAAAGCTGGAGAAGAAATATTCCATGTACGGTTCGTAGATCTGGGGAATCATGCTGAGAATCTGACCCTGCCAGAGAATGGACTTGCGGGACTCCGTCAAGATGATGGTGCAGGGGTGGTTTGGTGAGGACCGAAGGCCAACCTTTTGTGCCTTGCTTTCTGTGCCCCCCGCATTACCAGGCCATGGCGATGATGGCAGCTCCCAGACGCCAATCTCCGAGTGTAGCAGATAATGCCCTTCAGTGCCCGAGACCAGTAGGCGGCGAGGGGTAAAAGCCCAGGGTGAGCGGTCGTCCGGTATTTCGAAACCGTGAGCGAGCACAGTGGCTTGCGGCTGCCACTGGCCCTCAGAGTCATCACGATTGTCATGGCCGTCGCTGGAAGAAGAGGAGGGAGATGTGTACGCCCAGACAAGAAGCTGGCCATCATCGCAAAACCCAAAAAGGGAGCGGCTGTCTGGAGAAAAGACGAGGCTGGAACTGGACAACGAGAAACTGTCACTGCTGCTATCGTCGCCGCCGTCATCGTCGTCGTTGTCATCCGCATTCTCGTCGTTGTCGCCAATACTGTCACCATCATGTGAGTGGTGTCTTTCTTTCGCCTGCTTATGCTTGACTGGAGCACTCAAAGACAATGTGGCGCAAGACGTCAGTGGCCCTTTAGGGAGGACTCTGTCAAGTGCGGGCGAAATGTCCCAGACATGGCCAAGAAAACCAGTCCCGGCGAGAAAACGGCCGTCGGGAGAAAACGCGACCATTCCACCCGCAATCGGTATTGCGTTTTTGATGGAGACAAACACTGGATTGGTTGTACCAGTCGTTTTACCGTCGTTGTCGTTGCTGCCGTTTTTGCTGTCGTCATTTCTATTGTTGTCACTATCGCCGTTGTCGTCGCCATGGCCGCTGTCGTTGCTATTGTTGTCGATATTGTTGCTGACCTCGTTGTTGTCGTTGTCGTCATCGTTGTCGTTGCCATTGCCGCTGGTTTCGATATTTTTCTCGTTGTTTTCATTGATCTCGTTTTCGTTGTCGTTATCATCGCCGTGTGCGCTGCTATCGCCGATGCCACTGACGATGCCGCTGCTACTGCCACTCTTCTTGTTATCGTCATCAGACGCGTGGTCATGCTCCTCAAAGCTAGCTTTTACATCCCCGTTCTTCTCCAAAAACAGTGACCGACATGCGGCCAGATCCCATAGGCGGATGTCATCATACGATATGGTGGCCACGAGCTTGTCTCCCGGCGAAAATGTGGCAAAGTGGACATAAGATGTATGCCCGCCTAGTATAGCGACACAAGCGCCCGTCTTCGTGTCCCAGACGTAGGCACTGAAGTCATCATGGCATGAGAGCAACAGTGTGTCGTCATTGGAATAGCTGAGCCAGTTGGGTTCGGACTCCACGCTATTGATGGTGCATAGCAACGTGGGACTTGATGCACCCGAGACTCCAATGGGTGCTATGTTTAAGTCCCAGAGCTGGATTTCATTGTCCTTATTCGCCGTGGCTGCTTGGAAGCCGTCGTGAGAGAGAAGAGTGGATGCGAATTGACTCTGTGTACTCTTTGAACTGTCTCCAACCCGGCTATCATCGCTCGTAGGTTGTGCACTGCAGACGTCGTCGGAAGTGATGAAATTGGCGGCATTTGTGTCTATTTCTGCGACTTTGTATACCAAAACGGAATTAGATCTAAAACTCAGGGCAATCTCATATTGGTCATGATTGAATGTGTATGAAATGGAAGACTGCACCGAATGCGTGCGCGGGATCTCATAGGAGCGTATGAGGGGCTTCATATCCTCCTTACCCTCTCCTTGTATTTGATTTTCACGATCTTGGACAACATGGAGCGCAAGATATCCATTCTCGTCTTTGGTGTAGAAAGTGTGCTCGAGCATATCGTACCCCAGACCCGTGTATTTACCCTGCGAACACTGCAGCGTGTGTAGCCGCGTTGCCGACTGCGTGTCATAGATCGTCACATCGCCGCTGGTTTGGAGAACAACCGCGAGACCTAGACTAGGCACCACTTGGACGAAGTTACACTCAGACTTCGGTAGCTTCTCCTGCAGGTTCTTGGAGAGGCTCTTGTAGCCGTGTGAGCTATGCCGCACTTCTTTAAAACGCAACTTTGGTGTAGAGACAAGAATCTCATACGCCTTATCTGTCGTCGAGTGACCAACTGTATAGGCTACAACGACATCATTGGAGCCATCCTCAGCAAAGCGTACCTCGTTAAATGATAGACGCCTATCTGGTTCATCACCATCATCACCCAAAGCATACTCATCATCTTCAATATCTTTGCAATTTTCGGCCTTCGCCCTGTTCTGTCGCAAATGTTCGCGCATTTCCTTCACAACATTTTGGAGAGAGTTTTGTGAAATGGAGACGGCACCGGCGGTGAGATCAAAGCTAACCAAGTCGTTGTAGTCTGAGGCAACCATTATGACCGAGTCCGAGTGCACAGAGAGCTGCGTTGGGTAAGTCGGCAGTTGGTGGCTCACAATATGTTGTTTTTGTAGCGACGCACGGTCCCAGCAATGAATATTTCCGTCGTCTGAAATGGTAACAAGGAGACGACTGCTAAAGGCCCAGGACGTATCGCGCACCCAGTCTTGGTGCGCCTTGAGCGTGCCAACATGTGCTTCTGAGGCGGTCATCTCCTTACCTTGCACGGATGGCATACTGTGTAGCATTATTGGCGGATCTTGTGGGAGGACAGACAACATGTCGCTACCTGTGCTCGTTTTCTCGTTGAGGATTTTGTGGTTATGGCCTGCTAGACGAAAAAAGCGATCGGTGTCGACCAGCGGCATGTCTGTTATCTTTTGGCTCACAATGCTCACGAAAATGGTCTTCAGCGCGGACTGTATAGGCAATAGTGGCTGGCTGAATGGCACGAGTAGATCCTGCAGTAGACATTGCGCGACGGCAAGTGCGTCGAGCGCCTCCAAATCACAAAGCCACATTCCAGCAAATTGCTCGGCGAAGATGCACACGTCTTTTGATAGCAGGTCACCTGGGTCTTCGAGGTCCACACGGTCTAGGTGGCGTAGCCATGCAAACTTCATGTATAGCGAAAGCTGCTCATGCCCAGTTTCTGCGATGTGTTTTCCATCACTACGATTAGTGCGGGACGGGGAATTGGCATAATGCCGTACAAGACAGCGCACATGCCGGTGTGCCATGTCCGCGTGTAGCTTGGCATCGGGGTTTGGTACGGCAGCATCCCTGGCCAACCTCACATGCTGAGCTGACAGAACAGCTTGACTCTTAAAGTACACGCATTTTCTTTGCTCATAATCGTCGACTTTGATTTCCCGGATCTCGAGCAGCTGTCCTATGAGAGTGGTGATGATCATGTTGAGGTCCACAGTTGTCGGCAGCTCGGCGAGTGTGCCAAGCTCCACAACTGTCAAAGGTTGGAAGGTGCACGCAGCCACAGACAAAATGGCACTCACGTGGTCCTTGTCGAAGCCAGTGCTCTTGACAGTGTAGTCAAGAAGAGGGACTAGGCCCGCCTTGATCCTTAGAATGCGGTCTAAGAGAGCAGCTGCGTTCCATGGTAGGGGCTCTTTATTGAGTAGCTCAACGACGACGTAGATCCAAGAAAAGTTTCCGCCGGAACCACGAGCCACAGCGACCTCGAGCTGCTCTAACAAGTTCGACGAGTAACGTGTCGGGCGCGTGAGTAATAGTTGGCGGACGTAGAGACGCGTGATTTTGATGAGCGTCGGATCTTCGGGCGTTAGATCAAGACAGCAACCACCCGATATCAGCGTTGACGAGGATGAAGCCACAATCCAGGTCACCTTTCCCGACAAGCGACATGTCGTGTGCATCAGCGCAAACAGGTCGCGGAGTGTCCACGCCCGCTTAAGCGCGGTGCGGCTCGGGCCGCTTTTGCCGTCATTGTGGGTCGTCCCGCTTTCATCGCCCAGTAGACCGTCCAGGTGGTCCACATGGTCAACGACAAAGCACGTCGCTGCAAACGTCGGATCACTCACGATTCTGCACAATAGTACTAACATAGAATAGAAACTATGTGATGTCCCTAGTGCGGCGTATCGTGCCTCTGTGCCAGGATCTATTTTGATCTTGTGACTCGTTTTGTCTCTGGCTCTGCCTTCGTCGTAGTTTTCGGACTCATTGTCGTTGTTTTGGACACTACTTTTTCCTCCGCCCAGATACGGACTCCTGTCCATGCTTTCAATTGCATCTGTGAGGTGGTGTTGTAGTTTCGGCTGGGCTGTGAGCAAATTCCACACCAGGTCGCGCAGAACTGATACCACGGAGGTGCCATGCGCGTCACGCGACCAGTCCCAAAACGAGTGTGCCACGATGTGCCGTGCGGGCTGCTCGACGCGATCTTGAGCACAGATCTTCCCCCCCTCACTGACAAGCGCTTCTAGCACCATTGTCATGCAAGACCCCTCCGGGCCGCGGACCCAAAGGATACGGTGCTTCGAGTCGGTATCCTCCGTACTGCGTGCCTTGAACCACCGTTTGTATGCAGCCTGTTCTAGCACCCAGCCATGCATATCTTTGAGCATTTCAGACGAGTGCGTGAAAGATTGTTGCGGCCCTAGTGGCCACGGCGGTGGTGGCAGAGGTGCTATACATAGTAGTTTCTGGATCTCCTGCGGACCTGGCAAAGCCTCTTGATGGGAATGGGCGGTAGGAGCGTTGACGGATATGGAGTTAAGCCTAGAGATGCTGAGTATATTGGTTCTGGGTGCAAGACTTTGGGCATCATGGAGTCGAGAGCCATTGTTGTTATTGTTGTCGCCTTTTTCATTATCGTCAACTTCATCTTCGCCATTGCCGTCCACACTGTCAGTCTTGAAGGCGCTATCCTTTTCTAAAGTGTCAATTTCTGGATCACCAGCAGCTTTTTCAGCTATGTCACGTCTGCCCAGAGGAGCTAGGGGCAGTGCCCGTAGACGAACCAGTTCTTTGATCTTCTCCTCCAACACTTTGTGGCTTCCCAGGGACGATTCAAGAGCAATAACAAGAGGGATACCAGCGCGGTCCTCGCCAGGACCGTTCCACGCCATATCTTCCCGCTGCTGTGCACTTGATTTGGGCGTCACGGAACCTAAGGCAACAGTGACAATGAGATGCTTGAAAACAGCCATGTATAGATTGACAAGTGCAGCTCTGAAAGGACTGTCTTTGTTTTTGTCTTCTGCCTCTTTGATGGCTTCTCCATCTTTGTCTTTCTCGTATTTATCGTTGTTCTCATCGTTCTCGTCGTTCTCTTCCTGGTCTTCTCCATTCTCATCTGATACCTCTTTGGCAGTGATCTCGTATGTCCCATTTGGCACTAGACATGCTAGGCGGTCGTAGAAGGATATCCGCGAGACAATATACGCCAGGCCTGTCATTTCAGACAGCGGACGCTTTTCAGAAAACAATCCCTAGGGCTATGTTAGAAATCATATAGAAATCAAATCAATATGAAATGATTTAATACACAGCAGACAACATACTTGTATGCACAGACAGGCTGCGACCCACGTCAGGTGTGCACTCGGGCTGTCATGGATGCTTTGTCTCAACAGGCTTTTGATGGACAACAAAACTCGACGCAGATTTTCCACCTCTGTTTTCTGGCTTTTATCGCTTTCGGCGACTGGCTTGTCATTGGGTGCATCATCAAGCTCTTCATCGACATCTGTATCGGAGATCCAGAGATTGATTGCACCCAGAACTGTGCTTGGTCGCATATTGTGCCAGCCTGGTGCAGCGGAGCGGCCAATGACACTTGAGCTGCTGCTTCTCTCCAGGGGCCGGAAGACATTGCGCGCTTGATCCTCAAACGTTTCTAGCTCCTTCAAGTTCTCTGCTCGCAGGCGTGCATAGGCCTCATACCACAAAGCGCACGCATTTTTTCCATTGTCAGTAGGTCTTTTGTCGGATGGCGGCGAGGTCGTGATTGTGATAGTAATTTTGCCGTCGGCCTGATCGATTGTCACGCCGGATGCTGGCTCCCGCGGAACGGCGAGCTGCTCCATGGTGTCGTTGTTTTTGCTGATCTTGTTATTATGGATGCAGATTCTAATATTACTGCTATTGTAGACGCAAAATAGAGTTCAAATGTCAAGCAGGAAACACTTCTATCTTAAGGAGAACCGAACAGGGTAAATACTAACAACAGTAAATTAAAATGAACATGGCAAGTACCTCGAGTATACAAAGGTCCCCATATCATGATTTACTACATGCATCACAATCCATGAGCTTAACCCGAATAGTATTAGATGGTGCCCGGATGCAACGCTATGCTGTGAGTTGTTTATTTGGCTTTGAAGAGAACCGTAAGCAAGGAGGGATTGCCCGAGTAAGCCACCATATGATGTGCTGAGACCTGAGTAGAAGATGAGTCTGCCGAAATAATTTGCATAGTACTCAAATATAGAATTCAAGTAGGATGAAACTAGACATATGAGTACATAATATGCAGTCATTCTACAAGAAAGGACGATACCCAGAGATAAAAAGAACGGCTTATAGAGCGAAGTCATCAACGAGAGCAAATCACAGAAGAACAGAGATAAAACACACAAACACACAAACACACACACAATACGATGGCTGACATGTCTGACGACCGCTATTTTGCCGATGACTACACTGACGGTCCGGCTGTGTGCAGCCCCATCACGAAAGCCGAGTTTGATATGTCCGAATCCTTTGATTCATTGTTGCCCAACGACCTAATAAACCTCGTTAAGTACACCCGCGAGGACTACGAGGGAGTAGCGCGCACTGTCCAAGAGCAAGCCATTACGGGAGATGGACCGGCTCTGGTAGTGTCTGATACCTTTTCCATGCACCGGCTGCTGTGGGTCGACGGGACCAAACAGAAAAAGCACCAGAACAGCGATGGCCAGACGATAACGACCAAAAAGAAGGCGACCTTTGCCGTATTCAAGGTTTACCTGAAATCACAGACAAAAAGTAGCGGCGAGGGCAAAAACAGGGCCGTGCAGTCGGCGCGTATCCAGGTTGAATTTCACGACACCGGCGAGAACGCGGACAAGAAATCGGCACGGCAGCCTGCCGTGCGGCAGCCTGTCGTTGTCGGCTGGGCGCCTTTTGCCACAATGGAGCGTCCCAACGAGACCACGTCAGATGACACCCGCAACCGCAGCGTTGGTGGAAGCATTCAGGGTGGCACGTCAACGGCCAGTGGCGGGATGAACGCGTCAGTCAGCGAAACGCGCGCGTGGCAACGCCGCTACTTTGACAAGTATTGGTCACACCCGGTGACCACTCGGGTAAAAAATAGAGTTAGTAGCAGCTACAACGGAGTAGTGTGGACAATGGAGCAGAATACCCTGGCGCGCGAGGGCGTTGTTCCTGAGCTGCTTATGTATCTGCTCGTGACGCGTTCTGACGACGAGGAGTACGCCGTCAGGATCACCGCCAACGTGAAAAGAGCTGGGCACATATGGTCTGATGATTACAAATGTGTCTTTTGCGTCACGCCACAAGATCCGAAGCAAGTAGAGCCATCTGTCTGCTACTTGGAGGGTGAAAAGATGTTGGCGTTACTGGATAAGAATAACTGGAGGAACAACTTTGAGAAGCTCCTGTCGCCGAACACATCGGACCCAAGCCTTGTTTTGCCTTGGAGCCTAGAGGAAGTCGAAGGTGGGGCGATTGTGGACACTGAAACCACAGCGGGCGCCAAACACGGGAATGACCCCCCCAAAAAGGAAGAGAAGGAAGGGGAGGGGGTGAATGTGCGTGAGGAGGATGTGAAGGATGATACAACGCTGAATGCGGCCGTGTCTCTGACAACAGAGCAGCCAGGCGAGCGGGCATCGATAGCACCAGAGACCAGACGACAAGTTGCAACACAATTGGTCGAAGAGACTGTGAGAGAGGCCCTCCTTGGCCTATATGAGGGCGGGGACGGCTACGACGGCGACATGCACGACGACGTGCCAACTCGTATGGCGATACTGGAGAACCGTATGGAGGTGATGGAACTGCGGCTGGCGCGCCAGGCACTGGTTATTCGTGCGCTACTAAAGAACCAGGGAAGATAACGATGCTAGTCGAATTTGTCTGGCCAGCGGGCGTCAGCGAGTGTCAGCCAATGCCACCATGTCAGCAATCGTCAGCAATACATTGAATATTTATGCTAGTCACATATAAGTTGCTTGCATGTACCTGTTCGGTACATGGCAAGCGGAGAACAAGGCTATGGCATGGTCTTGGGGATCGGGGTCTTTGAAGGAGCAGATAAACTAGAACGAGCCGCAAGAGGAGTAGAGCAAAGTGTGGACGTGGAGGAAGCTCTTATACCATCTTTATCTAGTCGGACAGAATCAAAACCAATAATACCAACATATCCCAAAAACACAAGACAATTTGCAGTCAACCAAGACCGTTACCATGGACGACAACCTCAAAAAAGCCATCGAAAAATGGAGAGATCCAAAAAGGGCCGCGTTCGATGTTGAGCTTCCAAGACTCTACAAGGCACTTGTGGAAGCGTCGAAGAAGGACAACCAGAGGAGTCATATCAGAACATTTCTGACCGAGAACTCCCCGCACATGGACAGTTGTATGAGATGGCATCTACTAGATAGGGCCATCAAGACCACGGGCAGAGAGAGCAGCACGGGAACGGTGAACACAGACTTGCATCTGGCGAAAGAGATCATATTATGTGACGGGTTCGATAAAGATTTGCTATTATTTGTAACGAAGAAGACGCTATCAAAAAACAGGTGCTTTATACGAAAAGCAGAGACGAGTGCGGCAAATACACAACAGCCAAACCCAAGCGCAAACGACAAAACCAGCCCAAAGGCAAATGTCAACTCAGCCCCAAACGGGCACTTTGACACAACATCCGAGCCAAAAAATTCGTCGCTGTTTATTGAGGCATTGTTTGTTGGCTATTCGCACCTGCATGAGCTTGTAGGAGAGGTGCAGAAGCTGCTTCCTGGCAGTGACAAAAAGTCAGCAGACATTACCAAATACGCGCGCCGCTATATGAGTACCTTGCAGGATGGTCTCATAAAATCGCATGCGAAAGCATCACTCGCCTTGCAGAAGGTCCTTCAAGCAGTGCCCGAATTTTTGCAACAAAAAGATAGCAAGTTGTTTGAAGACATAATCCGGGATTCGCTGCTAGATCTTGCCGAAGTTATTACTGAGGCGCCTGGAGGCTATGCTACGTTATTGACAACCAAGGAGCATGTAGCGAATGCAATAAAAAACTGGATAGCCCCGAAACCTTTGACGGACGACAACGACGAAGGCGACGACGAAGGCGACGACAATACCAAGAAAACAAAGGCAGAAGAGCGCCAGAAACTCGCGTGCACGCTTCTAGTCAACGCGCCCGAGAATGTGCTCCAGTCGCCGAAAGTGCTCGAAGTGCTCATGCGGAACGACCTCCTTGGGCATAGCGAAATCAGCGCAGCCTATAAAAACAATGTCAATCGACTTGCCAATGACAAGTTTCCAAAGACTGAATTCGCGTTTGCGTCCTACCTCCTTGGGGTCCCTGGAACTCTTCACATGGCCGTATATTTCCAACAGCAGCCACTGGTAGAGGCGCTGCTGCGACTCCAGCCTCCAGAGCTGGCTACTACTTTGGTGCCCCGCGCGCGCCCGTCACTGGCTGTCACACGTTCATTTGGCTGGCCCAACTTCCGCGATACCGGCAAAGTCCCCGAGAAGAACGAAGAGAGAACATCACCGACAGTCTCGACCATGGGCGACACCAAAGGTACAAGCAGTGCCAGTGGTGTGAACAGAGGAGCTGTTGTCAATGGTACCAGTAGTCCGCCGTCGGAGAAAGAGGCAGATGGGGGATACTACCCACTCTGGTTCAACAACAATACCAACCGGAAAAAAGACAACAGTTGGAATCAGATACGGTCGGCACTTATCTACTGCACCATGATGCACGCTGAAAATGTGCAAACACTGCTCACCATTCTCCGAGAATCAGGAGGTGAGTTATTCCTGGAAACCCCTTTTTTATTGTATATGGCTACATACTTACACAAGACATTACAGAGCCAGGTAAGACCAGTCGTACTTGACTTGAAATAAAACTCCTCTGTATGGATATGAATTTATTCTAATGATCTCTTAATTCTAGAGAACGAGATCAACTTTGACATGTCTCGGCTGATGATTGAGGGCACGAGTGTGGCTGATTTTGTCACTTCGTTACCACGGCGCGGGCGCAGCCACGATCTGATCTGCTACGAAGAGACCATCCGGTATGCCGATTTCCCCGTGCTTGACGTGAGCACACAGACACAGACGCCGCCCGAGCAGAACCTGCAGCGTTCGTACCGGGAGCGCACAAACAGGGAGGTTCTGGACATGCTCGAGTGGCTCTATGATCACGGCGTGCGCCGCATCATAAGGCTGCACGTGCCGGATCGCATCACATATCCACACGATGAGCTTGAGATTGCGGACGTGGTTAAACGCTTCCGTGTTGAAAAGCTCGACTGGCGGATTCTCGACTTGTCGCTCAGTATTTTCAGGCCGTATGGAGAGCCTGCCGACATCCCGCTCACTTGCCACACGGACGGCAAAAATGAGACCACAGACATCCCATCATACCTCAAGACTCTGCACCTCTATACGGGCGGGCGGAGGTCAGCACTGGATCACTGGTTTAGCTCCGAGGGCCTTGTGTCCATGAAGCTGGAAAATGTGGTAATCTATGTGATAAAGGTATGTGCCAAGGTAGTCAGAGAAATCAGATAGAGGAGAAAGTGATGAACAAGAAGCTCACCTTGAAGGAACTCACGACCAAGAAACAATGCGACAGTACTGTTAGGTGCATACGCAGCAAAATTGAAAAGTTGAAGGAGAACCACCCGGAGATGAAAATGCAGATCGAAGTGCAGGCGCAGTTTTGGAAGAACCAGGCTGAGACGCCGCGCCTTCAAGAAATGTACGTCACTCCTCCTTTAAAGTTCCGACTCTCATCATCTTGCCATGTTTTCTTACGGACCTTTCCAGTATTCATCACCTGTCACCACGGCTGGCGCAGTTCATCGCCTACTACCGCCAAAAGGCCGAAGAGCTTCACAATGATAAGAAGAAAAAGCAGTTCAAGCCAACCAAGATTGCCATCATCGACAACGGCATCCTCAGCATGGACCCGCCCAAAATACACGGCGGAAGCGACCGAGAAGCCAGTGATATCCCGTCCGACTCACCAAGAACAAAAAAGAACACAAAGAACGAAAACGGCACCACCGCTGCCAGGACCAGCGATCAGCATCTGCAGAGCGAGGACTTTTTCAATTCTGAGGGTCTGCTGTGGCGCATCTGTGACGGAAAGTCGTTTGTGCGTGAATCGGACCGTTTGAGCCCGTGGTACCTGGCATCAAATCCCCACGGCACGCAGATGGCTAACCTGGTGTGCGCTATCGACCCGCTGTGCCAGCTATTTGTAGCCAAGATTGCCGACAACCACTACGGATACTCGGCCGAGCGTGCAGCAGAAGCTGTACGTTGGGCCATCGAGAAAAAAGTGGACATCATCTCTATGAGCTTTACGACGACCGAGATGAACAAAGACTTTGAGAGGGCTGTAGAAGCTGCCATGGATGCTGGCATCATTATTGTGTGTAGCCACCACGACGAAGGTGCGCTGTCTACCAAGGACGTATATCCCGCCCGCTTCGGTACGACGCATAAGTCGACAATGTTTCAAATGGCTAGCTGCAACATGTACGGCAGATTGATGCACGACTGGGACGAAAGCACGACTGATGAGGCCAGCAAAAAGAAGTACCAGTATGACTTTTGTGTCAATAGCCAGAACATTGCCGTTGGCGCCATTCCCTTCCTCGCCAAATCGACCGAGCACATCAGCGGCAGTTCCGTCGCCACTGCCATTGCCGCCGGCGTCTGCAGCCTCTTCATTGCCTGCCTCCGCACGTTGGAAGGTCTGCATGTGGACAACGATTCGGGTAGCCTTAATACCGGTTACACCTTTAATAAGATGCTCCACAACGTCAAAACTGCACTTCAGAACAACAACAGGCCCGAGTATAAAAAGATCAAGGCCTACCTGAGAACCATGGCGCCGTCCACAGTCAATGACAAATTCATCTCCCTCGACCGCTTTGCACGCCTTCACGAGCTTCGCGATGTCAATTCGGCCAGTCTGTCCACTGCATTTATCAACTTGGGTGCCAATCTTGGTGAGACGATATAAGAAGGGGTGAAGCTGGCTTCATAGTTTTCCTATATATTTTTTTGGACGTTGGCAATCGGAAGTATTTGCTCCTTCCTTTTTTGGATGTAAATACAACGGTGATTCACACCAGTTGGCTTCAGTGACTGTTTATGCAAGATCTATGAGTCACGTGTGACCGATGACTATGCTGACGGTGACTGACTGTAGGTTTCAGTATTTTTATGTGGTTCTGCTTTCCCACTCGTCTCCTCCGTGGCCTTCATTATGACTTTCTCTACCACTTTACTGGCTCGCAGGCTACTAGAGCACCCCACGAAGAAGAGCCCCACTTTGGCATTTAAAACATTAGGAGCCAATCATAATTCAGAGATTTACGAATCCAGCCAGTTGTGTGTAACATCTCACGTATTATGCTAGTTACTAATTCTGCTAGTTATTCTAAAGGTCCCTATTGTTTTTGCTGTAACTTACCTTCATTGGACGCGCATATGTCGTCAGTTGCCATGCATTTCTGGGTATCAAATCGCATCTTGAGGACCCCAGAAGCGAGCACATTAGTAAATGAACCAGAAATCGAGCAGATTCTACCCCTCGTTCGTGATGCTGACGTCGCAGTGGCCGCTGACATAATTGCTAGTCTTGAGTCACGCCCGCGCACCTTCCGTATTCGACCTATTCAAACACCTGCAAAATACTATGGATACCAATCAGTCTTATTTGAATATAAGTGGACCCGTAGCAAAAAGGGTACTTGACTACTTACATCTGCACAGTGTCTAGGTCTGTATCTGATAAAAACACCTACCTACGTATCTGTATTTGCCCCTCCCTAGTGCTTTGTATCGCTTTTTGCCAGACGCTTCTCTGACTGTGGTAGACTGTAGCTCGACCTGATTCCAGTTTTACTTCTGTCATCATACAAATACCCCTCTTCGCCCTCTTTGAAGTAGCTGTTGTGATTTCATCATCAACAACCATCAACCTTTGCATTACAACACCTTTTTTCCCCGGCCCAAAACACTACAGAGTAAACGGCAAACCAACTGCAAAAGTCTTAACAAGCACATCTCCCTTCACAACCAACCTCTACTACCTACTACAATATGGCTGGCGGTCAAGCACCTGGCGCAAATTCGCGTGGACGTGGCGGCAAGTTTCGCAAGTTTACTCGTGGTGGTAAGTTTTGACACTCGGGGACTTTGAATCCCTGGGTCTGTCCGTTTTGACGTTATACAACTAACATCATCTCTAGGTGGCAAACACTTCTCTCGCGACCTGCGCCCTGTCGACGCTGACGGTAACGAAATCAGCATGTGGGCCGTAGGCGACAAGGGTTCCGGCAGCGATGAGGAATCCGAGGAGGAGTCCGAGGAGGAGTCAGAGGACGAGGCCCCTGCCGCGCCAGCTGGCGGCTTGCCCGGTGTTGAGTCCCGTGAGGACCGCAAGAAGGAGAAGAAGGCCCGCAAGGAGGCCGCTATTGCACGCGCCCGAGGCCAGGCTGTCCAGGTCGGTGACATGCCGGAGAGCGAGGACGAGAGCGAGGAGGACGACCTTCCTGCCAACCCCAACCACTCGGCTGCCGGCCGCAACCAGACCAGACTCGGACAGTCGGGCGGCGCTGGCCGTGGTGGCGTCAACGCTGCGGACGCGAAGCTCAAGGGTCTGAGCCTGGGCAACGACGATTCCGAGGAAGAGGACGATGCTGCTGCTGCTGCTGATGCTGGCGCTGCTAGCAACACACCTCAGTCGCGCCGCGAGCGCGAGTCGCTGGAGGCACAGCAGGCCAAGGAGCGGTACCGCAAGCTGCACGAGCAGGGCAAGACTGACGAGGCCAAGGCCGACCTGGCGCGTCTCAAGATTATCCGGGAGAAGCGCGAGGCAGAGGCTGCACGGAAACAGGCCGAAAAGGAGGAGCGTGAGGCACAGGAGAAGGTCCGGAGAGACGAGATTGAGGCACGCGAGGCCAAGAAGCGCGAGGCAGCACTCGGCCGGTCCAGCAAGAAGGGTAAGAAGTAAGCAACTCGCTTCCTCTTCTCTGTTGAGCTTTCTGTCGTCTTTGTCTTCTCTTTTATTTTTTGTTATTGTTTTGTTCTAGCATCATGAGACAACGGACACAATCAAAGCGAGCCGATCTGGCCACTGGATACAGCAACTGTGTTGCTTTTTGATAACTGTGATACCGTACGCAAACTAGTCGCGACCGATGTGGTCCTCCAGAGACGGTTGCTATGCAAACTGCGTAATATTTTGAATCCTTCAGGAAACTAGAATGTCTATAAACTCCTCCCATGATTGCCTTGCTTGTCCTGTCCCAATTGTAGATACAGTTCATTTCCACACACAAAGAATGGATAGAGCCCTGATACGCCAAGGCCCTTGTGAGATGCACACCGCCCAAACGCCGTTTGCCACATGTCACGCGACAGCTTGCCTCCCCAGGCCACGCCGTGTCGAAGCGCACCGGATATCTTACATGCCGTACAGGCCGTCCGTACCTACGGTCTCCGCCCACAGCTTGTCAAAGTCGACACCCTTGGCCGAGAACAGGTCGCGCACCTGCTTGGCCACGTCCTCCTGGCGCTTCGAGTCACCGAGACCGCCGGGCTTGGTCGTCTCAAACTGCAGGATCTCGATCCACCGGTAGAACAGGTCCTCCTTGCCCAGCGCGCTCAGCGCATCGCGGAACTTGAACACCTGCCGGCGGCGCTCGTCTTCGGCAGGGCTACCTGCACCGGGCTTGCCGGTCGAGCCCTCCATCATCAGCCAGCCAAAGTCCTCGTGGTAGACTAGGGCAAACGACGTGAATGCCTCGAGCGGGATCTGCTTCTTGTCCACCAGGTGAGTCGCCCATACCATCATGTTCCAGTCCAGGTCCCAGTTGCCGTCCATGGTCAGGTAGCCCGTCTTTTGCTGCGTCAGCATCGGCGACGTCGCCTGTACAATGTGCGCCACCAGCACGCGCCGCGCCTCGACGTCGGCGACAAAGTCGAGCTGCGGGTTGGCGATAGCAGCGACCTTCTTGCCAATGCTGTCCTCGTCCTTGGCGACGGCCGTCTTGTAGTTGGAGTACCACTCGCGGCTGCGGCGCACATAGACCTCGTTGTCGCGGAAGCCCGTCTTGAGACGCCAGCCGACGGGGTTGCCGTGGCGCGAGCCGAAGCAGAACTCAATGGGCCATGGCCACACAAAAATGGCGAGGACCAGGTCCAGCATAAAAGTAAAGCCACGACGCAGGACGGCCACGAGCAGCTGCTGCCATGGCATGTCCTTGGCCACGAGGGTTGTCGAATTGACCGTGCCGACGATAGCCGATTCAAAGAGCAGCACATAAAAGGGGCTGATGTACCACGCGCGCAGCACAAACATCATGATGACGCCCAAGTTCAGTAGCACCGGCACACTAAAGATCTTGCGCTTGAAGGACGCCGGGCTGTTGTCGATGTGGGCGACATAACAGTCGCGGATGTCGAGCTGGTCGAAGAAGGGCTCGAGGTCTTTGGGAGCCTTCTTGAAGGGAGTTGGAATCTTGCTGGCTGCCGACGATGAGGCAGCGCTCGAGCCCTTGCCGGCTCTCTGTTTGACGGGCATGGCGGCGGTAGATAGATAGTAGTAAAGCAATGGCAGAAAAGTCGAAGACGGGAGGGTATGACGTCGAGCTGTCACGAGCTCTCAAGGCTGTTGAGGCTGTCAAAGTAGGAAGATCGAGGATGGTAGCACGGAGCTCTTGGGACTTCAATGGTGTAATGCCGTGCAACCAAAGACCACACTAGCTGTTCCAGAGTCAGGATTTGAGTTGTCGAGTCTCAATGGTGTCGTGCAAAAGGGGGCAACGTGGTTTCGTGGAATCTCCTGAATTCCTCGAATAGAGTCCACCTAATGCAGGAATTCCGTAGAAGCCGCCTGGAACCTCTGGAAAGCAATACGTATTGCTTGTCGAGCGCTGTGGGGCGTGCCGCTAGAGGGGGGTGCCCTGTTAGCAATGCTGCACAGACTGACGGGCTGCCACTGTCGGTAAAAGTGGGTCTTGAATATAACATGGCCATACTGAAATTTTGGTCGATAACCGCAATGCGCCCCGAGCTTGTCGAGGGACCTTGACAGCCCGCAACCACACATCCTGTCGACATGATACGAGGGAGTTTCAGAAAGGTGAGCTTTTGGTGATAGTCTATTGCCTCTGCTATAGGATATACGCCCCCAAATGGATTGCATGGCTAACGTTACAGGCCCCGCAACGGCCGTGTCTATCGGCACCGGCATGTCTTCTACCGCGATCCCGGTTGTCGTCACCAGCGGTATCAAGGACCGCAGGCGCACTATCGCGGCTGGTCCTCTCACAGAGTCATGGCAATGTATTATCTCAGGCCAGACACTACAGCAATGGCAATCCACCAGCATGGCCTAGCCGCGACTCACGACCCCCAAGACCACCCCGTCCCGATGGCGGCGCCAACGCGCACCCCAACCTCAACTTCTCACGACCTCCTTCAAGGGCACCCCTAGGGTACGGAGACAACATCCCACCAAGATTGCCAGCGGGTGGTGGAGGCAACCCGACATCAAGAGGGCCACCAGGTTACAGCAGTCTCCCTTCTAGAGGACTCCCGCCATCTGAAAACAGACAAGGCCCTGGTGCTCAGAAACAGGGCGAGAACCGCGAATGGAGCCTACTCAATCTGCGGCAAAAGGGATTTTCAAGACAGGACGCCCCCTCCAACTCACGGCCGCACCGAGGCGGCGACACGCTCTCACAGCTCGCCAATGTGTTGGGCAGTGAGCCGCAACCAAACAGGCCGCAGCGGCCATCAAACCCTGCATTTGCCACAAAGTTCACTCGTACACCCTCCAGCAACTACGAAAGCTCGAGAAGCGGTGGTTTCAACCCCTACGAGCGGTCACGAGTACAGTCACCGCGCGACAATCAGTTGTCCAACCTCGGCAATGATAACCGGTTCTCGCAGAACCAAAACAGAATCGACAATCGGTTTGATAATATTCTTGGTAACCGTCGAGACCAGAGGCCGCAGCCTGCCCAGACACCACAGCCAACAGTAGGCGCTATCGGTGTGCCAGATGGCTTAGAGGCCGATATCGAGATTGCTGGTCTGGACCCCATCACCTTGGCTATTGCATCAGATGAAGCACCCTTCAACGAGTACGACCAGCGCCGAAAGCACAGGAAGGACAAGGGTAAGGAGGAGGTCAAAGAGTACAGGGACTACCGCGACAAGGACAAGGGCAAAGACAAGTTCAAGAACAAGGACAAGTCTAGAAAGGGCGGCAAGGGTGCCACTAGGGGTGGAAGACGGCGCGAGTATGAAGATGAGATGGACGATGAGGACATTAGCGAATTGATTGACCGCCGCCGCGAAGAGAAGCGTAAGCGCAAGGAGGCAGAGGCTGCCAATCCAACGGCCATTCCCATTGTTCTGCCGCAGTTTATCAGCGTGTCCAACCTGGGCAAGTCGCTGCGCGTCAAGCCCGACGTATTTTTGAGCCAGCTGGCCGAGCTTGGTTTCGACGAAATTACCCCCGACAGCATCATGACGGGCGAGACGGCCGCCTTAGTCGCACAAGAGTACGGCTATGATCCATCACTAGACATGGGTGAAGACGTCGACCTCAAGGCCCGTCCGGCTCCGACGCCCGAGGACATCTCGAAACTGCCCGAGCGGCCGCCTATTGTCACCATCATGGGCCACGTCGATCACGGCAAGACGACCATGCTCGACTGGCTGCGCAAGTCGTCGGTTGTATCACAGGAGCACGGCGGCATCACGCAGCACATTGGTGCCTTCTCAGTCAAAATGTCCAATGGCAAGCAGATTACGTTCCTGGATACGCCCGGCCACGCGGCATTCTTGACCATGCGTCAGCGCGGTGCCAATGTCACTGACATTGTTGTACTTGTTGTCGCTGCCGACGACAGTGTCAAGCCGCAGACGCTTGAAGCCCTCAAGCATGCACGGGCTGCCAACGTGCCCATCATCGTTGCCATCAACAAGATTGACAAGGATGAGGCGCGTGTCGACAATGTCAAGGCCGATCTAGCGCGTCACGGTGTCGAGATTGAAGATTTTGGCGGCGATGTGCAGGTCGTGTGCGTCAGCGGCCGCACGGGCCTGGGCATGGAGGATCTTGAGGAGGCCGTCTTGACGCTATCTGAGATTCTGGATGTGCGTGCTGAGGACGACGGCATGGTCGAGGGATGGGTGCTGGAGTCGAGCGTGAAGCCCGTCGGCCGTGCTGCCTCTGTGCTGGTCAAGCGCGGCACGCTGCGCAAGGGTGATATCATTGCTGCCGGAACGACATGGGCCAAGGTGCGTCTGCTGCGCAACGAGGCCGGCATGGAGATTGAAGAGGCCCCTCCCGGCACACCCGTCGAGATTCTCGGCTGGCGCGAGCTGCCGGATGCGGGTGACGAGGTTCTGCAGGCGCCCGACCAGGCGCGCGTCAAGGAGGCGATTGCGCACCGTGTCGACGTCAAGGGCCGCCAAAAGGCCATGACAGAGCACGAGGCCCAGGAGCTCAGAGACAAGGAGAAGGCGCTGCGGGACGAGGAGCTCGCGGCGTCACTTACGACGACGACAGGCAAGAAGACGCGGCGGCAGCGCGAGGAGGATGCTGCCGCCAAGGCCGCCGCAGTCAAGGCAGCCAAGGAGAAGGAAGAGGAAGAGCGCAACAAGGGCCCCGTCATGGTCAACTACTCGATCAAGGGTGACGTCATGGGCTCCGTCGAGGCCGTGTGCGCGTCGATCCAGGAGATTGGCAGCAACGAAGTGTTGCCGCGCATCCTAGCATCGTCACCGGGTTCTGTAACCGAGTGGGATATCGAGCACGCGGCAGTGACCAAGAGCACCATTGTCAACTTCAACCTGCCGCTTCCGGGCGCCATCAAGAAAATGGCCGAGGACGCGGGCGTCACGATTCTGGACTACAATGTCATCTACCACCTGACGGACCGCATCAAGGAGCAGCTGTCGGTGCACCTGGCGCCCAAGATCACGTACAAGGTGCTAGGTGAGGCGGAGGTGCTGCAGGTGTTCCCGATCAACCTGACGGGCCGCGTGTTCAAGAACGTGGCCGGCTGTCGTGTGCGCAACGGCCAGCTAATGAGCAAGTACACGTACCGCGTGTTCCGGGGCAACGAAAAGGTGTACGAGGGCAAGCTGGAGACGCTCAAGCAAGGCAAGAAGGACGCGACAGAGATCCACAAGGGCGGTGAGTGTGGTATCTCGTTCCTGGAGTGGGATGAGATTCAGTCTGGCGACAAGATCCAGGCCTACGAGGAGATCCACGAGAAGCGGACTCTGTAGGGGGGGGTAGTCATGTCTCTTGCCGTTTGTTTTCTTTCTACATTGCATACTACTTTGCATATTGCATATACATACTATAGAGCTGGTTGGGATCTTCTGTACGACTTTCATTACGTCTCTCTTAATTCATTATGTACATTACGGACGGGCGCATATACACCAGAGGCGGAGAAAAGGGGGGGGGGGGTGCACATTATGTAATCTTGTATTTTTACCTCATGGCCGTGGATGGTTTTAGAATACCAATACACCTCTCAACATCATGCACAATTGCTTCAATGCTTTTATTTGCATGCCGTCTAAATTAGCCCCTTTTGCTTGCTGGTGTAAAGTTGGACGTAAACGTCCGCGTCGATATCGCTGCCTTTGCCCTCTCCTTCTTCAACTTGGCCAGCCCGGTGCGGTCTGTCACCGGCGTCGCCATGATAATCTGGTCCATCTCGTCGTCGTCGTCTGCGCCGCCCTCGCCATCATCGCTGTCCTCCTCGTCGTCCTCATCCTCGTTGTCGGAGGAGCCGTACTTTTGGTCGTTATCCGAGTCGGGCTCTGCATCCAAGTCAGGCTGTAGCTGTCCTGGCCGTGGCGCGGCCTCTGATGGTTTCTGCAGCTCCTTTTGCTCTTTTGGCGCCTTCTCTGCATTTGCAAACGGCTTCGAGGCCAGCACTTTTCGGCGGATCTCCTCCATGGCCGCATCATCGTCGCTGTCGTCTGAGATGGCAAAGGGGTCCTTGTCGTTTTGTGGTGCGTCGTCCTCCTCCTCCTCCTGTTCACCGCTTCCCTCTTCTTCGCTACTATCGTCACTGCCGCCACCACCACCCGCCTTCTTGAGATTGGTGTTGCCCGTGGTCCACATATCGTCCACCGCGTTGCCGGTGCCTTTGCGGCTGTCCGAATACTCTTGCTCTAGCTGGTTGATCCAGTCCTCCTCGGCCTGCTTTACGCCCGCCTCGTCCTCGCATGCCGCATACCGGTCCAGCAGTGTGCGGTTAATGTTGAGAAACTCTTCGCCGTAGCTGAATGGCGCCAGGATGCCCTCGGCCCATTCTGGCTGTCGGCAAATGTAGAACGCAGCCGCCAGCGCCTCGACACAGTTGAGCCGCCACGGCTTGCCGTAGTTGACCGAGTTGGCCGCCACCAGGTACGGCAGCAGGCGCTCGCACTTGCCGCCCACCTTGTTCCACTGCACTTCCTGTGTGCGCGCCCACGAGCACTCGACGACGGCGGCACCGTACTGCTCGAGCAGCTCGCAGTCGGCCGGGCTCACAACGTGCTTGCCGTTGGGTGTGATAACGACGCCCGAGTGGCGCTGGCCGAGATGCAGGTCGCGCATCAGGCCGAGCTTCATCAGCTTCTTTCCAGAACAGCGTTTCGGGTCGCAGTGTCCGAGATCCCAGCAGGCGGCCTTGAATGGCGGCTTGCCCTCGCCGTTGGCATTGTTTGCTTTGCCTTCGGGCCGTGACCGCGGTGGGCCATGGGGCTTCTTGCCCTTTCCGTGGAAATCTTTCTTGTGGCGGACCATTCTGATTGTGTTGGTTTCGTTAATTGACTGTGTGACTGTCTGATCGCATGCGACTGAATCTGCACGTCGTCCAGCATTGCCTACTAAAATTTAGAGTGATGCTTTATCAGTAATTTATGGCGGGGCCGCCACCTTATCGGGCTGGTGGGAGACACAGTAGGGGAACACAGTACATGTATCAATATTGCACGGCCTATCTAGCCAGCTCCCCGCTACCCTTAACGAGCGGCTGGGAACGTCAGCCAAAGCCAAAGCGGAAGCTCCCCCTTGCCGTTTCCTCAGATGCCCGCCCATTTCCAACACAACAAGAGGCACAGCAGCCGAACCCATTGCTCGGTCACTTTCAACGCTGTTTTCGAAACAAGTTTACGACTAGACTGGGGCTTCTATTCTTTATTCGACTAAACCCGGCGCTGCCTGGCTACTGCCTCCCCGACAGCTCCCCTAGGCAGACGGCAAATCAGCACACCATACGAAATACGACGATCATCACCGTCAACAATCCTACGACTACCACTGTCTAATAGACTTCTAGAGCTATTACTACAAGCTTCTCTAGGCTTTGATCGATAATTGCCTTTCCGAGCTCCCACCAACCACATCCGACCTCGCTCACCTCGGCTCACCGACAACCCTCACGATGGAGGCATCTTCAGCCCGCTACGCCTCGCGCGACCGCTGGAGTGACTTTGGCTACACAGCACCGTCGCAACTACAGCGGTTCATCCAGAGCGCATGCAGCCCCGAGAACTTTGAGCCCAACCTGGGCCTCAACCTCGAGATTGCCGACCTGATCAACTCAAAGAAAGGCTCGGCACCACGCGAGGCAGCCACGTCGATTGTCGGCTACATCAACCACCGCAACCCCAATGTGGCCTTGCTAGCTCTCAACCTGCTAGACATTTGCGTCAAGAACTGCGGCTACCCGTTCCACCTCCAGATCAGCACCAAAGAGTTTCTAAATGAGCTGGTGCGGCGGTTTCCCGAACGGCCTCCTCCGCGGGCGACGCGCGTGCAAACTAAGATTTTGGGCGCCATCGAGGAGTGGCGCGGCACAATATGCGATACCAGCCGGTACAAGGAGGACCTGGGCTTTATCCGGGACATGCATAGGTTGCTAAGCTACAAGGGCTACACATTCCCCGAAGTGCGGCGCGAGGATGCCGCGGTCCTCAACCCTAGTGATGTACGTTCTAGTTTGATTTATTAGCAGCATGTGATTACCGCTAACAAGTCAGAACCTCAAATCAGCAGAGGAGATGGAGGAAGAGGAGCGCGAGGCGCAGTCAGCAAAGCTCCAGGAACTGATCCGCCGGGGCACACCCGAGGACCTCCAAGAAGCCAACCGCCTGATGAAGGTCATGGCCGGCTACGATACGCGCTCCAAGGTGGACTACAGGGCCAAGGCCGCCGAGGACGTGGCCAAGATTCAGGAAAAGGCGCGGCTGCTCGAGGAGCGGCTGGCGGCATTCGAGCCTGGTGCCGACTCGATGAAGGACGGCGACGTCTTTGAAGAGCTTGCGTCGGCGCTGTCGAGCGCGCAACCCAAGATCCAAAAGATGTGCGAGGAGGAGTCGGACGACACCGAAGCCGTTGCGCGTCTGCTGGAAATTAACGATAGCATACATCGCACCGTCGAGCGGTACAAGCTGCTGAAGAAGGGCGACATTGATGCCGCCGCCAAGATTGCGCAGGGTGCGCCTCTGCCCAGTGCGCCGTCGTCATCGTCGCGCGGCAAGAAGGCCAAGGCATCGGCCGCACAAGAACTGTCGCTCATTGACTTTGACGGCGACTCGTCGGCCGCCACTGACGCGCAGCAGTCCAATGGCTCGTCTAGTGTGGCACCAGCAGGCGCTGCACCTGGTTCGACGGGTATCGAGAACGACCTGCTGGGCCTGTCATTTGGAGAGCCCTCGACAAGCTACGGCCAGCCGTCGGCAGGCGGTATTGCGCTAGGCTTTGGCGCGAACAACAACGTGCCAGGCCCGGCACTGCTGTCTTCGGTGACGCAAGAGAGCAGCGCCAAGGGTCAGGTCGGCTCCATTGGCTCCATTGGCTTGCCATCACCTTCAGTGTCGCCCCTGCCCGGCTCGTCGTCGGCAGGCAACGCTTTTAGTTCCCTGTTTTCCGCACCCGCAACATCATCGCAGTCGGGCACGCCACAGCCCAATTACCAGTCGTCAGCCTTTGCACCTCCCAAGACGGCCTCGGCCGATCCCTTTGCCGCCCTCTCTGGCCAGTTCAAGTCGGCTAGCCCAGCACCTGCGCCGGCATCTTTCAGCCCCGCCCCAGCTACTACAACGACTTTCACATCTACAGCCCTGGTTGATGACGACGAGTGGTCGTTCTCGTCTGCCCTACCGGCCGAGACTACCGTTCCCGCTAAGCCCAAGGAGCACCGCGCTGTTGTGGGCCGCGGCCCGGTCAAGATTGAGCTGTACGCCACACGGTCACCGGCGGCGCCTACCGCGATCCACTTTTCTTTCGCCTTTTCCAACACTCTGGCACAGCCAGTAGCCGATCTGCATTTCCAGACGGCGGTGACCAAGGGTTTCGAGCTCAAGCTGCAGCCACAGTCTGGCCGTACCCTAGAGGCGCAGCAGGCGCGCGGTGTAGTGCAGTCGCTCGAGGTGTGGCATGCGGGCGACAAGTCGCGCAAGGTGGAATCGGTCAAGATGCGGTGGCGGTTGTCGTACCGGGTGGGCAGCGAGACCAAGGCGGAGCAGGGCGAGGTTGCCGAGTTTGATCTTGCGTGAACGGAGACGAGATGAGCGGGGAAGACTAGAGAGTAGAGAGTATAGAGTAGACACGGTGAGAAAGAAGACAAACGAGGAGGACATTTGCTTGAAGCGTTGCTTTGATATTTTGATATTGATTATTCAAGTTTCGAAGTCTATAATTATTGTTTGAAAATAGGGGAGGTAGATGATGATGGTTGTATGTATCTGATATGTTTCGTTTGTCATTGTTTCTATGCTGTGTATTGTTATTTTTGTTTATTTGTTATTATTGGTTTTCTTTCTTGGTTTTCTTTTTCGTTTTTCTTTGCTTCCACACATAAGCCAGCACCAAATATTATCCCCATCTTTGATCAGCATAACGATCAGCCAAGCATCTGCAAGATAATCGTGATGATCAAAAAAGGAGAAAACGATAGAGAAATGGAAGCAAAAAAGTACTCCCTCGGGTGGGCTCGAACCACCAACCTTTAGATCACCAAGAGACCCGGCCGGTTTGAAGATATCATAACAGTCTAACGCGCTATCCAATTGCGCCACGAGGGACATGAGAGCGAGTATTTGGCCCGCTTCTTGTTGGAGCTCGCAGCGATTTCGGGAGATAATATAGTCAGGTCGGCAGTATGCATTAGGTTGGTTGTCCGATCTGATCTAGCGGAACCCCGAGTAAGTAGTAGCCCGCTGTCAAGCATCGATCACAAGCACAAGCACTGTGGCCTGGCCCAAAAGCCGGTCCCTGTAGCCACTCAACAAACACCCAACTAACCTACCCCATACACTCTGCAGACTAGCCATTGGCCAGTTCCCTCCGTCGGCCATGGGGCAAATCAGACACATACGATTAGACACAATTAGACGTGTGTCGACGCCGATCTTGGTGCGCCGGTGACATTATCCGCTGTTCGCCGGGGTTGTAATCGTCGCAATCTGTCGGCCTGATAGACGCTGTCGGGTTGATGATGGGATGGCAGAAGGGAATAATGGAATAATAGAACAATGCAAATAGAACAGATAAGAATGGTAATAGCTTTATCTCTGAATGTATAAATATAATGCTATGGCCTGTTTCTATTGCTAGAAGCGAAACGAGACTGACAGCCTATTCAAACTATTTTACACAAACATCACCATGTCTTTGACAACTCCTGGCATCGCAAAGGCCGACGCGGTCCCGGCAAAGGACGACTCGCCCAAGTCGTGGGGAGCCCTGCCCCAGAAGGCGGATAGCAACGACAGCGAACTCATTGTCGACATGGCTGCTTACGAACAAGATGTGCCGCTGTGGCAGCGCATCTACCGCCACAGCTTGACGCAGATGATGCTGTTGAGCGTGCAAGCATTTTGTGGCCCGGCCATGTCTGATGCCATTGCAGGTGAGTCTCTCTTTTCCATCTCACTATCCCCCCTCTCTTTTTTTTCTTTGCAAGCCGTTTGGAAGAGAATCCTCTTTGATATTAACCGGATAGGCCTCGGCGGTGGTGGACTGGCAACCCCCCAGACATCAAACATTGCGTAAGTGAAAGCACTCCAAGAAGCATTAAAAGTCCCCGGCAACCCAAAGCCAGGCTAACCTCCATCTACAGAACTGCTATCAGTTATTCCATGTTGGCTACGGGTAAGTAGTGTTAGTGTGACACTGGGCAGGGTTCCGTTGGGCAGATAAAAGCTCCGGATATCTGCATGCATCTAATCTGTTCCTTCGGACATCAACCATCGGCCAACTGTGCGATTTCTAGTGTCCGCTGAGAAATTGCTAACTAACCTTATTATAGTATGCTTCTTTGGCGCCCCTATTGTCAACAAGCTCGGTGTCAGATGGGCCCTGATTCTCGGCGCCATCACCTTTCCCATCCGTGGGTCATCCTACTACTGCAACAGCAAGTTTGGCAACCAATGGGTATGTTTTGCGCAAAAGATTTGCTTCAACAACAGTTCCAAAAACTAATACGCAAAGTACCTTATTCTTGGCGGTTTCCTGGCCGGCACCGGCTCGGGCCTGTGGTATGTCGCTGAGGCCGGCTGTATCTTGTCACTTGCTCCGTCTGGAGCTCGTGGCAAGTACCTGGCACTCTGGATTGTCTCCCGCAACCTCGGCCAGCTGGTCGGTGGTGCCATCAAGTAGGTTGTTTTTAAATTGACTCTGCAAATAGAGCTGCAAGGCGATGGCTAACAATTTGACAGTCTCTCCAAGAACCACACCAAAGGCACTACTGGCGGCATCACCCCCGACACCTACATTGCCTTCATGACCATTGAGTGCTTGGCGTACGTCTTCCCTACTCGAACTTGCTCGAGTCTATACTAAACTTGCCATGAGCACAACTAATCTTAACATCACACAGCCTTCCCTTTGCCTTCTTGATCTCTCCCCTTGAGCGCGTTGTCCGCTCCGATGGAACTCGCATCCTGGTGAACGAGCCTCTGTCGTCCAAGCTGGAGTTTAAGCGCATCAAGGCCACCTTTACCTCGAAGCTGATTCTTCTTGCTGCTCTCTGGGCTGTCTGGTCGTTCTTCTACAGCGGATCCTGGTCGACATACCTGGCCACCTACTTCACGGTCAGATCTCGTGCTCTGTCGTCGCTCATCTCGCCCTTCTTCTGCATGTGAGTATTTTTCTTTTTTTCGCTTTTATCTGATTCCATTTTAGCACATAAACTGACCAGCTAGTGTCGGATGCTTTGGTCTCGGCTTTATTCTCGACATCAAGTCTCTCAGCCAGCGCCGCCGCGCTCAGCTCGGCCTCTTTACTGTGGTCATCCTCAACCTCGGCGTCTACATCTGGTCGATTGTGATGCAGGTCCGCTTTGCTTCCAGCCCCCCGGGCAAGATTGACTGGGATGACAAGCTGTTCCCGACGGCTTTCCTGCCCTACTTTTTCGTGCAGACCACGGGCCCTCTGTCCCAGTCGTACATGTACTGGCTGCTGTCCTCTTTCGCCACCGATGCACAAGGTAAAAAAAAAGCAGAACTTGATAAATCTGTTCGATTCCAATACTAACGATATAGCCAACGTCCGCAACGGCGCTGCTTTCCGCTGTATTGAGGCCATCGGCCAGGCCATTGCCTACGGCATGAACACCAAGACCAAGTCCACTCCTCTCATCGGATTGTAAGTCCTGCTATAAATCTCTCCTAGTCAAGTCGAAGATCCAGGTATATAACTAACACAACCAGCTGCGTCACTTTTGGTCTCATGGCAGCTGCATTGATTCCCACAATCGTGCTGGTCAACTCTACTCCTGACCGCATCCCTGCCGATGTCACCATTGAGCAGTTGGATGAGAAGAAGAGAGCGCCCACCACAGAGGCTGACGCTTAAGTCGGGAACCTTCAAAGTCAATACTGCCGAATGTTGCTTGGTCAATCCCAGTACTTCTGAGCTGTTATAGCTCAAAGCTACAAATTATCGAGTTGAGCAACACTGAGCCTCAGATGTATAAAAGTTAGATCAGCAGTGCCACTTTGTGTATGAATGCATAATATTCATTTTGATGTAACATGATATTGTCTCTAATAAAGGTTCAATGACAACTCATGAATTGAACTTTAAAAAAAAAAGAAGAAAGAAGAAGAAAACGTACAGCAGAGGGTATTCGCTGGTCGTCACCGACCCAACTACTAATCCGCCGATTACTGGTTTAACTAGGGGAGAGCGGACGGGATCCCGTGCTTTCCAGTATCTATGGCCGTACGTGGAAGGTGGTGCTGGTAGTAAAGTATATATAGACAACATCCGACTGGACTGACCTTGCTACTTCTTGTCTTTTTTCTCTTTTAGATTGGCCAAAGGTTTTCATCAAAATTTAGGGGTAATCATTACATATATACCAGCCACTGTAGCTGATCACAGTCTTTTTATGAAGAAACAAATCAATGAATTCGATCGTCTTGTATAAGTGCAAGCACAAGATCTGTGCATCATGGACCCACTGAACTGTTGCTGGTGCAGCATGTGGGCCCTGCAGCTACGGTAGAACTGCGCGTAGCTGCACGTCCCCAGGCGTTCGGTAGAGCTTTATTTCAAGCTCAAGCAAAGCTCTAATATCTGCCAACCCATATTTGCCACAATCGCCGGAAAATCTACGCTCAATCTACAAAATACTCGGCACATACACAGATGGGGTCAGAAAGCCCTAAACGGGAGTCGTCCCGGCGACACGAGCGCAGCGATCGAGACCGCGACAGGCCCAGAGACGACGACAAGGACACGAGCAAGGGCAGAGACAGAGATAGAGACTCTGAGAGACGACGGGATCGACACAGAGACGGCCACGACGAAGATAGGAGGATCCGGCACGGCGATTCACACAAGCGCGATAGAGATGGAAGACGGCACGACAAGGAACGAAGCGAACGGTCAAGAAGAGAGGACGACACACGGTCCCGGCCACGGTCACGGTCACGCGATTCTAAAAGAAAAAGGCGCGACGATTCGGATGACCGGGGCGAACGTTCAGGGCGGCGGCGGCGCGAGCACAGAGAGGACGACAAAGGTGATGGAAGGGACAAAAGGGACAGAGAGAGGGAGAGGGAAAAGAAGCCAGCCAAATTGGGCGGACCTCTACCAGACCAGGCGGCCGAGTTTGCCATGGCCGAGGGCGGCGAGCCGCCACCGCCACCCAAGGAAAAACCTAACTGGGCCAGCACCGGTGCACTCGCCGCCGAGTCCAATGCCGTCAGCCAGGCCGACGGCTCCGTCATTGTCTTGAAGTACAGCGAGCCGCCCAATGCGCGCAAACCGTCGTCGCGCGACAAGTGGAGCATGTTTGTGTTCAAGGACGGCGACATTGTCGCGACGCTAGACCTCAACGCGCGCAGCTGCTGGCTGATTGGCCGCGAAGACAAGGTCGTGGACATTGTGGCCGCACACCCCAGCATCAGCGGCCAGCACGCCGTGGTGCAGTTTCGCTATATCGAGAAGCGCAACGAGTTTGGCGACCGCATCGGCCGCGTGAAGCCGTACATTATCGACCTTGCCAGTGCCAACGGCACCAGCCTCAACGACGACGTGCTGGACACGCAGCGGTACGTCGAGCTGCGGCACAAGGACATGATCAAGTTTGGGCACAGCGCAAGGGAGTATGTGTTTATGCTGGCACCCAGAGACTGAAGCACCCATAGCACGGAAGTGCCTCGTATGGCAAAGTGCAGCCTCGCCCTGTCCCCTCGAGTATTAGCAATAGCCTTGAATGTATATCCCCATTTACGATGATGAACACCATAGCAAGACAGCCCCACTGGAGCTTCACTTTCAGAAGAAAGCTTCTTGCAGAGACTACACCTTGGTGACGTATATACGATGCGTCCGTGCATGGTACAATGCACGCGATATCCAACCAGCTCAAAGGCTGGTTTGCCTTTTATGACGATTCAGGCACGAGGGCAATGACGGCATGCTTGGTTAAGCAAAGTTGAGGAGCTGTCAAAATAAGGCGACGGCTGCCTTGGCGCCAGGAGCATTTCAGACGTAATTTTGAAGCCAAAGTATTCTTTACCGAGCAGCTGTTTAATCGCCACTGTTATTTGCCTTTGCCTATTTGCTATTTGCCAGTTGCCATTTGATCTAACTCTGAAGGATGTATTTTTCTTGCATATTTATTATTTATTGATTATTTGCCGTTTCGCAGTTTCCAACGGCCAGCATGTCGAAGTTAGACATCATGCCAAAATTATAACAGTCAATTAAGTGAATAATTGACATCATCACTCACCAATAGGCAGCACTCTAAAACAGGGTTATTCGGCAAGGCTCGACGGTGTATGGCAGACAAGAATGAGGTCACAAGGCAGGGAATAAGATGACAGTCTGGTCTCTTGGGATTAGTACGTAATAAGGCAGACCCTGGCTGTCTTTACCCCGTAGGGATTGCTATTATAATCTTTATCTACTTTAAATTGCATAATTTATTCATTAGTCTTATCATCGAACAAACTACTTTTAGTTTTATCAGTTTACTTTTCATATCTGCTGGTATATATTTCTTTTGTTCAAATATTTTGCACAAATCTAATTTGCAACTGGATGACCTTGATGCTTTAACTGCAAACCAATGTGCCAACTTGGTATATGTATTCGGACATATCATCTTCTATTGACTACATCGGGTGTCTTGATTCAGCTACACATGCACAAACCAAGCATACTGCCACATGCGGTAACCAGTTTGCTACAAGATCACTTTACGAGTTGTACGAGATTTGCAGTAACCACCGAAGACATTAATTAAGGTGCACTTTATTAAAGTTTGCGTTGCATTAGTATGGCTTAAAGCAAGGCTGCCATGGATCGATATTATTTGGCTATTCTCTGTGTGGTTGTGCCATCATAGCATGGTATGGTAAAGAATAAAACATCAATATATATCTCAGCACAGCCCTGCCGCCTAGGCTTTATCGAGCAGCATCTATTGCTGCCCAATCCCTACCGTCCATGCGCGGATGACAAAAGCCCCATGGCTATTTACAAACTCCATTTACCCCAGACAGGCGAATGAGAACAGACTGCAGGGGTGGGTTGTCGGCAAGTGGGTGGTATTGGTGAGTATTGGTGGGCACAGCGAGGCTCAGCTGCCGCCAGGCTGCATGCGCTGAAACAATGTTCGCGAGGGTGTAGGCCTGCATACATACCACCTCTCGTTGATCTCTTCATGACACTTTGACGTGTCTGACTATCCATAAAAAATTCCCCTATAGACACCATCTCTTAGCTACGAAGAGAAACCATCATCACTAGCGATTTGACGTCTCCGGGGTTAGCTTCCGTTGCATCCAACACTAGACACAGACCCTTTTGACGGCCATCGTGACCAGTTTGTTGTATTCCATCTGGAAACCTGCTCTTGCATCGTTACTTGTAATTAGTCATTTCTTGACTTTATATCACTTTATCGCTGTCACATGCTCTACTAACAACCTCCCCTCGCTCCTTCCATATCTCTCCCTCTACCTCCTCGCTCTTTCCTCCATTCTCTACGATTTCCATAAACCGCACGTAGTTGCTGCATGAGACAATCGCCGCTTCTCGTTTAGGGTTGCTGCCAGCGGCCTCCGAACAAAAAAGATAGATAAATCGAATTAAAAAAACAAAAACAAAAACAAGATACAGACCAGGTGCCCATTCTTCATCGCGACTGCCGTATGTTGGCCCTAAAGCTGCTCGCACCTTCCCATATTGACTGTCATATGTGCTCATGTTCCTGGCTCTTGCCACTTCTGGCCGCTGCCATGAGCTTCGTACCTTCCGTCGCTGTGATCACCCGGGGTATTTACGTTCTCGGATTCTCAGATAGTCCCTTCCCAGACTCCCGATCTCAGACATCGGCCGCAGTTACCTCTGTAACCCGCTTTCACGCACACACACCCCCCTGTCAGCAGGACACTGCCCCCCTGCCCCCTTCCGCCACAACGAAATATTGCCATACTCTGTCCAATCTACACCTGCATCTGCGTCTCAATGATTCTCTTCCTACGAAGTACAAATCTATCCATCCCCCCCTCATCCATCCATCCATCCACAATCAAGTACACCACCTAACGAGAGCCACTCGACGTCTGTTCTATTTTTCGGCCACAATATCGACCAAGTAGCAGTCGCTCTCATTTCTCAGCTTCAGCTGTTTTTAGTTGCATCTCCTTACAGTCGCTGTCAACGGGCTGTAACAGCTACCCACAAACGCCTCCACGACATCGCCTTTCCTGCATCGCATACGCTGTATACGGCTGCACGCTGCTGCGTAATTCACAGGACAGTCTGATGCAACGCCGCGGCGATCGCTGTGCTGCTCCGACCCTCCAGTCTATCAAGCCATCGTATTGAGCGTGTTGTTGCGATTCAACGAAGCGCCTATTCTTGAACAAGAGCCATTTTCTCTTCTCTTTTAGTAACTTGTTCTCTTCTCTTCTCTTCTTCTTTGCTTTCATTTTATCATTTGCGATCTGTCTTTTCCTATTCGTTTTCCACCTGGCTCAGTTCAGCTTGTAGCACTGTCACCGCAAATCGGCCGCTACACACCGCCCTAAGCTTTTGCCTAGACACTGCTGGCCTAAATCCAGGCGTTAACTCCTGCTTCCCATGAGTCGATTTCTTTCTTCGCTCTTCATTGTGCTTCGTCGTGTGAAGTAAGGCGACCCACCATGAGTGAGGCTCCTGCTGGCCCCTGTTTACAGCCCCTCTACAGCGGCTGATCTAGTACTATATAAGACAAGGGCTGGCACCCCTGTCAAGCGCTTTGCTTTTTGGATTTCCTCTTCTTAACTTCGGCATACCATCTTTTTTAACACCATCCTTGGATAAGGCAAGGCTATCGTGCTCACACAACTGTCGACAATCGTCCATCTACCCTCGTTTTGGTATCGTCAAAGAAAAGGAGGTGGTCAAGTCGCCACAGACGGCCAGTACGGCCAGTACTATCTTCGCTTGTCCCTCCACCCAACCTCACAATGGTATGTGTCACCAAAGCTCTTTCATATTCCATAAAGCATCATTTTACCATCACAACGACACCCTACCACAAAATCTACTTGTTTGGGCCTCATGGCCGGATCATCATCGGATGGGTCTAAGACGGGACTAGCCGAACCGACCCGCTGTATAAGCCTAGTTCATCTCAACCCCTCTCACATTCACACTCTCCCTCGTTTGGTCTGCTCATATCACTAACACATGTCAGGGAACCGTCAATCTAGACGTATCTCCTCACGAGTTCACCAATGTCTATACTCACCCCGATGCCAAAGTCGACATAGTCCTTGTCCACGGCCTCGGTGGCAACCCCAAACACACATGGACTTCCAGATCAAACAACATCTTCTGGCCCGGTGAGCTACTGCCGAATGCCTTGGGCCTGCCACCAGCGAACATCATCGTCTATGGCTACAACTCCAGAGTACATGGCAACCCCACCGATAATGCAATCAGGGACCACGCCCACACTCTTGTCAGCCACTTGTCGGCTCACCGGATAAGATACAGAACATCTCGGAACCCAATCATTTGGATCGCTCATAGCCTCGGTGGGATTCTGGTCAAAAGTGTCTTGCTGTACTCCAATGGCATTACTAATAGAGATCGCGAATCACTCCGCTCCATATTTGTTTCGACATATGCCATTCTTTTCCTGGGTACACCCCACAACGGCTCAAATCTGGCATCTGTGGGCCTCGGTCTTCAGACCTGGGCCTCCCGCATACTACCCAAAGTTTTGTTCGACTCTGAAGCTGTTCTTCTCAGGACTCTACGAAATGGCAGCCCAACCCTCCAGGATATTAACGATCGGTTCCTCGAGATTCATCACCGCTTTCAGATCCATATGGTACACGAAAACCTCAAGACCAACCTCGGAGTCACAAAGGCTCTCATTGTCAGTACCGAGTCAGCCGGTCCACCGCTGGCTAATGTTACCTACTATGGCGTTGAAGCTACTCATTCCAATATGTGTAAATTCGCTAGCGAGACGGCTCCGGGATTTCGAACCATGGTTTCCGCTCTTCAAGAATGGGTTCAGAACTCCCCTAGAGTCATCGAGCAGAGGTGGAGCATCGAGATGGAAGAAAGCGCCAGACACTTACGGCACGAGATAGATGTCCGGGAGAGACTTGCTGGAAGACCAGCTGTATCTCTGGAACGGGCCAGTGTCAGTGCCGAACCCGTCCTAGAGACACATCATGATACATCTGGCCCTAGACCTACTGTGCTTACAACCGGGAACATTGTCAGCTCGCCTTCTATCATCCCAGCCCAGGAGAGTGTTGTATCATCGTACCAGCTTTCTTTACCGACACGAGATTCAGGTACATCGACAGCACCCCATGAGCGGTTTTATCTTGTCCCTGACAAGTTCAGGCCGAACTCCTATTTTGTAGGGCGTGATGAAGAGCTCATCGAGTTACACAAGCTTCTCCGAAACTCTAGCCGGTCTTCTCAAGGCACTTCAGCTGTAATCATCTACAGTATCCACGGTAGTGGTAAAACACACCTTGCCCGTCAATATTTCTTCCAGTACCAACATGACTTCCCGGGTGGTGTGTGCTGGGTCCGGGCCAAAAACATCAGCGAAATGGAGCAGTTCTTCCGAGAGATCGCGAAGAAAGAACCTCTCCGTGAAGCTTTGATTGCCAACGGGGCTACCCAAGTAGATATGGACGATTCTTCAAAGGTTGTTGAAGTTGTTCGCAGGTGGTTTAACAGCCGCGATCAATGGCTTATAGTCTTTGACGCCATCTCGTTTGAGACACCTGGCATTGAAAGATTCATCCCAGACGCAAAGCACACCAGCATCATCTACACCTCTGTAAGAGGCACGGCTTCAGGAAACTACCGTTTTGACAACCCCCAAATCATGAAGCTAAATATGCTACAACCACATCATGCAACGAAGCTT